>OY744528.1:61985551-62310551 GCA_963556195.1 Sepiola atlantica
TCTTTACAACTATGTCTTTACTGTTGGTTTTTTTAACAGTTAGTAATTTACGACTTTAAAATGAGTGTTTGTAATATTGAGATGTTGCATGCGAACGTGATTACACACCAAGACTAACACTGCCGCTTGAGTGATACTGAGCACAACTCAAATGACAGAGTCCCAGTCTGACATCTGCCTACTGATGAGCCCAGCAACTTAAAAGCAGCATGTAGAGGGTGTTGTAGACATCCGACCTAACAGAGATACTGACGAAAAATGGTCCTTATTTTTAGAAAACTGTGTTTCTTTTAATTTCTATTTTCGCCACAGTGAGCATGGTATTCAGCCCACAATTTTGTGGTAACAAGTGTGAATATGTGCTTCAACTCTGGTGCGATTAGAGAACAAATCCCAGTTTGGTACCCAATCCCACTTTTAAGTCGTTTAAAATCACAGAAGTAACGTACACTTGGAGGGTGGTTGCCATAATAACAACTGGGAGAGGGTATGTTGGGCATCACCGAACAAAATTAGATCTAAAAATTATAGCACTCTTTGTGTACTTGTGTTTATTCTGTGTGTGTATGTATGTGTGTGTGTATTACCCTTTGTGTGTGTGAGCATGTTTTCACTGTGGCAAATGTTAGAGCCTTCAGCTGTCAACACTGTTTAGCTGTACTGCATGAAGCTTAAAATATTGATCTTCAGTTTTTGGGCCCCACGCATCTTGGGCTATCAAGAATGATCTATATTGTCAGGTCGAGAAATTTAACTTACTCTACAGAAAATGTAAGAAAACTGAAATATGTGCACCATAGAAAAGCTTAGATTTGTGAGAAAAGGAGGTGGATTATTTACATAGCCAGTCAACCCTTATAAAGATTGAATATAGATTTTAAGGGTCTATTTCCTTCAAATCAATGGAGATTCGATGGGCTCAATAAGACATTGTATACCGATTGGAAAAGGAATTTAGCATCATTGATATTCGACTGCCAGCAATCAGACTAAGTAATTCTTTTCCGTTCAACTCCTTCCCATTTCGTCCAGAACTTAAACTGGTCATTTTTCAGTATCATTCTTCTTCTACTTTTGGATAAACTGGCGCTTGTCTTTGCATTTGGCATTGTTGATTTGGGGACTGGGGAAATAACTCAACTACACTTTGCCTTTAGCTATTGCCCCTAATATAGCTTTATGCATGAGTATCTCTTCCGCCACTTGAAACTCTCTTTCAATCCTATATTTCCTGCCAGATCTTTTCTTAATTCCTGCAGATACCACTTTGAGGTCTCTGGATTCTATGTACTGAAGCCGTTCTTGAGGTTACAAAATGCGTTTTCTTTATTTCTTTTTATGAAGATTTTATTTAACCCCACCTCTTATTCCCTAGCAAATATTTTACAATTCCAAAAGAAATCAGTATGCTTCTTTGATCTCTTCTCCTTCTATGCCACTCGGCATATTGAGGGATTTTTTCTTACTTCTAAGTACTACTCGTATTACTTTGTTGGCTTGAGATCTGATGCAGCCAAATCTTTCTGACGCTATGCTGGTGATTATGCTCATCATGAATTTTTACCATTTGTCTACATCTGCCTTTGTCGCTGACTAGAGTATCTCACAGATGTCTTTGTTAAATTTCTGCCAAGCCTCCTTGTTTATTTACTTTTGGACTTCATTCTCAAAGTAAGAGGAACTGCAGCTAAGAGAGGTTAGACTCTGTGGGATAAATCCTGGTCCTGCTCCTCCTCCATTTTATCAGGGTTGTACCTGCACGTTGCTCCTGATTCCCCTCTTCAAGGCATTTAATCTGGCTTTGGTGTATTTTTACGCTTCTTTCATATTTTTTATGTCTTACGGCATCTGCATCAGTTCATAATCGATTGGGCATTTCCATTTGATCCCATCAAATCCGTCCTGATTACCCCCCCCCCCCTTCTTGGGATCCCTTGGGAGTATGATGAGTAAAGATTATTGATAGCAATGTTAGGTGTATTCCTCCCGAAGTATGCAACTTAGGTAGTTAACCCACCTTGCCCCTTCCCTGTCTTTCTGGAGTGCCAATTGTCTCTCCAACCGTCACCAGCTCTGTTCCTAGGTTGTCAACTGGTTAGTTCTCAGCCGCCGCTGTTGCTAACAGAAATATTAACCAAAGAATACATTTTCTAGATGCATCAAGGGAGATCATACCAACAATCTCACAGAAAATGCAATAGGAATATACATAGCAACTTCTTTTAAATATTTCATCAGACACACCTAAAAAAAAAAAAAAATCAATCTTTTACCATGATTTTTTAATCCATCCTGTTTATTCTTAAAATTTTCTAAACTCGTGCTATTTCAAACTTGTTTAGGTAATTTGTTTCCAAAATATATCACTCTATTAGAAAAAATCTAATCGTGTAGTAGATTTATTTTTTAAAATCCTGTGAATGAAATTCCAAGGCAAGGAAAGATTAAAAAGAAAGGCGTATTCCTTATATAGAAATACCATTAATTATTTTTACCGTCTCATTTTTCTCTCCAGTTAAACCTAAGGATTCTAACCTATTTTTATAATCAATATATTTTATTCCATGTATTAGTTCAATCACTTGTCTTTGTATGCTTTCGACTTTTAATATTATTTCAATGTCCATATTTGAATTCAAGATTCTACACAAAGTCTTATTGGAGTCATACAGTTTTACAATAAGTTTTGCCGTTGAGATAATAGAGAAAATGTTTATGAGATTTAATTTTATATTTAAAATTTCCGCCCAAATTCCTCAATTTTCTTGTTGCTTAATTTGTATTTATACTTTCTTTTGTTTCAATATATCAAATAACGTCAAATCAGATCTGATAGGATGTGATGCACTATTTAAAAGGAGGTGGATACACAAGGATAGCTTATGTGTGTTTGGACGAACCAAGTTTGAGTAGGTGTTCCTTGCCTAGGCATGGTGCACACCAACCTTATCAGACCCCATCCTAGTTAACAAAGTATCTTAGCTAGTGGTACAAATGAGCCCCTCTTTTTTCACTTAGAAACTATCTTGCTTGTTTTCGGCTCTTGAAACAACCTGAAAAACAGTGAGCAGCTCATACCTAGATAGATTAGCACTTAGCATTTTATTTTTCAGCAATCTCTGTTGTTTTTTATCACCTCCACACCCAAACCGATGAATTTGTACATATATTTTTTGTAAATAAACAAAAGGTCAAACCATTAAGGATAATGTTAAGTAGGTTTTACCCATAGAGTGAATGTGGTATTTTGGTGACTGAAAAGAGTTTAGTGAATAGACCAAGAGGACAACAACCGACCGTCATCACACCTCACCAAATTTCGGCCTTGTATTACATCTTATTCTATAAAGAAAATTTACTATACTGTGTACTTTTTTTGTAAAAACTTGATGGTGTGTACACGAGAATGTCAACAGCTGTACTTAACATCTTCTGGTGGTAGTAGCATGATGCCCTGGTGATACCCGGGACAACACCTTGATTGTATGGTCCAAAGACTCAAGTATAGGTTCTAGTACTGAGAAATATTATGAGAGAGGGAGATAGTTTGAATATAATTGGATGCCTTCCCCCTCCTTCCAATTTGGATGCCGTGAGCCTCTGACCCAGCCCCTTCTTTATGTCACTGCAAAGGAGCAATTTTATGAAACCCTTTCTCAGATCTCAGCCTTGATCAGAGAGAGAGAGAGAGAGAGAGAGAGAGAGAGAGAGAGAGAGAGAGAGAGAGAGAAGAACGAGATTTGCTGCTAACGATGAAATTGTTTTGTGGATGTTCTTTTGGGGATGCCAAAGCGGGGATATAATTCAGCGGGGAGACTGTATAGGACTTATGTCAAGCAACTAATAGAAGACTCACAATGCACCTATGAAGACATAACTGGTGTAAGGGGGGGGGGGTGTAGAGTGCGATGGTGACAGTGACACTAGCTTGAAAGAATGCTGCTGCTGCTGCTGATGATGATGGATTTGAATGGAAATGAATTACTAAAATCAAAACGTAATTCATTTCTAGTGATTCAACTGCGGAGAGAAAGGGAGACAGTAACTAGTAACTCTCCTAGTCCAAACACTACAGACCCTCCTCTAAGCATATCACCAAAGCACCAGCATCTGATTTTTATAGATAAACTAGACTACCTATGACCTGTTAGTCACAACCGCTACACTATTTTTCTCACTTTGATTTCCTTTAAAAGTTCATAAACTGTGACATCATATCTGTTAAGAACTTCTTGCATAACTAAAAACAATAAATCTCTTTACTTCTATATTATACTTATGAAATATTAGAAATAATGCGACCCATTATTTTGCTATCTAATTTACATATGTGTTTGTGGTGTGTATGAACTTAACTGGAAAGAAAGGGTTACTCTTTCTGTAAATGCTTGCAGAGACATGAAGAAATATTAGAGAGTGAGAAGAGGCAAGAGAAATACATAGATAGCTAACAGATAGACAGATGGGTAACTTTTTCAGTTTATCATAAACTAGCTGACCCGTGTCCGGCGTTGCCCGGGAAAGGAGATTTTAAGGAGTAGATGGGCTCAGCCTATCGCCCGCCCTTCGCACTCCTTCTCTGCCAGGCGTAGAGGTACAAGCACTGGAACGCCTCTAAAGACACCTAGTGCTTGGCCTTGTTTCCTGACTAGGGCAATGAACGCCGTCTCTCTTTCTCTCTATCTGGGCAACTTGGGGAAAGTTTTTTCGTCACTAAGTCCTACATGACTAGTCTGGGTCGCTCTTGTTCAGACAGGTTGAGGGTACAGATTAGACAGCTTGTCTGGCTGCTGTTTCTGACTCTAACTCTTAGGTAGCGCTAAGAACGGCTGCTCCATCAACAGTTGCATAATATCGTGGGTAACTGTACGTGCCATGTCACGCATGGAAAGGGACTCTACAGTTATCCCCGGTGGGCTTTCCCGAGGCCACAAGCCCCATGGACCAAGTCACGACTAATGGACTGGTTTTGTGAGCTTATTGGCACCACACAAGCACCCACTTTGCCCTCCCCACTCTATCTCAAAACAACCATGAATTTACAAAAAACAAAAAACAAACCTAAACCAGACACCCAACAAAAAACATCTTCACCTCTGCCCTTGAGGCTCGCATTCACAAATATCCGGGGACTTAAAACCAACATTAACGACGTTGAAACTTTTCACCTGACAAACTCCCCGGATATCCTAGCACTAAGTGAAACGAACCTTCAATCCTTAATCTCCTCTCACCACTTTGACATGACTGATTACCTTCCATTCTACCGTAAGGACTCTGACAAACATATGCATGGGCTAGGAGTTTATGTTCAGAACACCCTCCCCTTGACTAGAATACATAGGTTAGAATCAGATGACCCAGCCTACATGTGCTTTAGATTGACCTTACATCACAGAGTTAGTTACTTATATTTCTTATACCGTTCTCCTTTGACTCAGGACTGTACTCTGCTTGACTCTGTCTCTGAAAGCTTAGATAGAGCACTTTCACTTGACTCAAATGCCCAAATACATGTATTTGGGGATTTTAATGCACACCACCGTGACTGGTTGGGATTCTCCAGCGTTACTGATGCAGCTGGGAACCCTACGTTTAATTTCTCCTCAGCTCATGATCTCTCAAAGACTGTCACTTTTCCGACCCGCCTTCTTGATCGTGTGGACCAGCAAGCCTCACTTCTAGACATGTTCTTGACCTCACTACCCGAAGCTTGTGTGGCGAATGCCCATAGCCCACTCGGAAACTCTGATCTGATAATGATACTTATCACCTTAAAAACTCGTCTGTTGCTCAAAACGACGAGAAACTATGAGCAGGCTGATTTTGAGCCCATCAAATCAGTGACGCCCCATGGTGATCAGTGTGCAAATGAGCTAACCAAATTGGTCAAAGCAGGCATTGATGCTTATGTTCCCACGCAAAAATTCTTCAGCAAACCCCACTCTCCTCAATGGTTCACCTCAGAATGTGCAGCTGCTATTGCTGAGAGGCAGAAGGCATTCCGGAAATTCGGCCGCCATAAGTCAACTGCGAATAGACAGAAATTTATAGAGGCAAGAAATGATTGCAAAGTAATGGTAGATGAAGCAAAAAGAAGGTATACAGAGATAACCAAAATTGCATTCAGTCACAGAAACTAGGTACTCATGATTTTTGGAAAATTTAAAATAGTGTGATGAACAATGGACAATCGACAATTCCCCCGCTATCAAATCACAACGATGTTGTTTGCACAGCAACTGATTAGGCTGAACTACTTGCCCAGCGTTTCGCCTTAAACTCCACTTTGGACTTAGCAAACCACCCCCTCTCTAAATTTATATCACCCTAAAAACTCGTCCAAAAGTTGATGAGCCGTTGCTCAAAACAACAATTTAGGGAGGGGGTGGTTTGCTAAGTCCAAAGTGGAGTTCAACAAGATATTACGAGCAGGCTGATTTTGAATCCATCAGAGATCACATCAGCGACACCCCATGGAGTGAAACCTTCTAACTCCCTGCTGATCAGTGTGCAAACGAGTTAACCGAATGGGTCAAAGCTGGCATTGAAACCTATGTCCCCATGCGAAAATTCTTCAGCAAGCCCCACTCTCCTCAATGGTTCACCTCGAAATGTGCAGCTGCCATTGCTGAGAGGCAGCAAGCATTCCGTAAATTTGGTCACGAATAGACAGAAGTTTATGGAGTCAAGAAATAATTGTACGACAGTGTTAGGTGAAGCGAAGAGAAGGTATACAGAGATAACCAAAAAACGTATTCAATCACAGAAACTAGGTACTCATGATTTTTGGAAAATCTACAATAGTGTGGTGAACAATGGACAATCAAAAATTCCCCCGCTAACAAACCACAATGATGTTGTTTGCACGGCAACTGATTAGGCTGAACTACTTGCCCAGCGTTTCGCCTTAAACTTCACTTTGGATTCAGCAAACCACCCCCTCTCTAAATTCCCATTGCGGACTGAAGCCACACTTGAAAACCTGGTCATCACCCCATCTCAGGTCAGAGACATCATAAAAAACCTTGACACCTCCAAAGCCTATGGGCCTGATCTTATACCAGTAATAGTAATAAAGAAATGCTCTGCTGAGCTGGCCCCTGTCCTCTCCAAACTATACAAACAATGCCTTGCTGAATCTTGTTTCCCTGATAGCTGGAAAATTACCTCTGTGGTACCAGTCTACAAGAATTCTGGTGATAAAACTGATCCTCAGAACTACCGCCCAATCAGTCTACTCTCGATTTTTGCTAAAATCTTTGAATCATTAATCAATCTAGCAATAGTCCGGCACCTAGTTAATGTTAAACTTCTTTCTGATCATCAATACGGATTTAGACAAGCATATATCATACACGGACAAGGCAGGTGAAGCTAGGGCAGTAGCGCTTGATATATCCAAGGCCTTTGACAAGGTATGGCATGAAGAGCTTCTCCTAAAACTGCACTCATATGGTATTACTGGACAAATATTTAATATAATTAAATCCTTCCTAATAAAAAGAAAGATCCAGGTTGTCCTCGATGGCCGTTCACTTAAGCAACATGACATAAATGCTGGTGTACCCCAGGGATTCATCCTTGAACCTTTACTGTTCCTACTTTTTATAAACGACCTCCCTGATGACATTGAGACTGAGATAGGAATATTTGCTGACGACACCACGCTTTACTTTCATCATGTGGGCAAAACCGACACACACATATCTGAGGCAATAGCTGAATCCTTAGAAAATGACCTCCAGTCTGTAGTGGATTGGGGTAAAAAATGGATGGTCACTTTTAATGCCGCAAAGACAAAGCTACTTTCCTTCAATAACTACAAGAAACCTCTTCAACCACCGATTGTCATGGCAAATAACACCCTACCTGAGAGTTCATCTTTCAAACTCCTCGACCTAACTTTCACAGATAACATGAATTGGAATAAATACATTGAAGACATTGCCAGGACTGCAGCAAAGAAGGTGGGCTCTCTCTACCGTGCTAGTAAACTTCTCACACCTGACATTATCCTATATCTCTACAAAGCCACCATCCGCCCATGCATGGAGTATTGTTGCTACATCTGGGCTGATGTATCATCCACTAGTCTCTCTCTCTTAGACAAGGTCCAAAAAAGAGTCGCCAACTTGATAAGTCCCTCACTATCCACCAAGCTCCACCCCCTGTCCCATTGCCGCAATGTTGCATCCTTGTGTTTATTTTACAACTACTTCAATGGATTGTGCTCTGATGAACTTGCTGCTTTGGTGCCCCACGACGTAAATTCACTAGACCAACCCGACAATCTGCCAAATCCCATCCATTCACTGTGGAGGTTCCCAGATGCCGAAGAGCTTTCTACTCCAAAAGCTTTATTCCTCATGCTGCTGGACTCTGGAACTTCCTCTCTGCTCCTTGTTTTCCTGACGGTACTGGCATGCAGAAATTTAAAACTAATGTAAACATACATCTAGCTACGCAGCTCCTAATTTAGGTTGACCCTCCCCCCCAAAAAACTTTCACCCTTTTTCTCAGTAGCCCCTTACGTCTACAGTGGCGGCATGTCTTGTTTGGGATGAACTATGTTAAAAAAAAAATCAAGAAATTCCATGCCCAACCATGAACGATCCAGCAGGAACACAGATCCTACAATGTTAAAAGCAGATACCTAGAATTTTCCTATGTATGTACAAAAGAAAAGTTATTCTTACCTGTATAATCGTTTTGTAGTTTCTTTTTTGTTGTGTTTCTCCTCCATTTGTAGGGTGGGGGTGAGGCATAATGGGTCAGTGGGGCATAATGGGTCAACTCATAGATTTCTTTTATTTTCACCCAACTCAAAATTCTTCCTATGTTCTCCTTCCTGGGTTTATCAGCTTCGGAAAATGCTACTGGTTGACTGGCTGAATTTTTTATGATAAAGTTGTCTCATCTACTTCTGAAAAAAAGAACTTTGGCTTTAAAAACATTAACAAAGATTGAGATTGAGACATTACTTACAGAGTTACAAAAAATCAATGATTTTCCAAAGTGGGGCATAATGGGTCACCTTAGATTTTTATTGCAGAGGCACTGATTCGGCTCCCTGTTGGCAAGTATAGTCAATAATTTGAATAGATTTGTACTAATTAGCTTGTCTTTATGACATTTGTCTGCTATATTTAGAGGATATTGAATGATATGAAGGACTGTCTTGGTGAAAATACATGCTGTTTGCGAGAGGTTGTGTTTATGACATTTGTGTGCTATTCTATGTTTCGCCTAGCTATTATTTTATGGAGATGTTGTGTATTTTTCCTGTTAAAGACTTGTTATAGTAGTGGTAGCTATAAATATAAAGCTCTCCAAGTACCTATTGTTGTTATGTTGCAACTGCTTATCACCTTTTGTTTTGACAAAATGGGTTTTTTATTAAAGAGACACAATGGTGACTCATTATGCCCCATCACCTAAAGAATTTCACCAATTTTCATACATTTTTGCACAATGTGATAATATTTCAAAAAACAACCCCAAAATGGACTGGTTGCACATTTACTCCAAAGAAAATACTCGCTTTTCATAAGTATTAATATCAAATTTTCCTTTTTCCTTCAACCTCCTCAAAAATGGACCAATGATACCCATCCTATTTATCTACATGTTTTAAATTAGTTTTAAAGCAGAAAAAAAGCTAAACTCGAGAAGTAAAAAAACTACCAACCCCAATAGTTTCTAGAGTATTGTTATTATTGTACGGTAGAATACTAAGTAGTTTCTCGGCTTTAAATTATGTCTCCCCTAACTCCGATGGGTGTGATAGTAAAAATATTGCAAATGTATAGATTATATGACATATAAGTTGGCGATATTGCATTTTCCGCTCACACGCCCCTATTCCCAATTCGTGTCCGTGGGCCGCCATCAGTGGACTGTTTATGGTGTACGAAAGGATCATCAACAACGTTTTAAGTGCAATTTAGACAGTTTGAAACCGATCGAAATGATTGCACACTATAAAGAATTAAGTTTAAAAACCGAATCAATTTTTATTAGAATTATTTTATGCTTTTCAGTAATCAAGTCAAAATACCATTTTTACTTGATATTTAATGTACATTTAAAAAATTATTCCTGCAAATTATAATAAATTTTAAATAGAAAATGAAGTGTTAAAATGTAATAATGGATCTTTTAGTTTATTTTATTAATATTTAATTAATGAAATATGATATCTTGTTGTTTATTAGTTGAAAAAATGCGTTGAAACATGATAATTGATCTTTTGGTTTGTTTTAATCAACATTGAAATACGGTTGTTTATTAGTAAAAAAAAAACAGCTTAAAATGTAATAATAATAATAATACTAAAATATTTATATATATGTATATATATTAAAATATTTAATAGAATTTATCGTAAACCGTGAAAAAACAACAAAAAATACCTTATATAAGTTGGGGAAAATACACCCTCATTAATTCTATTTTGAATAATAACAAACATTTGTTGTATTTTTATTAATAAGAAAATATCTAATTTCGAACGAAATGAGATATTCTTTTATTCCTCGAATACATTCCTAGCAACTGGAGGGAAGAAAGTGAAATTGAGGGAGCGTTCGTTCGGTATATCAATGATTGAACATGGTTTATATATGATGAAGTAAAGTATTTTTTTAAAGTAATATTTTTGTTGAAAGACAATTATTGTAGTTAAAAAAGTATTTTTGTAAATGAAGGCGTTTTACTGAATGGAGAAATAGGAAACGCCATATTTTAATTTCAATTTTTTTTTGTTTAATGTTTGGCAATTATATTCGATTATTCCAAGCCAATCAAAGCACCGTAAAAATAGGAAGAATAAGCTCAAGGAAACGATCCGTATTTACTTAGGGAATTTATAATGGGTGAAAATCAATATCACAAAATTTAAAAAATGAAATAATGACGGTCAAAGCTGGAAAATTTATCCAATGAAGAAAAAGTCTCGGTGTTAGATGGTGGTAGTGGTAGTAGATTTTTGCGTGTTAGTAAAAGTTACTCTGCCGTCCTGTATGTATGACACGTTTGAGAGAGTCAGGTATCCCAGAATTAATGTAGGAATTTATGAAATTGAATTAAACTGATAATTTCCGGAAACAGGCATCAATTATTGGCATAAAGCGTGACCATATTGTAATTCTATGTAGCACCTGTGTTTAAAGTCCTATAGTGACTGAAGTTGCAGGGCGAAAATCGAGATTACTTTATTAATGTATATATATATATATATATATATATATATATATATATATATATATATATATATATATATATATATATATGGTATTTTCAATTGGTGAGAGGAAGTGAGAAAGCAAATAGCAAGTCAGGCAACCCCGCTGTCTGAAATGAATTTGGAAAGAAATCCTCCACTCTATAATAAAAAGTCAATGGTGTTTTTTTAGGTCATTATAAATGATACTAATAATTTATATAAAAAATTAATTCTATGATTTTATATGATTATTTTAGTAATATATCGAGATAAATAGCAAGTGCGAATACTGGCGAAGCATACTTTTTTCAATCAATTTTGACAGAGAGTGTACACTAGAATATTTATATATATAAGCCCTACAAATATTTTCCAGAAACAATAAGCAAAAATCATATACACCAAACACTTTTCTTATAAACAGACATATTCTTTTACCTACCTATGCCAATAACACAATCATTTACAACACTCTAAACTAGGAATTTCAACAATACAAACTACATCACAAATCATAAAACAGACATTAAAAACAACAAAATATTTTCAAAAAAAAATCCACATCTAATGCAGGTATATATACTGCCCCATGCAATAATTGCCATACGTTGGTGAAACTCAACAAGAACTAAAGGAAATACTTTGTGAACATAAAAGAGATATAAAAAAATAATAATTCTCTAAATGCACTATTCTCTGATACGTTACAACATGATCATTCTTTTAACTTTAAACAAGCTAGAATCATTAAATTCATTTTAAATAAATCTCAGCGAAGACTTCTTGAATCAGCACTCATTATAAACTCAAAACAGTGTAACGGCTTCTACAATTTAGATCTAGGCTAGCTATTTTACACCACATTCCCAACAAAACTTTACACATAGCATCGATATTTAAAAAAATTGAAAAAGAAAAACATTCATTCGATTTCATAAACGTACCACACATTTTGAATTTTAACGGCTATATTTCGTTTGATAAAAAGAACAAAAACTTTTTTTTTCACGTCATAATCGCACCACATTTTTAAAATTCTAACGACTATGTTTTGTTTGAAAAAAAACTCCAAAAATTTTTTTCATGTCACAAACGCACCACATATTTTTAAATATTGTACTTGTATGTTATTTTTTCAAATCAATCATCTTGAGAAAGTCTTTAAATAAAAACGAAACGTTGATGTATATATAAATAATTTTGATTTTTCCTTTTTCATTTTCCATATATATATATATATATATATATATATATATATATATATATATATATATATATAATGAACCCCGCTATTCACGGGCTCACCATTCGTTGTTTCATAAATTCACGGATTTTCAGCATAAGCATAGACTTAATATTTTCTTCATAAATTCTGTTAGAACTTAAAATAGGATAATCGTTTAAGTCCAACTACGGCCAATATGACAAAAAAAAACGCAATTAAAAACGCTAATTATTCCGTAGGATTCATATTAAATACGACTCATAAAAGCATTGATATTCCAAATTTTCGCGAACTTTATACGAAACTTAAGTATTAAAAAAAAATCAACCAACTTGCAAATAGAAAGGGCTAATTTATGCAAATTTGTTGGTTTTCATGTAAAAAACACATGCTAATGTACAAAAACCTGATTTTTAGTGAACTTTGAGGTATCAAAATCTATATCTACTGTAAATATATACAAATGAAACAATAAACATAAATATTATATCTTTATGTTATATCCTATCGTGATAAATCAATGCTCGATATACAAGATATAGCAATGATATAAAAAAAATGAATGATGAAAATAAAAATTGGATAAAATACAATATTAATTCATCAAGTATTCAAACAAGAAATATAAAATAAACTTTTTTCCTTTCCTTAATCCATGGATTAAGGGAAAGAAAAATGCTTTTTATATTCCTTGTTTGAATACTTGATGAATTAATAAATATTGTATTTTATCCAATTTTTATTTTCATCATTCATTTTCTTATATATATATATATATATATATATATATATATATATATATATATATATATATATATATATATATATATATATGAAGTAAATCCAACAAAAGATATAAGAGGCAACTAATATCTTTTAATTAGTAAAACATCCGGATAAAGACTGAAGCTCAATATACTGGATAGAGCATTAATAGCATAATATAAAATGAAATAATAAAATAAGGTGCGAATCAAATTTTATTATAATTCAAAATTCAGGCAAAGTAACTCAAAGTCCTTAACTCATGAGTTTTCAAAGATAATTCTTCTCAGAGGACCATTACCGCAGTGACGTTACTGCAGGTGATAAAATTACACTTTGAAAATATATAAAAATATATACAAAAATACATAAAAGTACATAACACATCAAATATATCAAGCCAAAAACATACTTATTTGTTAAAGTTATAAAATCCATCCACGTCATACAAATTAAAACATAGTCAATGAAAGATGTCCAAGAGGTTGACTGAATATAGATCCAGGCATTGAGTGATAGTCCAAAGGCGAAAAAATTGAAAGAACTGAAAACCGAAAAAGTTATCCAGTCGGAAAATACGTCCGCAATCAATGCAGTAAATTACAGTGAAAAATGCCTCCAATGCTTATGTTAATTAATACAATGATAAATGAACCAAATCAAATAAAAAGTTCATTAAACTCACTTTAGTTGAAATCATAAAGTTCAAAATTCAGGGTTCAAATGATTTGATCAGAGCAGCACAAATCAAAATTCACTGATTGAATGTAAAATCCGCTAAATCCGATTTGAATAAAATTAAATCAAACTGTGTCAATATATTCGGCCATTCCTTCTTCCAGGTCCGATCAAAATTAATAACGTTAAATTTGAAAGTAATCACTCTCCCGCAAGTCAAGTAAACAGAACCTCTTCTCGTCGATTAGAAGGTAATACTAGAGTCTCATACGCCTTCTTGTTCAAACGACGTTATCCGACCGTATGTTATCTGTCTAAGTTAACAGAGAAGAATACGTCCCCACACCCCGACAGATTTATTAAATCAATTCAACTCATACCGGATGTTACTTGTCTGAGTCGAATTTTGAATTATAATAAAATTTGATTTGCACATTATTTTATTATTTCATTTTATATTATGCTATATATATATATATATATATATATATATATATATATGAGAGAGAGAGAGAGAACAGTAATTTAGTTCATCTATCTTCCAGTTTAAAAGATAAATTAGAGAGTTTTAAAGGAATGTTTTAACTTTTTCAAGGAAAAATGTATGACTTGAATTCTGATTAAAAACTGTTATTTGCTTTTTATAATTAGGAAAAATATTGGGCCATTATAATTCAAATCGTCTTATGAAAGTTCAATTAAAACTAAAATGTTATAATTATAAGAGCATTATTTTCAAGAAGTCTTGAAGCAAATAAACCATAGACAACATTAGATGAGTATGTGAAATAAATTTGGTATTTCTTATAAAAAATTGTCGATAAGAATAAAGTGAGTTTAACATTGAAATTTAATTTTTTTGGCTTTATCTTGTCAGCTGTTTATTATTATCTAATATGGATGATCCGAAAGGGATTACAATAAGTGACTTCCGTTGTAACTATTCTGACACCTGTTGTTATAGTTGTGTATGATTGCCAGAATTCAAACAAAAAGGTAGACAGCAAGTAAGGCAGGAAGATAACAACATTCTTGTAGCATGAACAAGTAATAATAATATCAGGGCACAAGATAAGATTGTATATTATGGGTTAGTGTTAGTCTACAGTTGCTCCTTTGATGTGAATATGTTGCTGCGTTAGTAGCATGTCAGCAGTCGAGATGGAATTTGGTGTTAATCTCTGAAAAACTTGCATTTCCACGTTTTGGTATTCTTACATTTTATGAACATTTTTGAGTTGAGGATTGATAATTTGGATTATTCAGACTACTATTCTCATCTTGGTTGTTATATTCACAACGTTTCGGCCAATGTAAGGGTTCAGTTCGAAATTTCATAAGAGATTTTGATGGTACGGCCACGTTGAAAGATTGGATGAAAGTTCCTGTGTTAGTAGATGTAGAACAATTGAGGGACCAGGGTAAGTTTACAGTGGAAGGTCAAGGAAAACATGGGAGGGAGTGATAAGGATGGACTTGAGAGAAAGAGCAATAAATAAAGATCTGGCCAGAGATAGGTTAGTTTGGAAGTCAGTTTCAAAAAGTCGTCCAACATATGCCAGCATGTTACCGAATATGATGATGGTGAATTATTCCCAAGTTTGATATAAAGATTCCGAATTCGAAGAAGGTTGGAGGTTACATGTGAGAATAACATTCAAGATTCAGTATAATTGTCCGAATAATCCAAATTTTAGGAACACTTCTTGATAATAATGTCATACAGATTTGTATGTCTACGATTGTTTAAAAAAAGACACTCACACAAAAAAAAACTAATTTTTAAATGAGATGTTGTAATTGTGTAAGATTACTCTAATCAGAAAAGGAGATATAATAAAAAATCAAAAAAATCCGGTCGTTGGTTGTAATCAGAAATATTTATCTCTTTACTCAAGCATCATCTCAAATTACAACACTAATGGTGACCATGTTTTTATTTTATTTTATTACTTTTTCTAATATAAAGGGAAAAAATTAGTTAGTTTTTTTGTTTTTTTTTTAAACGGTGGACAATACGAACATGTATGACTTTTTCCCCTGCATGGCGATGTTCATGGTGTTTAAGATATAAAAAATATCTGCTAAATCTGCCATTTTTGCAATCTGAATAACATTCAGAGTTCTGAAATTATGCTGACCAATGCATTTTCTGAACTTGAAGAGACTGGACGAGCTCGTTTTGTAGTTCAAATACTCGAGATAGAAGCTTGCCCCATGCAGATGGTGTTCAGAATTTGTAACACAATATCGCAAACAGTCTAGAATTCAGTGGGTTTGCTGCCTTCATATGATTCACAATTTTTGTAACTCCCCACAACACTGAATGACATAGTTTATTGCGTTATCTTCTGCTGCTACAGCTTTAATCTGGGTTGTTAAACATGACTGACGTCTTGTCATTGCTGCAACACCATCTGGACAGACGCTGGCACAATCTTTCAGATCCAGACCGAATTTACCAACTATGCTGTCATTCAAAACCATGAACAGTTTTTTATTACTTGTGTTTATTGGTAGTAGAGCAGAGAAAAAGTACTGTTATACATATATCTCCCCTCTGAGGGGGAGGTCTAATCTCTCACAAGTCACAATCAATTAAAATACATGAACGTTCATAGCATATCTTGCTGGCTGTTCGTTCTTGCATGCATCCCTTACTGTGATCCTGCCCGATTGAGGAAACACTGCCTACAAACAAGTTCGTTCATACCCCCCCCCCTTCCCCAAAAAAGGAACAGCGGATGGGGGGATAGTGAAGTAATTATTGGTTAATCACAATTTAACAGCACATTTCTCCACGCACGTGTTCGCACCATAAAGCTTCTGAGCGAACTCCTCCTTTTCTCCGTCCCTCCCTCTTCGGGCCATGTGACGTCACGTCCGCTTCTATCAATTCCCACAGTTGATCAAGCTAACCGTCGAGTACACTAAGCAGACCCCGACCGAACCCCATTTACTGTTATTCTCAACTAACTAAATTATACTCACCCAATATTTAACAGTACTCCTCCTTTCAAGTCACCTTTGTATTCGAAACGCACACAAACTGTTGCCTCACTTGCAATATCATCAAGCTGCAACGAATAATGTTCACAAGACTTACTTTGTGTGATCAGCTGATCTTTGATATCTTCTCTCAATTCTGTGGATTTTATATGCTATCATGTTGTTTGACAGTGGAATTACAGGATACTTTCTTTCCTGCCACTTCACCCAGCATTTCTTGGCATACATCACTAATATGCACCAGCATTTCACAAATTGTAAATCGTTTCTTTGTTTTAGCAATACGAAGAGCAAGAGAAAGCAATAACTCTGATACGGCCCATTCTTGAGTATGCCATCCAAGCAACAAATCCTTATCTGCAAAAATATATCGTACACCTTGAGCGTGGTCTCCGCGGTCACTCGCACAAGAGATAGCATTCTTTGTTCATGTTTCTGCTTCATGGAACAACCTACCAGGCAGATTGTGACGATGACTACCATATTCAGGTTTAAAGCGGCCTTGGGCAAATATTCAGACTGTATGTGGATGTAAATAGCTTCCACCTGTCTCTTTACATGGCTTGTTGCACTATATCTCTTGAGTTGAGATGATTTCATCGCACTATTGCTCAATACTTCTCCACAAATCACACATTATGCATTCCATCTTATTAATGACAAATCTGAAGCGAATGTATGAGCAATTATATTTTGTAGTCAAGCTAGCACGTGTCCTCGTTGATGGTGGTTCAGTTTCATTGGCTTTGTCATCGTCCGATTCTGACAAAATATCTTCGTAATTGTCATCCTGAACAGATTTTATCTTCATAAATCTATCTAGAATCCTCACTTTGTCACCTCACATAAATAATTAAGGATATCAGAATTACTAAGATAATACAGAGATTTTTAAGTTTCTTTTTAAAGTTAAATATCCGTCTATATAAATGCATAATTAGAGACGAAACTCAACACATTAGGTCAGAGGATTTACTGAAAGCAGTACATTTGCCCAGCATAGAGGTTATCTTAAGGATGAATCACAGGAAGATTGGCAGGTCAAGGAAAACTTAGAAGCAAGTGATTAGACAAGACATGGAATTTGGAGACAATTAACCCGCTTAACCGTAAAATATAAAACAAACGTCTGACCCCTGGACAAGGGAGAAGTGACGATAAATGAAGAGAGAAAGAGAGAGGGGGGGGGGGACGGGCCATATTTTAAACTTTTGTCAGTTAAAACGCTTTATAAAACAATTAAATCCAATTTTAGTTTTATTTAAAAGATATCAACCTAAAAAAATGCAAAATAATATTACATCTCTAATTTTGAATTCATTTTACCAACCCGACAATTACCAAAATCCCACTCTTCACTGTAAAGGTCGCCAGATGCCGGAAAGCTTTCTACTCTAACAGCTTCTTTTCTGGAACTGCTTGCCTTTGGAAGTCCCTCCTTGCTCCCTGTTTCTCCGACTGTACAAACATGCAGAAATTTAAATGTAATGTGAACAAACATCTCTCTGCACAACTCCCCACTTAGGATTCCCCTATAAATCTAGCCCTAATTTACAGTAGCCACTTTACGTCTCAGTGACAATGTGTCTTGTTTCGGATGAATATAAGTAAAAAAACGAAATTCATAAAAACTGTAAAGTCAAAATTTAAAAAGATCTTTTTAATTAAAATTCTAAAAGCCTCCAATGATTGTTTGATGGAAAATAGTAAAAATTAAAAAATAACTAAACCATATATGTAACAATATTAACCTATGCTTGAAAATGAGTCATTGAAAAGGGCATTTGTTTTACTCCAGGCAGCTATCAACAACCTGTCAGACATCTTTTAACGGTTTCTGCATAAAATTAGTGGGCTTTGGATATTCATAAATATAAAAAAAACAAAAAAACAGTTGTGTATTTTTAACGTAGAAAACTGTATCAGTGTTACTGTTTTTTAAAATTTAATTATTAACAGGACCCGTGTCCCGGCGTTGCCCGGGGAATATAAAAGAATGATTTAACTATGAAAAAATATCTGCAGAAAAGGAATTACATTTTTTTTTTTAATATTTGAACTTTTAGAGTGGGGGATCACTTTCCTATATAAATTTAACGTAAAATGAGATGAAGGTATGTGTGTGTTAACTAAGCTTATATTTTTATTTTATTTTTTTGGGGGGGGAGGGGAATTTTTTTCCTACAACAAAATGAATGCAAAAACAATATTTAATGTTTTGAGATACATTTTTTCTGCCCCCCCATTCTTTTTGGTGAGTGGATGGGGATTTTTTTGGTGCTTTTTAGGAATAGGTATCCAGAAATCTGCAATCGTCACGTAAGCAGTTCAGACTTTCCGGAAAAAACTGAATCAAGTTCCGATGCTTCTACACAATACGAACCGAACAAAACTGATTTTGCCAAATAAAACTAAAACTTAGTTTAGGGTTAGGGTTAAAGTTATTTTAGTGTTAGATTATGGTTAGGTTAGGGTTAGGTTAGGGTAAAAATTTAAAAAAACAGTTCACTTAGTATTGTGTAGATTGTTTGGTGAAGTTTGTTAATGTTCGTTATCGTCACTTTTACTTAGGCAAACACGTGTAATTTCCATGATGGTCAATTTTTTGGGTCAAGTGGTCGCTAATTTCAGAATTAAAAAATCGGCATTCCCGCCAAAAAAATCTTTTAAAAAATTGAAAATTATTAAAAGTACCATGTATATTTAAAACAGAGAAAAACTAACTTGAATGAGTAAAAAAAATGCCACTATCCCAATTTTCCTGTCCAAAAATTGAGAAACCATTCAGTTATACGTCTCAATTTACGGCTAACTGGGCAGGAAGTGGTTGTTAATTTTACGTTATATTTCTATAGAAAAGTGATTCCCCACCTTAAAATCTAAAATTTTTATTTTATATTTTTTTAATTCTTTTTTTGCGGATATATTTTCCGGTTGTTTACATGTAATCGCTAAAAAAAAGAAGATTTTGACGTATTTAAGAGGGTAAACTGAAATGAGTATCTTATTTAATCTCAAACAACTTAAAGTCATAGCAAGTTTAATCCCACCTATAAAACTCTGAAATTAAAACGTTTCTGGTATCACTTTTAGCATTTCTATCGAGGGTGGGGGATGGTTTCGCTTAACAAAAATTAAAAAACTTTATTTCAAAATGGAACGTTAATTACGTGTTTTAAGGGCCGGCGGGCATTGTGTAGTGTATTTGTTTTATGAATAAGTATAAATAAAAGAAATTGTTGAAACGAACTATTAATAAAACTTATCCAAGAACGTGAAGAATTTTTTTTATTTATTTGCGTATGAAGAAATCCTTCTTGAGCAAGGCAATGTCGAAGGGTGACGTGTTAGTAGTAAAAAATTATAGGGAGGGGATATGGTTGCTCCCCTCTATTTCGAAGACGTTTTGAGGAAAAGCTACCTTTCCACACACTCATACACACATACATACACCAGACGGTGATCAGACTAGGGTGCACTAAGATCGGGGACTATAAAAGCCGAAACACAAAAAGATTCACACTCCTTTTCTTTCCTTGCACCACTCGATACATGCATATAAAGCACACACAAAATCCAAAGTATGTGAGACACATTCTCTCAACTTCTTCACACACACCCGCACACATTCTTTTCAAAATTTTTTACCTATGTATGCGTTTTTATGCACACAAACCAACTGGATGTGAACCTTTCTGGATGCGCATAAAATAAATGGTATTTAGAAAATATCGCCTTTGTTTTGTTTCTTGTTTCATGCATTTGCTTGTATGGTAACATATGTATTTAGAAACGTTACTCAAGCCTTCGAAAAACAGAAATATTTCAAGAAGACCTCATATTTTATTTTTCACTTGTTTTCTAGTTGAGCCGCTATCAAACCGACAGCAAGAATGGCCACTGTCTTTGCAAATGATAATTCGGCGTCATTTGCCACAAGAATCCAAGGAGTGGACAGACAAACAAATGTAAGTAATCATGAGATTTTGCATAATTCCTCATTTGTGGCGGGTGAATATCTCTTTCATTTTGTTACTTTTTTATTTACGCTTCACCCTTTAACATTTCCTAATTTATAGAAATGACCGCAAAGTACTGTACCAAATTACGGTGTCAGATTTTTTTCCTTTTTATAAAGGAGAATTTTGAACATAACTAAAATTACTTTTTTATTTCGTATGTATTGCGCTTGTTTGGATAGACTTACTGCAGTTCACCAGAAATACGTACAGGGTGTCAGCAAAATAAAATGCCACCCATGGAATCGTTAAAAAAATTCACAATCCTTTCTGCAATCCAACCATATTTGGTAAAAATAAACATCAGTCTATGCCTGACTTGCCCACCAAGTTTCAGTCATGAATGTTCGACAGTCTTTGCTTGATCTCCATTCAATGATATCCTTTAATGTGATGGCTATCTTCAATTCAGGAATAGTTTGAGGATTGTTTTGATAGAGATTGTTTTTGAGATAACCCCAGAGATAAAAATCAGTGGGGGGGGGGATGGTCCTGTGAGTGTGAAGCCCATTCAAGATCACATTTCTTACTGATGAGACGATCACCAAAGTGTCCCTGCATATCATTGAACAGTGAAAACAAAAACTGTTGGACATGACATTCCTGACTGAAACTTGGTCAGACATAGACTGAAAGTTATTTGATTGCAAAAAGGATTGTGAATTTTATTAACGATTACACGAGTGGCATTTTTTTTTGGGGGGGGGGCGGGGTCAGCCGAGGATTTATTACCACTTATATGGCTTTACTATTTACCTGAATTTTATTTAAAATCCAGAAAAGAAGTATTTTTTTGCAATAACATAATTATTGGTAATATCTTGCTTTTTGTACATAAACTTTTGGTTCGTTATATATTTGTAATTGAATTGTGCTCTCACTTTAACAATATCTGCTCCTTCAATTTTAATAGACCTGTTTACCAGAGTAGAATGCATCTCTTTGCGTTTGTTTATATTTTGTGTTTTGTGAAACACTGTGTATTTTTTATTTATTTATTTTTAAAACTTTTGTTCACCCAAAACAAGGCATATTGCCACTGAAGACTAAGTGGCTACTATGATAAGGACCAGATTTATAGAGGGGCAACCTGGGTGGGGAGTTGGGCACAAGATGTTTGTTCATATTACATTTAAATTTCTGCATGTTGGTATACTCAGGAAAGCAGGGAGGGAATTCAAAGGCAAGTGGTCTGAGGAAATAAGCTATTAGAATAGGAAATCCTCTAGCATCTAGGTACCTCTATAATGAAGGGGGGGATTTTGCTGCTAATCCGGTGGGTCGGGTTAGAGTTTTACATTGATGGGTACAAGTGCTGTAAGTACATTGGAGCACATTCCGTGGAAGTACTTGTAAAAAAGGAGACAGAGATGCAACACTGCAGCTATGCGACAGGTTGGTTGGTTGGGCTGTTTTGTTTTACGGAATATCAACCCTTTTCGGATTATTTAATGCCAAATCCAGTCATTTTGGTAGAAGTTTTTATGTTTCAAGTTCTTTCTATCTTCAAATATTTATTCATGGTGTTTGGTTGGATTGTTTTGTAGAGGAAAATTGTTGTTTTTGTTTTTGACTTTGCAGAACATGATTGAGTTTTGCAAAGGGAAAGGAAAAGAAAACAATAAAATCAATGTTTGGTTTGGTTTGTTTTACGGTATAACAACCATCTATGGGTTATTTAATGCCGAATAAAGTTGTCAAATGAAATTCCAAGGTAGGTTAATTATTTTATATTGTTTTGAAAAAAAAAATTACAAATAAAATTTAAAAATTGAGATAAAATGTTTTTGAACTGTCCAACTTCTTTGATGAAGATTTTGGTCAGATTTGTGTCTTTACACAGGTCTTTTAGATTTTTCGAGTTGTAGCATTTCCTTTCGCTTTGTTGTAGATCCTGACAGTCTATTAATATATGTTTGACTGTAAAAGGTTCTTGACATGATATACACATTGGAGATTCTTCATCTTTCAATAAATGTTTGTGAGTAATATATGTATGTCCTATACAAAGTCTGGCTACTATAACCTTCTTGTCTTTCTGTAGCCTAAGGGCCATTCAGCAATAGTTGGGCAAATCTTGTGTAAATTATTACTTTGGCATTCATCCCAAGATTCTTGCCATTTTTCTTTAATTAACCTGTTTATGCAAGGTCGAAGATCAGTGTATGGACTCCTAGTATTCGTAGGTATCATGTTCAGCAATTCCTTTGCTGTTCTATCCACTTTTTCATTTTCACGAATGCCGATATGACTCGGTATCCAGCATAATTTCATTTTACACTGCTTCTTGTTATAGATAGAGGTAATCTTGTTTAAGATTTTTATGATTAAAGAGTTATCCATTTTTTTGTTCTTCAGTGCTGTGAGCACCAATAGGGAGTCGGAGAAGATGATGAATTTATCAGTTCTTCTACTTTCTATTATTTTTTGAGCCAGGTAGATGGTTGCAGCTTCTGCACTAAATATTGATGCTTTGTCAGATAGTCTATACTGTATTTTTGTCTTATTTAAGATAACAGCGCATTCAACTCTGTCTGCACAACCGGTTTTGTTTGCATTTTAGAGCCATCAGTGTCGATATGTTTTTATTCAGGGTACTTTTCCAGGATCACTAGTAGTTCTTCTTGGTAAGTAGATGGATGGGTACTTTTCCTGTGTAGGTTGTTTAGTGTTAGAATCACTTCTCAGGGTCTGATAACCAAGGTTCTGTTTCAGACAAAGTGGAAATGTCAATGTAGGAAAGTTGGATTTTAGATTCTTTTATAATGGGTACTATTCTAAGGCCCAAGTTTTATCATTTTTCTTTTCTGTTCAAAAACGGTTCTAAGTTTTGGATTAAATATACAGTCGTATACTGGGTTGGTTGGACATGATTTTCATTTTATTATGTACTGCAGGGCAAATTTTTCACTTTTAAGGTTAAGGAGTGCTTCGTGGGCCTCTGCATATAGGCTCTCAGCTGGGGAGGTTCTGTATGAACCTAATACCAGTTTCAAGCTTCCATGGTGGATGGTATCAAGTTTATTTAGGTAGGACTTTCTGGCTGACCTATAGATAAGGCTGCCATAGTCCAATATTGGGCTGATTTTAGTGCGGTAGAGATGTAAGAGTGTTTGTCTATCAGCTCTCCAGTGAGCAAGTACGCGTAAGAGTTGTGTAGCTTTAGTACATTTGTTTTTCAGATATTTTATGTGGAGAATAAAATTATGTTTTTTTTTCAAATATCACATCCAGAAATTGACAACTGGGATCTGCTCTACTTCGATCTTAATAAGGGGGTCATTATGTATTTTTCTTTGGGAGAAAAAGTGAAAGCATTTTGTTTTCGTTTTTGAGAAATTGAAACCGTTTTCTGCTGTCCAATTTGTTATTTTGTTTATGTTAAATTGAAGTTGTCGTTCAATCATGTTTATATATTTAGATCTATAGCAGATCATGAGGTCATCTTCATATAGGGCACCATTAACATTGGCAGGCAGTGCAGAACAGTATGGGGGAGAAGCTGGTTGTAACTACATCTACCCCAGTCTATGAATTATTGAATTTCAGGACTTAAATCTTGAGTAGGTGTTGTCACACTAAAAAATACCCACTTTGGCACCTTTAATGAAGATGTGTTTTGATTAACAGTTGCAAATGTATATACACTATGAATATCTGAACCTCAAAGTGTTTACAAAGGTATGCATACTATATTCATATGCGTTCGGTTTACCACCTTTGGACTATTTTTAAAAACGCATGGATACATATATGCACTATGTAAACACACAGAAAACCCTTTGATTTTGTGCCTTGGTACCCAGCTTTGGATCGGGTATTTTAGACGACGGTCACGTCTTTAGGGATTGCCAAGCATCACGTTAACAATTAATATAGGTGTAACTAAATTGGCAAATGAACCAGATCGATAAAAACATGTTTTGAATGGATCACCATTTAGCAAGTGTTAAATTTTAATAATAGAATTTTGTTAATAAAAAAGAGAAAATGTAAGTTAAAGAATAAAACATTTATATAACAACAATTTTACAATGATGTAAAATATACAAGATCAAAGTTTGTTGAAAGTTGAACAGTTCTTGAATAGGAAAAAGACATGAGGGTTAAGTTTGTTTTCAAGTTCTGTTGTGTGTGTGTGTGTGTGTGTGTGTGTGTGTGTGTGTATGTGTGTGTGTGTGTGTGTGTGTGTGTGTGTGATTACCTACTTGGGTCAAGCTGTTATTGGGGAGACAGCAGCCGTACTTAAAATGGATTTTCGGCTTGGCACTTCAAGTTGTATTTCTTCGATGGATGTTTCTTGTTGTTGCTGCTTTCATTGAGAGCCGAGGTGTGTCGTCTGCTTCACCAAGAAGAACTCTGATCTCATTAACCAGTTCAGCTGTTTATATCTGTGTTTCATTTCACACCTACTTGTTACATTCAGATTAAAAACACGTGTAAACCCTTTTCACTGAGTTCGCACTCTGTGCCAAAATTTGTATGTACTTATTTTATTAGCAAATGACCTCGGTGATTCCCTTTTCAAGAAGGAAGAAAGAAATGAAAAGGAAAGAAGGGGAATGAAAAGGAAAGAGTAAGCCGAACGAACCTAGAAATAAAAAGGGTAACTAATACAAGTTAGCACTTTCCTTCAATGCCCGCTCTTAGTGAAAACATGGACATTTTAACTTGTATTTTATTTATGTTAGTATATATATATATATATATATATATATATATATATATATATATATATATATTGTTTACATGTGTAATATTACTAAACAAACTGTCTATTTAATCTGTGGGGTTGGATAGAAACAAAAAAATACAACAGAAAAATAAGACTGGTACAAGATTCGAACGTGTGATTCATAAAAGGTGACCACCAAACATGGGCGGTTCTTGGACCACTTGACTAACGATCCATACGTCCAGATAAAGCCAAAATTGTACAAATAATTCATTTACCAAACTTGTCGGCAAATCATGGTTTACGTTTTTACTAGCATGTAAACATATCTCCTTGCTGAATCAGATGAGCAAAATACGATGAACTTTTTTTAATATTGGACATTTATTTTTGACAGTATGTTATGCATTAAGCAGGGTATTTTTTTGTCGATTGTTTGTGTGGATAATATTATTATTATATTCGTATTAAATAAACTGTTTCTTTAATAATAATACCCGTGCCAACAATAGCATCACCCCTCCCATATATATAAAGATTAATGAAGGAAGAGAGATAAAGATGTACAAATGACAAATCTATTTCAACTTCGATTGTTCAATGCAAGGTGTACTCGATAAAAACATGTTTATTTTTCTTTTCTTAAGCCAAGGCTTTTCAAAGATTAAAATCTTATCATCAGAGGAATTACATAGATGGATAAGTTGGCAGTGGAAAAGCCAAAATTTGAAAGAATATAAAGTAACGGAGAGTAAGAGTGTGTGTGTAAAAAAATATGGAGTCTGTCCAGTTGGTGAATGTCCGTAGATAAGGTGTCCAGTGAATGGAGATTTAAAGATGGAAAAAAAGGGTTTCGTGAAGGCAGCGTTGAAGATGTTCAAAATGAAGTAAATCCAATAGAAAGATGTTTAATTCAATCGTAGATGAAACACACTTATTCGGATGAGAATTAGGACCATTTTATTTTATATATATATATATATATTGCCCGCTACTTCTAAAGTCTCTTGCTTCATAGTTCTATTCATACTTAAAAATTGAGAAGATAACAGATGTACATGTGTGTGTGTATATATATATATATATATATATATATATATATATATGTGTGTGTATATTTTTACCGGGGGTGTAGAAATACGTGGCATAGTACCCAGATGCGATACTACCCTACTCGGCGAGATGGACCCATAGATTTTGTTAGATCATCTATCTAGGAGATGGAAACTCCGATATAAAACTTGCGCTCTACATCGTCTCTCAGTTATTTTGCTTCGTCTTGTCACTGAGACCAGATTTCTTAGAAGGAGAGTGTGCTCTGTGTGTCGTACTAGCACACAGCATGGCCATTTACATGTACGGATATCCTTACAAGATCCACGGCGACCGGAGATAGAAAGACAAATAGGTGGAGTGGGCTTTACTGTTTGCACAGAGTTAGTCAATAGAATTGAGCAGCCCCATGGCTTTGGTGATAGGATTATGCACCTTCGTGTACCATTGGGCTGCAACCGCTTTATGACTGTCATTTCGGTTTATGCTCCAACTATTAGCAGTGACGAAGGGGATATTATATCCTTCTATCAATATCTCAAGACGGTACTAATCTTGATCCCATAAGCTGACAAAATTGTTATTCTCTGAGATTTCAATGCCAGAGTGGGGACAGATCATGAAACATGGACTGCATTAGGTAAATATGGAGTGGGGAGCATGCATTGCAATGGTATTCGCCATCTCCACTTCTGCACTGAATTTGGTCTCATCATCTGCAACACTTTCTCGCATCAGAAGGCAACTCATAAGGCAACTCATGGTCAAAGCATGGGCACATCCTCGATTATATTATTACCCGAAGGTGAGACCTTGAAGATGTGTGCAATGTAAGGTGCAGAGTGTGGTTCAGATCACAAGCCTTTGCATGGTAAACTGAAACTCCATGTCATGCGTCAATCTTGCTCTCGGGGAGTAAAACTTCCCAAACGCATTGATGTATCGAGACTGCAGAACATGAGTGCATGTGGCGATCTTCAAGACGCACTCAAGAATGTAGAGTTTGATGGTACATGGAACCATTTCAGGACTCTGATCTACAAGGCCAGCGTCGAGGTTCTTGGTCTTAAACAGCGGAATCATCATGACTGGTTCGATGACAATGACTACCAGATTAACAAGTTTCTGGAAGAGAAAAACAGGCTGTACCAGCGATACCTCAATGCACCCAACAAAACCCGTGGCTCTCTACAGCAAGATTTTGAGAATACAAAATCGGCACTTTAGCACAATATTCGTAAAATAAAGAACCAATGGTGGCTGGATATTTCTGAGAAAACACAGAAAGCCTATGATAGGAAAGATATGAAAACTATTTATCACTTGATTAGGCATGTTTTTGAACTATAATCCTCATCTATGGTGCCACTCAGGTCCAAAGATGGGTCTCTCCTCCATAAAAGATCCAAGGATATTATGAAACGGTGGACTGAGCATTTCACGGATCTATTTTATAATCCATCAGTTGTTGATAATGAGGTCATCAATAGTCTGCCGCATGAGGCTATCAACCATGTGATGATGGACCACCCCATCCTCCTTGAGATTCAAAATATTATCAAGGAAATTGATATCGGGAAGGCACCTGGCCTTGATGGCATCCCTGTTGAGGTTATCCGTTTTGGGGGTGACAGGATCGCTGAAGAAATCCACTGTTTAATATCTGACATATGGATGAGTGCCCCTGTACCTCAGGATTGGATAGATGCAACTTTGATCTCGCTATATAAGGGAAAAGGAATTTGATCAGCCTGTGGCTTCTTGAAGCCGTGGGTAAGATATTTTCAAAGATGTTGCTTAACCGGCTTACTTTGTTATTCCGGAATGCCAAAGCGACTTTAGGTCATGGCACGATGGATATGATCTTCAGGAAAAGGTCATCGAACAACGGGTAGCACTCTATCAAGTTTTTGTGGACCTGACAAAAACTTTCGACACTGTTAATAGAGCAGCGTTATGGACAATCCTCGGTAAAATTGGATGCCCATCAGGATTCATAAAAATGCTTAAAAAACTTCACCAGGACATAAAGGCACACATCGATTTCGATGGGTCAATCTCTGAACCAATAGCTATTGAGAACAGTGTTAAACAGAATGACATTCTTGCACCGACATTGTTCTCTATCTATTTTGAAACATCCCTCTTCCACGCCTTTAAGAACTGTAGCACCGGTGTTCATTGCCCACACCAACGAGGATATGCAGATGATGATGGACCTCTTCTTTCGAGCATGTACCACCTTTGGACTCACCATCAATCTGGAGAAAACTAAGGTAATGCTCACTACTCCTCCAGAACTCCAATATGTAGAGCCTAACATCTACATCAAAGAAACTAGATTAAGTGCAGTTGACTCATTTGTATATCTTGGTAGCACTCTTTTCTGGGATGGATCCATCAACTCTGAGATATCTAGAATTGAAAAGGCTAGCAACGCTTTTGGTAGGCTTGAATGGCGCATGTGGTCAGACAGAACCATTATTACCAAAATAAAAATTTTGTGTGCACAAGTTATGCGTCTTCTCTGTTCTCCTGTATTCAACATATTGCAGACACATCAAGGTTCTGGAGAGGTTCCAGCAAACGTGTCTCAGGAAGATCCTAAATATTAAGTGGCAATCATATACACCAGACACCAATGTTCTTGTTCTAGAGCAAGCTGGAGTGCCGAGCATAGAAGTGGGTATTATACATAGTTAGATGCGCTGGGCAGAGCACTTAGTTAGGATGGGAGATTACAGGCTCCCTAAGCAACTGTTATATTGGGAACTGCTGTACGGAAAACGTCCGAGACACAAACTTAACTTACGTTTTAAAGATGTAATAAAAAACAACCTGAAAACCCTTGATATGAACATGGAGAACTGGGAGTGGATGTCTCTGGAGCGATCGGTCTGGCGCAAGTGTATCTATTATGGCTGTGGCAGATTTGAGGCAAAGCGTATAGAGTACTCCATCTTTAAACGAACTGTGTGGAAGCAATCAGTGCCAAACATCCCAGCCACATTTCAACCTTACCATGTGTGTGGTTTATGTGGAAGAGTCTGTCTGTCTGTCAAGAGCTGGTCTACTGAGTCACATGAGATCCCATGGTAGGAGCCTAATAGACAAGTATCAAACAGGAGTTTAATATAGCTACATACAAACGGAAACCAGTGGCCTTGTGTGTCATATCTGCAGCAAGACTTGTAAAAATAAGTCGGGCCTGCTAAGCCATCTGCGTGCCCACAACCGGGCATTGCAATCTTGTGGGGATGGCATTCTTCTGTAAGACTTGATTCTTGTGGGGAGCATCACAGCTACCACATATTACCGAGTTGTTTGAGCTGTCTTTTGAACTTGTTTTCCTTTTTTTCTATTAAGTGATTTCAATTAGATCAATCCCCTGTGGGGTATGGTCAATTGTTGAGGTCAATATCTTAGGTTTTGTATCTCCCCTGATGAACTGCCTAGCAAGCACCTTGCTATGTAGCGAAACACGTGTAGGGAACTATAACTTTACAAAATAAATAAATAATAAAATAAAAGATTTTTTTCGTTGTGATGAATCCTCTCTGGAAAAAAATATATTGGTAAACTCTCCAAATATACGTATAAATGCTCTGTACCCTATAATCGGGGCTCATCGAGCTTGTTTTTATTGGTCTTGTTCCGGACTTTACTGAATATTCTCAGTGAAACATCAAAATCTCTCTCTCTCTCTCTCTCTCTCTCTATATATATATATATATATATATATATATATATATATATATATATATTAAATTACGTAGTTTTCTTATTGTTTTTGTTTTTCTGGCGATAGAAGAGCGTTGTTTTTAGTATTTTTCCATTTCCTAAGCGGTAAAGGGCGACTTAATGCAATATTTTGCATACTGTTTATCCCTTAGGAAGTGGAGAAATACTAATAACACCTCTGTTTCTATCACCAGTAAAATCAATAACAAAACTACGTAACTTAATATATTTAGGCGATAAAAATCGTACATATTCTGGGCACGGTGTCTTGGTCTGGTGGTAAGGCGTTAAACTACAAATAATATAATTGAGGGTTTGATCCTTGTCTAGGTTAGTCATGCTGATGACGGCTGATAGACCAGAATCATGTGTCCATGAAATAGTTTTATATATACGTAAAAATTAATTAATCTCTCTCTCTCTCTCTCTCTCTCTCTCTCTCTCTCAATATATATATATATATATATATATATATATATATATATATATATATATATATATATATATATATATATATATATATACTAGCTGTTCCTACCCGGCGTTGCCCGAGTGTTTGTATTAATCCCAGAATTTAAAAAAATATGTTTCAAATGTAGTAAATACTGAATAAAGATAAAATCACTTTAAATATTCATTGTAGAAAAAGTGCAATTCGGAATATATATATTAAGAAAAAGAAAAAAATTTTTATAAATATTTTTACATTAACATTATTTTTATACACTGAGCATTGTCTCATAAAGCACTTTTGCAATATCTAAAAAATAATGCCAGTTTAAAAAAAAAAAGAATATTCTATTGAACTTTCTTGACTGGAGCAATTTTGTTTTGGTTATTCTTCATTTTGTATTGTCTCCTCTAACCGATATTAATTCAATTTTGTACCCGATATTAACTCTTCTAGAGCATTCATTTGTATCAGATATTTTAAATTCTTTCATAGCCGATATTATTTTTTATTCTTATTTATTAATTGAAATCATGTTTGCATCGAATGACCACATGAGAGACAAAGCAGGAGCCATTAAATTCCTGCAAGAAAGTGGTTTGGTTGGGGGATTGATTGGTTTGGTTGGAGGATTGATTGGTTTGGAAGAAGTCAAGATGAAGAATGTAACTTGATAGAGTTAGTTGTATCTGGTCGCATCTGACTGAACTAGAATATTAAACAAGAAAAGGGTCACCATCTTCCATAAATGAGACTAACATCTTCACAATCAAATAGGTATCAACTTTTATTCAAGGGAACACTAGAACATAACGAGAATTATTCGGTAAGCTGGCTTTTGTCTATAAACGAATGCTATATCCTGGAGTTCCATTCTAGCTGGCCGCTCATAGTGAAATGGCGAGCACAGGATAACATCTTATCAAGAGACGATCAAAATGGGAACTGATCTTGAATTGGATTTTTTGGCGTCGAGATACGTTTACGTGTATTTATCATGATTCTGTGCAGATGTATCATAACACCCACACAGTTAACAGTTCAGGTTCGAGTGTGCATGCACAAAGCCAAACCACAACTCAATCTAACGCATGATACTGCATGTACAGATAAACAAAAGTAGATCTCTCATGCAACTGCTACAATAGTATTTTTTACAAAGCTCGATCAATTATTTTTCAAAACATTCGTTACAATCTTATAACCTAATCCTAAACCTAAGCTAACACTAACTGGCAGCTACTCAGATTTAGGGTTAGTGGTAAAACAATTTTTTTTAACTGTCCTAAAACTCGAATGTGGTCCGTTAAATTTATATACAAAACCGATCCTCCACTCTAAATTCTAAAATAAAAAAAAAAAAATAGTCTCCTTAAAAAAGTAGAATCTCATATTTTTTCTTGGAGGGGGGGGGGGGGGTCAGTAAAGGGTGTTGATCTACAAATGTACCCCCTCCCCCCCCCAAAAAAAAAAGAAAAAGCATCTTTCTTGTTACGGTCTTATTTTTTTTAGGTAGAGAAAATAGTGTAACACCGTAGTAAAGAAAAAAAATTTGCAGAAACGAAATTGCTCCAGTCCAAATGTTTTTGTGGAAATTGATTTCATATGATTTAATTCAGCAAAAAAATGTATTTTTGTTGGAAGTAAAATCTGACGACGTTTGTTTTGTGTTTTACAGATTAGAAGCCGTGACAAAGATTACGCATCTTCGGTTGGATACAGAATCAATAGAGAGCATCAACTTCATTCACCTGCTGAACGAATCAGTCTTAACAAACATTTACCTTCAAAATGTAAGTATTTATAAAAGAGATAGCAAGATCATTTTAATATTTATTTATTTAACCTGTATACTACTGATCCCAGCCACGAACTCCTTATTATAATTTTTATTCTTATCTTTTAATTCCTATAATTTTCACTCTATAATATATAGGATGGGTAAAATTAATTAGCCAAACAACAGTTTTGAACCACTTTTGTGTCCCCTTACGAAGATTAAAATCAAGATATATAATGATACTAAACCTTATGCCTAGAATCCTTATTCCAATTTTGATCAAAATCCATTATCTGATTTTGATTCTAGAAAATGTCTCAAATTTAAGGGGTCTTAAGGAATTGAAACTCAAGGAATCATGCTTAATTCGTGTCTGATGACTATGGATACAATTTAATACTAATATGAAATATTTGAATTTTCAAATTGGACCCATATTATGCCCCCTAAAAACCTTTTAAAACACTGAAAACCAACTGAAATTTGGGGAATATTTATTAGTTGATTTCTAATACCTGATGTTAAAATTTCACATAAAATCAGAGGTATCTGAATTTTCATGAAGGGCTCCCAGCCCATCATTACCCCCTTTACATAGAACTAAATTTAGCTAAATATATCCCAAATTACCCACCCTTACGCCTAGCAGCTGTGTTCTAAAATTTATAATGATCGGTTAATTAGTTTAGCAGTGAATCCTGTACTTACAAATATATAAACATATACATATACTTAATTTTATATAAATAGAGATAAACTAAAACTAATTAAAACGTTGTCTGCTATTTATTGATGTCTGACTCAAATGCAGACCCCACAATATTATTGTAAACCCCCACCCTCACCTCAAACTCCTGCTAAATATACCAAGTGCATTCTTAGTCAAGCGACAGGCAATATACCCATCTCATTCACAATTGCATCAGGGAGGTAGTTTATGAAAATCAGGAACAATAAAGATCCAAGTATTGACTCCTGGGGCACACCCGCATTAATGTCATGTTGTTTAGATGTACGGTCATCGAGGACAACTGTGATCTTCCTCTTGGCTATGAAGGACCTGATTATATTAAACATTTGTCCAGTAATACCGTACGCATTAATTTTCATGAGAAGACCTTCATGCCAAACCTTGTCAAAGGCTTTGGATACATCAAGTGCTACTACACTAGCTTCACCTGCCTTGTCCAGTGTATGGTACATGCGTTCAGAGATGACCGTTAGGATGTCAGCACTAGAATGGGTTTGCTTAAATCCATATTGTTGGTCAAAAAGAAGTTTAGCATTAACGAAGTGGTGGACTATCACTAGATTAATTTATTATTTAAAGATTTTATAAGAATGCAGGAGGAGACTTCTGGGATAATAATTTTGCGGGTCAGTTCTTTCACCAGAATTCTTGAAAACTGGTACCACAGAGGCAACTTTCCAGCTATCAAGGAAGCAAGATTCAGCAAGGCATTTGTTGTAGAGTTTGGAGAGGACAGGGGCCACCTCAGCAGAGCATTTATTTATTACTATAGCAGAGATAAGATCTGGCCCACATGCTTTGGAGATGTCAAGGTTTTTTATGATATCCTAGACTTGAGAAGAGGTGATAAATCAGATAATCAAGTGCAGCTTCAGTCCGCAGTGGGAAATTGAGGAGGGAAAGGTTTATGGAGTCCAAAATGGAATTCTAAGGCAAACCACTGGACAAGTAGTTCAGCCTTAGTTTCCGTGCAGGTGACATCATGAAGGTTGGATAGCAGGGGAATTTTTGATTGCCCATTAGGGGACTGAAGGCCTTCTTGGACTGTGTACAGTTTACTCCTGTGCCAGAGCAGTTAGAATTCCATCTCTGGAAAGTCTTACAGAACAGGTGTTGACTAGGCGTGACTCTGGCTAATCACTGTTATGTTTGACTTTGAAAGGATCTTCAGATCAATAATTTATGGATTCTAATGCTGAGAAGACAGAATACCTCAACATCGCCACACAGGACGAGATGAACTGCTCATTGGTGCAATCCTCTTCCCGATCTTCATTAATGATCTTTCAAATCATATTCTGAAATCATCTGTTGATATCTATGCAGACGACACAACTGTCTATGGCAGCACTTCGAAAAGCATTGGTGGTGCAATGGGGAGAAAGTGGCTTGTTACTTTTAACACCTTTAAAACTAAGCTTCTCTTTTTTCACCACCAACACTCAGATCTTTGCTTTGAACCAGTTGAAATGAATGGTTTTCTCATTGAGCTATCTCTTTGTTTTGATAAGCTCCAAAGACGGACTTTTACCCCAGATTTAAAATGGAAGACTTATATCCAATCTGTTGCTAAGGCCACTGGGGAAATGGTTGGATCATTCTACTACCCCAGAAAATACTCCTGATGCAATCCTCTACTTATATACGAGTCAGATATGTCCGATGATGAAGTACTGCTGCCACATCTGGGGAGGTGCCTCTCAGAGCACTCTTTCTTGCCTTGCCAGAGAACAAAATCGACTTTTCAATCTAGTAGCAGATTATCTCTTCTCTGCGGCCCGTTTCTCACAGAAGAGACGTTGATAGTTTTTCTTTATGCTATTGTAATTTCCATGGAAAGTATTGGACTGAGCTTCAGTCTCTGGTTCCTTCTTGTAAAACATTCACAGCAAGAACTCATACCACAATAAGAACAAATATAAAGTATTTTTTATTTACAAATGAGTCACTATTTATCAAGGCCAAAAATCACAATAACGGTTAAGAAGATTGACAGTTCAATGATGATGAATAGTATGAGAGGATTGAAAATCTCCAGATACCAGCCACTCAAAACAATAGCTGACCCAGAAAAGAGCAATTCTTCCCCCTTTGTCAGAAACATTGCTCATGGAATGTTATGACTAAAAGACAAAATAGGAGAGGCGAGAGTTACAAGACTGCCGAAAGTAAACCCAAGGTCCACTTTCTACTCTCCATGCATAGTGAGTTTGTTACAAAGTCTACAAAGAGTAGTCTTGCCGTGGTCTCATATCATAAATTGGGGGCTTCTCAAACCAGCACTGCCTATAATATACACCCTTATCTGTAAACTTAATTTTGTATAGGAAAAGCCACAAAAAATGCCACACAGGTTGTTGTTAATAAAATTCACAATCCTCTCTGCAATCCAACCATGTTTGGTGCAAATAAACTTCAGTTTATGCTTGACTTGTCCACCAAGTTTCAGTCATGAATGTCCAACAGTCTTTGTTTAATCACTGTTCAATGATAAGCACACCTGGATACATGCACAATTGTCAATAACTCTTCCATACTCGTCTCCTGGAACTGCCCTGATTTTAGCTGTGGTGGCCATCTTCAGTTCAAGAATAGTCTGAGAATTGTTTTGATAGAAATTATCTTTGAAATACCCCCCCCCCCCCCCGATATAAAATCTGGTACGTTATGGTTCGATGAGTGTGAAACGTATACTGGATCATGCCTTTTACTAATGAGACGATCACTAAAGTGTCCTCCATATAATTGAATGGCGATAAAACAAAGACTGTTGGACATTCATAACTGAAACTTGGTGAACAATGCATGCATAGACTGAAGTGTATTTGTACCAAATATGGTTGGGTTTCAGAAAGAATTGTAGAATTTTATTAACGATTCCATTTTTTGGGGGTCACCCTGTAGCATAATGGAAAAAAATAACCAATTCTATTTGTGTTCATCTCTTTCAGAACAATATCAGAACAATTGAGAATTTAGATTCTTTACCAAATCTCCAATATCTTTCTTTATCGAACAACAAAATTGAGGTTTTAGAAAACTTGTCGAAATTGAAACGCCTCGCCTTTTTGGATTTGTCTGACAACTTGATAGAAGAGCTTGATGTCGGTAAGTAAAAAAAATCCCTTTTTTTATAAAAACATTTTCTTTACACGTTTTGTTACTTATAATATTTCCATGATTTTACTCTTATCAGACAGAATTTATGAGATGTGTCTGAAAAATAATGGTACTGATATCACAGATGATTTATTTCAATTTAAAAAAAACAAACGGTGGTTTCTCCTTCAAAATAATTCCCCTCCAGTTTAATACACTTTCCAATCGATTCTTCTGAGATGTCTTATCTATCATCACAGACTTTTTGGTGGCCTCCAAGAGATTTTTAAGCTAGTTTTTGATTTTTTGTAGTGACTTAATTATTTGGTAATTTTTTATTTTTTCACTGACTTTGAATTTTTTAATTCACTTATATAATTATCTTTTGAGTATTCAGTGACTTTTATTATTTTTTTTGTAACCTTTTGATTTTTTTACTTACATTACCATTTTCTTAGTTACTTTTTAAAATTGTTTAGTGGTTTTGTATTTTTAGTAACCTATTGATTATTTTGTAACATTTTTATGTTTTTAGTGACTTCAGATTATTTTGTGACTTTAAAACATTTTTAGCGAATTTTTAATTTTTTTAGTGACTGTTTAATTTTTTTTCCTTTTTGATTTATTTTCTGACTTTTTTATTAAACAAATATTTTTTATGATTTTTTAATGTAACTTACATAAAGAGTATGTGATTTACTTGAGTTATTAACCTTTCATGCTCCACAGGCAATAACAAGCAAAAACCAAGAAAGGGTGTTACAAGTAATCGAGAGTAACCTCCCTTATTTTGTGATTACCTCCTTTTTGGAGAACTCTTTAGTTAAGTATGAAACAATAACATCTTATTACTCGTGTATCATTGTGTATTATTTTAAGCAGAATAAAACTGTATCAAGTCTTCTGTTGTTTTCGTTTGTCATTACACAAGGTTATGAACAATACTAATACAAGGTTTATTAATTAGAAATGTAACACATCACTCAATAAGTCCTGAGCTTAACTAATAAAACAACTTTTAGGAAGAAATTCGACTCGATGTTTGACCTTGTTGATGAGTTTCTTGGCTTTTGTAAGGCAGTTCTTTTGGATCTTTGTGGTATGTAGTTGACCCTTGTGACTTTTATGTGAAAAGTATCAAAGATCCTTGTTCAGCGCTTTCTTTCGTAGCTATCACTCTGACGCCCATCTCTCTTGCCAAGGTTCTCATTGCTTTGTCTGGATCTTGTTACAACTTTCGTTGCAGCTTCTTGACGAATTTGATCAGAACATCTGCTATGATCCTTCTCACATCCCACGGCTTTCAAGATGTTCAGCTAAGATTTCCTAATTTTTTATTTCGGCACAAATCATCATCATTCAGGTCACTCTCTTCCAATATTCTGGTGCTTTCCAGTCGTCCATAGTCTTCAGCGCTCAAACCTACTAATAGTACACAGAAACAGCTATCTATTGCACTTTACTGCTATTAAATACTTCAAATGAATTTGAAATGAAAGAATATAAAAAAATTATCAAATTCATCCTGAACTCTCTGTATATATAACCCCGGGATCCATACTCCTTACTGAATACATTCAAAATGAATTTTAAGTTTTAGAATTTTTAATGGTGAATGAATGATCACTTTCAAATATTTAATCACATTTTTCTTTTCAGATGAGTTTCCAGAAAATCTCATGATTATTAATTTGATCGGAAATCCATGCACATCACATCCGGATTACAGGTAATCCAATCTTGGATACTCGTTGATTTCGTGCCAACACAAATTCTGAGTAAAATCAATAAAAAAAAAAAGAAGAAAAAAAATGTGAAAATTATATTTATTTTTAAATTGAGGAATTGGTTATGAAAATATTTGGAACTCATTTTTAGAAAAGAACTGATTTAGGAAAGTATGTATCATCTAAATAAAAATTGGTAGAATTTGTTATTATTTAGACATATGGAATTAGGAACTTTTTTTATATGTGCAATGTGTGTAAGAAGGTCGTCGATTTGAAAATGTCTTAATTCAAAGTTTAATTTGGAAACTTATGCATGCGCACACGCACATATATATAAAAGTCTTATAGAAATCGATATGTTAACAGTTAGAACATACAAATAAGTTTCAATAAGGGTTATATTTTTCACAGAATCTATAGATACGATTGAAACTTTCCTTCGATTTCATCTGGGTCACTACAAGCAATTATCAGTTCCATAAAACGAATGAAATATACTAGAAAATAAAGAAACAAAATTCATTCTTCACGGAATTGAAATAAAAAAATGATTGAAATTGGAAAAATAAAGTAGATAAGTTAAAATTAAAATAAATAAGAAAGAATGGTAATAAATAAATAGTATTATTAACATTATTAAATTAAGGTATAGAGATACAAGATATAAGGTAATACAGTAATACTTTAAAATGAAATATATTCAAAGTAAAATAAAAATTGAAAATAAAATAAAAATAAACAAGAAAGAATGGTAATAAGTATATAAATAAATTATTAAATGATTAAATATAATGTCCATTATGAAATTAAAGTATAGTGATATAATATATTAATAACTGAAATAAAAAGAAAATATAAAAAATATAAAGACATAACCTTTCAGATTTCAAGGGAAGATAACCCGAAGTATTCACATTTTCTCGAATGGTGTTTGCAATGAAAGAGTAATTAAATAAGAACTAAAAATAAAAAATAAAATATAAATGTAGGATGACATCAATCAGTAAGTGAGTAAGAAACAAAAATATTATGAAAACGTTTCAATTGTCATTTCGGTGCCACAATTTGGAAACAAAGCAGTTTGAATGTTGAAATGCATTCAGATGAAGTTAATTTGTCGGTTGTGGGTTGTGCACTTAAAGAGAGATCACTAATGTTTATGGTGAATTCTTACAAGGTAAAATCTAATATATAAAGAAAGGCAAGTCTGATTCTTGGATTTTGTCCTATAATATCCATATTTCATTCTGAATAGTCAATTTTTTTGTTGTCTTGGACTATGTTCTTTGCAATAAAACATGTATTTTTGCGTCAGTTTAAAAAAAAAAACTTATTCCGGCTCAGAACATTTCTCTATCTATGCAAGCTTTCAGATAACCAATTATATTTATTTTAAATAAATATTAACCTATTTATTTCTTATAATTACTTTCATATTATAATAGGTAGAATAATTTTCTAAAATATATTTACAATGTTGTCTTAATGAAATGCTGCAAGCGGTCTTCAGTGTCAATCATGGGTTTATAATTTGTGAGTATTTGCTCATTCTTCTGCTAAGTGTTATGTAATTCAATTTTAATTCCGCCCACAAACTCAATGCGTATATGATCATCCACACAAAATATATACAATTTTTATTTACATTCGGTCAGAAACTTATACAGTCCCAAAATTTAAAAGTGGAGACAAAAAAGATAATATTAGTCTTTGTCACTTTCTGAAGAAAATTGTAGTAATAGTAATTGTATCATGTGCATACATTTCTCAGCATGTGAGCTTTCGTTATCGAGCAAGTAGCAATTAAGCAGTTTATGATAGTTGCCATTGTGCATACATTTGTTAATATGTAAGTGTTTTATTTCAAGCGAGTAGCAATTAAACAGGTTTTTTTTTCTATTTACACTGGTTTTCAATCATTTTTAGGTTAGGGACAGCTAGTTTATAATAAGTTAAAATAGACAAGATTAGTTAAATTTAAATTAAAATGTCATCATATAGAATTTGAATCTAAATATTAAATTAAAAAATATTAATTCTTTAAACAATTCAATAAAATAAATAAAAAGCTAATAAAACTTATATTAAGAAATATTTTTACAATCTATTAACAAATATAAATACTTTTATATATATCACTCTTTGCTGCTTGTTGTAAATACCTGCCGAGTTGGCATTTACAAAGTTAAATTCCTCCTAATTTCCAAGCTAATTAGTGGTGGCCAATGGGTAACGCTTTTGACTGCGAATCAGTGGCGATTTGTGATCAGAGTTCGCGCCCGCCGACCGTCGATGTCTGTAGGTAATAATTAATATTTATTTATAAAATATTATATATATATATATATATAAATGAAAATATGAAAATATAAAAAATATATAAATAAAAAAAATTATATCTAGTTAAAATAAACAAGACTAATGGAGGATTTCAACGAATAGCAGCAGCAGCAGTTATTTACCACACTCACTTCCATACTAACAGCAATGAATAATCTTGGCTTTGCATGCATACTTTTGCTATTTTAAGACTTAAAGTATGTTCAACATTAACACAGTTAAAACTTAATATACACACTAAAAATTCCTTTATATGCAAGCATGCATACACACATATGCATTAAAGTAACCACACACACACACATACACTACTCATTTGTCTGTAAATAAATGTATGTTTTATTTCGTTGATCATTATTTTATTTTATTATGATTGTTGTTCGTTACTAAACATAACGAGATCTGCAAAAGAAATTTTTTTTTTAAAGTTCAAACTCGATCATGATGCTTCTCAAACAGTTGCCAATATCAGCAGAGCATGGGTGGAAGGGTCTGCAAGTGATTGGACAGTACGGAGATGATTTCAGAAATTCTGTAGTGGTAATGAGAGTCTTAAAGATGTAGAAGGTAAAGGACGGCCATGCACTATTCACAATGAACGATTGGAAGCAATTGTTGAACAAACCCCATGTAAAATTGTCAGAGGCATTTGATGTTAGTATTTCAATAGTGTCAGACAATCTGAAACCAATTGGTAAGGTAAAAAATCTCGATAAATGTGCCCCACATGAGCTCAATGAATAAATGTTTGTTTCTGAAGTAAGTTATTATTTTCTTAACAACCTGATACATATCAAATAAATATCTAATATTTTTCAAAATGATTACTTTCAGAGGGCGACTTATACAAGACCTGCCAAATTTGAGTCATTTAGATGGTCAAGAAGTGACTAAACAAGAATTACAAGAATGTGGCTATATTTTATATCCCAGTGACAATTCTGATGATTCCGAAGAAATGCCTGATGTAAGTTTCTTTATTCTCTAATTTCAAAATCTCCAAAAATTCAGATAAAAAGAAAAAATCTTGAAGCTTTTAATAAGTAAATAGTAAAGCAAACAGCAATGAAATGATCTTGTCAGATTTTCAAAGTCAAACCTAAATAGCATTTAGGTAGACAAATTTGCATTTGTTATTGCTTTACCGTGTTATTGGCAATATAATAACTTACTTAGCTACAATTTATTTAAAAAATTACTTATTAGCAATCGTCTGAGCCAGACTATGAAACATTTTTAAAAATCAAAATTATCAAGTGGGATAACTCATTTTAAATTGAAAATACTAATAGGAGTTGTCTACCTTAAGTTTAAAAATGTGCAAACTAATAAAAATTAAAAAGTACAATGACTTCACTGCTTCTGACTAGCCAATTTTTATTTGTTATTGTTGTACAATGTTCTTGACAAATATGATAACGTACTTTGCTACAATTTATTTTTAAAATTACTTAGTAGTCCGGCCTATACGACTGCTAATATGAAACATTTTTAAATGATCACTTAAAAATAGAAAGCAACAAGGCAGTTAATTTACTTTAAATTGAAGAATATAATAGGAGTTATCTACCTTAAGTTAAAAAATGTGCAACCAAATAAAAATGAAAATCTAAAATGACTTCACTGTATCCCGGTCAACGCTGGGTATGGACACCTAGTATATGATAAAGAAAAATGTGATTTGTTATACATCAAGTCGACATCAATTTTAGTGAAATTTTTAAATTAAAATTCTTTTAGCACCCTTTACCAATATCAGTGGGTGGTACCAAATATGCTGCAGGAGCAGTTGGAGAGAATCTCTCTGGGAAGGAACATCAAGAAGTCAATATCCATCATATTCACTAATACACTTGAGAAAGTATGAAACTCCTTAACTATGATTGAAATAGTAGGGCAAACTAGACTCAAGCCTAGTCTCAGAGAAAGAAAATCTCCGTAATAACACTCGTCATCAGGTAGGAGGATTGTCACGTACATATTATCAGCATTTTCCAGCGGTTTACGGAAACATCCAGAAAGTACAGACGCCAAGTAGATTTCAGCATGCGTCCTAATCTAAATAAACACCACATTTTTAAATGATCACCTAAAAATAGAAAGCAACAAGGCAGTTAATTCATTTTAAATTGAAGAATATAATAGGAGTTATCTACCTTAAGTTTAAAAATGTGCAAACAAATAAAAATAAAAAAATAAAATGACTTCAGTGCATCCCGGGCAACGCCGGGTTGGTACAGCTAGTTTAAAATAATTCATCCTGCCCCAAAAAAACTTTGGTAAGATTCCGTGATGAACTTTCAATCTTCTAAGTATTTTCACCACAGCGTTTCGGTTGCACACACCCATCCTCAGGTAAAAATGGAAAGAAGAAAGGGAAATTAAAACGTTTGTATTTTCTTCACTAAAGAAACAAAACTTTGTATCTTTAAAAAATTGAAAATTGAAAATGCTGTGCACATCATGACACATTGAAGGAAAGTCCCTATTTACTTGCCTCCCAACGAGAACAAAGTTTGACACAAGATCGGTTTTTAATGTGAGGGAAAATCCAGCTACCCCCCCAAAATTGCACCCTGAATTTGGACAAAAATAAAAATTGCCTCAGTCTAGAAGGATTTCTTTTTCACTAACAAAGGACAGAAAAGAGAGAGCATAGCATCAGAACAGATACTATACTTTGCATTATTTACTTTCGAAAAAATATAAAATATACATTTTGACAAATTAAGCAAATTCATTCATGTGAACAAAAATATTTTTGGGTTATTTGATACAACATGTGACACATGTGAAAATTAATAATTTCTTTTGGTTTAGAAGGACAAAATACAAAACCATAATACTTGACTCTTGCCTTCAAACCTTAATGCAAGCCAAAAATTACTTTCTATTTGTCAGTTTAAAACTTTTGAATTTCCAAGTTTCATATCAATAGTACACAAGAACACTAAAGTAATCAATTTTAATCTATTATTAATATTTATTTATTAGTGAATTCCATATATATATATATATATATATATATATATATATATAATAAAATAGTTATCCACGGGCATGTATTTCGCCATTACTACAGCTCATCAACATGACAGGGTTCGAACCTGCGATCACTGGGACTATGACCGTGTGCATTAACACATATATGTGTGAAAAAGATGATTTTTTGATAATTTCTTCCTGTGTTTAATTTGTTTGTCCTTTTGTTTTTTTCACACATCTTGTCTCCACTGTAACAGGTACCCCACTCTCTTCTGACACCGTGGGGATCGTCAGCCACTCACGCACAGGTGTTTGATATCCTGGTCGTGGTGCTACTTGTAAACAGATACCCCACTCTCTTCGGTGTCACGGAACCACTTGTAACATAGTTCCCCACTCGTGTCTCTGTCTCGCTGCTCACGCCTCTGGTTCTCTACACAGAGATCTTGCCAGACCGTGAACACTCTCTGGCCGATCGTCGTAGTGGCAATAAAAAAATATGTCGGTCGAAATTCCTCTAAGGCCGGGATGACAGCGATGATGATGGCTTCATTGATTCTGTGAAGGCAAAGGTTATTCAAGCAGAACAAAGTAAAGGGAATAATCGTCAACAACTTGGCGAGGTCTTTTTGTATGAAAGTAATTATTAACAAAGATAAAAGAATTGTTTTTACGTTGAAGTAATGTCTATCGTATGGTAAATGTCTTTGGCGCTAAGCTATTTCGTCGTCTCTCTGTGCGTGTGTGAATTCATTTACGATTGCAAGTTGTTAATTAAGTCATTAATCTATGTTAAGGAAAACGATGTGAGTTTCTCCGGCTTTTTGTTTATAGTCGAAGCCGGCACAGAGCCCGGTTCGCGACCGGCGCCTTTGCCGTGTAAGTGTGATCTGGTCTCTAGGCGTTTTCACGCGTCGACACTTATTGAAAATGTTTATTGCTTCACCCTTTTCTTCTCTCTTTCCTCTTCCTCTCTCAGGGGTTTGGAGGGGGGTGCGTTTGCACGCATAGACTCTCATTGAAAATGTTCATCTCTACACACTTTTCTTCTCTCTTTCCTTTTAGATTTTATTGTTATCGCCGTTATAAAAACAATTACTCGTTATTTTCTCGCCGTGTGGCCATCATCCATCTGCCTCAATTAATGGGGACAGGGTTAGATGATTATCTTGCTCGCTCACGATCTTTCAAGTGTCGACTTTTTATTAGTTTTTCTTTTGGTGATAAAAGATTTTGCCCAAACTTGGTACATCTGGTTTATCGTCGGCTTTGTGTGGGGTTAAACAGAAATGACAACATACACGACTTTTTCTTAGACAACCCAGACATTTCGTCGCCGGCTCTGGCCGTGTTTGGATAGTCGATTTGTGTCGAATATATGTACTAGTCTTATATCTCCACTTCGTCATCACCAAAATGTGTACTAGCGCGTCACTAGGGTACCCGATCCCCGTCGGCCCTGACTGCTCTGTCACACCACGACAGTTCATTTTATGCTATACCGTTGTATTTTATTCTTTTATATATATATAAATATATTTTTCACACATTTTGTCTACCACGGCATTTCATTTTCATGACTTATCGTGTACCTTACCCCATATATATATATATATATATATATATATATATATAAGTACCTTATTAATATTTTAACACGTGATTCCTGGGAAAAAATACCTATAAATATCTAAGCATCATGTTCTTTACTTGATAACCACACCTGAACATGGATCCAGATGGATTCAAAAGTACTAGGGTTATAAGTGAATATGGCAGATACATCGGTCAGTTCCCGCTTGAAACAAGGAAATATATAAAGAAATTAGAAGTGATCCAGACAGAAATCTTGAATATATAAGGAAATTAGAAAGGACAAAAATATGCAGACATAAATTGCCCGTCGTATTTAACAGAATATGTTTAAAAGAAAAAATTCTGTTGATATATACATATATATATATATATTGAAATATATATTTGTGTATATAAATTTACTAGAACTGTTCAATGAATGTTTACATTTAGTAACAGATAAGTAAACAATGGTATTTTAAATTTTAATGACAGGCTTTATTTATATTTTCACTTGCCGAATTTCAAAGAAATTCTATGTAACTTGACAATTGTTTCGCGCAGAAACGAACAACCAGGAATAAACACATAATTACAAGGATCTTTCGTTTATGCAGCTCATCAGAAGATCGTCAGATCACTTCCGGATAAAAATCTTCAAGCAAAAAAAATAAAAACCTTTTTTATGCATTTCCCACAGAAAACCGGTTTGAAGTACTTGTAAAACAAGCACATGGATGCAACATTTCGGCAATGGTACAGAGGCTGGAGCTTGGTGGATAGTGTGGGACCTATTAGATTAGAGGCTCTTTTCTGGACCCTGTCTAAGAAGGAGAGACTGGTGGATGGTGCACCAGCTCAGATGTGACAACAATACTTCATGCATGGCCGAATGATGGCTTTGTAGAGATATAGAATACTGGTAGGTGTGAGTAGTTTTCTAGTGCCGTAGAGGGAGCCCACCTTCTTTGCAGCAGCTTTAGCAATGTCTTCTATGTATTTGTTCCAATTCATGCTACCTGTGAAGTTTGAATGTTGGACTCTCGGGTAGGGTGTTATTAGCCATGCCAAGCGGTGCTTGAAAAAGGTTTATTGTAGTTATTAAAGGAAAGGAGTTTTGTCTTAGTAGCATTAAATGTTACTATCCATTTATGTCCCCATTGAACAACAGACTGGAGGTCATTTTCTAAGAATTCAGCCATTGCCTTAGATATGTGCGCGTCAGTTTTATCCACATGTCGAAAGTAGAGCATCGTATCATCAGAAAATATATCCATCTCGGACACAATTTCATCACTGAGGTCGTTTATGAAAATCAGGAACAATAAAGGTCCAAGGATCGATCCCTGATGTACACCAGCATTAATGTCATATTGCTTGGATATACGGCCATCGAGGACAACCTGGATCTTTCTTTTGGATAGGAAGGATCTAATTATATTAAATATTCGTCCAGTAATACCACATGAATTAAATTTCATGAGAAGGCCTTCATGCCAGACCTTGTCAAAGTCTTTGGATATATCAAGCGCTACCGCCTTACCTTCACCTGCCTTGTCTATTGTATGGTATATACATTCAGAGATGACCGCTAGGATATCCACAGTAGAACGTGCTTGCCTAAATCCATACTGTTGATCAGAAAGAAGTTTAGCATTAACGAGGTGGCAGACTACCGCTAGATTGATTAAAGATTCAAAAATTTTAGCGAAGAGCAGGAGTAGACTAATGGGGCGATAATTCTGAGGGTCAGTTCTATCTCCATAATTCTTGAAGACTGGTACCACAGAGGCAATTTTCTAGCTATCAGGGAAGCAAGATTCGGCAAGGCACTTGTTGTAGAGTTTGGAGAGGACAGGGGCCAGCTCAGCAGAGCATTTCTTTATTACTTGAGAGAAAGAAGGATAAATAAAGACCTAACCAGAGATAGATTAATTTGGAAGTCAATTTCTAAAAGTCTTCCAACACAGTTCAGTATGTAAAACAGACGTTAAACCAAATATGATGATTAGGATGTTAAATGTTGTCTGTTTCTATGTCCATTATATAGTAGAAATAATAATCAAAATACACATTCAATATTAAAAAATCAAGAGTCTATTTTAGAGAAATGAGCCATCTGTTATTAAGAGGAAGGTTCCATAATCAGATTATAATAACTACAAATGTCATTCTCTAGTAATATTTAATAATAACAAAATAATAAAAATGGGTCATCTATAAAATTCTATAGAAAGAAATGCCAACATCATAATTGTCATCATATAATCATGGTGGCCTCTTTTCTAATACCAAAATAGCATTCCTACCAATCAATATTACTTTTATTAGAGAAAGAATTAGTTTTTGTTTGTGTTATGTAATAAAAAGGCTTTATACATTTCCCTTGTCATATGAAAAGAGAAAATATGAACGTGTCTCATGAACTAGAAATCAAAGCCATTGTAGTGAGTGATGTCTATATTTTGTGTAGCATTATTTTCATGATAAAAATTTTAAACCATTTTTTTGAGAAAGGCATTGATTTTTTCTTCTCGGTTACCAAAGTCACCACCGTCATTATAGTGATTGTATTTGCGTACCCAACTACCCCGTGGAATGCTCAGCTTGAAGGACCAGAGGAAGTTTGAGGCTTGTTTAATTATGTTTAGAGGCATAGGAGTTCCTCTGTTACATTACAACTTACCAATGAGTGTATACATCCTTTATACCCTGTGTTGCTGCTAAATCACCATCGTCATTCTGAACCCAAGTTGTTGATAAATCGCATGTTGACACTCATTGTTCTAGTTTATAAAAGGTTTATTCAAAAGGACAAAAACTTTGCATGTATGAGAGAGAGAGAGAGAGAGAGAGAGAGAGAGAAAGAGAGAGAGAGAGAGAAAGAGAGAGAGAGAGAGAGAGAAAGAAAGAGAGTTAGAGAAAGAGAGAGAGAGAGAGAGAGAGAGATTTTACTACATCAGCCGCCCGACACATGCTGTCCCCATTTTGGAGTAACACGCAAAACACGTCTTTCCTCAGCAAGTCTCGCCAGCTAAGAGAGCAAGAGAGGTTTCACCGAAAATCATGTGACCCCCCCTCAACTTCTTTCGGGTGTCATTCTTTGACCCTTTTGACCTCTAAACTTTTCCACTCAAACATGACCACTAATATGTAACCCCTCCCCAAACTATCGTAAGGAATTCCCAACTTGGAGATTACACTTTGTAAACAAACCAATGTATAATATTTTTGAATCACCAAAATCAGAGAATTTTCCATTTTTACTTAAAGTTTCATCATTTATTCAAGGACGAGTTCAAAGGCGAAACATCTACTCACCTTCATTTCCTTGCCCCCCCCCCCCAATTCTTTCTCGATTGGTGACCGTAATTCTGAAGATTATTTTTCTCCCACATTTCTCAATCCAACAAAACTCAAACAACAAACAATAATTTTTTATATTTCCATTTTTTTTTTATTCTCAAAACAATCACAGTCGCATTCCGAATGCGACTTTGGTGCTTCTCTATTATTGGGCACAGATGAAATTTTCATCTTAAATTTAGAAGAGTCAGTTGAAAGGAGAGATAATCCAGAGAATTAGTAAGAAAATAAATTTTAAAAAAAGGGTACTTATGCAGTTTACGGACCGGGCTGAAATAATAACGTTATAATTTAGAAAGCCATTCTTAATATGGGGAGGTGGGGGGTTGATTAACTGTTTATGAAATTGTTAGGTGAAAGTACAGAATAGTTAATCAACTCACCCACCTCCCCATGTTAAGAATGGCTTTCTAAATTATAACGTTATTATTTTAGCCCGGTCCATAAACTGCATAAGTGCCCTTCTTTAAATTTACTTTCTTACTAATTTTCCTTATGGGTTATGGTTACAAAAAAAAAACAGTTTGAATTATCTTCCCTTTCAACTGACTCTTCTAAAATAAAAATGAAATTTCATCTGTCCCCGATAATACAGAAGCACCGCGACCTCTACGCACACCCCCCCCCCATTTGACCTAAATCTCATTACAATCTAGATTATAATTCCTATTCATAATCCTGCTACTCCGATCACCTAGGTAATCCTGTTACACATTACAACTCTTATTGTCCTCCTCAGAGTTTTAACTTTTAAAGATCACATGAAGAAGGATGATTTGGTTTATAAATATACATGGCCAAAATATAAAATACTAGCTGTCCCTACCTGGCGTTGCCCGGGATTTTTTCATTTAATTTTGGTTTTGTTATATTATAGCAAAATATTTTCTCGGATTTTATATTAATAAACTGAGTTCAATTTTGTATGGTCGCCTATCGGTTGTTATCGTAAGTTTTTACCGGATTTTACATAGTCAATATTGGCAGCCAAAAACGGTGTTAAATAATTAAAGTGACTGTAATAAGATGTAACTAAAAAAAAAGAAACTAAAAAGTATCAATAAAAAGTGTTTGTATTTACTTAGTATTAAAACTTTGCAAGTTACCAAATATTTTGTTAAAACAAAATAAATAATCATTTTCTTGTTGTCTACCATCTTTTTAGGTGCTATTGAACTTTCTTGACTGGAGCAATTTCGTTTCGGTTATTCTCCGTTTTGTATTGTCTCCTCTTACCGATGTTTTCAACTCTTTGTACCAGATATTTTAATATTTTTCATAGTTTTTTTATTTATTATTATTTTTATTCCTATTTATTTATTGTAATCATGTTCCCCAATATATTATTTTTTCAAATATCCCAAAAAATTATTTTTCTCCAATAAATTATTTTTCAAAACATTAATTATGGTTTTCTAACCTAATCCTAACCCTAATCTATCCCTAACTGGCAGCTACTTGGAATTAGAGCTTATGGTAAAAAGATTTTGTTAACTGTCCTAAAACTTTAGAATGGCCGGAAATGGGGAATCATTTTACGTTAAAGTTATATATGTTGTTTCTACTTTTTTTAGGGTGTTCACACATAAATGCCTAAAAATTGCCCAAAAGATGTAGAATCTAATCTTTTTGTGGAGGGGGGATTCAGTGGAGGGTGCTACTCTACAAATGTACAAAAAAAACCCCATCTTTATCGATACAGTCTTATTTTTTAAAGACAAAAAATACGCTCATACGGTATTACTGGACAATTACTTAATATAATCAGATCCTTCCTAGACAAAAGAAAAATCCAGGTTGTCCTCGATGGCCATTCATCTAAGCAACATGACATAAATGCTGGTGTACCCCAGGGATCTATCCTTGGACCTCTGTTGTTCCTGATCTATATAAACGATCTCCCTGATGACATAGTGTCTGAGATTGGTTTATTTGCTGACGACACCACGCTTTACTCTCGCCATGTTGGCAAAACCGACGCGATCATATCCGAGGCATTGGCTGAATCTTTAGAAAATGACCTCCAGGCTGTAGTGGATTGGGGTCACAAATGGTTGGTAACTTTTAATGCCGCTAAGACAAAGCTCCTTTCCTTCAATAACTACAAAGAACCTCTCCAACCACCGATTGTCATGGAAAATAACACCCTACCTGAGAGTTCATCATTCAAACTCCTCGACCTAACCATCACAGGTAACATGAATTGGAACAAATACATCGAAGACATTGCCAAGACTGCCGCAAAGAAGGTTGGCTCCCTCTACCATGCTAGTAAACTCCTCACACCTGACATTATCCTGTATCTCTACAAAGCCACCATTCGCCCATGCATGGAGTATTGTTGTCACATCATCTACTAGTCTCTCCCTCCTTGACAGGGTCCAAAAAAGAATCGCTAACCTAATGGGCCCCTCACTGTCAACCAAGCTCCAGTCCCTGTCCCATCGCCGCAATGTAGCATCCTTGTGCTTGTTTTACAAATACTTCAATGAATTATGCTCTGATGAACTGGCTACTCTGGTGCCCCCTTGATGTAAATTCACTAGACTAACTCGACAATCAACTAAATCTCATTCATTCACTGTGGAGGTCCCCAGATGTCGGAGAGCCTTCTACTCAAATAGCTTCTTTCCTCGTGTTGCTGGCCTCTGGAACTCCCTCCCTGCCCCCTGTTTCCCCGACACTACAGACCTGCAGAAGTTTAAAACTAATGTAAACAGACATCTCGCTGCGCAGATCCCAATCTAGGTTGACTGCCCCCTACCTTCTCCCCTCTTTTTTCTCAGTAGCCCCTTACATCTACAGTGGTGTCCTGCCTTGTTTGGGGTGAACTATGTTAAAAAATAAAAAAAAATAATGTAACACCGTAGTAATAGACAATACAAAACGCTAAATTAACCGAAATGAAATTGCTCCAGTCATGAAAGTTCAAAAGTACTCATTCTTAGTTGATAAATCTGTTTCTTTACATGGAAAAATCAGAACGTTGGTAATTTTTGACATATAAATGGTTTTAAATAGTTTTTTTTTTGTAATTTTGCAGTTTTGTTAACAGCCGAAAAATGGGGAAAAAATTACAACTAATAACTTTCACCAAACACATTAAAATTGAATTTTCTACTGACCCATATACTTTTAAAGTGTGTAAACTGATTGTAAGATTTATTATTTCTGAATTTGTTATCATAAAGTTGACTCACCGATTTTTGGAGGTGGAGCTTCAGATCCTTTCACGCTGAAAAAATAGTAAAAAAAAAAGAAGACTTACCCTACCACTAACCTTAAGTCCGGGAGGTCCACTCGGATTTAGGATTAGTGGTAGGGTAAGTCATTTTTTTTCCACTATTTTTTTTAAGGAATGACCCCCCCCCCAACAACAGAGTGATAAGTAACCATTTTGAACGAAATCTAATTTTGAAATAAAAACTTGAAAACAGTTTCAGAACGTTAAAAGTATACAAGTCGGTAGGAAATTAAATTTTTATGCGTTTGGTTAAAGTTATTTGTTGTAATTTTTTATTTCGATTTTTCTATTGTTAATTATCCTGCAAGATTTCCTTTTTTTCTTTTGGCTTCTTCATAGTAAAACAAGTAAACAAAATAAAAAAAAATGTGAGAATACTAAAGCGATAGAATTACGAAGACGTACACAGACATGAAGTGTTAAGTGCATATGTACAATTAATGTTGGATCTTATGATTTCAGATTTCAGGATTTTGTGCATTTTCCCCAAAGAAAGATTTAAAAGTTGCTGATCTCTTAAACTCAGAATCGTTACAACTCCTACCGAATAGAACAGCAGCCACGGCCAAAAATATGTCCAAAAATCATGGTGACATTTAAAAAATACATTTTTTTGCCTTGTCTGAAAAATCATCTGTTTAAAAAAAAATGAAATTCTTTTCCATCACGCCCCATATTTTTTTTTTTATTATTATTTATATTTTCTCGTTTTCAAGCTTATTGATTTGATAAAACCAAAAAAAACTAATTATTTTTTTTTCATTTAATAAAAGTTTTATTCAGAATTTTTGCAAGTTCTTTTCTTTTTTGTTTCAAACTTTTACTTTTTTATCTTTTAAATTGTGATTGACTCCTCTCTTGAGAGAATTTGTTCAGGTAAGTTTTTGGTAGAAGTACAGAATAGCTAACACTCGAGAACTCGTAAACAAAAAACAAAAAAACACACAATTTATACCAAACGCATTAGAATTAAATTCTCTACCGAACCTGGCTAGCTTTAACGTATGAAAACGTTTTATAAAATTCTTATCATTTAAAAAAATCTTACAAATCGTTCCACACGTTAAAACTAGTCGTGTTCTGCCATTTTTTTCTTTGGCTTACAAGTTCTCCAGTGTTATCTATTCTGTATTTTACCATTAAAAAGAACTTACAAATCGTTTCCACACGTTAAAACTAGCCGGGTTCGGTAGAGAATTTCATTTGATATAAATTATATGTTGTTTTTTTTTTGTTTACAAGTTCTCAAATGTTAACTATTCTGTACTTTTACCAATTTTTTTTTTAATTACTGCCAGAAATATTGTAAATATTTAGTGAGTTTAATTACCGGAGTCAAATTCTCTGTACACCTGTGGTACCCTTCCCTATTTACGGGTAGAACTTTTGGAAAATGGAGATTTTATGTCACCCTTGATTCGAGTCGATCACTTTGATTTGACAAGAATTAGTAATTTCTTTGAGATACTGCGAAATCCCCCTCCCCCAAAAAACAACAACAACAAAAAACAAATATGATGTCTTTAAAAAAAATGACAACTGGAACTTTTGTAACTTTTTGCACATGATCTGACTGGCCACTTATGTCACTGTAGTGAACAGAATTGATACATAACATAGAATGAATTTAGGTCAAAATAGCACGGGTAAAATGGCGCAAGTGGATAAATGTGAAAAAATGGCACATGGGAAAAATATAGATAAAAATCTTACAATGAGTTTAGCAAAATCTATGGTTCAATACATAGAGGGAAAATATTAAAAAGTTGGTCTTAGGCAATTATGTATGAACACCCTGAACAACTTGGGAGCCGTCTGGAGGACCCTTTCCCCATAAAAATAAAACAATAATTTTAGAATTTCGTGTAGGAGATCAGTTTCGCATATAAATTTAACATAAAATGTTACTCATTTCCGGCCACAGATAGTGTTTCAAAGAAATATAACTAGAATTTATTTTTTGTTAAGGGAAATAAATTGTGTGTATTTCTTTTTTTTGGAGGGGAGGTTCCTGCTGAAAAGTTAGTAATAAAAAAACTCTCTTCACCCTACTATTATCACTAAGTCCGAGTGCCCCCCCCAAAAAAAAAGAACTGCCTTAATCCTATCACTAACTCGAAGTCGCCCCCAAATCATCTCTTAACCCTACTACTAACTCTAAGTCCGGATGGCAACATCCTCCAAAAACTTCCTTAACCTTACTACTAACCTTAAGTCCAGGTTGCAACAGCCAAAACAAAAACATGGTTATATCTAAAATTTAACTAAAATGGTTACATGTTGTTCAAATGCTATCTGGTCAGAAAGTGGGTAATCATTTTACATTAAATTTATATGCGAAACTCATCCTCCACAAATATATATTTTTTTGTGTGCTCTTTTCAATAATTGAACCATTGACAACAAAATCAATTTCAACTGAACTAATTCAACGCCTAATTCATATTCACACCGGACAGATATTTATGATACTTGTTCTTTTCTATGTTCTTGCTTTGTGCCATTTTTTTCTATTTATTCACTTGTGTCATTTTTACCTGTGCCATTTTTACCGTGCCTTTTTTACCGGTGCCATTTTTTCCTGTGCAATTATTATCGTGCACCACATAAAATATCCTCAAAACAAGTTTTCTAGATTTTTTCAAATTAATGTAGACTTATCTAAAGTTGTTTTTTTACTTTTTACTTATTCTGTAATTATCAGAATCTGTATATCATTTCAGTTATTGCAAAACTTCCCGGTAAGTTATAGATATTTTGTTTTTATTCCCTAAATCAAAAAAATATATTATGTAAAACGAAAACCTTGTTTGTACATTTGGCCCAGTATCATGGCGTTCCACAACAAAAGCTGAATTTTTTCTCTGTTGTTTTAAATTTAAAATGAAATGACTGCAATATGTGTTTCTTTTTTTATGTGTTTGTTTTTTATGTGTAAATTTTATATTCGATTACAATGTATGTCATCATATTTATTGTTTTGATATATTTTATGAAAGCTTATTGATTTAATAAAAGTTTTTCACTGCCATAACTTTGCAAAGAAAACTGATAATAATAACAAAGGCCGAAGCATTTTGTATCACAAAGACATTATAGTTAGGACCAATGTTCCGCCAGAGTTTCGCAGGTGTGCAGCTGGGTGCAGTCACTGCATTTACGCTGCGTGCATAAAAATGTTGCTACTAATTTTAATTTACAAAAAATGATTGTTTTGGTCATTGTATATCTCCAGGTCCGATTTCACTTCATGGTACCAGAGTGAAATTTTAAATTTTTTTATTTATTTATTTATTTATTTATTATTACTATTACTACAACAACTACTACTACTACTATACTATACTACTTTTTCTTCTTCTTCTCAATGATTAAATTCTATTTTAGTCAACTAAATTGTTTTTTTTAACTCTCATAAATTTGATCTTTTCTTAAACAACTTATTTTTAATGAGACAACACTTTAGAGCATTTTTCTTCTTACTATGTGTCGGCCTATCACATACCCAAATGAAATTGCACCATGATATATCTAGTTATCATCCAATCAGTGTCATCTTTTCAGTTTACCCACATTTCTAATGCTAGTAGTTCTTAAAAAAAAAAGATGCAGGCATCAATTATGACAGTATTCATAGGATAAAATTAAAATGCCCTTCATTAACCCCAAACACTTACTTTAAGTACAAGTTCGGTGTGGCAGTCAATAAAAAAATGCCCTTCATTAACCCCAACACAGGATAAAATCGTACGGCAATATGAAAAAAAAAAGAAGTATCGTTAAAATGTTTATTTATCTTTATTCCGTTAAATAAAGTCTTATTGAATCATTCAAAATATTTTCTATTTTTCCGTAAAATTTTGTATGACGACCATTTTGTTCACCTGAAACGGTATTGTAGCTCATCTCCATCACTTAAGCAATTCTTTAAAACCAATTTAGTAGTTATTCTTGCCCCCCCCCCCTTTCTCAATCACCTACATTCTCACATCATTCCATTCTGATGAAAGAAAAAGTCCTTTCATTCACAAGAAAGAGAAAATAATATTGAAACAGTGAATTGGACTTATGCATAAAGTTCATGAAGATCGTGCCTCAGAATTAGTTGGTCTGCATGAAACCCTCCTCAGTGGTCACAACTATTTCGTTAACCTGCAATATTGCAGGTTTTTAACCCCCAACATCAGGAGCAGCAGTTGCATATGAAGTCAGGAAGGTTTAGTCAAGACCACACAAAGGAATGACGCAGAAGCAATGGTACCATCGAATCGTCAAGAGAGAAAAGACAATGACAGACCGTTCAAAAGCATTTTCTCTACCAAAGCAAAGCCAGGATGTTGTGGAAACCAATGGTTGTAAGGCAATGGTAGCTTTGTTCAATGCGGATAGAGAAAAACTCCCTGGCATCTATTAGATACAATATGCTCTGCAAGAAAGTTACGAGAGGAGACTTAATTCATTGTCCAACTTTTAGTATGTTGTAGAGTAGTCCCCACCTAGCACAAAACCACAAAAAAAACAAAATGTTGCGATTTTCTTTTTTTTTTTGGGGGGGGGGGGTCAATCAGTATATTGACTCGTCTAATGTTCCGTCAAGTGATGCTTATGCTGTTTCGTCAGTGTTCAACCTGTCGAGCCGTAGAACAGAACAGATTCCATCATGGCCCTAAAACGTCCCTATTAAGATTGTCAGAGATCGAGGATTTCCATATGGGGCACAGTCCATCAAGGACACTCCAGGCCTTGCCTTTGTGAATTTTGATATCTCTTTCCGCTGACTAGATCTTGCTGCCAAGATATACAAATTCCTGGATAGACTTGATGTTGTTACCGTCTTTTCAGCTTAATTTCTCCTTGGCTGTAGCTGATAAATTCTGTTTTGCCAGTATTAATGTGGAGGCAAAATTTACTGGCTGCTTCTTTGATTAAACAGAGAGGTTTGATAGCTATATACATAATGTCTGAGTACAAGACAAGGTCATCTGCATAATCCATGTCTGTTATTGGGTTTGCTTGGTGTCATAAACTTCTTGCTCTTTTAAGTGTAAACCCTAGATTCATGCTTAGATCAGCAGATATCCTCAGGATAAAAAGAAAAGGAACAAGCGTTTCTCCCTGTAAGACGCCTGCAACACCGTTGAAAACCTCTGTATATCTATCGGGAAATTGGACCATTGAGGGAGGATTCTTATACAGCATCATGATAGCTGACACTGACTCTTAGGGGATCCCATAAACCAACATAATCTCTTTCAGTTTGCCACGATGGATGGAATTGAAGGCAGACAACATAATGAAAATAAAGAATGATACAATAAAATCATATAAAATAAGTAAAAGAATGCTATTAGTTTAAGTTTTCATTATAATAAAAACAAAAAATTGAAAACAAGAATCAAGAAATATTTCCTAAAGAAGAATAAAATAATCGAAAATATAACACATCTTCCTTATATGAAGGAATATGCTATTACTGTACGATTACTTTGGGCAAAAAAATATTTTTCCAAGAATAAGAATCCATAACAACGGACATAAAATGATTCTTTAAATTGTTAAAATAATTGACTGTTTGAAAAATATTTAATTGTTTTTTTTTAAATTTTATTTTTGTTTATTTTAAATACTTATTGTTAAATTGTTGAAAAAATATTTATTTTCATTAAATTTGTTACTGTTATTTATTAAAATTGTGTTTTTTATACCGTTGAAAAATAAAGTATTTAATTCAATTATCAATAAAATCACATTAATTTTAAAAAGTAGCATTCTTTATTTATTTCAATGCGTCATCTTAGAGATGCTGTTTTGAAAATGCTACCCATTAATCCAACGGTACCTAAATTTTAATAAAATATTCAACACAAAAAGTATTTTTTTCTGATATTGAAAATTTGTGATTGAATATGAGGTTACAAGAAAGATTGAATATCGTACAGCAACTTTGAATTAAAAATAATTTTGCTCAAAAATTCAAAAATCCTACCCAGTCATTCAGTTTTAATGTCCATGTTACATGCTGGCATGTTTTATGGGAAAAATGGGAGGGAACATTAGTAAGCACTTGTAGTAGTTACATTTTTGTGACAAACTATTTTGTTGTGATGTAAACAAATAAACCTACGCTGAGTGATTGGCCTATCGACCAATGAAATCGTTTTGCGTAGGGATACATGTCCGTTGAACTACTTGCTCGGTATTCCCCTCAAAAGTTAGTTTGAAATTTACCACAGCGAGGAAGAGATGCATCCTCGCCCTCCCCCAACTTACAGGCAAGATGGAACTTATTTGAACGTTTATCACAAAGTTTAACTGCTACACACTAAAATGAAGATCACTGGTTGAAAAATTTTAATTTTGACAAGATTAAGACGCAGAGTTTGATTCGTTTGTAAAGGTTTCTAAATTCTTCTGACCAGAACAGATTTTCTTAAGATGCGTCCATTCAAGAAAAACAGATGCGTGACGTACATAAGAAACTGTGTTCATCGAAATTGTGTTTGATGCTAGGCACACGGAGGAAGAAAAGAAAGCTCTTTGCAGTTGTGGAGTTATTCATTGCTGAACCAAAATGCATATTGTAAACAATGAATTATATATGATTGATTGAACACAAGTTGCTATTTTACTCATATCTGATGGAAGGGGAAGGGATGTAGGTCCATAAATTTTCCAACAATATTAGTTTAGCTACAAGAGATCTTATTGGATGTTAATTAAGCATAACTGCTCGTCAGAGTCTGCAATGACCAATCATGCACCTCCAATCTTATAGGAGCGAATCTTCATGTTAATTACAAGGATTTCCCCATTACTAATTTGCAAGAAAAAGATTGTTAAATAAGAAAGAAAAAATAAGGCTTTTCTATAAAGATTCGCTCCTGGTCACCACCATGCCGTTTTTGTTAAAAAATGATGGAGTGGTGCAAAGTCAATGTTGTTTTTGTGGGTGACGTGTGGCATCTCCAAATCATCAGAGATGTCAATTCAGTAGTTTCTTTCAATCAATGATAACTGAGCCAGTTGAAGAATCTTGCAGTAGGGCAGACTAATGTTGGGATGACGAATGCTGATGAGATAATATAGTAATGTGCCAGTAATGCTGTTAGTCATGGCATCATTGAGGAGATGACAGACTCATAAATGTCAGACTATTCACAGTTTCTCTCTTTGCATAGCATTATAGGGCATTCTTCATTGTGTAGTGTTGCTTTGTGGTCACGAGGAACAATAAGTGTTAAATCGACATAGTTACGTTAGCTTGCAGAAATTGTTTGCATAGTCAGAGGATTCAATGTGGCAAATTTCCCAGTGATAGAGACAAAATTTGATAGTATCCGCAGGCGGCGTCTATTGCAAGATCTCTTGGTGGTGAACTGCTAACTGAAACTATACAGTATGGTGGAGATAAAGTGCTTTCAATTAGAGACATAATCTATAAAGACAATGTAGAATGGTAAATTTCCATGTTTGCAGTGACCAGTTGGTCAGTTTAGATGTTTTCTGCAGTTACTGTTGCATTTGGCTCAGGTGTTACAAGAGCCCATGTAAACCTTGATATCGCAATGTTTGAATGTCTCACAGTAAGTGGAGAAGTGTTCTCATATAAAGGATGATAGCAGAGTGGTTTATAAAGTTGTGTGTTTGGTAAAGATATCTCGTGCTGGGTTTGGTACATGTTGGCACAGAGGTGCTGGGTTCCAAATAGTATTGGTGAAGGTGCCCTTGAAAAGGTGTGATTGGGATCGATTATGCTGGTGCCTGGGACTTTGTCTGAGTTAACTGTCTCCAAGACTCTGGTGAATCTTGATAGCATATCATCAGATACCTGTTCAACAATGATATTGAGATGGTCCGTAATCTTCCCAACAGGGATGATTGTGGTGATGTGGTAGGCGAAGAATGCATCAGCAGCATGTCTGTAACATCGAGTCTTTTGTGGTGTATGTGTTCCAAGACATCAAGATGGAATGTAGATATTTTGTTTGGAGCCTTGGATTTTGAATGTTTTGCCTGTGAGGGTTATAGCAGCTTTTAGTACACACTTTTTTTGACAATATCTTCGACTGAGCATCTTAGCCAAGGTATTCGATTCATCCTCAATGTATTCCAGAATGAATTGTAGCTTGAAATATTTTCCTTATTATATTTTGTCATTATTAAATTTGTGTTGGTTCAAATATGTCAGAGACCGGTGGTCGATGAAGATGACAGAGGGGTGGCTGCATAAAAAATTAGTTACATTTTGATATGGGTAATTTTACACTGGGTGGTTGACCAAGTCTTCTCTGTTGTGCTACAGGTATACAAAGTGACTGCTATGCTTTCTTTTGCCCAATTTCGGCTTCTTGCATGAGGATTCTCTCACATCCAATGTCGCTGGCATCAGTGATAAGTATGGAGAATCGGATGAAGTCTGGGAAGAAGATGGTGAAAAGAGGCACTTCTTGATTTTTATAAATGTCTTGTTGGCCTTTTCTGTTCAAAAAAATGACCTGTTATTCAAAGAATTGTCAGATCCAAATTAAAATTGTCTTGAAACAGATAGAGTATCTATTGTCGACTTAAGAAGCAACAGTCAGTCTGATAGAGAATGGTGAACGAATGCTCGTGGAAGGGGGAGGCTGAAGATTGGTTTGTGGTGTGTGCATGTATCAGTGTCACTGGATGTCAGCAGGGGGGAGTCTTTGAAGTTTTGTAAGAGCCTCTAGACAAAACTGGTGAAAACTCGGCAAATGAGCCCTACTTATTTGCAAGACTTGAATCATGACTCAATCACTATTTTTTTTTGAGACAATGTCTTTCATTGGTTCTTTAGTCAACATTTTTTCTAGCTATTTTGTTTGAACACCGGAAGAGATGTGCAGAGAGACATATTTTTCATTTTTCACTCTGTCCTTGGTGTGTTCACATCCGGCAGGGTGAGATTTATTGTGTAACTTGAATCAAAAAGAGATCAGATTTGAGTAGATTGAGACAAATTTAAGGTCAAATTTTGGTGTTTTTCTTTTCTTTAATGTATCAGTAATATTTGCATCTGAAAATATGCTTTCAAGGATTACAAAACAAGAAAGCACAATCAAAAGAGAAACAACTTATGCAACAGTGTTTACAGCTAAAATGGCCCAACTTAGAATCATGTTAGTGTTGTTCATCCCAAAGCTGACAGAACCCCTAAATTGTTCAAGACAGGTGCAATTATTTCATGTGAATTACCAAGGTGCACAGCATTCATTAATATACAATATCGGATTCTTTGATACGACAGGGGCGTTTGCAAAAATTACTTTGCTTTAGGAACACAGATGAACCATAATATTTGACTTTTGCCTAAACTCTTCAAAATTACTTTTGAATTTCAAAATGTCAAAAAGTAAATATATGTCGGATATTATTTATCATTTTGAAGCCTTTAAACTGTCGATTAGAAAGTAATTTCTGGCTTGAATTAATGTTTAATGCAGAAGTCAGGTATTATGGTTCATCTGTTTCCTTGAATCAAAAGAAAAAATGAAATTTTCTCAGATGCCTCTGTAGCTTGAATTTTTAATTTTTTAGATACAGTTTGCTGAATATTAACATTTGTAAGTCGGATGTTTCATAAGTTGGGGACTTCCTGTCATGTGATCAATTCATAAAATTCTTGTATTTTTAATGTGCCAAAAAGTATTGCAAATTCAAATGTGATTTTTCAACATTTATTTTTTAAATTAACACTCAAAAAAACTTTATTAAAAAAAATCGGCATACCTATCCGGTGCTGCCCGGGAGTCTTTGTATTTTTATTTCTGTTTCGCATTTTTAAAAAACTATGCTATTTTTTTCTACCAAGGTATTATTATTTTTATTTTTTAAATAGGATTTTTAAAGTTAATTATCATGATATTGTTTAATCATTGAATTATTAATTGAACCAAACTGTTATAAAATATATCTAATTTTATTATGGTAATATTATTTTAATCTCAATTCATTAAGTTATTAGATGCAAATAGCTTCCAATCTTTTTATACATGAGGATTTTTAAGAAAGAAGCTACTATTTGGGAACAACTCTTTGTTAGTTCCATTTCATTATAATGAACGAAGGAAAAAACTATCCACTCCAAATGTTTTCTTACACAGAATACGCATTTTCAAAAAGAAACGTGAAATAAAATACATTCCTGCCAATAACATAGTAGAAGGGAGAAACGAAAAATAGGCTAGTTTGAATCAATTATCGATATGTCAGACCGATTGCTACTTGGGTCTGACTTTGAAAAATCCGCAAGATAACTTTACATGTTAGAAGTAAATAAATATTATTTGGTAAAACATATGAAGTTCATTTGCTCCCTTCTGTTTTGCAAATGGCTGACAATTTTACAAATAATCATCAGAGATTGCTGAAACAAAATATTAGGCTGTTCAGGAAATAATGACCGATTTCAGAAACAAACAGGTTAAAGAGAAAAAGTCGGCTTGGTGACAAATTCCGGTTTTGAGATCAGAAATTGACAAGCGGTGTTTATCAATAAACAGTTACCCATTATATTTTAGGGTAGATTTTTCGTTTTGGGGGGCAATTAATAACTTGTTTTCACCATTTTTTAAATTATTAACACATAAGAAAATCAAACTTGTTTTTATAATTGGAAATTTAAATTTTTTTTATTACAAATAATCAAATTAAACTTTTGGCGTTTTACTTTTTTTAGATGATTATGTGTGGTTTTACCACCTTGCCACTCGGACAGTGGTAAAACTCGGTTAGTGGTAAAAAAAAATTGGTTAACACTCTTAACCAAATGTTTAAAAATTAGTGAAATTAAAAATTTTACCAAAATCTAAGCGGTATAAAATTATGCGGGACTGTTTTTTGATAAATATTGCTTGTCAATTTCCGATTTCAAAACCAGAAGCCATAACCAAGTGGACTTTTTCTCTTTAACCAACAAACATTTATTCATTGAGCTCATGCGGGAACCATTTGTCAAGCTTTTTCACCTTACCCATTTGTTTCAGATGGTCAGACACAGTTGAAATAATGACATCAAGTGCCTTAGACCTTTTGACATTGGTTTTGTTCAACAATATTGATATTGGTGGCAATAATTATGCCCAGGTTTGAACCAAATCCAAGAAAAGTATATGCATTTCTTCTTTTTTTCATCCTCGTTATTAAAGGCTTGAAAATTGTATTCTGAAATTATTGGAAATTTATTAATCAATCATCAATGTAAAATCATCCACTGTATAAAAAAGACCAATGTGTATTTATTTGTAAATATATAAACATCCACCCTGTTATGCAAAAGTTAGCAAGTAAAAAACTGCTGAACGAAACCATTTCAAGTGTTTAGGGCAAGGAAAAAAGCAAATAACAAGTCAGACAACACCCACCTCCGTCGGAAATGATTTCGGGAAAAAAATCTTCTACACTATTCCCATAATGATACGTTTTTTCTTTTTTTTAACTTTCCGGTTTGAGATGTTTTCTTTCTTCTGTCTTTTTAAAAACTTCACCGATTGAGACGTTATTAAATATGAATATGAATATTAGTGCGAACACTGGTGTACACTCGTTTGGTATAAAACACCGGAAAAATAAATAAATCAACTACTTAAAAGTGAGTAAAAATATCGGTCAGTATTTTCCGAACCACCCAATATAAACCTCTTTAATTCATAAAAATAAACCAAGTGAAAATTAATCCATTTATAAGTGTGGATTTTCTTCAAATTTACATGCCGTTTGTGTTCGCATGAAAAGTTTCCAAGTATTAAAAAAAAATGTGTACTTTGTATGCATTTTTTGTCTGTGTTTGTTCTACAAGTGTTGGGTTGGCCAAAAAGTTTGTTCGTTGTTTTTTAGTGGATATTGATGCAATTCATTTTCCACGCTCGATTTGGAAATCTTGAGAATGTCTGCGATTTGTCTGGTTGTCAAACGGCAATCTTGTTCAACTACGGCTTTCACTTGGTCACTGTCGATCATCTTTGGCCGGGCAGAGCGAGGAGCATCTCGCTGAAAAATTTTCTTTTCGAGCAAACCATTTCTGACACACCCGTTCTGTAACAGCATTTCCCCCAAACACATGGCACATCTTTATGCAGGTTTCTGTAGCTTTTATTCCTTTTTCTGTAGTAAAAAAGCATCAGATGTCAGTAGTGCTCTGCTTAATCTTCCATTTCAAGGCCTAAAATACAAGCAAAAATGTAAGAACTCCTCTGCTCAGAGGCTTATTACACACTGACGTCAACATACTTGCTGCACCAAATACAGGATTTGAAGAATAGGAATATGAAACGATCTTTAGTAGGCCGGAAAGATGACATTAAAAACACAAACAAACTTTTTAGCCAACCCAATACTTCTACGGAATGCGCTTTGATGAATTTACTGCACTTGTATCCGCTCAACGAAAATGCTCCTGACCAACCCAATTAGCAGCAAAATCCCGCCTCTTCACTGTAGAGGTCCCTAGATGACTCAAAATTTTCTATTCTAATAGCTTTTTTCTTCGAACTGCTTGCCTTTGGAATTCCTCTCTTGCTTCCTGTTTCTCTGACCATACGAACATGCAGAAATTTAAGTGTAACGTGAACATAAATTTTGTTGCCCAACTCCCCACCCAGGTTTCCCCATATAAATCTGGCCCCTATCATAGTAGCACCCTATGTTTCAGTGACAATATGCCTTGTTTGGGGGGAACAAAAGTAAAGAAACAAAAAAAAAAAGGTGCTTTTCCAATATGTGATCTACCGAATGGTTTCTAATCTAATCTGTGATCTACCGAGTTGTTTACATTCCAATATGGTTAGGGTAAGAGCTAGTATTTACTTCCCTCCCACCGCAGGAAGATGCGACACAAGGTCGGAACGAAAAGCCAGTGTACAAAAAGCGGAGCACTCTAGCCCCCCAAAAAATGCTTGGACAGCCCTGTCGGCATTCTCCGGTAAGGGCGCCTCAGGCGATTAGCAATAAACTAATCCCTTCTTAAAGAGAGAAGGTAAAGCCTGGGAGGGTGGACCTCCTAGAGCTGAACAGAACCACACCTCAGTCCGACAGAAAAAAGGCCACCTAGCTCAAATGAACTGGACTCCGTCAGGCTGATTGTCGAGGACGTATCTTCAACGCGGTATGAAAAATAACACAACCTTAAGATCAAAGACCTCCGGCTAGGGTAAGAGCTAGGGTTCACTCCTAAACTACTTCAACCATGTTTTTGGTAGTTGATGGGTAGATCACATGTTGGACTAGAAAGCATTAGGTAGATCACATATTGAAAGAGCAGCCCAATAAAACAAAACTAATTTTGAAGAAGGAAACATAAATCTAACTGCACAAACCATAGTTTATATGATAGTTGCAAACCTCAACAAAAGCAAAGATAAAAGTATTTTGGAAATTGAACTTTGCAAACGTTGTTTACTCACTTCTTAGTTCGTTGTTGTTTATGGCACCCTTTCCCTTATATTGTTTTTTACGAAATGTTACAGAACTTTGTCAAGAAATAACTTTAGTTTGTTTCGAACTCTTCACTGTTGTAGTCTAAGGCTGATAAAGACCATTGTCTACACCTTTTACCCTCAAATTAAAACAGATTAACTTCAAAGTAAAAAAGATTAACTTCAAAGTAAAAAAGCTGAATCAGAAATTGACCAAAGTTGCATTTCACTGTTCTTGTAATTGCCAATGTTTGATTCAGTTTTCTGATTCCTCTCTTTGTTTCTTTGATAATCACCAACTCATTATCAGCGCTGGTATTCATTGTCAATAAGTTATAATTTTGAACAGGTTATACTAATTCCAATGCTAAACAAGATAATCTCTGTATTAATCAAATCATGAGACAACTTAATGTGTGTCTATTTCTAACATCAGAACATAAATTTGAAAATTTACTATTAATCGAGTATTTATCGAAATTAAAGATGCATAGTATTAAATAAAACCAATTTGTAAATATCCTATTTAAAAAGTAATTTAATTACGAAATTAAATTCACCAGAATGTATGTCGGTTTCTTCATAAACAAGTCAGCCATTTTAATCTTTTGTTAATAGTAGGAACAAAAAATGAATTACTTTGTGACCCTTCGAAATTTGAAAGTATTTAAACAGTCGAATAGAAAGTCATTTCTTGCTTTAAAATTCATAGCAAATCCTTACAATTGAAGTTGATTTCTTAAAATCTGAAGTTTAATATTTTAATTTGAAGTTCAATTTTTTTTAATTGAATGTAAAGAATTGTAGTTGTATAGGAGCTAATCTTCACATGGACTGTAAGACCAACTCCTCTAATATTTTTTAACAAAGGGGTTATCAAACGAAAGGAAAGCAAATCCCTTTTATAAATAAGAAATAATATAGTTATTTTAATGACCTACACTCTTGGGTGTAGGTTGCCGAAAGTTAAAACAGGAGAAAGGACGTCTTTCTTTATTAATCCCAGGAAGCTCTTTGTCTGACCTGCAAATCCCAGAGGATCTAGAAGTAGTTCTTCAAAGGTCCAGTCTAAATTAATATGCTCTGGAGTCTGATTGGTCCGTGTGTGACTAAACCACCTCATAAGACGAAAGAAATGTTCATGTTTATGACTGCTACAGTTGCTCATCATACATGATTGAGTTAAAAACCTAAAATATGGGGAACAAGTTAAAATTCATTTTTGTAAATGTATATAAAATGTATAGATTTGTTTAAACATCATAATAATGATAAAGTCTGACAGAATATCCCCACCACCAACACCCACATAAAAACAACAAATTCTTGTATCATTCAAATTATGAAAATATCAACACGACTCATTACCAAATCAACAAATTTGTTAACTTTATTTTGTTGTTGTTAAAAATTGTATTGCAATCTGTTATCATTGTAAATTCTCAGTGACCAATATTGTGTTATTGGAGTTTGTTATAAATTGCAAAATATATTTGTAAATGTCACATAAGAATTTATATATGTTGCCATAAAAACAATGCTATGTACTTTTTGTTTTTAATTCACTTCAATAAATAGATAAAGCTACTGAGAATTGAAAGTTTTTTCTTTTGTTTCCTTTTTCTTTTGTGTTTTTCTTCAAATATTTTGCCATAAATATGTTCACAATTCAATATTCCCAGTGATCATTATATATATATATATATATATATATATATATATATATATATATATATATATATATATATATACACTGTTGCAGCATGGTGTATACTTAATCAGGCTAAAATCTCTGTGTCTGGTATCCTGTCTTGCCACTTGATTTTCACCAATCTACGTAGGCAGGTCATGTGGAAATGGTTCAGTTTCTCGGCGTGTCTGACATATACGGTCCAAGTCTCGCAAGTGTACGAGAGGATGGTAAGAATCACAGCTCTTTATACCTGAAGTTTAGTCTGCAGCCGAATTCCTCTATGCTTCCATACAGTGGATCAAAGACCTCAAAGGGCAGCGCTAGCTTTGGCTATCCTGCAGTCGACTTCATCGTCTATGTGTACTGCCCTTGACAGGGTACTGCCTAAGTAAGTTAACTTGCCCACGGCTTTTACGTTAGTTTCATGAATTGAGATCTGTGGCTCAACATATTGTTTCCACGGCACAGGCTGGTACATTACCTTTGTCTGCTTTATGCTGATAGTCAGCCCAAAGTTGTCGCACGCTTCAGAAAAACGATTAACAATGTGTTGCATGTTTGGCTCTGTGTTGGCATTAAGGGCACAATCATCAGCAAACAGAAGGTCTTGTATGATAGTTGTCTTAACCCTGGTGACAGCACTAAGTCATTTTGGGTTGAACAACTTCCCGTCTGTCCGGTAATTGATGCATACTCTGGAGTCTTCTGCGTTGAATGCATCAGTCAGTATCACTGAAAACATAATGCTTATAAATGTTTTATACATTTGTTGTTAGTAAAACATGCTTTTATTAGTATGTGGAAACAGAGAACAGAGACACGTGTAGACTTATACGGGAGTCACCATCTTGAATCTGGCTTCCCTATCTTTATTACAGGAGAGTTACCTCTAAGGGGAATCTAAGGGAAGGTAACAATGTCATGCTGTGATAATGCTGAAGAGCGTTGGGGCCAGGATTAAGCCCTGTTTACCACTGCCATTGATTGGGAAATCATTGGAAGCCTCTCCATCATCTATGAAACGAGCCATGATGCCATCGTGAAATTGTCTGACGACTGCAGAACATACAAACTTGGCCATGCCCTTCCATAGTTCCACCCGGCTTACAGTGTCGAAGGCCTTTGCCAGATCAACAAATGTTGTGTAGAGGTCCTGGTATTGTTCCTGACATTTTTCCTGGAGTTGATGAGCAGCAAACATCATGTCAACTATGCCATGCCCCGCACGAAAACCACATTGACTTTCTGGGAGGACGCCATCTTCCAGGTGCTTGATTAAACGATTGAGCAGCAGCCTTGCAAGAATTTTACTGGCTTTGCTGAGAAGAGAGATTCCTCTGTAGTTGTTACAGCTCTGTCTGTTTCCCTTCTTCTTGTAGATATGCACTATGGATAGATCTTTGAATTCCTGGGGAAGTAGACCCTTTGCCCAGAATGAGAGAAAGAGCTCATGTAGCTTTATTGTCAGTATGAGACGACCTGTCTTATATATCTCTGAGGGTATGCTATCAGAGCCTGAAGCTTTGCCACAAGAAACCTGTTTTACAGCTTTCTCAACTTCCTGGGTGTTGAGCCGCTCATCAAGGGCTTGATTTGCTTTGACTTGATTAAAGAAGGCCTGTTCAATACAGAGTTGAAGTGATCAGTCCATCTGTCTAAGATACTGGCACACTCTGTTATCATTGTTGTCTCGTCAGCATTCAACAGTGGAGATGTGCCAAAAGCCTGTTGTCCATATATTGCTATGAAGGCATCGTAGAATCTCTTTGAGTCATGCATATCTGCATATTTCTGTATTTCCAGAGATTTGTCATTGAGCCATTTGTCTTGCATGTCACACAGTTTTGCTTGAACAATACTGCAGATTATTGCAAATAATTCCTGCTGAAGTGTGATGTGACACTTGTGCTTTTCTGTGTGTAGTCCTTGTATATTCTCATCATTCTCGTCAAACTAATCCTGATGCTTCTTCTGGAACAGTCTAAGCACTTCCATTGACGAAGTGTGTACAGCTTCCTTGAAGCCTGTCCAGTCATCTTCGATATCGAAATGACCAAAGTGTAGGTCAGCAAGTCTTCCGTTGAGATCATTCACATTTGCTTCCATTTTTAGTTTGGAGATGTTAATACATTTGCCCGTCTTTTTCCTCTGAAGCCACCGTTTGGCCGCAATGCAGAGTCTCAGCTTGGAGATGACAAGTTTGTGGTCCGTCGAGCACTCTGCACCACACATGGCCTTGGTAATCAGAACATCTTGCCTGTCTACTTTTCTGGTGATGACATATAGTCAATGAGATGCCAATGCTTGGACCGTGGGTGCATCCAGGTAGCTTTTTTCCCATTTGACATGAAACACAGTGTTGCTGATTAGGAGATTGTGAACGATGCAGGTCCTTAGAAGCAGCAATCCGTTACTGTTGCATTTGCCAACTCCAGTTCTACCGATAGCTCTTTCTCAGGTGTGGTAATCTGCACCAACTCTGGCATTGAAGTCTCCAAGAATGAGTAATTTGTCTCCTTTGAGTACTGCTGTCAGGAGGGTTTCGAGTTCTTGGTAGAACCTGTCCTTCACCTAATTTGGATTGGTCATCTTTGACACATATGTGCTGATTAGTATAGTATGACTCTTGTTCCCCATGCATTATCATTGGTCCCTTTAGGAAGGGAAGTCAGATTTCCGATGTGCTTGGTTTTAATTGTGAATCCAACTCCTGCCTCTCGACGTTCGCCAACACTACGTCTGCTCCAGAATAAGGTATAACCACCTTTGTCCTCTGTGAGTGGTGTCTCCTCAGCCACACGAGTTTCAAACAGGATTGCTATGTCCACATTATAGCGACTCAACTCTTTGGCTCTTTCCGATCTGTTTGCTTTTGGGTTGTCAAGAAGAGTGCGTATATTCCATGTGAACAAAGTCACAGCTTGTTGTCTTGCAGTTTTTCGACTGCTGAATAAGGGATCCTTGCCAATTGTGGTATACTGGCCCGGGTGTGATGAAGCAGGCAATTTTCAGGGCACCATTTCTAGCCCCTTCCTCATGCTATGGAGGTGAGCAGTGCATTCAGAAAGGGTTGCTCAGTCACCCAGGGGTCTCCGGGTTCCACTGCTGCTTTGCTCAGAAGGAAAACGTCCATATAGCCTGAGCCACCCATGTGCAGGTTAGCGTGCTGCAGCCGCCAGTGTATCCACATCTGCTACGTTGCCACTCCCCCATCGCCACAGGACTTGTGCAGTTAACCTTCAACTACTGCAATGTCACGACTTGCACATGAATTAGTTTAAAGTGAGGAAAACTTGCACAGAAAGTAAAATCAGTTTCTTTTTAAATTGTTTTTATTGTAAAAGGTAAACTCACTTACTTTTTAAATACAGGATTTTGTTATTTGTGCTTTACAATCAGTTAGAAAAGGTAATTGATCATTAGAAACATAGGACTCACCGTTTCTGCAATACCATTGTGTACAAACTTTTTGAAGAATAAAATGATTTTTGTGGTTTTTGAGGTTTTCTTTTATGGTGGAGCATGGGGAGTGCTTTTTCTCTTTTCTATGCCACAAAAAGAAAGAACACTCTTTGGATTCTTGATGATAACAAGTCACTAGTGAGACATTAAAATAAGAAGTTTTAATTACTACTTTCAGATTTTGAGGTGAAAAACTTTCCTTAGACATTTTTGTAAGTAGTGTCCTCCTTGTTTTGCCACAACAATCTGGTTATCGTAACTCATTACTGTGAACCCTGTCCATTTTATAGGATAACCTATAGATTTTTAACTAAACCTTCTATTTAATCTATGGACATTGTATTATCTCATTTCATCTTCCATTTCAGTGAATTTGTTTGCTTAGATTAATCGACTACAAGACCACACTAGAGATTTGGATGCTGAAATTTTAGTTTGAACTTTGTTTTTGGATTATTTTATAATGTGAAATTAAGACTATAGCCAAAATGTTGTGTTGAAAACAATTAAAATGAGGACAGTTAAAATTTTTGGTTAGTAAAACACATATCACATTTGAACAAACTATCTTTCTCTGCTTGATATCATCAACTGGTGCGGATCCTTTTTTTTTAATCACAATATACAAGTCATGATCTTTCGACACAAGTACAAATTCTCTAAAAAAACAATCCCACATTGAAATAAAAATCACTCATTAAAATATGCATTTGTCTTTGTTTATTCAAAGTTACCTGTCTCTTCATTTATAGGAATTCATCAATAATTGTCAAATTTATCAATTAGCTCATTGTGGTTCTTATTATTTGGTATGTAAAACACATAAAAACATCAAACTAATCTCAGAGGGGAATATTCCCTTTGTTTGCAACTTCTGTATCGAATTTTTAAGAAAATTCACATGGCCTCCAGTAAAAGACCCCAGTTGCATGATTGCCTGGCCTGTAGTAGGGATGGCTATGGTCTGTACCGATCTTCAGTATTTTTAAATACTTGCCAAACTGATGAAGTTTTTCTCCTTTCAGAAACGATTGAACACCTTTATAAGAATAGGAGCTAGTTCTGGTTGCAGCTTCTTAATCACTATTGTTGATATCTGTAACATCATCATCATCATTATCATGTGGTGCATGGACGGGACAATTAGCGTCGCCCAGTTATTTCCCTTGTTACGAGATGGTTGAAACTCTCCTGTTTGTGTAAACTTCAGTCTAATAAAAATCTCTTGTCTTATACCACGTGTTTACATCCTCCTCTCTCGTTCTCGATCTTTCAATACTATTTCTTTCTATTCATGCTTGTTATATATATACATATAACAACAACAACTATGATTGGCATCGAGTTTCTTGATAAGTTTGGCCACATCCCGGACAGATATATGGATGTCACTCAAAGTGTTTACAATCATAGGGGGAAATACAGGTCGTAAACGGCCCTGGTTGCAGAAGGTGTAATTTGATGCAAAGTTTTTTTGCGAAAAGTTTGACTTTATCAGATACTGAGGAGATCACTTCTGGTTCATTGATAATTGTCTTACAATTAGTTCAGAACCCTGTTTCTTATTGACCAAAACTCTAGGGACCTAGCATTTACTCGGCCACTCTAGATTTAACGGATTGGGCATAGGACTCTTTCACACTTTTGCAGTGATTGCGGATTCAGAGCATCTATTTTGTTGGAAGCAATTGAAATAGTGATTTCTGTGAGCAATGGCGGTGACACATTCAGGGGTGTACCACGGCTGGCGGTTTGGTTTCTCTTCAAATTTCTTGGAGGGCATCAATTAACCAAGCAGTTATATCAGATACGATACATGACACATTCTTTTTAAAAATAGAATGTAGAATAATTTCTGATATAAAGGATCTGTGGTTGTTCCAGTCAGTCCTCGAGTATCTATACACACTGAGACATCAGAAATCTTACTTTGTTTTTTTATCTTAGTTGAGACAACTTAGTGATCAGAAGATTCCAGTGGAGACAGAACAATGGATGAGCACTGTTGAGGACGAGTTGTCAGGAAAAGATCAAGGAGGCTTGCAAAATGTCCGTCAACATCAGGCACGCGAGTAGGTTTGTCAACAATTTGTGCAAGATTATAAGCAAGGGAAAAATCATGCCAAAACCTCTCTACATCATCGGTCTTGTTTGAGTGGACTAGCCATTTAACATTGTGAACATTAAAGTCACATCAGACATGGATGCTAGCAGAAAGGGTGAACAGACAGGATATGGTCAATTTTCTCAGAGATACTCTCATAGATACTAACTCCGTCATTGTGTATTATGAGCAAGTGCTACACGGAAACACATAGGGCAATTTCGGGTCTTCTTCGGAGATGTTTATGCCACATGGAAAGCCGTCCCTAATGTAGGCACAAATTCCTTATTTGTGGCGATCTTGGAGGTCGGGTTTTGATACCATCTTTGAGTAACCTGAAATCATGAAATTGTCAGTGGAAGCTGATGTGGCTAACTCCTGTTTCACACACGGTCTCCTGTAAGTAGATTTCAATCTCTGGAAGGTTCGAACATAGACCCCTAATATTTGAAAAGGAGATCTGGTAGTAGGGATACACGTTAGAAGTTGGGGTTTAAGCTTGTTTTTTGTTTTGAAACTTTTAATGTTGGGATTGGGAAAATTGTGCAAGAGATCAATAGATGGGTAGAAAGACGAAAATACAGAGAGAATGAGTAAGATTATCTTTGTAGATCATTGAAGAAAGAAAAGCCGTAGCAGTTCCCACAAATATGGAATCGAGATGCCCCCTCTCCCCCGGAAACTACTGCATGGTCCAGACTCCATTCACCAAATGGCAATACAGCAGCCCTGGCATCTGCTGATAGGAAAGCCTCCATGGGAGTTATTCCAAGGTTCGGGTCGTTGGATTATCAAGTGTATAATGTCAGAACAGATAAAGCACCCTTATTAGTAACATGGTAACAAAGATAGAGGAAAGAAATTTACTCAAGTCATCTCCACGTATGACTCACCAACCAAAAACCGACCCAAGGGACAGCGTTTTATTCCCCCTCTGTCAGAAACATCACTCTCGGAAGGTGAAGACTAAGGGACAGAAATGGGGAAGTGAGAGCGCAACTCTCACTTCCCCATTTCTGCCGAAAGTACATCCACGGTACATTTTCTACTCTCCATCAGTGTGGGTGAACAAATAGATGGCAGTGTTGTACGCTTTTATCATATGTACATCACTCTCTCCTTCTACAAGGCCCGGTTTCAGCAACATGTTGGGCAAGATTACTGAAAAGGCACGGTGTAAAGCGCAGAGTTTCCTTTTCCAGAATCAAGAGATTGATCAGTTTTCAAAGGAAAATCAGGAAGAACAGCACCAGAATCATTAAGAGAAGAATTGTTAGCAAAAATACGAGCACGGAGATCAGCCTTATCCTTAGAAGATGAAATAACCTGAACACCATTAAGAAAGAGGAGGAATAGCAGACTTGTCACTATTAACAACACTATTGTATATTCTCCAAAAATCACAAGAGCCAACCCTTTGAGATGAGATAGAGTAACAAATTCTTTGAGAATAGCTAGACTTAGCCTCAGAGATTGCTCTCTTGCATGCATTGCTAGCTCTTCTGTAGGATTGTCTAGAATTCTCAGAACCATCCTGACGATACTAATTAAAGTAATGGTTACGATGGACAATGGCAGAAGCACAAACAGATGAAAACCATGGAGGAGAATGAGGTTTAGTTTGAAACTTACGATGAGAAATGAAAGTATCAATTCCAACAAGAAGCCAGTAAGTAACCTCCCTAGCAGCATCATTCGGAGACATACCAAAGATAGAACGCCACATCGGAAGCTGCGAAGCCCATCCCAATTAGCCTTCCTGTAGTTGAATGTCTTCCTATGGAAGGGACGATCAATAGAAGACTTCACCAAAAAATTAACCTCAACATCAACAACAGCATGATCAGAAGAACTCATTGGAGAAGAGGAAATAGAAAATGAGTCAGGAACAAAAGTTGATGAAGATCATTATCAGGAAAACGTCATGAGACAGAAAAGTTAAGACAGATTTTACCAGCTAGATCTGTGCGGTTAGAGTGAACGAGCCAGTCAGAATGATAAGCATTGAAATCACCAAAAACAAAGATGGAGCTTGACGGATGAATTTGCAATGCATCATCAATACTTCTGGATATAGTATCTGTAACGAAGAGTTAAAGAATGCTCTATCACTGAGTTCAAACGGGACACCGAATTATGCTTTCTGTTCTTTTTACCAACAGCAGTCCAACACGCATGTGAACGACCAAACGTCTTGTCAAAAAAATCCAATTCCCTTTTCTTTTCCCTTTTTTCTCTCTCTCAGCACTTGACATAGACACAACGTCAACTTTTCTCCACCAAATCGCCGGAGCAAAGTGTCTACGCTTTTTATGACAATGAGAATCAGCCCATGCAAACCAAGCCTTATTTGCATACAGGAACTCTCGTTGCATGATAAAAGTTACATGTTTCCATTTTGTAACTGGAACACTCTGGATTCAATCCCTGATGGACAATACACGGTGCAACCCTAACCCGTTTTCCCTGTGGACCTGCATGATGGTTACTACACCACCCCCTAATCTCTTGATTACACATGATGCAGGGTGGTTGTGACCTTTTGATTTGTGCACTTCTTTGAAGTAGGACATGCACCTCAGTTTCCGCTTCTGAGTCGTTTGATAAATTTTCTGCTTCCAAATTCGCGGTTTCATTCTCATGAGGATCACTGGCGCTGGACATTAATAGTTTAGTGCCAGACGACTCATTACTTTCCCCAGGGCAGAGATCGCGTATGTGATGTGGGATTCCATCAACCAGAACAGATTGCTGACTGATCATGTCAGTCACTCGCCCCTGTTTGAATTTGGTGGTACATCAACAGCCTTGTGGTTTCACCCAGACATGATCTCCCACATCATATGTCGATTCCTTTGATCTGAGTCTGGTATGTGTAGATGGCATTCGCAGGTGCGATTGGCGGGGACACACCATCCTTCGGCGTAACATTGTACCAGTATGTTGCTTCCCCAACAGAGCACTTCTTCCTGGCAGCAACCCTTTTTACGCTTTGGTGGCTTCTTCCGCTATTCCATTGCCTGATGGTACATAAACCACAATTGAACTCCCCATTCAGATAAAAACCGTCTTACTTGTCGGCTGCAAAATGCTAGGTCATTATCGGCAAAAATCTCATGCGGTGCTCCCCTTTTGTAAAAGACGGACAATAGTTGCTGAGTCTTGGTGTGCAATTGATCACCAAACCGCAAAACGGGTTGGTCCACAGTCGATAAGAGTAAGAAAGTGGTTGCCATTATAATGTGTGATATCCATTTCGACTTTTTGCCATGCGTCACTTGCTTCCAGTCGTCCTTTTCGCCACCGCACTGATGCTGGGTCAATTGACTGACACATCTCACAGTGCTTGATGACTTGTTTCACTTCTGATTTGGCCACTGTTGAGTTTATGCACCTCACGAAATACAGAGTCCTCTTGATGCCTGGATGTCCGCTTTGTGTGTGGATGTTTTCTATCTGCTGTAGCAGTGTTCACAGGCCGCAACCAACAGGCATCCTCCAACATGGCTCTATCCTTCTCCAACAGGACTCCCAATGCTAGTGAACTAGCGTCAACCCATGCATTCATTTTTTCTCCATTGACATACACTCTCTTAAGTTTTGTCGACCCTCACCTGTAGATAGGCCTTCCTCAGATCGAGCAATGATACATTCGATCCTTTTTGGTGCCACTCCCTTAACTTGCCTGCACATACATTAGCATCAGCCATATAAGCCTCTATATATTGATTGAGCTCACGGTAGTCCATGACTTGTCGCACCTTTGACTTGTTATGTTGTACCACTGCCATTAAAAGAATAAGACCTTTTAGAGGTCCAAGCTCTTGGTTGGGTACGGGATCAACCAGCCGTCTTTGATCCAGGCATAAAGCTCTTGTTCATATGTGGCTCTAATTTTTGCGGCTACAGCGTATTCTGTGATGCCATTCTGTAGCTTGATTGGTACTTTATTATCTGTCCATTTCCACAACGCAGTCTATAATTTTTAGCATTGATCAAACTCTACCTTGAAGACTGGCCGATTAATACAATGTGCGGCACACAGCGGTGCCATAGAGAATTTCACAGTCCCAGCTGGTGTAATGAGAACACCATCCAGTGCCTTGATAGCATCATATCCGAGCAGTAGGTCGATGCCCAGTATGTCTTTACGTGTCACGAGAACATCGACCTCAGCAGATACACCAGAGTCCGTGCAAATCTTTACAAATGCTACTCCACAGCATGTCTGCGTTTCGCCATTTACTGTTGTTATTTTAATGCTCTTCTTTCTCCAGTTGCAGCATAACCTTGCACTCACTATGGTATGGGAGCAGCCTGAATCAAAAAGCGCTGAGCAAGGCATTTGGTTAACATGCACTCTGATTATTGGTTGCACCTCGTTTACATCTTCTCCAGTGAGCAGAGCGGCACTGACATCTTTTCCCCTGACTTGTTTCCCGAACAGTTTGAGGTAATGTATCTGATCTTGCCACACTGGAAGCACCGTATGCGCCCACATCTTCTGTCCATGCAATTATTTGCAATGTGACCACTCCGCCCACAGTGAAAACAATTTACTTTGGCATGTGAGTCCATACTCTGCGGATTTTTAAGCAAACTCTGGGCTGATTGCGCGGCCATTATGACATGCTCCTCAACTTCTGCTTCATCCTTGATGATAGCTCGGGCGCGCTCAAGTAACTGTTATATTGGTGTTGCTTCTATGCTTATGGATGCCCTCAGCAGTTGCTTCACTCGAACGGGGAGTCCGGCCAAAAATGTGTACACGAAAGTCTGTTCAGGCAACCCTCCAAACAGAACGGCCAGCTGTTTCAATGCAGCAAAGATTCAAGGCTGGGGACACGTGCAATGGGGAGATCCTTGCGAAGAAAAAGATCATGCAAATGCGTGGAAGAGTCTAAGTGGACAAGAGACAAATAACCTGTACCTGTATATGTAGATCGTTGCTATCAATAGAAGCATCCAGATTAGTCTCACGAAGAACAAAAATGTGAGGAGATTTGCCCAAGAGAAAGGACTGAACATCAGGAAAGTTTGACCTGAGACCTCTGATGTTACTATAGGAAATAGTAACGTATTTGTTGTGTGGATTTGTAGAAGACATAATAATAAAAAGGGAGAGAAAGGTAGAATCACTTCAAGACAGACCAAGCCTGAAAGAGATCCAACAATCAGCATTCAATCCCCTGGACTCCAAACAGGCTAGCTAAAAAAGAAAAAAAAGAAGAAGCCCTTCAAGAGTCCAATAGGGAGGGAAGGGGCTACATGGCTGGCTGACAAAAAAAAAAAACTACCCCTAACAAGAAACCAGTGTTTTTATCGTGACACCATCACGCTCAAACAAAGGCTAAAGATAGCTTTCTTCCCAAGAGGTAAGACACTATCCTGTCATTTTAAGTCTCAGCATCAAGAGTGACCACGCACCTATGCAAGACAAGAGAGGGGATCAACTCATGAAGTATTTATATACCCACATATATGTTAAACTAGAGTGACTCTCTTTTTTTTGTTTGATTTTTTTTTTTGGAAAGCTTATAATATACTCGCATACATATAACAATAATAAATACTCAAAAGGAACCAATAGCAACACCCCACTGCAGCTTCACATTAAATCTGATCGTCAGATGTGCATTTCTATCCTACTATACCACACTTCTGTATACACACGGATGCAAGCTCAAACTGCCGTTAAGTATTAAAAATTGGCAAAACAAAACGACGCTTTTTTTTAATGTGATAACAAAGCAAAGGTTCAACTTGTATGATCCAAACAGAGCAACACAAATGCAGTTAAATATTTAAAAGTTGGCAAAACGATTTTAATGCGGACCAGGCTCAATGTTGCTTAACGTCGGTGTGTCAACGTAATTAGTATAAACTAACTCGTTCTCAAAGAGAGAAGGTAAAGCATGGGAGGGTGGACCTCCTAGAACTGCACAGAACTATGCCTCAGCTCGACAGAAGCAAATATATCACCTCCTCGATTGATATGAACAACATCTAAACAGACTGCGCTAAAAAATAACTAGATTTCTTTTTCTCTCTCTCGAAGTTTTATTTTACTAGCGCCATCTAACGGAAGTCTCGTGTTTACCGGTGTCGATGAGCAAAATAAAAACTTAAAAGAATATTGATTTTCATTTAAAATTGGTAAAACGAATGAGAAATCCAGATTCAGTATTATTTACTGATATCAAAGAGTAAACGATCATTTTTATAAATACAAAGAGAAGAAAATACAAAAACATGACGAAGTTGTCTTTCTTCGAAGGGCCCGAGTAAGTGAATTGGCTGCTAGTTTGCTGGCGGTGTTGTCATAAGATCATGTCCGCACAGGACACGTGCTCCTCAGTCCAAAGGCAACTCGTATATTTTTACAATCGGATTTCTACTTCACTCAACCAATAAAAAGGTGAGTATTTGAGATGATATTAACATTTTAAAGAAATTGCTTGTTACTTGTGACGAAACGATTGTCAATGTGTTTACTATTTTCGTATTATTATTCAATCTAGCCGGATGTCAAGAACTTCGTTTTAAGTTATGGAAACGAAGACAGGCGATGGATTGAAAACACTTCAAAACAGAAACAAAAACAACAAAAGCACTTAAATAAAAAGGACATGTTTTTGGACTGCACCTCTAAGTAATTTATTCATATTAATCGACACAGAAGATAACAGGAATTATTATCCGACTTCATACGATGCAGATATTAAAACAGAAGTTAAGTAGATGGATGTTATTGCCATAAATTCTTAGTAAAGATGTGTGTGTGTTTAAAAAAATTCTTTAAAGCAGATAAGATTATGCAAAAGATCAAATAAAAGTGATAATTATTAAGAATAATAGAAATGAACATATCTACCTGGCTGACGGAATGAGAACAATCTACTCTTGTGGATTAAATAAAAGGTTTAGTTCGAAATTCCGTACAAGTTCGACTATTCGGTTCCCAAGTTCGAAAAGATGCACCTGAAGCAGATCGGAGCGGAGGTTACGTCGGCCGAAACGTTGTGAATATAACAACTATGATGAGAGAATAGCCTAAAAAGTGATCAATCTTCACCTAAAATATCGAAAACGAGACGGATATTATTACCATACAAATAGAAGCTGCTACTTGCTTAACGTATTTCTTTGTATTAGCTGTAAAATTATCCTTTGATGTAACGCGATGATATTTGGGCGATATTCTCTCGTGACTTTTTGCTTGTTAGTTTATTGTGTTGTGAGAGTAGATAGCACATGAAATGTTCGCTGTTTTTAGTGTTTGCTAAAAAGTGTAAATAAGGCAGTGATTTTTTTTCTTCACTATTTTTTGTTTTACCATTTTATGTGTTTTTCTTAAAATAACAACGAATAAATCTGTTTTCTGGCTTAAATTGAATTCATATCTCGTATGAATGAACCACATTTACTTTAATCTACTACAACCTGAATTCGATCTATTGTCGAACAACAGTGATTGAGTATTTGAATCAATCATTTCATTATTATTATTCCATGTTAATCAAGCTTCAAACGGAAAATAAGAAACGAAACTAGTGCAAGGATTTTATTATTTTGATAAATTTTAATGCAAAAATAAACTCCAGTAAAAGTCCAGAATAGTTAACAGTCAAGAACTCGTAAACAAAATAAAACAATAAAAACAATGATTTATAGCAAACGCAGTAGAATAAAAAGGGCTTCTTGAGTTCAACCCTAATGAACTCAAGAAGCACTGAATTAAATTCATACCGACTCGTATACTTTTAATGGTGGAAAGTGTAAGATTTTCTTTCGATGTTCGTAGGTCTTATCGGCACACGAAAACCAAAATGGCTTAACGTCAGGCTGAAAAGAAAGATACTTACTCTACCACTAACCCTAAGGTAGAGTGGCAAGCCCACCCTAAACAAAACACTCGTAAAACCACACTTAATCGCCTAAGTTTAGCGAAGTTAAACGATAATCTCAGCCGTTGTTATTCGTGTATCGAAATCAAATTCTAAAATATAAAAATCTTAGTTTCCACAAGTTAAAAATATACGGTTCGATGGAGAATTTACTTCATTTTTTGTTTATGAATTTTCGATTGTTAAGTATCCTGTATTTAACCCATAAACTGAATATAACGTTTCTTTTTCTAGATTAGTGGCTCCCCTGAGAAATACTTTTTATCTTAAAGACATCTAGAAAATAATCTACATAGTCAAAAATAAATTATTTTTAAACATTTGCAGGTACTTCTTGTGAAATTGACTTTTAACGGTCCCAGGTAGCGTGATAATAATGAATTTGTCATAACATTTACCACCGAGACTTTTCGTGTTATATGTTGCTACAAGTTTTCAACATGTTTCTGTCTGAGGATCAACAAAGTTTTTGGTATGACTCCCGTGCTGATGTACATAAGGAGGGTTTACAATGCTGTTGTAAGGAAGCCACATGTCTCTGTGAATAGTAGTGCCAGGATAATAAATTGTTGAATAAAAAACAAAACAAAAACACATGCTCTTGATTAATCCTAACACTAACCCTAAGTCCGGGTGGCAATACAAAAACTGCAATGGTTGCAATACAAAAACCGCGGTGGGCTTAACAAGACCGTTAAAACTCAATTATAGTTAAAAATCAATTTTGCCAGTAATTCTAAACTGAAGTGAAATTGGCCAGATCTTCATTAAAAAAAAATTAAATGAGAATGCTTGTGTATTCCATTAAAAAATAAACCTATGTAATTATATATATATATACTAGAATACCCATCCCAGGACAACATTTTTCCACTGCTTTTCTGTCATCTACAAAGATTAAAATCAACACCTATGATCTCCATGAATCGGTCATAAAGTAGATAAGATCCTTTCTTGATGATCGTACATACAAGGTTCAGATAAATAGCAGTCTGTCATCTGAGATGGATACTTGCAGTGGTGTTCCTCAAGGCTCCATGTGGGGTCCTATTCTCTTTCTACTTTATATCAACGACATACCGGAAATAATTTGTGGAAATGTGCTCCTATTTGCAGATGACATCAAATTAGTAGCTCGTAGAAGCAAAATTGACAATCTCAAGTCTAGCTTTCAATGTGTCTGGAAATGGTTCATTGAATGCGACTTATTGTAGCAGCCATCGTGCGGGTTCACAAGGTAAAAGAGTGAGAGTCGCGCCATGTATCGTTCATCTGGGATTGAACCCAGAGCATTCTGATTACAAGATCTTGGTATTTTTGCGCGAGGACAAGAGTCCATTTATGCAAATGACCATTGTTTTGCATGGGCGAATAGAATCTTTCCTCCCCGGTGTGTGACAATAAAATTATGTTACATCGAGTGCTAAGCGAGAAAAGGAGAAAGAAATTGAATTAGCATTTTGTGTCGATTGACGAGAATCGGATTTTTTTTTTTTTAGAGTTGGCGTTGTCATGTTTTGGAGAATTGTAAATTACAATTCTAGAGTCGAAATCGTTGAGAGTTTGCGTCAATGTTTTGGAGAATTGTTAATACAATTCGGGGTCGGACTTTTGATTTTTGTTTCGTGTTCATGCGTTTTTTTTTTCAACCTTTACTTCTACAAGTTATTTTCGAAATTTTTCTGTGCTGTTTGTGACATAATGGCAGATGCAAAGTTCGACTTGAAACTCATTCCTGAGTTTGACGGATCAACATCTGTGGTGGACAAGATTTAGAGTGGAGCTAACCTGTTGCTTGTGTGGTGTCAAGCAGGTAGAGTTTGTCATTCCCCTGCGACTAACAGGAGGCGCTCTGGATGTCTACCAGCAGCTAAGCGAAAATAATAAGGGCAATGTTGGGTTGACAAAGGCTGCACTGTACAGAACTTTTGCGATGGATCCTTGAACAGCATACAGAACGGTTAATTATCCGGAAACTATTGGCAGGCGAGACAGTGGATGTCTTGTTTGCAGCATTGAAAAAGCTGGCCATTCTGTTTGGAAGGTTACCTGAATAGACTTTCGTATACATATTTGTGGCTGGATTCCTACTTTGAGTGAAGCAACTCCTGAGGACATCCATAACGTCACATTGACAAAACAGTTGCTTGAGCACGCTGGAGCCATCATCAGGGATGAATCAAAACTTTGGGCTGGACCCACATGCCAAAGTGAATTGCTTCCACTGTGGGCAGAATAGTCACATTGCAAAGGATTGCATGGACAGAAGACGGGGATACATACGCTGCTTCCAGTTTGGCAGGATCGAACACATGGCGTCAAGCTGTCCAGGAACACTCAGGGGAAAAGATGTAAACGAGGCACAACCAATCATCTGAGTTCATGTCAACCTTGCTCAGCGCTCCTTAATTCAGGTTGCTTCCGTACCATAGTGAGAGCAAGGTTATGCCATACCTGTAGCAGTAGGGGCATCAAAATAACGACATTAAATGGTGAGACACATGTGTGTTGTAGAGTAGCATTAGTAAGGATTTGCACAGACTCTGGAGTATCCGTTAAGGTAAATGTCCTGGTGACACAGAAAGATATACTGGGCTTTGACCTACTGCTTGGATATTACGCTATTAGAACACGTGTTGGTGTTCTTGTTACATCAGCTGGAACTGTGAAATTCTCTAAGGCACCGCTGTGTACCGCACTTTGCATTGATCGGCCAACTTCAAGGTAGAGTTCGACCAATGCCAAAAGATCTAGACTGCATCGTCGAAATGGACGGATAATAAAGTACCAACCAAGCTACGGAATAGCATCACAGAACAGAATACCCCGTAGTTGCGAACATTAGGGCCGCATATGAACAAGAGCTTTATGCCTGGATCAAAGATGGCTGGTTGACCCCGTACCCCAACCAAGAGCTTGGACCTCTAAAAGGTCTTATCTCTTTAAAGGTGCGACAAGTCATGGACTACCGTGAGCTCAATATATATATATAGGCTTATACGGCTGAGGCTGATGTATGTGCAGGCAAGTTAAGGGAGTGGCACCAGAAAGGATCAAATGTAGCATTACTCGATCTGAGGAAGACCTATCTGCAGATATGAGTCAACAAAACTTAATGGCCATTCCAGATGGTGATATTTCGCGGCAAGAGATACTGTCTGACCAGACTTGGTTTTGCATTGAATGTAGCACCGCAGATCATGAAGAACATCATCAGTGCTGTGTTATCCCAGGAGGAAACCGTCGAAAAGGCAAGGTCAGCTTATCTCAATGACATTTACATTAAGTAAGATGTCAAGTCAGCGATACACATTCAAGCGAAATTGGCCAAAAGTGCAAGGACCCAGAGCGGCTTGGAGATGGAGAACACGTGCTTGACCTGGACATCAGCGAGGAGGATGCATACTGAATTCCTTTGCGTCGATCACTGGATGTCGACACACTGACCAGGAAAGCAAGAATACGCACCAAGGCAGCAAGCGAGATGCTGATAAGACGAAGGTTAGACACCTTAAAAAGTCTAATCTCAGAGCATGACCTGGTAGTCAGTGTAACATTGGTCTCTTCATACTGTAACCTTGCTGACAGGAGTGCCTCATAAATGGTACAATGACATAAAGGTGGGTGCTTAGCCCGTTGGTCAAACATGCACTGCTACAGTGAGCGCGATGAGCCAGCAGCAGATAGACAACATCCACATGCAGAGCGGCCATCCAGGCGTCAAGAGGACTCTGTATTTTGTGAGACGTGTAGACCCAGCAGTGGCCAAATCAGCGGTCAAACAAGTTATCAAGCATTGGGAAATGTGTCAATCAATTGACCCAGGACCAGCGCGGTGGCGAAAAGGACGATTGGAAGCAAGTGACACATGGCAAAGGGTTGGAATGGATATCACCCATCATAATGGCAACCACTTTTTTACTCTAATCACTGTGGATCACTCGTTTTGCAGTTTGGCGACCAATAGCACGACAAGATTCAGCAAGCGTTATTCGACATCTATTGTCTGTCTTTTACAAAAGGGGAGCACCACATGAGATTTTGGCCAATAACGACCCAACCTTTTGTAGCCAGCAAGTTGGACAGTTTTTGTGTGAATGGGGAGTTTACTGCAATGTGCGTACATACCATCAGGCAATAGCATTGTGGAAAGAAGCCACCACAGCATAAAGAGGATTGCTACCAGGAAGAAGTGCCTGATTGGGGAAGCAATATACTAGTACAATGTTACGCCGAAGAATGGTGTGTCCCCGGCAACTGCACTTACGAATGCCATGATCTACACGTACCAGGCTTGAGTAAAAGGAATCGATCTGGTGCAGTCACTGAACGATGAGAAGATGGACGGGCAATATGATGTAGGAGATCATGTTTAGGTGAAACCACCAGGCTGTTGATGTACCACTAAATACGGGCGAGTAACTGGCGTGATCAGTTAGCAATCTTTTCTGGTTGATGGAATCCCACGTCACATACGCGATCTCTGTCCTGTTTTGGAGGTGGACCATTCAACCACTGAGAAGAATGATGAGGAAAGTGATGAGTCATCTGAGGTCGAACTATTAATGGGAAGCGCCAGTAATACTGATGAGAATGGAGCCGTGAATTTGGAAGCAGAAACTTTGGATGATACAGTGCTTCAGAAGCAGTAACTGGGGTGCATGTCTCACTTCGAAGAAGCGCATGAATCAAAAGGCCATCATCACCCTGCATCATGTGTGATCAAGTGATCAGGAGGTAGTGTAACAGTCATCATGCAGGTCCACAAGGTAAAAAAGTGAGGGTCATGCTGTGTATCGTTCAGCGTTCAGATTGCAAGAATAGAATCTTGTTATTTCTGTGTGAGGAGTAGGACAAGAGTTAACTTATGCAAATGACTATTGTTTTACATGGGCAAATTCTCATTTAAATAATGTGACAATAAAATTACGATACATCGAGTGTTAAGTAGGGAAAGGAAAAAGAAATTGAATTGGTGTTTTGTGTCGGGTGACTCGATTGACGAATGTCGGATTTTTTTTTTTTAGAGTTGGCGTCGTTGTGTTTTGGAGAATTGTAAATCACAATTGCACAGTCGGATTTTTTAGGAGTTGTCGTCCTCATGTTTTGGAGAATTGTTAATACAATTTAGGAGTCAGACTTTTGATTTGTTTTTTCGTGTGTGCGCGTTTTTTTGTTGTTGTTTTTTTTTCAACCGTTACTTCTACAATGTCGATAAATGCTGCCATATTGCAGTGGGATCTCCTGACTCTGCTCTTACTTTTGTCAGTGACACAGCTCTGCTTAAGAAGGCGAATGAGACAAAAAATCTTGGCCTTCTGGTTGACTCATCTTTTAAGTCATCTAAACATTGCATTCAGGCTGCAAACAAAGCAAGAAGCACTCTATTTCTCATTCGACGCTCTTTCAGCAAACTCACTCCTGAAATATTTCTCCAATTTTATGTCTCCTTTGTCAAACCACTGTTAGAGTATGGTGTCCAGGCCTCTGCTCCATATCAAATGCGTGATATCCAGCATCTGGAGAGAGTTCAAAGACTGGCTACTCGAATGGTGCAGGGTCTGTGGGATCTGCCCTACGGAAGCTGACTCTATAAACTTCACCTTTTCTCCTTTGAGCACCAACGATTATGTGGTCATCTCATTTTGGCCTACAATCTCCTCAATGGTCATTACGATATACCTCAGAACCTATTGTTCACTCCTGCACCAGAAAGAGGTCTACACAGACACCACAAGAAAATATTTCACCGCCGATTTCGAGTGAACTGGAGGAGGGCTGTGCTCCTTAGTCCAAAGGCATCTTATACCTTTTTGCAATCGGATTTTAGGGGTCTTAAGAAGAAATTGAAATTCGAGGAATCTTGTTTAATTGGTGTCTATTTATGGATCAAATTTAATGCAAATCTGAAATATTTGAATATGCAAATGGATGGTCGTGCCCATGTTATGCTCCATAAAACCCTTTAAAATACTTCAAAGAAACTGAAATTTGTGGAATATTTATTAATTCATGTTAAACACCTATTGTTAAAATTTCACAAAAATCGTAGGTATCTGAATTTTCACAAACTGCTTTTGCCCCCTTTGCACAAAACTAAATTAACCTAAATATAGCCCACATTACTCATCCTTATGCCTAGCAGCTGTGTTTCAAAATTGATAAAGATCGGTTAATTAGTTTATGAGTGAATCCTATACATATAAATATATAAACATACATAGCTTGAAGTAATGATGGAATTTTGTTACCTTTGAGATGTGCTATCATCAAGTGGAGGCTGTGAACTTGCAGCAGCTACACGTTGCAAGTCTACCTGGAGACAGTTTGGAGAGCTGCTACCAATCCTAACAAACAAACACCTGCCAAAAGCTATGAAAGGTCGTGTATACTTCTCATGTGTCAGAAGTGTTCTAATGTATGGCTCTGAAACTTGGGCTGTCTCTGCCGGCACACTAAAGAAACTGCACCATAATGACAAAGCAATAGTCAGATGGATCTGTTTGATGAGGCCTGAACAAAGCATACATTTGGGTCTCTACTCATACAAGTCAACTTGAAAAGCCTCATGGACATGATGCAGAAGAGCAGACTGTGTTGGTTGGGGCACGTTGAGCACAGCAATAGCTGGATGTGCCAGTAGAGAAGACCACCACTCACTGGCAGACCCTAGTTGTCTTAGGAAGACGTGGTCAAATGTGATAGGAAAGCCATATGGATTTGGTCAGGCCTCACCAAAGATAAGACTTAGATTGTGACTAGACAATCAGGCCTTACCCTCATCAGAGGATTAATTGTGGCCTGATTCAACAAATAAACCGGTTGATGATGATGACATACCTAACTTTATATAAATAGAGATATATATAAGTGATATATTGGTACTTCTTTTGAGATATCGTTTCACATTTGAATATTATTAGAAATTTGTGGAAAGCCAAAACGATTTTTTTTTCTTAAAAATAAATGTTATTTACCTTAAAGATGTGAGCTAGCTTTCAGCCTTAATAGGCCCTTATCAAGCGACTTTCTTTTTATTTTTAATACTTACTTTTTTCGTTGGAGATATAAAATCTCTTGTGACGTAAATAGTAGTCTGTTGGGTGTTGATTCGGATGGTCTGAAAGTCTTTTTTAAATGTCACACGTGGCTACATGATGTATAAGTTCGAATTACCTACTAGACACCATCCTTGAGTTAACATCTACTATAACGTAGTTAACTGGTCAATTTGGGAGAGAAAAATTAATATTCTTAACTTCTTTACTAACTCAACGTTTGAAAAATAAAGAAGAATTTTAATAAAATATTCGAATATCTATGTATCTCATATAGAGATTAAGTGTTAACCCCAGGCAGGGATCCCTTGATTACTGAGAACTTCGACTGAAGTAAAATGAAACAAAAAAAGAATGGGAGAGTTCGAATTATCAACTAGAGACCATCCTCGAGTGTCTTCAGTCTCTCTGTACAAGGGTTTGTCAGGACAACCTGCCATGAGAATACTTCACCTGCAAGTAAACCCTGACCAAATATTCCAAATAACATAGTATTCGCAACACAAATCCTCTCAGCACGGCTATACACTTGTTCATGCCAGGAATGATGCACCTTCTCCTAGTGATGTTACCTCAAGTAACAACACTTAGCTGGATACTCCACCAGACTAGATGAATTCTTGTCCTGGAATCCGGTAAGACCAAGAGACCACAAGAAAGATATACTATAACTGGTCAATTGGGGAGAGGAAAATGAATATTCTTAACTTCTTTACAAATTCAACATTTGAGAAATAAAAGAACTTTAATAGAATATTAGAATATCTATGTATAGAGATTAAGCGTTAGCAAGGCCCTTTGAATCGACTTAAGTAAAATGAAACAAAAAAGGGATATAATTTATTTTTATTATTTTGTAGAAACTGGAATCTGATTTGTAACAATAACTGGAACACAATTGCATGATAAGCAACAAATAGTACGATTTTAGTCCTCATGATATTTGGTTTTCAGTAATAAATACCTCCAAAACATATTCAGGACAATTATTACACAGGGCACACAAAATTCTTTAACACCAGTACCTTCTCTGTTGCAATGCAACTATACGCAACATTTGACGATTCCTAAAGCTCACTCAACTGTCTATTTATTCACATTACATTTCGTACATTTAGGTACTTGAATCTAACCACATGTTCCACAACACACTTAAATCGTGTTTCTTTTTTGCATTTTGAAGGTTGCAGGTTAGATCCAGGCAGGTAAGATGCACCTGGGTTGTTAGATTGCTACATTGATATGTCATAATTCCTGTTATATTTCTAATGATCTTGTCCCGTCTTGTAGCTGGTAGTATACTAGCAATTCTGCAGCTTAGGTGGTTTCTTGCACTCCATCCAACGTCATGAGACAGTCCATGCCTTCTTATGTTGGTCAAAATCGACACTGAAGTTTGGCCGATCTGTTCTCACAACAACTCCCACGTGCATGATGTGGATACCACCTAACAGCTTTTTGGTATCATGCTTGAGCAGCAAATTTAAATTCAGTGGCTTCTCAGATACTATCACCAGTAATAGACTGGCTGTTCTCCCTTACAATAGTTTGGGCATGGTCCAGCAACTAGTTCAGTGGCAATTTGTCTACACTGGAGTTTGCACAATAACAAATGTTGGGAGCCTAACCAAGAACAATTCTCAGGCAGTTCTCTAAACAATCGTGCCAGTATCCATGCCACAAATTGTTCAGAGGGGAGCTTGACAAGCACTTTGAAAAGTGAAGCTTTCATTTGGGCCAGATCTTTTTCTTCATCCTTCATCTGTTTGTATATCATGTACCTTCTCTGGTGTTGAAACACGGTTATACGCAATGCTAAAAACTTTGCAGAGCTTGAAATTATTTGACATCTGACAAGAGTGTGAATGTAACACATGATTGATTTAATGTGGGAAGTCCACACCATCCCCCTTCAAATAATTATATTAGGGGATAGCTCCATTGTCATCTCCAAAGGCGGAAGTTAATGCTTGGAAAAATGGCCTTCTGGGACTAAGCAGGCACATAATCACTTTCAACCCAGCTCTATACCAATATTAAAGATTTGAGCTCAGTTAAGCATCTTCCATGGGTTTTGCATATTTTTTACAAAGATTAAGATGTCTGCATAGAAAAATGGTTGTTTTACAAAGACAAAAGTTTTCTTTAATTAATTTCATTTCTTTATGTACTTTTGTTTCCTTTTTGCTGACCAGGTCATCCTTCACTTCCTGCCATGAGTATTTGTAAAGGAGATGTATTGTGGTCAAATATAAACCATGATAATTTCATTGTATGTGGAACAACAGTTACCTTACATAAAGTCGAGAAGACAGCCAACTTGACGAACAAAGCCAAATGTAAGTATCAAAATAATAACCAATGTGCATTACTTACTTGATATAATTTGTTTCTCTGTTGTGTAAAAACTCCAAACCAATTCTAACCGTGTCTATATGAAAACAAATATGCATTCATAAGCACACACTCTGTGTATGCTTTCCTGCATAGCCTTTGTATTTCAAAGTTATCAAATAGATTATGGTCATATACTAACTTTTGGTTTAACTCTAAGTTTGATATCATTTTAGAAATGTATAGTTTTCTCAAATTGAACGTAAATAGAACCATTTGGCCATTTCCATTCAGTTTGTGAATGGGAAGAGGAGGTGAGGGTCATTTTTAACCTTTCCCTTTCCAAAGTTTTTGTGTTTTGAAATATGACCCTCCTCCTCTCGTTCTTTTATTTACAAACCATACAGGACAGTTATTTATTTAAACAAGCTTTTTAAAATGAATAAAAAATGAAATGTACAATGGCTACTGATTAAACATTAAGAAGCCATCTTTTCAGATACGTAGAATGCATTAGTGATTTACAAATTATCCTAACCATTGTGATGTTAACATGAATGTGTAAATATCTGCAGAATGTTGTATGTATGTATGTATGTGTAATATATATATATATATATATATATATATGTATATATATATTCTCATCCATTCACTGATGCAACACCGTAGAGTCGCAGCGTTTTTTTACAACGGATATTTATTTTCGGCTTTCCATCATTCAAAACATCAGAAAACTCTATATTTGAAAAGAAAAACATTTTTTTTTAATATATATATATTATTAGCTGAGGCGTAGAAATACCTAGTATAGTAACCTGGCGCGATGCTACCCTACTCGGCGAGATGGACCCATAGATTTTGTTAGATCATCCATCTAGGAGACGGAAACTCTGATATAAAATCTGCACTCTACATTGTCTCTCAGTTATCTTGCTTTGGCTTGTCACTTATAGAAGGAGAGCATGCTCTGCATGTCATATTAGCGCACAGCATGGCCATTTACATGTACAGATATTCTTACAAGACTTGTAGAAATAAGTTGGCCTTGCTGAACAATCTGCTTGACCACAATCGGACAATGCAATCCTGTAGAGATGGCCATCTGTAAAGAAGTGTCGATCATCATATATATATATATATATATATATATATATATATAAGCATTCATATTTAAATCTTATTTACATTATAGCAGGTGAACACAAACCATGAAAATAATAAAATATTTTGGTTGACACCTAAAACCCCTTCAAAATATTATTGTGTAATCACCAAATTTTCAGATTATAAATTAAAAAAGCATGTATAGAGAGGGAGGACCAGTTGTAACGTTAATTTAATATAAATCCTCTGTGATCATGTACAGTTCATGGTTTGTAAATAGAAGTAGGAACGTCCTTTTTTAACCCTTTGTTATAAAGTTACTTTTGTTTTCTTAAAAATATGATACTAAACCACAAAGTGTAAAATGGATAGTGGAATACATATTTACATTAAATTAACATAGCAAACAGATCCTCACATAAATATGAAACAATCATAGATCATTAAATTATTAATTGAACCAAATTGTTATAAAGCTATAATTAAAATCGAGAAAAAGTAGGTTTTCTTGTCTAGAAATGTTGATCGAGTGAAGCGGAAACAAAGTTGTTTACCATATCAGCGGACAGTCTCATAGAGTGAGCAAATATTTGTTACAAATGCAGGGAGGGAGAAACTGGCTGTTGGACAGGTGTGCTAGCAAAATGAAGAGCACATTTTAAAAATTGAAAAGCATTCTGGTTAATTTAATTTTGTAATTAAATTAACCGTTTTAAAAATTTCGTTTTATTTTATGCAATTGCATTTTTGATTTCATTAAATATTTGATTAATAATAAATATAAATAAATGAATATCAAAGTAAAATTACGGAAACGAAGGAGTTAGTGGATAAAAGGTTTAGTGAATAAGGATATGTATCTGATGACAGAGGGAGCAAGAGAGCAATACATGAAGTCAAGAAGGAGGTTGAGCAGCTATAAGAATAGAGAAAGAAATGGTACAGGAAGCTGTGAGTAAGATGAAGAAGGGTAAGGCTGAAGGACTCTCAGGCGTGCGCGTTGTTGCAGAAATGTTGAAGGCTGCGGGTGAAACAAGCATTAAGATGATCAGAGTTGACAAATCAAATCATAAAAGAAGTTATCCTGAAAAACTGGGAACTTAGTACAATTGTAAATTGTTACAAGGGTAAAGGGGAGCACTAGATAGAAGCTTAAAGTTGATGGACCGGCAGCCCTGAAAGTGATTGAGAGAATAATTGAGCAGCAGATAAGAAATCAGATAAGCATAGATGAAATACAATTTGGTTTTATGCCTGGGCAAAGTACCACTGGTGCTATATTTATCCTGAGACAAATGCAAGAGAAGTAACTTGGTAAAAAGAAGAACCTGTATTTTTGCTTTTGTGGATCTGGTGAAAGCTTTTGACAGAGTGCCAATAGATGTTGTCTGGTGGGCTTTTTGTAAATTAGGGGCACACAAGTGGTTAGTGAAGGTTGATCAAGCAATGTACAAAAATATTCAAAGCTGTGTTAGAATTAACAGCACATTTAGTACAGCTTTAATGTTACGGTAGAAGTACATCAAAGTTCTGTACCGAGTTTGTTACTTTTCATTTGTGTCTTAAGAGCGTTGTCCAGGAAGGTTTTTATAGATTGTCTGGAAGAGATGCTGTATGCTGATAATTTAGTACGAGTCTGTGAAACAATGGAGGGTCTACTTGGAGACTTGGAGGAATGCTATGGAAAATAAAAGTCTGTAAGTGATTGTTACCAAGACCAATCATGATGATCAGTGGTTGTAGTGTTGGAAAGTCCCCAGAAAAAAGAAAGCTCCCCTGCTCAGTTTATGGAAATCGAGTTGGGTTCAACTTAATTTTTTGTGGTACCTGTAAGCATTGGGTACACAAGAAGTGCAGTGGAATTACTGGTAGGTTGTGAGAGGATAACCAGTCTGTGTGCAAGAAGTGTAAGACAATGGAGATGGATGAGAACTCAGATGTGGAGAAATGATATCTGGATGACGAAGCTATTGAAGTTGTTCAGGAGTTTTGTTACTTTGGTGATAATATTGGAGTAGGTGCTAGTGTGATTGCTTGAGTTAGGAGTAGACGGAGTAAGTTCAGGGAACTTCTGCCATTACTAACCAGCAGAGTGTTATCACTGTCGATCAAGGGAAGAATATATCAGGCATGTGTACGCAATGTGATGAAGCATGCAAGTGAAACCTGGTCAGTGAGGGTTGAGGACATGAGTTGCATGGAGAGAAATGATACAGCTGTATCATTCTGTAGTCAGTGGATGTGTAATGTGAGTCTTGAAAACAGGCTGAGGATCTGATGACCCAGAAGAAGATTAAATCTGGACAGTCTAGGGAGATGTGTGCAGAATAGGAGACTTTGATGGTATGGTCATGTTGAAAGAATGAATGACAGTTCTTAGGTTAGTAGATGTAGAACAGTTGAGGTAGCAGATTCAGTTCACAGGAGGAGGCCAATGAACATATGGGAGAAAGTGATAAGAATGGACTTGGTTAGTCAATTTCTAAAAGCTGTTCAAAGCATACATGTAAAATGGACGTCTTTCAGCAGCCGGAATCTTTTACCTCTCTGCTATCACTCTTATATGAAGTAAGGGAATTTATGATGCTTATATATTTTTACATTTGCATTATCAACTACTGAGAGTGCTCAATTCTTTTACAAAAAGCTATGCCTTATGCTAAGTGGCAGCCGTTTATTCACTTACTAGAGAGTCCAATCCACAACTGAAGAGAAACTACACTATTTTTAATTATAGGCCAAACAAAAAATCTGGATAAGAGTAGGCAAAAAATGTATTAGTGTATATTTGAATATATTTTAATATATTTGAATATATTTCAAGTAATCTGCTCCTAAATACCCCTTTATCCTATTCAAAATATTTTGTAAATTAAATTATATTTGATATTTTGCTATCATAGGTACACTAGTAAAAGTATTTATGAATGAAGATGGATAAGGAAAAAAAGAAAAGAAAAATTAGGCCCAAAAAGAATTGAATAATAATCTGAATTGTACAATAACATGTCTTCGCAGGTATTCCTTTATCAGCAACAACAAGTGCCATTCCTCTTTATACTTGCCTACCTACGGATATTCACTACATGAAAGTAAGTATACATTTTATTATCACAAATCTCTCATTTCCATACGTTTTAATTGTATATTTGTGACACTCTCAGCAGCTATTTACAATTTCTGATCATCTTTTTAATAACTTATTAATGATTTTCTCTAAGTTTCTTGAAGAAATAAAATATGTATTTTTAAAAATATTCAAACTATTACATCTTTACTGACTCTTATATATGATACCTTCCACAGTATGTTGAGTGGTGCGAGCCAAATTTATTAACAGTGAAAAAAATATGAATTTTATTTTTAAAAGAATCATAAAAAATGAAAAATTTTCTTTTCTTTTTTCATTAAGTTAAATCTTTTTATTTCACGGACATTAGAAAATCATTTTGTTTGACGAACATTAGAAAATCTTTTTGTTTGACGAACATTAGAAAAAATAGTTTCTAAATTAAACTATGTATAGTGCAAACATTTTTTTGTTTTGAATTAATTTAATTTTCGAAAATCAACTTTGTTTGGTCAATTTATAAAAACAAAAATAAGTCAACTTTTGTTTGGTCAGTATTAGTAATTTAGGATAATTAAAATGGTTGTCATGACAATTTAAGAAACATTGGGACCCATTGAATTTCCCAGGAACTCACTCCAATCACCACCTGTATGTTTCTGAGACTTGCTACATTAAAAACCTTTCTTCTTTCTTTCATGCCAGCTTTGTTATATAAGACAGACAAGCGACTTTTTCTTTAGTCATTTTTTTCAGTAGCTTTTCATGTGTTCTCGTGAGTATCGATTTTTTTTCTTCTTACAATCGAAATAAAGGAAAGTTCCAATTGATGTTTTGATTTCATTTATTTGTCCTAGTGCTTTAACATTTAACCTCTTCCCTTTCACTTTCTTTTTAATTACCTGTTCAAAACAAGGCAGTTTTTTTTATTTGATTAATTATCCCTTTTATAATCGATTAAGTAAATTTGAGAATATTTTTAATAAAATTATCAATATTTTGGAAGTTATGTATTTGAAATTTATTCTGTTATTACTATCCCCATTATTCTTTGTATAGGCATTACATACACACATGTATACAAGAGTGAAGGAAAAAATACAATAAAAATCTAGAATTATTTGTTTTATTTATAATTATACAAAAAATTGTTTCGTTTACATTTCTCACAGCATTAGTTTTGTAAAGTGAAATTTTACTTTCAAATGAAATCATTTACATTCATTAGAAATAAAAGTAAAATCTTTTTCTCAGTATCCATTTCAATTTGGAATTTTGAACACAATACAGAAATAAACTAGTGAAAAAGTATTTTTTCATATTTTGAAAATAGTGACTAAAATACACCACAATTGCTAAAAAATAAAAATAATGACTTTTATTCAGAAATAAATATTAGGTAAAAATGGTGTGAGATTTATCACACTCCACAAAAGACTAAAAGTTCTCAAGACTCATCGAAAACAGGAAATTATCAGTGAACGAAGCATCTTTGGCTTGTAAATTTAGTTTCAGTAATAGAATGCAAATGCTCTAGATTGTAAAAAAAAAATGTTCAGAATGCCTATCCTGTGAATACTCAGGATAATCAGGGAAGAGGTTACATGTGGCCATACTGTTTTAGCTGTATTTGCCTACTAATTTTACAAGCATTTATTGATTATTATAATTATTATTAACATATAATTCTTTGAGAATGGCTAGTGAAATTATAGTTGAAAGCACTAGTACAAATGGAAATAAAAACATTGAAACATCAATTGCAAGTTTTCTTGATTCTATTGGTTAGAAAATATCAGTACTTGGGAGAGCACATGAACAGCTACTGAAAAAAAACAAACAAAAAAACTAAAGAGTTACTTCTTATATTCTTTTTCTGTTTTCTGTAAATATATTTAAGTAAATTTTCACTATTTAAAAAAATAATTTTTTATTTTATTGCAGTGTGTTGCTTTATATCCTAAACCAGATTATCCAAATTTGCTGGCCGTTGGTCAGGTAATTGGGAAAGTAGCACTTACAAAGTAAGTTAACATTTTATAAAATTGTCTATTTTTATTTTTTACCAAAACTACAATCATCTATATAATAACAGTGGATGTACATGTGTTCAGCTCGCTTCAATGATCATGCATGCAAATTTATTTTTATGAGCAAAAAAGAGAGACTTAATCTTAATTTTAATGATAACTGATAATAATGAAGTAAAGAAAGAATAATCATATATGTAAATGTAATTTTTATGAGCAAAGAAGAGGAGGCTTAATCTTGACTGATAAAAAAAAATAAAGAAAAGAATTTCTTTCGCTTTTAAAAATATTCCTTTTTTCTTAATCTTTTTGATTAAAATAGGAATTCATCTACAGCATACAGATGCTTTATTTACACATCCAGGAGAGAGAGAGGATTAGGTTATTTTTTTTTAAGTAAAACTTATCTCGCATATTTTTTTTTTGTAAAATTTTACTTGAGTATTTGTTCTTTAAGTAAAATTTAATCTATATATATATATATATATATATATGGGGTAAGATACATGATAAGTCATGAAAATGAAATGCCGTGGTAGACAAAATGTGTGAAAAATGACAAACGGAAAACAGGTTAAAATTCAGGAGAAAAACAAAAACAAGAGATTTGACCGGTTTCGTTTGTGTTAGCGAACGTCTTCAGAAAAAGTGAAGATTTGGAAATAATTTTATTATGAAGGCACACACATGGGAGAAGGAAATATGTATGTAAATATATATAAGTATAAATAAACACAAACAAAACATCACACATAGGAGTGGGCATGAAATTGATACACCGAAAATATATTTATATATTTGTATGCATGCTTATATATATATCTTCCACTCTGTGTGTTTATCCTGGCTAGTTTCTCTGTCTTCTTCCCTCTTATCGCCTTTACCCCCTCCGCCTACCGCCTCCCCTATACTAGCTCAGTAGGTGTGAAAGTGAAAAAGAAAATAAATAAAAATATAAAAAAAAAAAAAAGAAAGAAGAACGTGTCACCCACTTGTCAAATCATATTTCAATGTCACTAAAAGTCTTCTCATATGGTCCAATCGGATCATCTTTTCCTTCTCCCATGTGTGTGCCTTCAAAATAAAATTATTTCCAAATTTTCACTTTTTCTGAAGACGTTTGCTAACACGAACGAAACCGGTCAAATCTCTTGTTTTTGTTTTTTTCCTGTATTTTAACCTGTTTTCCGTTTGTCATTTTTCACATATATATATATATATATATATATTATTTGAAAGTTTTACCGCGTTTAGTTGTTTAGGTTTTTATAGTAAAATTTACCTTGTGTGTGACAGCAGTAGGAAGTCAATTGATAAAAATAAATTACTTTCTACTGCCCTGGATAATGCCAGGTAGCCATACTAGTTGTTAATAAGATTGGATTTAATCTTGAAAATCATGTCTTTCAGATAGTCAAATTATAAATCATATATTATCGAAGTGCTTTGGGTTGGTGTTCTGTTTTTTTTTGTATAGTTGCAGATGCCGAATGTGCCCAGACTAGTGTCAGCTCCGTGTTGCAACCGTTTGCAGTGGTATGCATATATTGAATGAAGCTCTAGTTAGATAAATAGATGTACACCCTTCAGTTGAGGATAAAAGCGGAAAAGGCAGGTCAAAGAAGACTGAGAATGACTCAGTCAAAAATGACCTCAAGCAATGGCACATTGAAACTGACGTAAATGATAAAATTTCATGGAGAAAAGCACTTTTTACCGCAATAGCCAAAGTGCAACCCATATCTGATGTGGCAAAAGCACTCTAATCGATGAAGAAAATGGAGAGATAACTTTTAAGAATACTTTAAGTTGGAGTTTGGGGAAAGAGTACAATTTGAGGACAAATGAAACCTAATTATTTGTGTTAGAATGATATGTAACTCCCGATACAATATGCATCAGGATACAAGATTATTTTAAAGAAATATTTTTCTGAAATTTAAATGTTTTTCAACAGTTATTAAAATAATTCTGTTGCTGTTTTATTGGTGAGCTTTCCATGCTTATTCACAATGAAAAAGTAAATAAAACATTAAAACAGTCAATATTTTGTAATTTATAAAAATATGTACATTTAAAAGAACAAAAAAAACTCAAATTGAGATTAGTAACCTGTCTGTCTGAAATCGAACTATACTATTACTAGCAATACACATGAAAAAATTTAAATTGCTTACAATATCTCAATAATGACATATATAGAAAGAGCTTGATGATCTAAGAAAGAATCTTTAAAAATTATTTTAAATCAGTCTAAAAATAAGCAAGTTATGACTATTTTTGTGCCTTGCACGATTGGATATTTTCCCTCTTTAAGACCATATGCGTTTCGTCACATTTTTTACACTAATTTTTAAGTAAAAATGTTATATATTTGTTTAAACACAAGATTAAGCAATGAAATTTACCATATAAGTGTATTTTTGTACAAGGAATCAGAATATGTCACTAAAAACCTCCAGGAATTAATGGTTTCCAAGTAATCTGCAGTAAATGCACATAAATATGCTGCAATACCTTAAAAATACCATGTATCCACTAAAATTAAGAAGTTGAGTGTAATACATTTTATGTATAAGAAACTCAAATCTAATACTAAGACTGTTTAAAATTGAATATATTGCAAGATTTCTTTGGTATTATTGTAAATTAATAGCTTCTGCTAAATCGCCCCTTGCCCCCCCAAAATATTAGATTCTACCTTTTTTAGGCAATTACATGTTAACACCCTGAAAAACTTGGCAGAAAGAAAAAAAACAACAAAAAAACAATTATTTTAGAATTTAGAGTGGGGATTAGTTTCACATATAAATTTAATGTAAAATGATCCCTAATTTCAGAGCCATTCTAGCGTTTTAGTCCAGTTAACCATTTTTTTGTATGAGAGATAAATCTTGTGCATTTTTCTTGTTTTTTTTTTGTTTTAGATGATTATGCATGCTTTTAAGAGGGTCTTTGTGGGAGGAGGGGGTGGTGGCTTGTCACTCGGATTTTGGGCTAGTGGTAGGGTTAGGGGCAATTACGTGTGAACACCTTGAAAACTTAGCAGAAAGAAAAAAAACAATTATTTTAGAATTTAGAGTGGGTGATTAGTTTGACATAATTTTAATGTAAAATAATTCACCATTTCCGGGCCATTCTAGTGTTTTAGCGCAGTTAGGCAATTTTTTTCGGTGCTTCTTGCTTAAAAGTCCGAAAAAAAGATTTCTTTGTCTTTTACTGTTTAAGAGGTAAATAAGGGGCAGTAACTCTTATCAACTGTTGTTATTACATGTAACGTAATTTACAGAAAATTAATTAGTAATAAATGAACAACAAAGTATACATAAATGGAAAATTTAAGAATTTATTGTGTTTATACTTGGGTTTTATACTAAATGAATTTATCAAATATACTGTTACGTCTAATAGACATTTTACTTGCACAGTACAATGGAAGCCATCAGTTTTCACTCGTGATGGCACAAGTCGCATGTTATGCCAACAATTGCAGGTTTCTTCTCCAGAAATAAGTCCATGCGCTTGCAAAAAATCAATCTGTTTTGCTTTTTCTGAAGTAAAATAGAGTACGTCTTCAAACTGGAACAATTTCAGATCCATGATTTCAATTTAAGAGAATATCAGGCTTGATAGAAATTAAATATAAAATCTGGCTCAAAATTACAATTAAGTTACATGTAATAACAACAGTTGATAAGAGTTACTGCCCCTTATTTACCTCTTAAACATTAAGAGAGAAAGAAATCTTTTTTTCGGACTTTTAAGCAAGAAGCACCTTTTTTTCTATGGGAAATAAATCCTGTGCGTTTTTCTTTATGAGGAGATCCTTTTTTTTTCTTTTTTTTTTTTTAGACGATTATGTGTGGTTTTAACGGGCTTTTTGTAAGATGGGGGCTTGCCACTTGGACTTAGGGTTAGTGATGAGGTTAAGGAAGTGTTTTTGTTTTGGATGGAGGTTGCCATTCAGACTAGTGTTAGGGTTAAAGGAGTTTTTTTTAAGGGGTAACTTGTCACTTAGATTTAAGGTTAATGTTATGACACGTTCAAGAGAAGGCATTTTTAGAGGGTGGGCTTGTCACTCGAACCTAGAGTTAATGGTAGAGTAATTATTTATTTTATATCAAGTTTTCAGCTTGAAAAAATATTTTTTAAATTGCACTTAATCGCAAGAATTGCCGGGAAATGGGAGATCATTTTACGTTAAATTTATATGCAAAACTGATACCCCCACTCTAAATTCTAAATTATTTTTTGTTATCTTTTTTCCACAAAGACTTTTAGGGTGTTCACACATAATCGCCTAAAAAATGTAGAATCTTATTTATTTTTTTAAATTGGCAATTAGAAAGTCATTATTACTAGAATTAAAGTTTGAAAGTTGAGTATATTTGAAAATCAGTATTTCTTGAAGGAGCCACTGTTTTATAAAAGAATCACAAACCACATTAACTTTTTTAAGCACAAAAAGTATTTTTGTCTTTCTTTTTTTTTTTAACAAAAGTCTGTAAATGAAGTTTACAAAACTAACTGTTTATAACCAGCTGCTGCTGCTGCTGCTGCTGCTTGCTAGATCATCGATAATAGTTAAATTATTACTAGAATTGAAGTTCTAAAGTTGAGTATATTTTAAAACCAGTATTTCTTGAAGTAATTTTTATAAAAGAACCACAAACAGCATTAACTTTTTTAAGCACAAAAAGTATTTTTTTTTTTTTCAAAAGAAGTCGTAAACGAATTTTACGAAGCGAACTGTTTATAACTAGTTGCTGCTTGATTGTTATATCAGCAATACTAGTTCAATTGTTGACTTTCACTGAAAAGAGGAACAATACTTTTTCAGAATTATAAATTACTACTACCAAAAGACAGAACAACATACAATTATAATTTTAATGTATAAAAAAAGTAAAAAGATTTATTTATTTACTAGTTGGGGTACGAAAATCTTTTGTTTAAATGTTCGATACACATCATATTTTTAAAAACAAAATGTATTGTTTGGCTTCTAACCGCTTTTTAAATTCAAATATTACAATGCTTTCAAGTAGGAGCTCTCTACAATTTCTTATCTCAAAATGTGTGTCTGTACATATTTTCCTATTGACTTCTTCGGCATTTAAACTGCCGCCGTATCAACAGCAAATGGATTTCTACTACTTTCTACTTGTAATAAATATGTCACTAAAAATAAAGAGAACAAGCCGCGCATGCGTGGTCCCCCTCTGTATGTGACTCGATGTGGCGAGTGTAAAATGCAATAAATTTGGGCAATTTGGGGCATTTTTGACCCCCTGGGGGTGAGAACCACAATTTTTCTGAGGTCAAGGATGCTCATTTTATATACAGAACAATTGCCTCTACATTTTGGCCAAGTTTCAGAAAAATTGAATGGATGGATCAAACGTTAGGGAGGAAAGGGTCATTTTTTGCCATTTTAGGGGGCTTTTGACCCCCTGGGGGTGCGAACCAGATTTTTTCCAAGGTCAGCGATACTTATTTTCTATTAGGAACAATTGGCTCCACATTTTGGTCAAGTTTCAGAGAAAATGAATGGATGGATGAAAAGTTATGGGGCAAAAAATGACATTTTTTGCCATTTTGGGGACTTTTGACCCCCTGGGGGGCTAACCAGATTTTTTTTTCAAAAATTGGAGAATGTCACTTTCTAACCTGACCAAAGTTACAACTTCATGCAAAATTTCAGAGAAATTCAATGGATGGTTGCGGAGAAAAATCCGGACGGACACACGGACATGCCTCTAAAACATAGGTCTCCTGATTTTATAAATCGGGGGACCAAAAAAATATCTTATTAGACCCCTTAGGATGACGTTTTTACATAAAAAATTTGGGACTTTTAAATAAATAAATATTTATTTAAAAAAATACATTGTTTGGCTTCTAACCACTTTTTAAATTGACTGAAATATGTTTATCTTTTAATTTATTTTTTCTTTTGCTTTTTAGCATTGGAGATTCTAAAAATTGTGATGTAGTCGGAAAAGAATTTGGTAAGAACAATTTAAAATTTTATAGTTTTTTTTGGGGGGGGGGGGTGGATACGATTTTAGTTTATTTGTACAGTGTTTTAGAAACCCTCAAGACAGCGACCCAAAGCCAATAACCAGATAAATTATAATAATATGTAATGCAAGAAAAAGTCATTCACAATCCCACAACATCAAAGTAAAATCCACCTCCACTTCTCTAAGAACCGTCACACTCCTCACTAAATCACAGAGCAACTACCTTTATTCCATGTTATCCAAACACGTCTTTAGAACCATACAATGCACCTCACTCACTATCAAAAGCATACTTAACAAATATAGAAACACCAACCCCCACCCATCCCATCAATGTAATCCTCTGTCAGAATTGTAACAAATTATACATTGGGGAGATCCAACGTCCCCTAAAAAAATCTATGAGAACAACAGGCCCATTTAGTTGGGTGATACCTTAAGTGTAGTTGTTATACACATTCTATCCCACAATCACAATTTCACCACACAAAAATCTGCTATAGTTAAATATGCACACAATGCCAAGCTCAGATACTTAATCGAATCAAGTCTCATTTCACAAATTGATGAATACACATGCTACAGTGTAATAGTTATTCACAATACAAGAGTTTTACTGTTCAGTCTTTAGAAGATTTTTTTTTCTAAAATCTAGTTGAAATATTAAGGAGGAGTATCGTTTATGTTAAACTTACAAAAGAAAATTGAGTTCCTGCTAAAAATTTAATTAGTAATTCTTTTCAAATTTCTTTTATTTAATCGGTAAATTTGATGCTTAATTGATAGTATTCTGAAGAATTTAGAAGAAAAATTAATTATGGAACTGATTTAATCAGGAATATTTTGTACTTTTAAATGAAAAGTTAGCCATTTTATATTGTTTTCTTTTTTAAAGTCAGTTACATGGTTGTACCAAATAGCAATGGACAATGGTTGTGGCAATTCCACTGCATGTGTTAGAGACTCCCATGTGATCGTATAGCAATCTTTGAATTCATTCCTTGTAGTTGAAAGAAGAAAACAAATACACCAAATATTCACAATGTCAATTTCTCCTGCTCCTCAATTTCCCCCATGAACTTTCCATTAAGATTTTTCTATTCCAAGTTGCCTTTGATGACACAAGCCTAGCTATTGTATATGCCATCACTGTTTGACTAACTATTTCAAACATGCGGTCTTTCTTACCATGTGATCTTACTCCACTAATCAGAGCTCCTGGTATCTTTCAGCCCCTTTCTCTATAAAGCACATGGATATGCCGCATAGATCAACTTTTGTTTCTGCTTTATGCATATGGGACCTCATATTAAACTACATTTCTATCTTAATTCTCCTTGTGGCAAGACAGTAAATTACCATTTGTAGGAACTGCAGTGCAATGACAGATACACATTAGATAGATCCACAATGTGAAATCTGACCAAACACAAGACATTAGGTCGAAGGATTTGCTGAAAGAACTACATTTTTCCAGCACAGAATTTATTCTAACGACAGATCAGTTATGCTGGTATGGTCATGTGGAGCGTTCATCCTTCTGGATAAACCATTGCAGAAACATGGATATCTTGAATCGCAGTTGGCCGGCCAAGGAAAACTTGGAAGCAGGTGATTGGACAAGACGGTACAGAGTGGAATTTGGAGACAATTGATTTGTTGAACTGTGAGGACTGGAGAGTGAGCTTGCAAATTATTTAAAAAAATGTCTGACTGCCGGACAATGGAAAAGTGATGTTAAATGGAAAGAAAAAGTAAAATCTATACTTTATTTACTTAAAAAAAAATTGTTTTGTAATTTAATTTATATGAAAAGTTGCGTTTGTCTAAAAAAACAATATTTAGTGGAAGTGTATGATGCATATCCCTATAAAATTTAGAAGGTAATGAAGAAATCCATGAGAAATATCCAAACCAGATGTATCAGTTAACATTAAACTTGCATAATAAACTGCCCCCCCCCCCCCCCCTGCTAAAACTTGAACAAATAATGTCAAAAAAGAAATGTTATAATCCGAAAATGTGGCACTTAATCAATAGTATTCCAAAGAATTTTAAAAAGGAAAAGGACATTCTCAAAATATTCTATCCTTGATGTAATTTTTACATTTTATTTTCTTAATAATTTAATGAATATAAATATCTCACTTTTATAGTACGTAAATAATAGTGAATACAAAACAATTGTGAACTTGCTTATCAGAATTTTTGTTTTATTTGCAGCTCAAAGACATTCACGGCAGTGCAACTACCTGGCATGGAATCCTATCGAATCAAATTTTGTAAGAAAACTCTGGTTCAGCGAACAAATATTGTCTGCATGAGTAATCCTTTTGTGTTTTAAGCAACCTAAAAATTATAAATGTTATAAGATTTTATTTCATTTTCATTTTTATTTTAGTGCTTCTTCTGATTAGAACCCGAGCTTACTTTGACCCTGTCGTTAGAGTCAGGATTAGGGTCAGGGTTGGGGTCAAAGTTAGCTCGGGTCCTAATCTGAAGAAGTACCTTTATTTCAGATACACTTTATGTCTACACATTACATGTCCATGTTACATTTATTATGTTGAAATAAGTTATATAGTTACTTATGGTGGATCTGTATATATAATGGCACCTTAAAACAAGTTTGATTTAGGCTAACAGAGCTCGTTAGTCGAAAAAAAGAATCATTTTGATTTCAAAACGAGAGTAGATGGTTTATGGCAATCCAGTTAGAAGGAAACTTATATATAAAACTTGTGGCTAAAATGATCATCTTGTCATGGCATGTCACTGGGTTATAATCATCGAGGCTCAGAGAGTGGTACTAGTATTTTACAAGCGTTTGTCGCTATAATGAGATTGCAGAGATACATCTCTACATCATTGGTGATGTAGAGATGTATCTGCAATCTCATCTGTGACTCAGTTTTATTTACTTATTCATTAAATTTCAGTTGGCTGCTGGCCTAGAGAAGAACCGACACGATGGATGCATTGCAATTTGGGATGTAAACAGTAAGGTGGCTGAATCTAGCCTTCCCCCAGAACGAATGCGTTACAGCAGCAGTGAGTCATCTGTGATAACAAAACCCTATTTGGATATAGGTTAGTGAAAAGGCTTTATTTTAATGTGTAACTGCATTTTTATAAATCTAATAAACGTCTCAAGTGATCTATCTTTCTGTTTATCTCTTTCTTTCTGTCTATCTATCTCAGTCTCTCTCTCTGCCCATCTCAGTCTCTCTCTCTGCCCATCTCAGTCTCTCTCTCTGCCCATCTCATTCTCTCTCTCTGCCCATCTCATTCTCTCTCTCTGCCTATCTCATCCTCTCTCTCTGCCTATCTCATCCTCTCTCTCTCTCTCTCTGCCTATCTCATCCTCTCTCTCTCTCTCTCTGCCTATCTCATCCTCTCTCTCTCTCTCTGCCTATCTCATCCTCTCTCTCTCTCTCTCTGCCTATCTCATCCTCTCTCTCTCTCTCTCTGCCTATCTCATCCTCTCTCTCTCTCTCTGCCTATCTCATCCTCTCTCTCTCTCTCTCTGCCTATCTCATCCTCTCTCTCTCTCTCTCTGCCTATCTCATCCTCTCTCTCTCTGCCTATCTCATCCTCTCTCTCTCTGCCTATCTCATCCTCTCTCTCTCTCTCTCTGCCTATCTCATCCTCTCTCTCTCTCTCTCTGCCTATCTCATCCGCTCTCTCTCTCTCTGCCTATCTCATCCTCTCTCTCTCTGCCTATCTCATCCTCTCTCTCTCTCTGCCTATCTCATCCTCTGTGTGCCTATCTCATTCTCTCTCTGCGCCTATCACTGTTACTCTCTCTCTGCGTCTATCTATCTCTGTGTGTCTGTTTATCTATCTATCTCTGTGTATCTCTCTTTATATATATATATATATATATATATATATATATATATATATAATAAGAGAGAGACAGAGAGACAACAACTCCTGAAATACAAACAAAAATCACCAACAACTGCATCCTGATGGTCTTTCCCCACGGCCAACACATGCACAAACTCACAACAAACCTCACCAAAAATTTCAACACTCTACAAATCCTTCCAAATGGTAATTACAAATGTAACAAACCCAGATGTCTCTTATGCACAGATATAAACACTACACCCCTTTTTAACATACCAAACAGCAACATTCAACTCCAACCTCTACAAATGACATGTGACAGTCCCAACATTACATGTTATATTTACTGTTCTGTTTGTGATAATGGAAGTCGTATCATCAAAACGAAAACTCTATTCTGAATTCGACTTATTAAACATCCGGAAAAAATCTCCTTTCATAACACTACTAAGACACTACAACCTACCAGGACACACAGTAGACAACATTAAGTGCGTCCTAATAGACTCTGAATTCCCCTCAATCTAAATATGCAAACAAAAAAAAATTCAATGGATCCTCAAATCCAACACACATTGCAAAACTCCACACAGACGTAGGTGACCTGAACCCCTAAAAATACTTCCATAACCAACAGCAATGAAATCACTAATCCAACACATACTATAATTATAACCTATTGTTAAACCACAATATATGCATAAACCAATACCGTTAAACATAATTCTTTTTTAAAAATCAAAACAATAAAATAATATAAACACATGCAGTATCACAGACATAGCATAACCCCCAAAACACACAATCTAATTATCAAAATAAGTTTTATTTACGTACAGGTCAGAGTGACCCAACACGACACACAGCACCTGTAAATGGTCTCTTTTAATAAATAATAGAAATAATTTCCACATTACTCTTAGTCAAAAATAAATATTAATAAGTGGCCTCTAAAAAACCTTAAAAAATAAATAATTTAAAATAAACTACAACAGACTAGCATACTAAATAAATAATTAAGTAACTAACACACACTAAAAATAGCTTTAATTACTAGTCAAGATTAAATAGCACATTACAAAATTGCAGTCGCTGGTAGACTCGAAAAAAAGATAATCTAATTAATCCAAAACACACACACTAGAATAGCTTTATTGACTAGTCATAGTTGCAACCAGAAATGGATGCGAACAGATACGTGCAAGCTGTGAGTTTGACAGTTGCACATGCCAATATAAATAAAAAATAAATGAAAAATCAATCTAAAAAAAAAGAGCTTTTTTCTCAAAAATATATTAATTAAAATACAGAATTACTCTAACTTAACAGAACACAAAATCTCATATACAAAATAACGGTAAACATGAGACGACTGAAAACTACAGCGGAAGCGGTCGCTAACAGTCTGGCAGATACTGCATACCCGACTATTATACGTAAATAATCAAATAAACATCCTTTTATTTTAAAATAACAGCCTCTAAACACATTTAATTAACACTTAGCCCCCCCCCCCTTCTCCATACATACACACACAAAAACACATATGATCGTCCAATTTTTAGTATATTAATACCATGCACAATTGGCGGCCTCATTTCCATTTTTTTTCAATCACCCTAGTCATTCCTGATGAAAAACGCAGGGTGTTTGAAATATTGGATTATAATAATAAAAAATGATAAAAAAACAGACATCGTTTTATGCTTCAACCACCACCCACTCATCATTATTAAAATATATCTCTAGAAGTATACATGGAATACCAAACTAATCATATATAATTTTCTACCCTCCTCGTTCGTATCATATGTTTCTTTGAGAAGTATTAAATATGTGTGCTCACACCCATTTTCATGAAAAAAAGATGTAAATGTCTGAATAATAAGGTTGGCTGATTTGTTCCCCTCTGATTGATGCTTCTCCCCTCTTTGCTTTCCTCGAGTAGTGTTTACTTAAAAAAAAAAATTGTCATCTTTTCACACAAAATCTTCACAATGTCGTTATTATTTCTCCTTATCACAAACCTATTCTTATGTTGCTCGTCTGAAAGATCTTCTCTGCAGACATTTCACGTGAATCTGTGTCTTTTAACTAATTCTTTTATTTTTCAGGAATGTCGGAGTCTAGCATATCATTTTGTTGGAAACCTGGAGAATCAAAGACTTTTGTGACAGGGATGAGTAAATGCCTTCGAGTTTATGATATGCGCGGTTAGTATCCCCTCCTCCTCCTCCTCCTCCTCCTCCTCCTCCCAAATATATCTGTTACTAGCTCTACATACCCAAGAGTTCTTTTTACTTTCATTTTTGTTTCTTTTTTTTTTTTTTTAAACTCTTAAATTTGTAAATAAGAAGCTAAGAGTCAGAGGTGTCAAGTCAGCAAGCAAACCAAGACGGGGGAGGCTGCTTATATGACGAATGCAGGGAAAGAGAAACTGGCTATGTAGTGTCGGTCTTGTGTGTGAGCAAAGGGGAGAAGAGAGTGAATATTAATGAAGTTTGAAATAAGATTTTAAAATGTTTGTTTTAGTTTATGCCATTGCATTTTTTAATCCAATAAATATTCACTTAAAAATGCTAGGAGTCGGAGTCGGATGTGTTAATCTTCGAAGAATCAAGACATTCCAAATATTGGAAGTTTTAAAATAAAAAATATTTGGGAATTCGAGGAGTCAATAGAACCTTATTCCTTCCGACTCTGCAACCCTAGTTCTATATGGGATCTTTAGAGTAAGAATAAATGATTTAGCAAAGGGAAGTAACTCCTACCTTTTATGTATACAGGATGTTGCAACAAAATCCGACACTTGACAAAAAGAAAACGAAATAAGCAATCAAAACAAAAGTTGTCTATGCAGAGACTCAACAGTTCATTTAGCAACAGTTAGAGTTACATACTACATTATTTTTCAATGTAACCGTCGCTGCTGGAGACAACAATCTCAAGGTGGACGTGAAACGAGTCACGCACTTTGGTGACAATGTCCTTGTCTATAGCGAGACTTATAAAGAGACTTATTTTATATACCAGTGGCGACTTCCAAGGTTGGGATATTTGGTCTAAGCCAGACTTCCCTGACTCTGAAAGATTTGTTTCAGACGAACAATAAGTGTCTCTGCTCAAAACACTCTTGTTCAAAGGTTTTATTTGGGTTGACACATTTTTGTGCGACTTTTGAAACAAAATAATCCCAAAGGATTTTAATTTTGTATTCTGCATGATATAAGTGTGTGTGATCGAACGGTTATAATAATAGTCATAGAGTAGTGTATAGGAGTAGTACCTTTCTGAAATGGTCTATTTGTGGCATCCTTGACGGGTCTCCATGTATCCCAGCAATATGTGATGCGCAAAATAAAGCCTCTCCGTAGTGAATGGCCGTCTATGCATGGTAATGAGCCACATCCTTCACGAGGTTAGCCTGTTAATATACATGGGCATATAGACAGAACACGGCAGATCTAGAAGTTTGAACAAAAATCCCTCTCTTATTTACGATGATCATCGACAAACAGATGCTTCGACAGAGAGAATATCGCAGCTTCACAGAAGATGATTCTTGATAATGGAAGATGCACTGCCCCAATGAGCAGAGGATCATAAAAGAGTTTAGTGAGCCATGAAGATGCTTTTAGCAAGTACTTCGGTATGATTTACTAACTCACACATGATGACACGAAACAATTAACCCCTTGGCGAAATTTTGTTCAAGCATGTGGTGAAGCTCTCTCTCTAGTACATGGATTGGATGTGAATAGTCATAATGTGATTGCATGTGAATAGTCATAATGTGATCGGATGTGAATAGTCATATCAAACAGAAAAGTATGATTAATTAATTAACTTTTAGAATGTTACTGAGTCTGTTTAGTTGTGACGTTTTCCCCAAAATTCTAGAATTACTTTTGAAAATGAAATTTTGTGAAAAGACACAATGATTAAACATCTGTTCCATGTTTTAATGAAATATATTTATATACGATATTGATATTTTAAATTATAATGTAGTTCTCCTTGGACATAAAAAAATTACATAGATTTGTATTATACACAAGTAATAATTTATTCTCGCTTTTTAGTTTCAGAAACATGAAGGTCATATTATACTCAAGTGATTTTATACATAATGAAATACAGTATAACACGTTATGATACAAAACTAAAAATGCTAACTTACGATTTACTATACGTACCAGTGACCTGTTGGGTCACAACCACTATCATTATTTTCTCCAGTTTTATTTTGGAAATTCATAAACTGTGATATATTTGTTAAGAAATTCTTCTTACATAACTAAAATCAAAAACATTAGTCTGTTGTGAAATTGCATACCTCTGCCTGATAACAAAAGGATGGGCTAGAGTCTTATCTGGGCCTTACTTCTCTATATTGTATGAAGTATTCCCGAAGTTATGCAATGAAAACGTTGATAACTTAAAAACTATTTATCTGATCAGGTTGACATTTTTTATGGTGGTTATTGTTATCAAAGAGCACCAGATCCATACATCAAATTTGGAAAAATCAAAAGTTGAAAATTCTGTCAATATTTTGACCATGATTTATCAAGATATGGGCCAAGTCTCTACGATGAACAGGACCAAAGTTAATGTGTGACCTTGGACTTTGACCTATGTATTAAAAAATTAAATAAAGAAATATATAAGTAAGAAATGGGTGACTTGTTCTGTTAATTACAAATTACGACTAATTAGAAGAGTTAAAATTAAATTATTTTCAAGCCTAACTCAAATCTCAGAACTAAAGAATATTTTAACATATTTTGTGTCATTAAAGTATATAGGAACAAAGCCTTAGGGAAACAAATGTTTATTAACTTAGCTTTAGTATAATAATAGATGAATAAAATTTGTGCAGCTGAAGATAATTTCAATAGTCAGCCAATGAATCGTGATAGTTGCTTGTTAATAAAATGCTGTTTCAACTTGACTAGATTCCATTTTGTTTTCTTGAATTTATTCAGAACCGAGCAAACCTCAAATCTCAACACAAACCAAAGGACTTTATGGCGTTACGATTGATCCATTATTTCCTGATAGAGTTGTTTCGTTCACCGAGGTAAGATTTTCTTTTTCGTTTTACATGACATAAAATGAGTGACATAGTACTCATCAAATGTGATAGGTTCATAAAGATATATGAAAGCATATATTTTATGATAAATGTATTGTTGTTTTTTTAGGTGGAACTTATACTGATTAAAAACAAACAGGTTGTGTTCGAAAGTGATTTGTGGGTGCAGAAAGGAGTACTATCTCTATTTTACTAGTAATCTTGGTTTTTAATTCAATTGAAAAAAATATATTTGCAAAGAATACTTAAGAATTTTAACACAAAATAAAAATTGAAAAAATCCACTGAAACTTACCCAGATAATAAGAGAAATTCTTGCTTACAATCATGCTACTGGTTACTTAGAGAATTTTATTCTAAATAGAGTAATAGGTGAAACTGTTATTTAAGTAGGGAGCATGCATATCCACAGACACATGTTTTGTTGTCTCTGTGACTTATCAGTGTAGCAAGATTAAAAACTGGGGCTCCAGTGATTGGTGTCCGATGCTATCTACTGATTGAGCAAACGAAACTACTATTAGAAGTGACATAAATGATATTGTATTTAAATGAAACTATTCATTTATTTACATTTTTTACGATACTGATAACTCTACTTTAAAAAAAGAAAAATTATTGCTTTTACGCTAAGTGGAAACCACTATTTCTTTCACCAAAGTGCTTACCCATAGGGGAGCATATATATATATATATATATATATATATATATATATATATATATATATATATAATATATTTATCCACAGACAAAATATTCATAATATATATATATTACACATTTTGTTATTTTAAAAAACTTTTTTGGCTCAAATTGAAGTGTAAGGGGCTATTATGATAAGAGCCAGATTTATAGGGGTGGGCAACCTGGGTGGGGTGTTGTGCAGCAAGATGTTTGTTTACATTAAATTAAAATTTCTGCATGTTAGTACAGTTGGGGGAAACATGGAGTAGGGAGGGAATTCCAAAGGCATCCGAGGAAAGAAGCTATTAAAGTAGAAAATCTTCCAGCATCTAAGAATCTTTACAGTAAAAATGTGTGATTTTGTTGCTAGTCGGGGGCCATTTACGTTGAGGAGGTACAAGTACAGCAAGTCCATGGAAGTACTATATATCCTCAAATCAAGATGACCGACCTGTAAACAAATGAGTTTATGGCATGTTTTTTTAATTATTTGTCTTATGTATTACAAGTTATGTATATGTGAAACAATTTCTTTGTTTCTCTGAAGATTCTTTTTTGACTAATATTTAAACCGTGTTGAATTGTGTAGCCACTGAAGATGAAACTGGCATTAAAATAAGAAAGTTTTACTGAACACAATTTATTTTAGTCTGGTCAGAATCAAAATCAATTTATCATTGTACTGGAGTCACATATTTGGATCTGAAAAGTGAAAAATCTATTGAACTAAAAGTAGAAGAGTTGGACTACAAAAGCAAAATATGATATATATATATATATATATAAAATAAAAAAAAAATAAAATGAAAAATAAAAAATAAAAAATTAATAACCTCCCGTACATGTGAGTGAAGATGCGTGTATGTGCGTGCATGCGCATATTGCGTGCAGAGGTTGTATATAGGCATGCTTGTGGTTCTATGCTCGTATGTGTATATAAGTTTATTTGCCGGTGCGCATGGACGGAAGTACGCATACGAGTGGAATAAAATTAAATAAAATAATAAGATAAAGAATTTAATAAATTTTCTGAAATACACCGTTTTCTGTCATTGTTGACACCATTCCTTACCGGGACGGGACTACAATCATTTCAGCTTGCCGATGATTCCGCTGGGCACGGAGATTTACTAAAGATGTCTAAATCTGCCCTTTTGGATGAAACCGCGGTAAATTGCTGAAATATGTAATATACAGTATCTAAATAGATTATATATATATATATATATATATATATATATATATATATATATATGTATGATGACCAAATGCTTTATTACCTAGCAAGATCAGACTTCTTGAGAATGTTGCAATATATATATATATATATATATATATATATATATATATATATATATATTTTTTTTTTTAAATAAATATTCTAATCTTGGATTTTTAGCTGGACACAGGAACATATCTATATATATATATATATATATATGTATAAATATATGGGAGAGAGATTAGTATTTAAATGTGTTAATAACAACGTTTTTCTAAGAACTTAAAAAAACTTTTAAAATCCATTTTTTTTGCCACTAAATATGTATTATTTTTATGAAATATGCTATTTCATATGAGCTTTAAATTTTTTCTTTCTCAAAATAACTTTAAATCTGGTAAATATTTTTTGGCAAACAGAAACCCAACAAACAAATTTGTAAGAATACATATTTTATTTAATTAACTTAATTTTTGACAATTTCCACAACTAACCCGAGAAGTCTAATGATTATGATTCCAGCTGCTTGCCAAAATATCTGATGAGTGGTGAAATAGATACCAACACAGATTATGAAATGTGCTATGCTGGGTTCAAATTCAGTCAGATCTATTGTATTCACTTACAAGAGATTTATTATTTTACCATCTAATTTATTTGAATTTTTTTAGACACATACTAAGGTATATTTTAGCATGTATTTTGTGTTGTTAAAGTATATATGAAAAAGAGCTTAGGAAAAAACGTTGACACTCACATTTAGTATAATAATACTTTGGAGTTGATGGGAACTTCTGCCATTACTAACCAGCAGAGCATTATCACTGTCGACCATGGGAGGAGTCTGTAACGAACATGTATGCAGTGCGATGATGTTAGGAAGTGAAACCTGGCCAGTGAGGGTTTTTGCATGGAGAAAAATGATATGAAAATGATACGATGGATGTGTAATGTGAGTTTTAAAGACCGGTTTAGTTCTGATGACCCCAGATGAAGATTAAATCTGGACAATATAGGGAGATGTGTGTAGTGGAGTAGACTTCGATAGTGTGACCACGTTGAAAGAATAGATGACAGTTCTTGAGTTACCAGATATAGAACAGTTGAGGTAGCAGGTTTAGTTCACAGGGGAAGGCCATGGAAAGAAGTGATAAAATTGACCTGAGAGAAAGAGGGATAAATAAAGACCTGTCCAGAGATAGGTTAGTTTAGAAATCGGACGTTAAACTGAATATGATGATGATGAATAGATTATTATAATTTTTTAAAACTATATCAATGAATATTTGAAAATAACAAAATGTTAAGTGGTTATTATTATATTTTTAAACAATTCCCATTTTGAAATATCAGTTCTGTGGTCATGATGCCTTCTTTCGAGTTTCATCCGTTGTTGAAACAATTATTCAAAGACAGCAATAAACCATGTTTTACTAAATGTGTAGATAATAAAATGTTATGGTTAATTAGAGGCAATGTGAAATTATCATTATTATATATATTTTTTAAATATAATAATAATTTCCAAAATCCCTCTAATTAACCATAATATTACATATATATATATATATATATGTATGTGTGTGATATTTGATATATATATATTAGACTGCCAAATTTCATTGTTTGTGATAAATTCAGTTAATGGTATGTATTGAATCCAAAAGTGATCAATACTATGAATAGTACAGCATTTATATTATTATAATATGACATGTATATGAATTTTTGACTATTTAAATCATTTTCAAATTATGTTCCAAATAAGGAGCAGACCCACAGGTATTATACAGCTGTTTCAAAGCAATGTTTATTTAAAGTCATACAATGACACGTAAATCATTTCAAACATCGGATCATCATCAGAACAGAATTTTTGTAGGTACCCAGCAAAAATACGAATGAACAACAATGTCCCAAAAAGTCACAAGAATAGATTCATTGTCAAATACCTCGGTAAAAATTATATTAATTCCACATCACAATACATATTATATATGTACATATATGTCATAAACCTTGTATTTAATGTAGTTATTAATGCATGTTAATGACAGTTTTTGTTTTTAATATAACTCTGTGTGCATATAGATCATGAATGTTTTAGATTAAAAAAAACTTTGAAAATACGACACCATAGGTTTGAGAAATATGATATAGTTTTGACGGACACTAAAACCCTATATTAGGATAATTTTCCTTTACAAAATGCTTTAAATTTCCGTTTCAATGTTTGTTTGTTTTTTTATTTTCAGAATCAAGTTTTTGTGTGGAACCTCAGGAATTTATTAGCACCTGTATCCTTTTGAAAATGGTTATTTATAGGTTGAAAATCTTCAAATGAATTTTTATTTGTTTCAATAAAATCGCCTCTTACTAACTCCCAGAAGAACATTAATAGACCAAGGACTTTGTAGTAGCTTAGGCACCATGGTTTTATAAATAAAAAATAAAACAATAGATGGAACTAAGATGTCAAACATGAATTTTGTAGCTATAGGGGTCAGCAACCCTTCTATGCACTTGCGTAACAAAATAAACGAGAGGCAGACACATTCCAAATTAGTCGGACGTTAGATCTCACTTTGGTATGTATAATGTATAATTGTAAGATGTGAAAAGTGAAGACAGATGAAACAGGAGATCTAGGTATTTCGTTTTAAAAACGGTGTTCATCTCTGAGACACTGGATTTTGAATCTTTTAGAAAGTTCTAAAGACTTAATTTTTTTAGTAATATAGCAAACTTTGTTGCACTTGACAAGGATTTCATTTCTTTAAGCTGAATCTGGGATTTGGAAGCCGTAATACTCACCAAGAAATTTTGAAATTTAAATTTAATTAGCAAACAAAGCTCTAAAGAAGTTGATGATATTTCTCAGATGAAGTATTTTTGTTTACATTTTTTCAAGTGGTTATATCGACACTGTTTTGACCATTCTACTTTTCTGGGTTTTTTTTCAGGTGCTTTTATCAACTACTACTGGATAAAGGCATTGGTTAAGAGTTATTCCAGACTGAATTCTGTTTAGAGGTTGTAAGTTCAATCCCTAGTGAAGGAACAAGAAAAATCAACTGGTGAGAGATATCTAATATATAGTCATGGAGCATGAAATGTGAGATATATAAATGAAGGATTCAGTTTGAAATTCCTGGAACTGACTACAACAAATTGTTCCTGACCATGGCCAGAGAGTAAAAGGCAGAATTCAACCTAGAATATATCTTAGTCGAGTGGATAAAGATATTGGTTATGTGTACTATTGGACTGGCAATATAAAGTCAGCTCTTTCTCAGCTGACGGAGGACACAGTATCAAATCAGTATTATAAAAATGAAATGATTATTATGCTTAGTTTTACATGTTGAGAGAGAGCTTTATCTATTTGGCGCAATATGGAGGAAGTGTGATATGGAAAGGGAGTTTTAGCGTTTTTTTAGTGTAGCAGTATAGTGACCAGCAGCTCATCACATAGACAGCTGAAGCCTCTTTGTGTAGATGACATGTAGCAAGATGTTGCTTAGTGGATAGTGACATCTCTGTTTCTTTTCTGTTATTGTTAAGCATGGCTTGTCATAGTCAAAATGAAGATGTAGCAGCAGGAGAAGTTTCCTCTTTTTATTGATTTTGTAATTAGATAAGTCAAGAAAAAATAATCACCACCACATACACATTATGTAAGCTTCCCATTGCTTGCTCTCTTTGGGAAGGGGGGGGGGGAGACAGAGCTTTGAAAAAAGCAACTGATCTGATCCAGTCAGCTCACCAGTCAAAGAAAACCTTTTCTTTTCTCCACCACATCTCATTATGGACTTCATGTTTGTGATGTCATATCTTGACTTCACTTCCAATGGAAAATTCCATTTTATTTCTAAACTGGAATTTTTCAGTTTTACACACATACCATCTAATCTTGCTAGAGTAAGCTGGCGTGTGATGTTGAGAGGCATGACTGAACCTATGTGTTGTCTCTGACTGTTTTATATCCTTGTTACACCATGTGATTTTATCACATGGTTTCTAAAAATGTATATGATGCCGTCTTTTCTGGGCATTCGAAGTCAAATTCCAGAATCTGTAATGCACAACATAGCTTGTCTGAAACTGCCTCTTTGTATCACTTGATTATTTGTAAATTTATCTCTTAGTTTTTTTAACATGGGAGAGAATATTATTATTTCTCCCTTCGTACAAAGCATATTTGACATAAGACCTAACTGCACCTAACGATCTTGTCATTAAGTCACTTCTTGCTGTTAAATGCCCAGTTTGTCAGTGATGAAGAAACTAAAGGCAACAGTGCTTCATAGATGTAAAAAAATTGATTTGTGTGTAGCGTGACGATGCTGATTAGAGTTTGTGTAGTACCCTGAAACAATGTAAAGAGGATAATCCATGTTTTGAAATTCACAATTTGTTTAACATTCTTTATATAACAGCCATTTTGTGACATTTCTTTTCTGTAAACGGAAAAAACATTTGTTTTTTGAGAAGGGGAGAGTTTCTCCCTGAAATATAAAAATATTTTTCACCATCCCGGATTTTATTAATAGTATGTGAAAGGTTTACTGAAAAATAAATAGATAAGTTTTCAAAGAAAAATATCACATATATTGTCTTCACTTATTCTCCTCTTTCACCGTTCTGCTTTTTTTTCACATTACATACAACCTTATTAAATACCTAATATACTTATTTACCAGCAATGCTTCAAGCAAACTACCATACCCATTTTTTTCTTTTTAATCACTCTAAAACCAGGCATATTGCCACTGATGTGTAAGATGCTTGGTCACATTGCATTTAAAGTTTTGCATGTTGGTATGGTCGCTTTGCTAATGGCTTGGCAATTTTTTAGTTAGCCATAAATTGCCGTTAATACACCTGAAAATATCACATTAAATGAAAAGACGCATACACTTGTCTCTGTTTTTACAAGAACGGATATTTCCCCTGTTTTATTATGTACACATCAACAACAATTATTTGATTGATACTTCATTCATCATTTATGGCTGATTCAGCTGAGTGCTACTATCTGTTGTCTGGCTGCCTGACTTAGTTGCATGAATGTCTGTTGCATTATGTCATCTGGTATCTTCTCTCCTGATCTACGTTGAGTCTCTCCCTTTTTCCCGTCTGTTTTGTCCATTCTAAAACATATCGTTTCTCAGATCTGACGTCATCACATCACAATTATCAGATGTTATCACCTTATTATAATGAAATTCCTTTCGTCACCAGTTTTTGTTTTAAACATTCTTTTTGATTTATATTGTTTAATTTGTTTATCAATTTTCTAATAGCTTATTTGTTCCATTTTTCCCAGATTTTAATTGTCCCATTGTCCATCTGGTCATTATCATACATTGTCACCTGATTTTAGTCATAATTCCTAACTGAATTCCATTTCATACATTCTTTTGATTTATATTTGTGAAATTGTTTTTTTTTTGTGGTTTCTGTATAAAAAATTAACTTACTTTACCAAAAGTTCTTAAACGAATTTTGTTTTAGTCATTCTTTTTTTGATATTTTCGTTTTATCATGGTTTTGATACATTGTCAGTATAACCCGAAGTAAAGTTCTTTTGTATATCATTAATGACTTCATCATCAGAGTTCTTCAAGTTAAGGTCAGTTACAGAGAGTGGAGAGAAAATTAACATAATAAGCTGAATCACATTGACTTCTTCATTTCAACCATCCAACATTTCACCCAAAAAGCTCTGGTACAAGTCCATTCAATATTTTAGATGGCAATAAATCTCACTAAATTTCTAATTGAACCTTAACTGAAAATTTTAGGAGATTACCATTTCTGAGATGAAGCCAGTACAAAAAGTCAGTTGGTGCCCAACACGGTAAGTACAGACAATTTTTAACATTTTCTAAAAATACTTTTTAAGTAAAGTAATTTATTTTGTGGTTTTTAAAAGAAATTATTTGAAAATCAAGTTTTTTTTTGTCTGTGAATTTATTTTTATTAAATTTTATTAAAAATGTGCTCATGCAATTTCTACTGGATTAGTGCAAGATTATTGGCCAAAGATGGTGAAGTTATTTGTATTATTTGGTTTATTTGGACTATTGTTCTTATATTGGATGTTATTCTCATGTTTTGGTCAATGTAACCTCTAACCTTCTTCAGGTGCGTCTTGTCAAACTCGGGAATCTGTACGAAACCCTTTATTTAATCTATTGGGTTAACTTGCTCTCGTTCCATCAGCCATAACCGGGTAGAAGTCTTAAGTAATTCGTAATTGTATTCTTAGTATGTCTTCAACCTCCAGAAGACTGTCAGATACAACTGATTATAACTTAGCACTTTTATCTGTTGTGCCACAGGTTTATACAGATTCCTGAATTCTATAAGGTCAGAGATTACATTGACCAAAACGTGAGAATAATATCCAAGATGAGAACAGTAGTCTGAATAATACGAATATTGCAAATTATCCTTATTTAAAAAATTCTGAAACATGGTGAAGTTATATCATGTATCAGTTAAAAATTTGGAATTAAATGACCCCCCCCCCCTCTAAAAATATTTGTTTTTGATATATTTAAAAACAAAACTCTTTGAATTACTCTCTACTATCAAAAATATGCTGTCTCCAGTCACATGTTTTTGCTAGTATGTATGACAACGAACACATACTACACTGTCCCCCCCAAAGGATGAGCTAATGCCTAGGAGGATGATGTCATGACCACAAAACCGATACCATGCTACCCACCTAAAAAAGGAGGCAGTAATGATTCAAAATCTCTATCAGTAATAGGTAAGATAAGAAGATTAATAAAATTATTAGTTTCAGCTTCAGACAGATATTAAATCTCTATTAGTAATAGATCAAGCTCCCTATTTGCTAGATTGGAAATTAAAAACAATTTTTTTATTAAAAATAAATTGCTTATTCATTTTTTAGTGAAGAGGGGTGATTCATGTTTGTTTCCTGTAAAAGATGGTCTCTCTAAATTTGATATTGCCTTAAATTTTGGTATTTAATTTTCTTTTTGTAAACATCTTTCGATTACTATATTGTATTGTTTAAACACCAACATTCTCAGATCCTAAAAAAGAATTGTGAAAAATTTATTCAAGTTTGTTTTGTAAGTTTAACATGAACGATCTTTGGCTTGAAATTCTGAAATGGCGTTCGTAAACTGGATTATTTTGTTATTGTTGTTGCTGAGGCATTCACCCAGGTTAAGTTAAGCCAACTTCTTCCCTGACCTGCACCACATCCCAAACTATAGCGGCCCATGCACTGTGCTCTCGAGCAAGTTGGCACAAGATGGTTAACCAATCGTGATTTCACCGTCAAAAGCCAACCAACCACCTAGGACTTGGCTGAGCTCTCAGGTCTTGGGATATTTTGGTTAAACACTGATTTAAACATCTATTAGGGGGGCCATTTTACATTAAATTTGTTTTGAAAAATGAATGCCATTTTAAAATTCTTTATAATCTGAAAATTCTGTGCTTAATGGTTAAACCATTTAAATAAAAAATTAATAATAAAACCTTGAATTAAATGAGAGTGGGGCTCACTCTCATTTAATTCCACTCAAAATGTAACTAACATTGACTTTTGAAAATAGAGAAGTTTACCTTGGTAGATGCCACAAGTCTGTGTAATGTGTAAAGTGGTGTTACTGTATGTAGATGTATTTGCATATGCTTCTCACCTACCACTTTCAGCCTCATTCGACAAGACTCTGGCCAAACCTCCACGTGATACACCATGAATACTGGGCTCCTTGCGGCCCCAGGTTAAGGATCTCGGAGCAGATTGGAGCCCTAGAGATGCAGTGTGCAGGGCCCACTGGTATGTTGACATGTCCCAACATTCATCAATCCAATTCCTGACCACACGGCATGTGGCAAATGCTATCCTTGGCTGGCCTGTCACAACCTGGGTGACAGTAGTGTATGTAGCAACTCACAAGTAATATGTGACATTGGTGCATGCTCAAGGGGAAACCACATCAGCCCTAGTTAGATGGGAACGGTGGAGGTCTTTGACTGTCAAAAGTGTTCAAGTTGGTGAAGAATAGGCATCCAGCCGTAAGACTGCCTTAAAAACCATGTCCAGTCGAAATATAAGAAGAAAAGAGAAAGGCAGTGCCATTGCCACTAATGCTGCTGGTAGTGTCTCAGGCTTGATAGACCTGATAGGGTCTGCAGGGTCTGACTACGGCAAATCATATGAACGTCCAGAACATTTTCGTATTGGATCTCTGAATGTTGGAACCATGCGAAGAAAGGCGAATGAGGTGGTGTAGATAATATCCAGAAAGGAGATTGACTTGTGTTGTCTACAGGAGATGAGATAGAGAAATGAGGGTGTCGGAAAGATAGTCGGAAAGGATACCAACTGCAAGTTCTACTAGTCTGGGAATTATAAGGGGCAGGTGGAGTGGGAGTCTTAGTGTCAGAGAAGTGGTGGGAGAAAGTGTTTGAGGTGAAACGAATATCCGACACGATAATATTTGTTCGTCTTGTTGTTGTTGAAGTGGTGTTTTCCATCGTATGCATCTATGCTCCACAAGGAAAAGGACCAATTCTATGAGCTCCTGCAGAGCCTTGTGGCAACTGTACCTGGTGTAAAGGAACTATTTGTGTGTCGTGATTGGAATGGATATATTAGTTCCACTCCTTACGGTTATGAAGAAGTACATGGTGGACATGCTATTGGCATGAGGAATGCTAAAGGAGAAAGACTTGTTTAACATTCTTTATATAACAGCCATTTTGTGACATTTCTTTTCTGTACACAGAAAGAACATTTGTTTTTTGAGAAGAGGAGAGTTTCTCCCTGAAATATAAAAATAGGTTTGAACAGTGGGGAAGAAAGAAAAAGGGACAACGTCAATCCTTAAAAGAGCTCTCGAATATAAATGCAACTCATAAAGAAATAAAGTGTTAGCCCCATAAGAGGGTCCGGGCCATCTTCATTTCTGAGAACAAACTGAACTAAAATTTAAAAGATTCGAAAAGTATGGCAATTGAAATTAATCCTTCAGAATTTTAAACTGACATAAAAACTATGGAGGTTTTTTTCTTTTAATTTTCCAAGATTAACCAGCAATTTGATTGCTTATTCCAATAAACATTGGGGTTCCTTACAGAAAAAAGTAATTAATGACTGGATTAAATTGTTGGAGCATTTCAAGAATGAAACTTATAATTAAAATAGTTTTTAACATAGTATTGATTGCTTTTGTGATTATGGTATAAAGAATGGATTGCATGGACAGTATTGGGAGCTTTCAGATGAGATATTTTAAATAATTGTAACTTATTGGAAGTTACATGGATATGTTTAAGAAAGAAAATGTAGAAGAAAAAAAATGAAAACATTTAAAAACAATTCTTAATAGTGAAATGGGATTATGCATATTTCTTTCCAAACTGTTTTTCTAAGATGTCATGAGGACATGGATCTATATAATAATACGCTCAGGCAATTTCATGTTCGTACATACGTTATCACCTTCCACCATTTAAAAAAATGGGATTGCCCGATCGCCAAAGATGCAATGCAATAAAAGTAATTAAAATTTTTTTAACTGATGTTGCTATTGCGTTGGACATGAAACTCAAACTTAAATACACTTTCTTGGCCTTTGGACTAGAACCAAAGTGTAATAGCTGTTCTGTCCAAAGATTGTACAATAACATCGTGGCCTCTGGATGTCCATAGAATGGAAATAGGTAACCAACTCTTACACGGGTTTTGGAGATAGACTCTTATAGCCAGATATATTCTGAAACTATTTAACTAAAATACTTAGTATGTTTTAGTTTGAACAAAGCTGGTACAATAATATTGTGAGATCTGCGTTCACACTGGACGTCCATTAAATGGAAATATTTTTAGGTATGGCAACAATATACAATAGATGAAGGATACGACTGTGGAACTTCCGCAGGTCTCGCTAGTAAAATAATATTTGTCTTAAAAAAAAAAACTAAATTACAATGCAGAATATTTGTTCATTTTAATCTTATTCAAATTTATGCATTTATAGTGATGGTTAATTTTAAAAGCAAATTTTGGCCAAGGACTTGTGGTGCAGTGGATATAGTACTAAGTAACATTAAGTTATAAGTGATAGTCATCTGAAGGTTGAAGGTTCAATCCTCACTGCGGGCGATATGAAGAATTGCGAATTACTGAAGACTTTTCCCAGTCATGGCTCACGGAACAAGAGCATGCTACCCCTGTGGATTAAATAAAGAGTTCCGTTTGAAATTCCGTCCAGATTACCGAGTTTGACAGAAATATTCCCGAGTTTGAAAAGATACACCTGAAGAGTTTGCACCGGCCGAAACATTGTGAGAATAACATTCAAGATGAGAACATTAGTCCGAATAATCCAAATTATACAAATTATAAATCCTCATCTCAACAATTCAGAAACATAATTTTGACCATTTTTTTTTTCTTTAATTTGAAAAATCTAGTTGACTTTTCAAATTTCTTTTTATAAATAAAAAGGAAGTCAAAATTCCGGCAGAATTTTAATTTCAAGATCATTGTTTGCCTATCTGAGACTATACGTTTCTAATATGGAAATCTTGGTTATAGAAAACCATGGTTTTAAACCTAAAGTTATGTACCTCTTTAAAAATATAAAAAAAAACTTTTTTGTTTGCTTTCATGAAGATTTTGTTTCTGAATTTTTATAACAAAAACTCAGAATATTATTCAAAAAGCAGGTGGTGTTAATTAGCACAAGTCATTATATTTATGTACCAGTGTAGTTAAATGCAATGACCAGTATTATTTAATTAACGCTGCTCTTTTAGAGTAATATTCGGAGATTTTGTTACAGATACTGAATCTCTATTATAGTAATGCATAACAATAGTGTGTATTATTTTGATTATTTGAACTACTATTCTCTTCTTGATTGTTATTCTAACATTTTGTCCAATATTATCTCCGATTTTCTTCAGGTGTGTCTTGTCAAACTCGGCAATCCTTTTAAATAATGGGGGTAGCTTGTTCTTGTTCCGTCAGCCACATCAGAACGAGACAGGTATAAATCTTAAGTAATTACTTAAGACTTATACGATATCAAACTCTAGCGAACACCATACTACAAGGTTGGGTACATGGTTCTCACAGACCAGGACACCTGAGAAAGCAGTGGATGGACAACGTGCTAGAATGGACAGGGTTATCAGTAGAACAAGTGGTGCGAATTGCTAATGATCGTGTGAGGTGGACGGAAGTCATACGAATATCTGCCAGACTCCCCAACGCAACGACGTCCAATGACGTTATGGGATATCATCATCATATACCTGGTCATGGCTGACGGAACGAGAGCAAGCTACCTCCATGGATTAAATAAGGGGTTCCGTTTGAAATTCCATACAGATTCCCGAGTTTGACAAGACACATCTGAAGAAATTCGGAATGAACTTCAGCTGAAACATTGTGAGAATAACAACCAAGATGAGATCAGTAGCCCTAATAATTCAAATTATCAATCCTTATCTCAAATTTTTAAAAACATAATGACAATAGTGTCGATAGTTTGCTTTGTTTATTTGTATTTAAAAAAAACAAACTTTCAAATCAATAATTTGTTATTCTGAATAAGAATATCAAACGGAGGTGAATATCAAGATTTTTATGTTTCCGTTTTGTTGTTGTTTTCTATGCAGAAGTGGCTTCCTGAGTATTTTGTGCAAAGATAGTTGCTCAATCCGACATTGTGATATCATCCACACATCCACTGGTAGGTGTCTTGAATTTCCTTCTTTTGTAATTTTTTTGTTACTTTTGTCAACCCCAAACAAAGCATATTGCCACTGAAGCATGCGGGCCTACTGTGATAAGGGTCAGATTATAGGGGCAACTTGGGTGGGGAATTGTGCTGCAAGATGTTTGTTCACATTATATTTAAATTTCTGCATATTGGTACGGTCGGGGAAGCAGGAACGGAATTCCAAAGGCAAACGGTTTGCGAAAAGAGCTATTAGAATAAAAAATCCTCCGCCATCTACAGATTTCTACAGAAAGGGGTGTGATTTTGCTGTTAGTCGGGTGGGTTGGGGGTATTTACGTTGAGTAGTGAGTTCATCAGAGCACATTCCAGGGAAATACATATAAAACCAGCACAGGGATGCAACACTGCGGTGATGTGACAGGGACAGTGTCATACCTATTAGGTTAGAAATTATTTCCAAATAAGAGAGGCTTGCAGTTGGTGCACCAGCCCAAGTGTGGCAACGCTACTCCATGCATGGGCAAATAGTCGCTGTATAGAAATATGATACTGGCAGGTGTGATAAGTTTTCTAGCGGGTAGAGGGAACCTACCTTCTTTGCGGCAAACTTGGGAGCATCTTCTATGTACTTATTTCACTTCATGTTGTCTGAGAATATCAGACCGAAGAGTTTAAATGGTGGATTCACAGGAACAGTGCTATTGGCCATGACAATCAGTGATTGGAAAGGTTTCTTATTGATCTTTTTATCAAAATGCAAACCACAAATCCATCGAACCATAGCTCTGTCATTCTTTGCCATCCTCAGAAAGATTGTGTTAGATGAAACAGATTTCATCTAGAAATTATGATTTATGTTTAAAAGGGAAATAACTCTTTTCTATTTTTTATCTCCCTTGCCGCAAAGATATTTTAAGTAGTTAGGTACCTTGCATTTTGCAGACAGCAGACATTTTAGATTGGATATGTTGCACAGTGCGCTTGGATTTATACGTCTAAATTAATAAGTAATTCTTCTTCAGTTGTAAAGAGAGAATAAATATAAATTGATGATCTATACAGAAGAGTTTTATTCAATTCATTCTTAATATTCGTCTCACAATAACCACCACTTTACTTCAACTGGTGGCAAAAGATTGAGATAAACTAAACAAACCACTTTTTCACTGGACGAATATTAAAAAGAAAATATTTTGTTTTAAGAAAAAACATGAAAGAATGGGAATTTCTCAAGACTTATTTGAAAAAATTTTAACAAACCAATAAAAGGATTTTAACTGCGTTGAACCAACGATTTACACAGCAACTGAAAACGTAAAGCGTTCACACCCAGCTAACTAATGCTTTTGCAGATAGCTTATCTGCAAACATTAAAGAATTTGTATATGATGAACCTTGATGAATTACATTTACTGTATGGTTTTCAGGTTGGAAAGACACTTCCTCAACTGATTTTTCTCATAAGGAGGATGCTTGGAAGACACATTCATTATTAAGAAATTAGGACCAGACGAGCATACTTGTTACATTAATTTTATTCTTTTGAAAGAAGCCAAAGATTTAAGCTTCACTGAAACAGTGGAACAGCTTACAGACATTTTTAGTATTCAGCAATCGCTTTTCAACGTCCGTTATAATTGCCTAAAACTGAAAAAAACAAAAACAAACGATGCTGACAACTATATTACCTTTCCTGGTTATGTTTAAATGTCTGATATTCATTGCAGGACTTCAATCTCCACAGGATTCGGAAATTTGTTTGCATTTACTTTCAAGTATTTGAAATGTGTCTTTCCAACCTGAAAACCATACAATAAATGTAATTCCTCGAGGTTCATCATAGTGATTGAACTAAGATAAAAATGTCACAGTCAAAGCTCTCACTACGGAATGCCAACGTTTATTAAGCCTTAAACGCAATACTATGATGGTACAACAGTCCAGTAATCAATCTACTACAAACAATGTCCAAGCAAAAGCTAATAAACTTCCTATAAGGAAAACCCCTTCAAGTGCTTGCTTGCCCTGGTGGCCCAGAATTTGCGACTGCAACCCCATGCAGAGGGATACCATCCCCCCCCCCCCCCCCCGAAAATGGGGCCACCTGGAGGCTCGATCCAAGCAACCAGCTAGTCATGTATAAAACCCATCTACCTTAAGCAATACAATACCAGACGCTATATAAAACCCGTTCAACTTCTAACTAACAAACGAGTTAGACCAAATCAAGTATTAGAAGGTGATGGCAAGGGTCAATCTACTGGTAAAGAAAAACCTGTTACAAATTAGGTTCACAAATGACGTTTTCATTAAAAATGGGTTGTGAAAACCAAGAAAAATCAAAAATGTTAACAACCACTTACCAGTACGAGTATAACTTCTTGTATCCCTGGGATAATATGGCGAGTGGGTTTCCACCCCTAATATCTCCCACTAGTGGGCTCAGAGGACGGTGGGGAGCAAGGGAAATGAAATTTTAAAACAAATAACCCATGGCAACAAACAAAAATAAAAGACTCCATATCGAAAACAGCTCGGAGACCACATGCTCTGAAAAAATGAATTCGAACAAAACTTGGTTCCAAGATTTATTGTCTTGGAATCAACGCTTCAATTACCAACTTTTCTCCTTTCATTATCGAAAAAATAATGAGATCCTTCACCAAAACAACATCAATAAAAAAAAACTAAGAAACAACATCATTCTAGTAGAAGTTCCAAATAAAACTGCAGCAAATACTGAAGAAAAATTATTTTCATAACCTTAACATAAAAGCCTACCCCCCCCCCCCACACACACACACCCTTCCTTGAACTCCACATAGGATGTGGTAAGAAGCCCAGATCTCTACCTCTGCACGCTGGACAAAATAAAAGACAACCTAAGGAAACAAGGTGTCACAGATGCCCAAAGAATATTAATTAAAAAAACAATCAAATGACCCCAACAAACACCTAGATTGAAATTTCAACACCCAAAAACTCCTCACCAAAATAAAAATTGGATACCTTATACCAACAGTGGAAGTATACATACCAAATCCTCTGAGATGCCACAACTGCCAAAAGTTTGGGCACGGCAAGGAAAGATGTACCAGACCACCAACATGTAAAAACTATAGAGAAACTGTGGATCACATTGATTGTGAACTACCTTCAAACTGCAAACTAAACCATGCAGCCATCTCTAAAGAATGTGATGTTTGGAAAAAAAAAAATATTTTCAATCAAACACAAAAAAATCTATCATACCCAGAGGCAAGAAGGATAGTTGATAGCTCTCTGGATGCATTAACATATGCAAATATAGCCGGAAGGACAAACCAGAGTCAAAGACAAGAAACAACACACAACAACCTATCTGATCTAGTGAAAGAACTAAGATCACTATGAGAGATATTAAAGGACAATTTAGTCAGCCTGAGAACTAGATCCAACATTAAATCGGATCAAAAGAAAAATCCCCAATTCCAGATCGACGAGACCAAAGATGTTACAAACCAAATAAAATCTCAACCCAAACAACCTCCATAAACGAAACCTCCTTTGAAGAAACAATATATATAAACAGAAAACAGAAATGGTACTAATTGAAAATGAAAGCAAATTTGAACTGGTGGAAATTGAAAACCAGGAAAGAAGTTCAAGACAGAGAAACTCAAAAGCTTTAACAAATCAAAAAGTCTAGAATCTGAAAAATCAAGACAACGATTCTAATCTAGGCACAATCTAAAAATTAAAACCTCAAATGAAGAACCAAGTACAAAAAAAAAAAAAAATACCAGAGAAAATAGAATTGGATGAACACCCTCAAACTTCTACAAACAAATCATAAACTCCCCCCCCCCCCCCAAAACACAAAGTATAAATACTAAAATCGCAAAGAAACAATCCCTAAATCTCCCACCAAGCCACATCCCAAAACAAACCCCTGGTTCACATCAGAATGCAAAGAGGCAGTAGCAATCAGGGAAAAATGCTGAAGCTATTCAAACTACACCCCTACTAGATTAACCATCCAAAATACTAACATGCCTAAGCAAAACCTCGCTATATAATCAAAAAAAGCAAAAGGGAAATCTGGCAAGACTACATCTCTAAACTCAATAGCCAAACTCCCATGAATAAAACCTGGGAGATCATAGGGAAAATAAGTGGAAGAAAAACTCAAATACCAATGACATATCTAAACACTCCAAACGGAGAGAAAACCGCAGACCAAAGAGAAATTATCAACCTAATTATAGTCAGCAGAATTTAGCCAAAACTCTTTATCCAACCACTACTCCTCCAAATTTCAAAAATATAAAAAGATATAAAAGATATAAAAAAACTGCAGAGAAAGAAAAACTCAACTTCACATCAAACAACAAGGAACATTACACCTCCTCATTCACTATTGCAGAACTAAAAAAAACTCAATCAACAAGAGCAAAGAACTGGCCTAGACAAAATACACTACCAATTTTTGAAACACCTACCAGGTACATCTCTCACAATTATTTTATTGATCTTCAATAACATGGGCATCCGATAACTTTCCAAAAAACTGTCTGGAAGCTACCATCATTCCAATCCCTAAACCAGGAAAGAATCACCTCAACCCAACAAACTACTGCCCCATCACCTTAACAAGCTGCATATGCAAAATGATAGAAAGAATGGTCAATGTACATTTGACTTGGTATTTAGAGAAACATAACATCTTAACCAAATACCAAAGTGGATTCCGACAGAATCAAGGCACCAATGACCAACTCATTAGATTAGAGACCTTCATCCGCAATGGACTAATTAAAATCCAGCATGTAGTGTCAGTCTTTCCCGACTTTGAAAAAGCATACAATATAACTTGGAAGTATGGAATCTTAAAAGACCTCTACAAAATTGGAATTAAAGGAAACATGGCTATAAAAACTTCCTCTCACATTGAACCTTTACAGTACGACTCTGAAACACAATCTCAGATGTACATGAACAGGAAACAGGAATGCTACAAGGTAGCATACTATCAGTCACACTATTCACCCTCAAGATCAATAGCATCACTGAATCAGTCAACACAGGAATAGAACAATTCCTCTATGTAGATGACTTTACTATAATATACTCATCACCATATATGGCCATAATCGAAAGACAGATACAAAATAGCATTAACAAGATGCACAAATGGACCGAAAACGAAAATGGTTTTCAATTATCCAAAACTAAAACCGGTTGTATTCACTTTTGCAAGAAACGAAAATACCAGTATAAACTCTATACATCGAAGCCAACGAACCATCACTGCCCCTTCGACGGGAAAAAATTATCCCTCCAATATGTATTAAAATTCCAATCTAACCCAAATAACCCAACATACCAAAATGTGAACAACATCCGACCCAATCATCTATACAACAGTAAACCTTTAGCTATCTTGCCATTTGGCCTCCGTATCAGGAAACCTCTAAAACACATAAACCAAAATACCAACAATACTGCAGTACTCACAACCAAGAGTTCTCCCCCACCCCCTGGACAATTACCAAACCATACATAGACCTAGCAATAAAACAAGGAAAAACGCAACCTACCTTAACTCCAAAAGACATACAAAAAATTCAGAGACAAATACCCAGGCTACATTGCTTTTTATACTGATGGGTCTAAAAACAGACAGAACAGGAGCAGCAGCCATTAATATGAACAAACACAAACAAATCAGACTGCCAAATGATGCTTCCATTTTGACAGCAGAATTACAAGCAATGATGATGACACTAGATATGATAAAAAAATCAGAGACAACCAAATCAATAATATTTACAGATTCTTTATCTAGCCTAATGGCAATCCAAGAGGGAAATCAACATCACCCATATGTACAGGAAGCACTAAAAACATACCATTACCTGACAGTTTGTGGCAAAACAGTGGCTTTAGAATGAGTGCCTAGTCATGTTGGTATTAAGGGAAACCAAAAGACAGTCTGGCAAAAGGAGCAACCAAAATGATAAGAGAACTTAAACTTCCATACACTAATTACAAAACAAAATCAAAACAATACATAAAAAAATGGCAAATAACATGGGACATATTGCGAAACAATAAACTGTATAAATATCAACTTGAAGTCAAATCAGAACTTACAGAACCCCTGACCAATAGAAGATGAGACATAACACTGAATAGAATCAGAATCGGACAAACACACATTACACATTAAACCACCTAAAAGGAGAAAACCTCCCGAAATGTCCGACATGTAAATTTTCCCTTGCAGTTAAACACATTCTTATAGAATGTGACAAATACAAGCAAATATACTGCAAATATCAGGCAGCTAACCTAAAGGACCTTTTCAGGGACACCAGGCCAGAAAAAAATAATAAATTTCCTAAAGCATATCAATCTCTTCAACAAAATATAACAAAACAAAAAAACTATAAAAACCCATATCCCAAAAAACAAAACAATTAAACCTTTTGTTGGCATTAAATGAACCACAGAGGTTGAAATGCCGTTAAACAAACCAACCAACCAAGTGCTTGCTGGAATTGCAGCAAGATTCATTTATCACGCTTTTGTCCATTTAAGAAGCATAAGTGTCAGTAATGCTTAAATTACAGACATAAAGAAAGATTTTGTAATCCTCAAAAAGGCAAAACATGACACACACAAGTCATTCAAATTTGACACAAGAAATCCAGGAAAAAAGCAGGTTAAAAAAAATCAAATTCTAATTCTGTGTCTGCAACATTTAATATCGATTTTGAACCTTGCAAAAAATTTATTAATGTTATTGTAAATAGCAGTCCAGTTCGTTTTCAGTTTGACATGGCTTTAGACATTACCCTTATCCCATGTTCCATGTGGGAACATATTGGGAAGCCAGCGTTAAGAGAAACACATCATATAGCTTGAAGTGCATCAGGAAACAATTCAGCTGACGGATAAGTTAAATTGCAATGTGTTTTTTAAAGAAAAAAACATTTTCTGGAACATGCAGTCTTTCTGATTTAAATTTGCTTGGTTTAGACTGGATAGAGGAATTGAATCTTTTCAATATTCCTCTCAAGAGTGTTAACACTCTAAATCTTTTTTCTATTTCTTGTATTGAAAAACAATTTAAAAAAGTACTGAACACAACATTTAGCAATGCTTTTTGGGAAAGTCTAGAATTTTGCACCAAATCAAAGGCAACTCTTAAATTAAAGTCTGCTGCAAAACCGATTTTTAGACCTAAATGTCCTGAACCAGCTCCAGCCATATTCCAGCAAACAAGAGATGCAATGTTAACCGGATTGACAGGAACTTTTACAGTGTTTGATTTCTACATTTGAGTAAATTCAGCAGTATTCAGGATTCCATGTAAAAGCTGAAAAATATGAATTTTTTCGAACAAAAAAATTAAATATCTGGGATTTAGTTTTGACAAAATAGTCGATGACTAGACCCAGAAAATGTTTCAGCTATTAAAATAATGCTGGCACCGCAAATATTAAAACTTTACGCTCTTTCCTTGGCATGGTTAGCCACTACAGTTCAGTTTTGCCAGAATTTTAAGTTTATCCACCTCTCAACAATCTTTTAAAAAAGGATGTACCATGGAAATGGTTCACTGAGTATTAGTCTGTCTTGAATAAGGTAAAATCATTACTTTCTATCGATATGTTGCTCACAGACTGCAACCCATCCATGACTATTATTGTTGTTTCTGATGCATCTGATCATGATGTTGGAGTTATAAATATTTGATCGATAATTATTGAATTCTTCAATATTGTTGCTTTGTCTACCTTTGCCTTGTATGATTTTTTATCAAACAGTGTCTTCAACTGAATCTCGCATTGTCACTGCTTTCAATAATCAAACATTTCATTTTTTTCTTTATTACAGAATCAGACAATCTAGAGCCAACGTATATTCAACGCTACTCTCTTTGTAAGTATATTGCTCTGTCTTGATGTAATATTATTTTGTGTAATTTCTTTGGATACGAAAGGCATCCCAAAATGATAGACAAACAACTATTCACTATTGCTATATATTTTGTTTTTACATTTATTTTTTTAAATTTCCTGTTGAATTGCAACTCAACTGGGGTTCTCGCACCAGCTGTTTACCATTACATTCTTGCTGAAATGGCTGTTGGTTTTTTCTGGAATTTAAGAAACAAACCTTCTCAAAATTCCTATTGCTCTCCATACGATTCTAGTCAAGGTCTGGGTGGTACTCTTCAGTTTTTGTCTTTCCATCCTCTCGGAACCTTCACGACCATTTTCTGTGATACCAACCGATGTTGGTGTCTCTTTCTTATTTGTTACGGGGGTGGGGTGTCTGATTATTATTACTACTACAACTTGACTTACAATGTTTTGTCTTCATTATTTTTATGCTCAGTTTACATTGTTACAGCTTCATTATAATGTGCAGAAAAATGTTTCCTTTTTAGTACATTCAAGTAAAATTTACCATTACACAACGTTCAAATATAATTTGAATACATGTTTAAATGATCTTAAAAATTTAAATAATTGATTCAGTTACTATGTATTTGTTTACTACTACAAAAATATGTTAACTCCTATATCGGTTGATAAAAATCATTGTCGAGGCAATTCCATCTGTTCTTACTATTATTTTGTCTATCTTAATATTTTTTTCTATGAAAAAACACAAAGACCAACATTTACCTGAATTGGTAAATAAAGGTATAAAATATGTTAATTGTGTTTTAATTTGGCAAATTATTTTCTAAATGTCCGAATGTTTGATGTTAGCCAAACAAATGCAAAACAAGAAAAAGCAGATATTTTTAAAGATGCATTCATTCAATCTGTTTGTTTCATCATCATCCATTTTATCGTCTTATTCCTCTTGGTCAGGAATTTCACGTTTTCTGGCAGCCTGCAATCTCAGTCTCCAAGCTTGGTGGTCTTGACGATTGATTCTGTTCAAATTCCACTGTCTTAAGATCCTTGTTGATGGTGTGCAACCAAAGTTTTTGTTGGTCGTCCAACTTTCTATTTAAAGATCGCTGCCTTTTCTTATTCAAGAGTAACTCCTCTCAACGTGACCAAACCAATGTTGCAGACTGATCATCAGTTCATCAAGCTTTGGTATATTCAGCCTCGCCAACAGGGTATCAGAGCTGATATGCTAGATCTGATCTGACATTGCATATCCAGCTGATCAATGTTCTGTTATGCTGAAGGTTAGTGAGTGAGGACGGTGTTTAGCGATAAAAAATGTTATTTCAGACTTAAGCTTGACCGATCGACTGATGGACAAAATCTCTTATGTAAAGATGCATGAACATGCCTAATAAGCTACTTTCAACTCCTCCTTCTGTGTCTCACTGGTTACATTCAATATGTGAATTTAGAAATAAATATGTAAAGGAATTAATGAGAGTTTAAAACATGAAATAAATTAAAGATAAAATGGAATGTTTTAGTACATGGATTAGTGGATAAGCATGAAAACATACTAGTAGAAATAATAATACAGACACATTTCTAAAGTCAACCAACTCCCTACCCAGATTGTCCTCTTATAAATCTGACCCATATAACAGTAGCTCCTTAGGCTTAAGTGGCAATATTCCTTGACAAATGTTAATTAAAAAAAATATTAAGAAAATCGTCCGTACACCCACATATCTTCCTTCCACTCTTTCTTTGCCTCACATCCTCTCTTTTCACTCATACTCTCTCCCTTTCCTTGTTACTCTGAACTCAATACTACACCTTCCTTCCGAGTCATCTTTGACGGTTTGTTATGAAAGGGCATTTGATTCTTTTCAATAAAGCCCTTCTACACCAAAGATTAAGGTCGTTTGAAACAATCGAAATATTGGTTGGCTTTAGAGAAGTGTCTGTTATTGTTTCTACTAGTCTGTTTACATGCTTATTCACTATTCCATATACAAAAAATTCCAGAGGAATTAATGCAAATTTAATTAATTAACAACAATTATTACATATTACCTTTGTTTGCTTTGTAACCAATGGATGATTCTTTTCTTTACATTGTATGAATGGTGGAGTTGAAGTTGAGGAATTGTCCAATGACGGTTTATTTTCAATGTATAGTGTAAGTTCACAACACATCTATGAAGAACACAGCCTGTCTATCATATGTGAAGGACTTGTAAAAATTCAGAGGATATTTAATCCATTTAACATCATGACAGTATTCAGGAGCGACTCAACTTACTGAAAACTTTTCATCTGAGTCAAGCTTCCTACAAAAAACATCATGTGATCAGGACAGTAATCAGGAGCGACTCAACTCTCTGAAAACTTCTCATCTTAGTCAAGCTTACTACAGAAAACATCATGTCATCAGGAAAGTATTCAGGAGCGACCCAACTCTCTGAAAACTTCTTATCTGAGTCAAGTTTCCTACAGAAAACATCATGACTAAGAACTGGGTGCATTCAATTTTACGTAAATGTGGAACAATATAAAAAACGTGAATCTTATCGTTCATCAAAAGAAGGCTAGAAAACCTCGAAAAGCTGTAATATGTCGAGAAATTGAAAAGTTGGATATAGCAGACCCATATGAGAGAGAAAGAGGTCACATCTGCCTTTGTGAGACCAAGTAAAAATTATTGACAAAAGGACGGTAGAGTAAGATGTCTGAAAGAAGCAACTTATGTTGGCCGACAGTGGCTTCCTAAGTAGACTTACTTTTAAAATTAATACAACTAGAATTATGGGTCTTACGGGTCTAAATTCTATTATATATTTAATTGTTTTTAAGCCAGTGCATAGTTAAAGTAAAATACATTGTTTAGGACTATTAAAATAATTTCCAATGCTATTGGTAATGTTTACCCATTCATTTTATTTTTTATTGCTGATGTTTGAATTCATGTTTTGAAACATTACGTAAATCATAAATCTATGATGTCACACTAAAGTAATAATTATTTTAAGGTAATGTTTTAAGCTCTATTAATAATAATGATTTTTTCTAGACCCCGAACGAAAAAATTTCAAGTGGTGAGGAGAAGTGAGAAAGCAAATAGCAAGTCAGACCACCACCTCAGACTTACTCTGCCACCTTAAATGAATTCAGAAAGACATTCTTCACTGTATAATAAAAAGTCAACTGGGTGTTTTATTTTTCTTTAGGTCATAAGAAATGATAATAATTTATACATGAAAAATTAAATTACTGACGTAATTCTATGATTTTATAAGAATATTTGGTGCTTGTTGCTTAAAAGTCCGAAAAAAATATTTCTTTGTCTTTTAATGTTTAAGAGGTAAATAAGGGGCAGTAACTGTGAATTGTAATTTTGAGCCAGATTTTATATTTAATTTCTATCAAGCCTGATATTCTCTTAAATTGAAATCATGGATCTGAAATTGTTTCAGTTTGAAGACGTACTCTATTTTACTTCAGAAAAAGCAAAACAGATTGATTTTTTGCAAGCGCATGGACTTATTTCTGGAGAAGAGACCTGCAATTGTGGGCATAACATGCGACTTGTGCCATCACGAAATTGATGGCTTCCATTGGCGTTGTACGAGCGCATACTGTGCAAGTAAAATGTCTATTAGACGTAACAGTATATTTGATAAATCGAAATTACCGATTCGCAAAATATTGAAATTTATTTATCAGTATAAAACCCAAGTATAAACAATAAATTCTTAAATTTTCCATTTATGTATACTTTGTTGTTCATTTATTACTAATTAATTTTCTGTAAATTACGTTACATGTAATAACAACAGTTGATAAGAGTTACTGCCCTTTATTTACCTCTTAAACAGTAAAAGACAAAGAAATCTTTTTTTCGGACTTTTAAGCAACAAGCACCGAATATTTTCATAGTATATTTAAATAAATAGCATATGCAAACACTGGGAAGCATAATTTTTCTTTTTACATCATTTTTGACACTGTGCATTAGTGATTATTATATTAGTAGACTAACTGGACCTGCCACTTCACTATGGCTTCTCGAAGTTATCAACTTGAAACATTAATTTAAAATAATAAACATTTGATTCATAATTTTCTTGAAAACACAAAAAAAATTATTTATCTTTTAAATGTGACCATAAATAAACGAAAAAAGAAGAAATCAATTTGCCTTTTCAAAATCAAGTCAGTCTTTCTAAAGAAAAACATTTGAATACAAATGCTAAATATTTGTCCAGGAAATAAAACGATATTGCAAAACAAAACTGTTATATTAAAATCAAAACAATCATTGAATTAAAAAACAATAGTTAATTAATAAAATGTCCTTTTTAAAAATCAATGTTCAAATTAGTTAACTTTGTGACTGATATCGCATATACATAAGCAGTATATAAAAATGATGAATAGTCTATTGTGTAAAGTTGAATTAAGTTGAAATAATGCGTTTTTATTTCACCATTAGTGCGAGAAATGGGTCCAACTTTTGCATTTATTCATTTAGATAAAAAGATTGTCATTATTACAGCTATTTAGTATAAGGGAGACAACTCTGTTCATTTCCAAGGAATGTAGGTTTTTTTGGGAGGAGATTTAAAAGTCTTCTCCCCTAAAAAACTACATTTTTACTTATTTTTGAAGCAATTGTTTTTCTAATTGAGGTCAAATATATTTTTTGCAATTCTTTGAAATTTAACTCTGCTCAAAAACTTTACGCTAACTCAAGCAATTTAATGTGTAATAAAATCACCAAAATAAGTATTAACAAATTATTACTGTGAAAAGTAAGAGTAAAATTACCTTAAAAGACACATACTTAGCTTTAATAAAAAAGTTTAAAAATTATATTTAGGCGTTTCTCTCATTTGTGCAACTTGTTACACTAAAAGCATGAGGTGGTGATTTGGTCAAAAAATAGGCCGTACAGACTTGGTTTGAACAAATATTAAGTTACATCCATTCAATTTGCACATTTAGCGATGTAAATGCTATTTCAAACTTTAGCATGATAGATCAAACAGAAATGCTATTTAAAATTTTAGCACGACGGACCAAAAAAAAATCCTATTTAAAAACCAAACTCCCCCCAAAACTTTGATTTTGACTGTCTTCCTTTTCTTTCGCACTTTAAATAAGGGATGTGAGTTCTCCACTTTTTAGTGGTATTCCACTTTTTAATTCAGAAAAATCAGATTTCTGCTTAGATCTTTAGAGTTTCCCATGGATGCCAGTTCTCTATTTTTTGGTCGAAATCTTTTGAATAAGAAAAAGCTGATTTCTGTTAAATCATTAGAACTGTACCTCCTTATTTTTCATTGCTATTTGGCTGTATTTTATTTCTCTTCCTCTTTCTTTCCCAAGTTTTTCTCTCTTTCTCTTCCTGTCTTGCCTTCATATGACAGTTCTCTCTGAAAACTGAAAATGTTAATTTTGCTATGAAAGCTAAGACTTCAAATGAGTCATATAAGGGTAGAGTAGTTAGATGATTTTTGTTTCATCAAAGAATGACTTCCTGTCTCCTTCCTTCCCACATGTGCACTCAGTGTCTTTCTTTAAGTTGATTTTAGTTGTTGTTTTTTGCGCTGCCCTCTCTAGACACACACTCACAGATTGGGAAATTAATCTCGATTTCAGCTTTTTGTACCATTGTCTATTCACATCCCTGTATAATTGATGTTCTTTTTTGTCTTCTTCTGTAGGTGAAAAGAATGGACCGATTTCATCATTTGCTTGGCATCTTTCGGAAGAAAATCGCTTCCTTACCATTACACCAAATAGTGTTTTATCTGATGTGAAGATTTTCAATCGAATTACTCTGGTGTGTATTTTACTTCTTCTGTATAAATAAAAGTGAATGCATGTGTGTTTATTTTTCTGGGTATTCACAAAAGAAATTGACAATAGAATCTTAAATTGTGGTTAATGTGACATTGTTTGGGATTATCTCAGCAACATCGATGTCTTGATAACCACCACTCTAAAAAAAAAAAATAGAAACAACAAAAAAAAACTTCCCATTTTACAAGTTGATGCGAAGCAATTAATTTCACACTAAACTTGGGACCCTATATGGAACCCTATATATATATAGGAGAAAGAGTTTGAATTACCTACTAGATACCATCCTCGAGTGGCTTCGGTCTCTCTGTACAAGGGTTTGTCAGGACAACCTGACATAAGGATACTTTACCCTACAAGTAAACCCTTGTATTCAAAGCCCAAAGAAGATCCCCTCGATACGGCTATACACTGGCTCATACGATGAATGGGCCACCTTCTCCTCGTAATGTTACCTCAAGTAACAACACTTAGCTGGATACTCCACCAGACTGATGAATTCTTGTCCTGGAATCCTATAAGACCAAGAGACCACAAGAAAGATATACTATAACATAGTTAAGTGGTCAATTTGAGAGAGAAAAATTAATGTTCTTAACTTTTTTTACTAACTCAACATTTCAGAGGAAAAGAAGAACTTTAATGGAATATTAGAATATCTATGTATCTCATATAGAGATCATATGTTAGCCCCAGGAAGGGGCCTCTTGATTTCTGAGAACTAACATTGAAGTAAAATGAGCAAAAAAAATTATATATATGGGCACATCTAGACCAATCAACGGCAGGCCTGTGAAAGAGATCATTGTTGGGGATAGCAAACTGGAAGTTGTAGCTGAGTTCTGCTATATGGGCGACTCCCTTTCAGGCGATGGTGGTTGTGAGACTGCTGCTATTACCCAATGCAAGTCTGCCTGGAGGGGCTTTAGAGAACTCCTGCCCATCTTGATAAGTAAGCATCTGGCGATCACAACTAGAGTACAGGTGTACACCAGCTGTGTGAGGAGTGTTATGCTTTATAGCTCCGAAACATGAGCTGCATTGGCGAGCACTCAAGAGACTACAGCGTAATGAAAGAGCCATGATTTGATGGATCTGTCATGTCAAACCGGAAGACAACACTCTCTTCGGGACTCTTCTCTCTAGGCTTGGTATATGGGAAATAACTAATGCTCTTAAGCTGCACAGGATGAGATGGCTTGGCCATGTTGAGCGAACCTCCAGTTTGATCTCTCGGGCCAGAAACATGTCCATCGCATCAAGTCGGCAGGCTGGAAGATTGAGGTTTTCTTGGGATGGAAGACTTCGATCAAGACTGATAGGCAGGCCCCCGCCCTCTTATAGAGGACTAATCAAAGGTCTGTTCAAAAATATATCGGATGAAGAAGATGATATGGTGCATAATGTATGTGAGTACATGGGTTATTTTTACGAGAGCAGGAATATTATTTGACTTTATATTTTCTATATTTCAGAATTATCAATGGCATCCCCTATAATTATGCAACAAATGAAAAGGCACACAGTTGTGATGACTATAAAGTCTGAATATAGCAAATTTAGAAATAGAACTATTTTTTAAAAGTGGTTTAATCTTTCGTTTACAAAGTTCGCCTAGAGTTAAAGGCTTAAGATGGAAAGGTAACACCATTATCAAAACGTAAGATACATTCTAGACACTGATAAGATTAGAACACTTGAATTTATTCTGTAAGTACAGCACACTATTGGTGGTAATCCTAAAAGGTTCATGAAGTAGATTGCAAAGATAAAACAATGTGAAATGTTGCTTACAAAGACATCATATACAAGTCTTATATGATGAGTGAAGGTCATTTTATGAAATAATCAGAGGTAATAGGCTCACAGAATCAAGAAATGAATAGCTGAAAGTTTTCATGATCACATCACCCCTAACATTTGACCTCCTAGCTTCCCAGATTTCAATCTTTTGGACTACTATGTATGAAGCATAGTTGAGAACAAAAAATTTAATGAGCACCCTTATGATACTAAATAATCCATAGAGTAATGCCCAGTATGAACAAGGATCATCTAGCACATAGGTGATTCATACCTCACAGAAAAGCCGTTATCAAAGCTCAAGGAGACTTAATAAATAAGATTACAAAGCAATATACTTTAATTCAAAGTATTTCATATTAGCAGTCCTCTGGGCTGAACTAAGTAATTTAAAAATTCAATGGAGCTAAGCACGTTATTATATTGCCAATAACACGGTACAGCAATTACAAATGAAAATTGGCTGGTCAGAAGTAAAGTTTGGTTTATCAGCTTAAATGCTGTTTGAGTCTGACTTCAAAAATCTGACAAGATAACTTTATATGTAAGATATCTTGTGGCACAGCCCCCCTCCCCTGTTCGGTAGGGAATAGGCTGGAAACTCATGATTTTAGCTTTTTTATCTAAGAGTCAAGCATCTGCAATATTCGTAATATATTAGAGAAACACAAAAATTACTTAATACTGGCTCTGAACCTATTTCATTGACATCACCAGATAAATCTAGGGGGTATCTTTATATTAATGTTAAATGTCACGTTTACTCAATAACCTTGTTACATACGGATAGATATAATTTGTATTATTTGGACTACAGTTCTCATCTTGGATGTTGTTCTGACAACGTTTCAGGCCGATGTAACCTCGACTGTCTTGTTGAACTCTGGGAATTAGTATGGAATTTTGACCTGATTCTCTAGTGTGACAAGATGCACCTGAAGGTCAGAGGTTAGATCGGTCAAAATGTTGTGAGAATAACATCCAAGATTAGAACAGTAGTCCAAATAATACAAATTATCAATCCTCATCCATATATCAGATATAAGTGGCACCACTAATAAAAAATCCAGTTTTATATAAAATAATTTTTATAAAGTACTAACCTTCAAAAGGCACATGTCAAAATTTGAGCCCAATCGGATTATTAGTTTACAAATTACAGTTAAGTGAAGCTACTGTTACAATTTTTCAGAACAATGGAAAAATCTGAATTTTGTGTGTTGATAAAGTATTGCTTTCCGATGGAGGAAAATACTGGTTAAGCAAACAATAGGTTGATAAGTAGTGTCATTTGGATTCTGCTCCATCGGAAATAATGATTAAGAGGAAGTATGCTGACTTTAAATGCGGTCCTACAAACACAAATGATGCTAAACGCTCAGGTTGACCAAATTCAGCAGTTGCCCTGGATAACATGTAAATTGAAATTGCATGATCTAGCAGAGGAGTTGAAGATATCAGAAAGCAGTGTATTCACCATTTTGCATGAACATTCGCACTGAGAAAGCTGTGTTCAAAGTGAGTGCTGCGTTTGCTCACAGTCTATCAAACACAACAACATTCGACGATTCAGAGCATTGTTTGCAACTGTTTCAATACAACAAAAGAAGTTTTTGTATCATTATGTGACAATGGGTGAAAACAAAGATGCAAACATCAGTAGGCAAGGTTTTGGTCTCCGTATTTTGGGATGCACAAAGTATTTTGTTCATCGATTACCTTGAGAAAGAAAGAATCATCAATAGTGAATTTATATAGCATTATTGGTGTGTTTGCTTCCTTCAGGAAGCAATCACCAAAAAGCAGCCACAAATGAAGAAAACGTGCTCTTTAACCAAGACAAACTCGATTGCAATGATGGCAAAACTACATAAATTGCAGTTCAAATTGCTTCCACGCCCATCCTATACTTCAGCTCTGTCTCCCAGTGACTACTGGCTGTTTTTAGATCTTAAAAGAATGCGCCAGGGAAAGAGATTTGGCTCCAATGAAAAAGTGATATCGGAAACTGAGGTGTATTTTGAGGTCAAAGATGAATCGTTCTACAACAAAAGGTATCAAGTGAAACGTTGAAATCAACCTCCTTCTTGGGTGATACACTATGTTGATGAACCAAGTCGAATTTTGCCTTAAAGTTGTTGTTTTATTACTAGGGACTTATTGAGTGATGTGTTAGAATAATATTATGGTTTCTATTTTTCTTTTGTTTCTTAGGACTGGTCAAATGAGTTTGCGTTAATGGAAGTATCGGGTAAATATAAAGAGGAGATTCACCTTCCACCAGAATTGGAAAGCAAAGATATCGGAATGATTATGAAGGAACGAGCACTCAATGGATATGGCATGGAGGTTTGTTTTCTTTGTATTTTTAAAAACTTTTTCTTCAGTATTATAACCACCAACCATGCGTTTCATCCTTTACTGGTCAATAAATAGGTATCCCATAGTGGTGAATGTATAGGGACCAGTCGAGGACAGCCGATAAACCTGTCTCTGAAAGGTACAAACCATTCTGTATGAACCTTTAACCCACGGTAATATGTTTCCAAGCACTTTTGTGCAGCTACAGTGTCTAATTAGTTTCTTTAAAGTGAATGACCGTCGATGCATGGTGAAGAGTTACACCGTTCACAAGGTAATTCCGTTAATGTACATGAGCATAGACAGAACCGGCTGATCTAAAGGACTTAAAAACCCAAAAAACTCCCTCTATTTTCTATGGGTAGGTGTAGTTCCTGTGGCGAGCATCAACAAACAGATACTTTGGACGAGATAACGTAGCAGCTTAGGGAAAGAGCATTCGGCATGATAACCAGAATGTGCATTGCTCCAGTTAGTGGGGAACCGTAATACAGCTATAGTAGTGGTGCACGTAGATGTCGTCAGTCATTTAAAGATTCAATGACTGTAAGACCTCATCACACCTACAACTTGTGGAAGACTTTGGATACCATTTAGAGGGCCTGCTGCCAACAATGTCTGACAGAGATGGTTGGAGGGAGCGTGTCAGGAGAATCCAAGTAGAATTCTACACCTGATTGAATAAAATGGGCACCAATTTAATTACTGGTGTAAAATTGTGTTTACGCATGGGTAAGACATGGCACTCTGAAAAAAAAGCCTTCCGATCACCTTAGACTTTATTTGATTAATTCGATTTTTGATTATCAAGGCGAAGACAAAGACAGGAATATTGTCAAAAGTTAACTTCTGTCTCAAGAAACAATGGATATGCTCTGAAAGGATGCACATTTGTTGAGTGATTGTTTCCATAAAGCTTTGTTTCCCCACTTTCCATGGATGTTTTTAGTAATTCAAATATATTGCTGGCTCGCTATCGCTTTGCAAACATTAATTTAAAAAATACACATTTCATTCATAAGTTTGTTGTAACACAGAAAAAAAAATCTTTGCCATTTATTTATATAGATAAACATTAACTTTTTGGTTATTTTGATGCAAATTTATTTATCTTTTAAATGTGACCATAATGAAACGAAAGAATGAAGAAATCAATTTGCCTTTTCACTTGCAATTTAGAAATAGATCACAACTTGTTGAAAATCAGGTCGGTCCCTCTAAAGAAAGGAACATTTGAAGACAAATGCTAAATATTTGTTAAGGAAATAAAACAATATTGTGAAACAACTATTTGTTATATTTAAATTAAAACGATCATTGAATTAAAAAACAATAATAAATAATAGTTAATTAATGCCTTTTTGCAAAACCAATATGCAAATTAGTTAACCTTGCGACTTATATCACATATACATAAGCAGTATATAAAAAAGACGGTGCATCTATTGTGTAAAGTTGAATTGACTTGATGTAGGGAGATTTGACTTTACCGTTAGTGCGAGAAATGGGCACAATTTTCACATTTATTCATTCAGACATATCTATGCCCTTCACATGCATAGGACACTCAAACTTCTTACCTGTCCTCCATTTCACTAAATTATATCTATAGCCTTCACATGCATAGGACACTCAAACTTCTTACCTATCCTCCATTTCACTAAATTATATCTATAGCCTTCACATGCATAGGATACTCAAACTTCTTACCTGTCCTGCATTTCACTAAATTATATCTATAGCCTTCACATGCATAGGACACTCAAACTTCTTACCTGTCCTGCATTTCACTAAATTATATCTAAAAACCCTTTTTTACATCTTTTACCAATAATATAAATGCATATCTATATATATATCTATATATATATATTTAAACATTTTTTTATTTTTTTATTTATACAAACATTATTGGTTACATATGTGCATACATGTTTCAGCTGTACTCTTCACAGTCAACCTCTTCAGACAAAAGAAGACAAGGAAGCCACTACATACATACATGTTAATGTATCAATAGTTTATCAAACGTACACACACATGTAAACAAGTAACCACATATACATATCTATATCTACAAACTTTGATCTCTATATAAAACATATAAATGCACATATTTGCATATACATAAGTAAACATACATACACACATGTAAATACATATATATATATATATATATATATATATATATATATATATAGATCTCAAAGTAGAAATAACATCTAACATTAAAATAGTTAATTTTCTAGACGTAACATTCAACTTAGATAAAGAAACTTATGAACCGTATACTAAAGACAATGCCAACCCGATCTATGTCCACCCACTCTCTAACCACCCAAAAACCATTATTAAACACATCCCCAGATCAATCGAAAAAAGAATTAGTGATAACTCCTCTAATGAAGAAATTTTTAACAAACACAAGGACTTTTACAATAAAGCGTTAAAGCAAAGTGGATACAAAAACACCCAAATTAAATTCACCAAACCTACACCTCCCAACAACAGACGCAAAAATAGGGGTAGAAAAATTATCTGGTTCACACCCCCATATAACAACATGGTTAAAACCAAACTCGGTAAAAGATTCTTAGACTTAATCAATCTACACTTCCCTCCCAACAATATACTGCACAAAATCTTTAATAAAAACACCCTCAAATTAAGCTATAGCTGTGGTGAAAATTTAGAAAAAATAATAAAAAAACATAACAACAAAATTCTAAATGAAAAAACTACCGCAACTAAAACAGCAAATACCAAGGCCTGTAACTGCACAAACAAAAAAGAATGCCCATTACAACATAATTGCCAAATAACCCAATCAGTATATCAAGCAACCATCTCTACTAAAGAAAACCCAACCCTGAAAAAATTCTACATAGGTATGACTGGTAATACCTTCAAAGAAAGATATACTGGACATAAGTGTTCTTTTAATAACCCTACATATCAAAAAAGAACCTCACTTTCTATATATTACTGGGAACTATACAACAATAACCTATCACCAACAGTAACTTGGAACACAATTAGAAGAACTAGCACCTGTGGTTCCCTAAACTCACCTTGCTACCTTTGCCTAACAGAAAAACTTGAAATAATTAAATTCAGCGATAGGGGCAAACTTCTAAACAAAAAACAAGAAACATCAATTAACTGTAGGCATAATAGATTACACCTTCTTAGTAATCCACTCATAACCCCTTAGGCTGTTATTATATATTAAAAAAAAAAAAAAACAAAAAAAAAACACCTCCCCACCAACTGAAAATTTTGTCAACACAACTATCATCTTATACCTTTTATTAATTATTATTATTTTTATCTCTATTAGTAGTAGCATTTTTGTTTGTAGTATTATTTGTAGTAGTACTGTAAGCGGTAGTATTGGTTGGTATTATTATTGTTGTTATTATTATTATTATTATTATTATTATCATTATTATTATTATTATTATTATCATACCCACAACGATTAACACTAATGGTCATCTTCTGTATTTTTCTTTACTCTTAAATACCCCCCTTTTATGCTTATCCATTTTTTGATTAATATTTCTATATTTCTTAGATTATTTTTTAGATTATATTTTTTAGATTATCATTATCAATTATTTATTACTACTATTATTAATATCTTAAACTTAACTATTTGACATTGAATCATTTTCTTCATTCTTTTCATTTTTTCACCTTTTTTTCATTTTTTTTTCACTTTTTTCATTTTTTCATTTTTTCATTTTTTCATTTTTTCATTTTTTCATTTCTGTACTTTTTATCAAGATAATTATTGTTATCAGTGGTGACACCATGTCTGACGTTACTATCATAGTTATTGTTATTTGCAGCAATGAAATTAACAGTAGCACTATTATTAATAATATTGCCATGTTTTACCGTTACCTTACTTTTGCCTCCACTGCCATTTTTATTATCTTTATTATTATTATTATTATTATTATTATTATTATTATTATTATTATTATTATTATTATTATTGTTGTTATTGCCACCATTATGACTACTTCTATAATTTTTCACTATCATCATTACTATTGTTAAGATTACTGGGATTACCACTCTGATTACTGTTGTCTGTTAAACCACTATTTTTATATGATCAGCATTATTGCAACCATTAACCCATATCATAATATCGGCAAACATTATCTTATCATTATCTAATATTATTATGATAATCACTACCCCCTAGGATTCCTAATATTCCTTAATTATTCTATTTCTTTCCTAAACTATTATTTTTATTATTATTATTATTACCATTATTATTATCATTATTATTATTATTATTATTATTATTACTATTATTATTAATAATTAATAACGCCAGCATTTTCCAGTTATTCTTTTAGTTATATATTTTTAATATTTTTTAATATTTTTTAGTATTTTTTAGTATTTTTATTATACTTCATTTATTATTATTTTCATTATTTCACCTCAATTATTAGGGGTATCTATTATTATTATTATTATTATTATTATTATTATTATTATTATTACTACTACTGTTGCATACACGCTCACATTAAACGTCACGAGAGCAAAGGGGGGGAGAGAGAACTTCTTTATTACTTCAGGCAGAAATCCTTCCGGACTGAGGCATTTCTCCAAAATCACCTCACCGGCCGAAAATAACGCGTAATGTTCACGAGAGGATTAATGGTGATCTCAATCTCTCCCCCAGCACCTCCGATGATACAATTTTCATAGACATTCTCATAGTCGTTTTACTCTATAAAATTCGAACAGTATATCACTTTTTCTCTATAAATTTCGTAAACACAGTCCTAAATCTTCACTCATCAACTTACGGCATCTCAGCCTTTTTTCAATTACAAATCTTTTAACGGCATCTCAGGCCTTTTTCATTACGAATCTTTTCACGTCATCTCAACCTTTTTTTAATAAACGTCCTCTGTTCAAACCACTACCGTTTACGGCATCTCAGGCCTTTTTCAATTACGGCCTCCTTTCATTTATAGCCTCTTTCATTTATACGTATCTTAACGTCTTTAAAACAGTTCTCAAACAAATCTCAAATAGATCTCAAAGGTTACCTTGATTTCTGTTCTCCTCTTTGGCCCGTGATTCGTCTAGTCTTCGCCGCTGTGTCGTCTCGATCAAAGGAAGAAGTATGTCTCGGACAAAAGGAACACACGAGACCCGGGTTTTCTTGAGGGAATATTTCACACAATTTTATTCATTCTCAACACTCCATTTTCTTACTTTTCGGTTCGGTTGTTGTCAGGGGGATTCCGGCTTCGATTCTCTCACACTCGGGCTATTTTCTTTTCTTCTGGGGATATCTTTTGGCCCTCCCACAGCGGGGCCCTGCCCGTTTTCCCGGCTACATTTTCGCAACCGATCTGAACACTCTCGCTTCCAGACACAGACTGATTCTAAAAACTAAGTTGTTGTTCTCTGTGGTCGCGTGATTCTCGTTCCCACGCAGACCAAGGGGACAAAACCGTCTCACTCTGATCTCTGACTCAAAGGTCACGTCAGGTTTCTAGATTTGTTTTGACTATTCCTGAATCAAACACTTCTCTGACTCATTTCTGAGTCCAGAAACAAAACCTATTTTTCGAATAACAAAACTAGCTATTTGATACTAGTTAATCTACCCGTTTGAAATACAGGGCCCGTCATAATATAACACTCCTCTCCACCTTATCTTTCAAAATTTCTTCCCTGAAGAAATTTACACAAATATCCAAATCCATCACCAACACTTTTTTTTTTTTAAATACACACGCACATTTTCATCTAATCATCGGTACACAACCGATTGCTGATCGGGCGTATTGCCGCGATATGGGGGCGCAAAAACAGAAACCCCTTTCCTTAACCTGTAAACTTAAATGGTCAGCCTCTCAAAATTACAAGAGGTACCGTTTTCCTACCACTGTCTAATCTGGACCATATACTTCGAACATTCCAGTGCCCCGGCGCAAACGTCCGCGAACAATCACCCATGTCTCTAGCTCCCAGCCCTGTTCATTAAACGTGGAGGACCCCATCCCATGGATCTATCTAGTCGATACGGTATTGAGCGAAATGTCACATCGAATCATCCTGCTCCCGGAACACGCCGAATGACCACAAACTAGGCCCAACCTATAATCTTATAATTAAATCCAATTAACACCCGGTACCTCTTTTTTTTTTAAAATCGATCCCCATGGTTCTATCCGCCCCGACGCGCGCACCCGGGTCACACCACACCCCAGCTTAACTCCATCCCCACTGGTGTTGAGCAGACACCAATTCTATGCGTTCCCTTCCCGTGTCCTTATCTATGCGGTGAGGGGGTGGGGTATCTTCGCAGCACACTCGTCGGCAAACATCCAAAATCCACAAAAAACAATGGGACCACAATTTCAAAGCTTAACATTTTACACAACTTTCACACACTCTATCGGCGCAGTTGGGTACACCTGGGTCACAAAAACAACAATCTCCATAACTGACCACCTTCCTTTTCTCGTGGTCCCACAGAATGACCATCACCGTCATTCTCCCGTTCGCAATTTTAACGTATGCAGGCTTTACCACAAGCCTCGCCACTAACCCATGGGTACTCTATAAAAGAGAGCATACGAGCAAACGCCGGGAATCCCTCATTGACTTTCCAAGCCTGTACATACTCTGTACACGGGGATTTTTCCCGATAAAATCAACCCTGTCCAAGGGTTTCCGCGATCCGACCCAAACCAACTCCCGCTGCCCGAACCTAATCAACTCAAATCGCCCGGCTGACCCAAACTCATTCAATTTAAGAACTGTTTTTTTTTTTTCAATTACATTTTTAAATTTCACCATCCTCTAAATAGTAAAATCTCATTCACTCAAGCATTGGAAACCCGGAATCCTCCATGTAACAAATACATCAAAATACATCAACATACATCAAAAAAAAAAAAATAAATAAAATTCATTCCACCCAACAACAACAAAAAAATAAAACCGAAACCGACAGAACCAATGGAGAACATATCTCCATAACACAATACAATACAATTCAAAAAAGAAAGGGAAAAGAGAACAGCGCCCGACACAGCGGGCCGACATGCCGCCAAACTCCAGCCCGGACGCCACCAGATCACCCGTCGTTGTCGTCGTTATTTTTCTGCCACCTTCATAGCAGTTTTCAAGGCCCACGGGCGCCTTCTTTCTCTCTCTCTCTCTCCCTCTCTCTCCCTCTCCCTCTCTCTTTTTAACACGCATATTCCGACCTCGCGCGCACATTTTTTTTAAACAATCTCTTTTAACATTTCAATTCTTCTCTCTTCTTTCTCTCTCTCTCTTTCTAGGACGCACACACATTCCAAAAAACAAAAGACATCGGCCACAGGGTGGCACATCGGTCCCTCTCTTTCCACGCTCTCTCCGTCTCTGTCTCTCTCTTTCCAACACATTCTCTCTTTTTTTTTTTCTTAACACGCACACTCCGTCCTCGCGTGTACATGCCATTTCAGCACATCCACCCTTTTTTAACATTTCACTTCTTCCTCTCTTTCTCAATTGCATACCTCCCTTGTTTCTCTTTTTTTCTTTTTTTCGCCCGTCACCGCCTTTGTCCCCCACCAACACAAACCAGAAAAAAAATTACAGCAACAAATTCTTAAAACACAACACAAAAAAAACATAATTACGGCAAATCGTCCTTTTCTTTCTAACTAGAATGTACTTTTCCTACAAAGTCTTAACAATTGTTTTTGCGCGTGTGTGTGCGTGCGTTATTCTTTCTTTTTTTTGTGAATCTTAACAATTAATAAAATCTCTTTCTGCGTAATCTAATAATTGTGTGTGCGTGCGTTCTTTTTTTAACAAAATGTGTCCTTTTTTTTTTTTTCTTTCTTTTTTTGTGAATCTTAACAACTAACAAAATGTGTCTTTTTCTCTCTCTGCGTAATCTAATGATTGTGTGTGCGTGCGTTTTTTTCTTTTTTTTTAACAAAATGTGTCTTTCTTTTTTCTTCTTTCTTTTTTTTGTGAATCTTAACAATTAACAAAATGTGTCTTTTTCTCTTTCTATTGTGTGTGCGTTCTTCTTTCTTTTTTTTTTTTTTTTTTTTTTTAACAAAATGTGTCTTTCTTTTTTCTCTTTCTTTTTTTTTGTGAATCTTAACAATTAACAAAATGTGTCTTTCTTTTTTTTTCTTCGTAATCTAATAATTGTGTGTGCGTTCTTCTTTTTTTTTTTTTTTTTAACAAAATGTGTCTTTCTTTTGTGTATCTCAACAATTTTCCCCTCGTGTCTCGTTCCTTTTTTTTCTTCCTTTTTCTATTACTTTAACTTCGTAACAGTTCCTTTTTTTTTTTTTTAAATTTATCTATCCAACATAAAAATACGAGGTACTCACTGTTCGTTGACATCACTCTCCGTTGATCTCCCTCTGTCTTCGCTTGCTTCTGGACCCCAAGATTTTCGTTGTAGCAACGCGGTTCGTTTCAACCTATTTCTTGTGGAAATAGCAGGTCACGGCAACCAATTCAATATATGTTGCATACACGCTCACATTAAACGTCACGAGAGCAAAGGGGGGGAGAGAGAACTTCTTTATTACTTCAGGCAGAAATCCTTCCGGACTGAGGCATTTCTCCAAAATCACCTCACCGGCCGAAAATAACGCGTAATGTTCACGAGAGGATTAATGGTGATCTCAATCTCTCCCCCAGCACCTCCGATGATACAATTTTCATAGACATTCTCATAGTCGTTTTACTCTATAAAATTCGAACAGTATATCACTTTTTCTCTATAAATTTCGTAAACACAGTCCTAAATCTTCACTCATCAACTTACGGCATCTCAGCCTTTTTTCAATTACAAATCTTTTAACGGCATCTCAGGCCTTTTTCATTACGAATCTTTTCACGTCATCTCAACCTTTTTTTAATAAACGTCCTCTGTTCAAACCACTACCGTTTACGGCATCTCAGGCCTTTTTCAATTACGGCCTCCTTTCATTTATAGCCTCTTTCATTTATACGTATCTTAACGTCTTTAAAACAGTTCTCAAACAAATCTCAAATAGATCTCAAAGGTTACCTTGATTTCTGTTCTCCTCTTTGGCCCGTGATTCGTCTAGTCTTCGCCGCTGTGTCGTCTCGATCAAAGGAAGAAGTATGTCTCAGACAAAAGGAACACACGAGACCCGGGTTTTCTTGAGGGAATATTTCACACAATTTTATTTATTCTCAACACTCCATTTTCTTACTTTTCGGTTCGGTTGTTGTCAGGGGGATTCCGGCTTCGATTCTCTCACACTCGGGCTATTTTCTTTTCTTCTGGGGATATCTTTTGGCCCTCCCACAGCGGGGCCCTGCCCGTTTTCCCGGCTACATTTTCGCAACCGATCTGAACACTCTCGCTTCCAGACACAGACTGATTCTAAAAACTAAGTTGTTGTTCTCTGTGGTCGCGTGATTCTCGTTCCCACGCAGACCAAGGGGACAAAACCGTCTCACTCTGATCTCTGACTCAAAGGTCACGTCAGGTTTCTAGATTTGTTTTGACTATTCCTGAATCAAACACTTCTCTGACTCATTTCTGAGTCCAGAAACAAAACCTATTTTTCGAATAACAAAACTAGCTATTTGATACTAGTTAATCTACCCGTTTGAAATACAGGGCCCGTCATAATATAACACTACTACTGTTATTGCCACCATTATGACTACTTCTATAATTTTTCACTATCATCACTACTATTGTTAAGATTACTGGGATTACCACTCTGATTACTGTTGTCTGTTAAACCACTATTTTTATATGATCAGCATTATTGCAACCATTAACCCATATCATAATATCGGCAAACATTATCTTATCATTATTTAATATTATTATGATAATCACTACCCACTAGGATTCCTAATATTCCTTAATTATTCTATTTCTTTCCTAAACTATTATTTTTATAAACTCTAAAATATTATTGACCACTATTATTATTTTTATTATTATTATTATTACCATTATTATTATTATTATTATTATTATTATTATTATTATTATTATTATTATTATTATTATTATTATTATTAATAATTAATAACGCCAGCATTTTCCAGTTATTCTTTTAGTTATATTTTTTTATATTTTTTGGTATTTTTTAGTATTTTTATTATACTTCATTTATTATTATTTTCATTATTTCACCTCAATTATTAGGGGTATCTACTATTATTATTATTATTATTATTATTATTATTATTATTATTATTATTATTACTACTACTATTCCTGTTACATTTAACGAATATACTTATTTATTCAAATTAACTCCAGACAAATTATAAAGACAATATAAACCCAGAACCGCGACACATTTTATCACCGCCCCAACCAATATAACAATCAGCCCAGTTTGCACGCACGCATACTACAGTTCACTTGGAAAAATACATTTATAAACTCGACGGTTTTTTGACACCTAATTCGTGCATGTCTACCACCCCCCTCCTTCCCTCCCGATCTAAATCAACAGACGCCCTCTCTCTCTCTCCTTCTTTTTCTTTTTCTTTTTTCCTCTATGTGTCTCTCCCCTCATCATTATTTGTTCCTCTTTCCACCATATATTTTTATTTTTTTATTTATTTATTTATTTATTTATTTGCCCTGTCTGTTTCAGATTCTAGACCTTAGATTTTTAGATTTTTTAATTTTTAATTTTTAATTTTAATTTTTTAACGGCTTTAATTTTTGAAATGTTAAATTTCTTTCCTTCTTCTTCTCTGTCTCTACCCCTCCACTTCATTCTCTCCAAATATGATCTGAGGTTAAGATCGGATTCTAACTCTGCCTGATGAGATCTCAGTTTATAGTAACTGTTGATCGATAACATCGACATGCCAGTGTCGCAGATTTTGTACATGTCTGTGTAAATAAAATTATCATATATATATATATATATATATATAGAGAGAGAGCGAGAGAGAGAGATCCACACATATTATATATATATATATATATATATACATATTACTAACGGATACCTCCCTTTTTCCTACTGATTAGTGCAGTCCATATATAAATATTTTGGTCAATATTTACCTCTTTCTGTCCAATATTCTAACGGTTATTGAATTAATTCACTATAAACACAATTTATACATACATATCCTACCCGTGCGTTAACGTATATTTATGCATATGCATAATTACACGTACATATATCTATACCTAGACATATATACACAGAATCCCTATGTATATATACACGTACAACTATATTTATTACTTGTATCTTACTTATACTCTCAGATATCTACCCATATACATGTATATATACATATATATACACACAACTACATGCAGTGACATGTAAATACGTCCATAAATATATACATACATACATAAAGAATATATATAAAAATATAAAACTTTTACACACATAAATAATATACACATACACAAAAAAGGACTTATCCATGTAACTATATACACATGTATGCACACATCTAGACACATTTATATCCTTTTTACATACATTCATACACACCCATATGTTATATTACATTCGTATGGGCTTCCATACGTGCTCCCGGAGCTGGAAGTCGTCAGGTGACGCGTATTTAAACTGGCCATATCTGCCATGTTTTTGTATTCCTTTTTTAGTTGAATAAAGTTTGGCTTCCAAGTAACACATGCTTTTTATTACAATTTATTCAACTTAAACTTTTTTTTTGGATGTCTACCACGATACTAAGATGGATGTGACATGGAAACCAAAATGCCTAGACATTGATCCCAGTCTGCCAAGGAATACCGACACTGGCGTGCAATATTAAGTAATTACCTTGAAGATTATGAAGATAGGATACCGAACAATTACAGAGCCCTGTTAAGCTGTGTGAGCTCTAATGTTTATGAATTTATAGAGACATGTATGAACTTTGATGCTGCTATAGCAAAGCTGTACAGCTTGTTTATTAAAACACCGAATGAAGTCTTTGCAAAACATATACTAGCAACCAGACGGCAGAAGCCGGGAGAAACGATGGACGAATTTTTTTCGAGAATTGGAGAAACTAAAAAGGAATTGCAACTTCCGCGACCACAGTGCAGAGGGGTGTGGCGACGAGGCAATGCGTGACATATTCATTTCTGGAATATCCTCACCTTCAATACGACAGCGGGTCCTGGACAATAAAACACTGGACCTTCTGACGGCGTACAGTCAAGCCTCTGCGTTGGATATAGCCCAGCGTAATAGTGATGCGTATGCAACTCCGGATACCTACCTGGCTACGGTCGTGGACCCAGGATCACTACAGGTATGTGAATGTAGTTGTTCTAGTCCTCCAGTTGCTCCCAGTGAATCGGCTACAGCTGCCACATATAAGAATCGTAAATGTTTCTTTTGTGGTTTCTCCTACCGCGAGGCTACTTGCAATAAATGCTCCAAGAAAGGACATTATGCCTGCGTGTGCAAATCTGAGTCTTCAAGTTCAGTGGCAACATTGGTCGGTTCTCACTTACTGACCACATTTACCAACATACCACAAGGACTCGCGCCAGCTGCAACGCATGTGACTATTAACGGGACAAGATTAAGTGCTCTCCTGGATTCTTGCAGTACTGACAGCTATCTTAATGAAAGAATTGTGCAGGAACTAAAACTAAAAGTTTATCCGTCCAATAAAGACATTTTTATGGCTCAGAAAACCTTGAATACTCGTTCCAAGGGCTATGTTGTTGTTAACCTAGCTCTCGATCTTAATAACCAGTTCTACATTGCTACATGGCTTGGTATTCTGAAAAATCTGTGTTCGGACTTAATACTTGGCCAGCATTTCTTGCGTCAACATCAGAGTGTAACTTTTAAATACGGTGGGCCCCGTCCCAAGTTAACTATGGATAGAGCTCCCCCCTTTGTGCATTGGCCGCAGCAAAAATAGAAGAGCCGTCTCTTTTTCAAAATGTATCTTCAAACTGCAAACCAATAGCTGCCAAATCCATACGTTTTAGCAAGGACGATCAGATATTCATTGCAGAGGAAGTTAATCATCTATTCTCTGAGGGCATAATCGAAACCAGCATATCACCATGGCGAGCCCAAGTAGTGGTAGCGAAGGACCCCACCCACCGACATAAAAAGCGGATGGGTGTGGATTATTCACAAACAATTAACCAATACACTGAATTAGATGTCTACCCATTGCCAAGGATAGACGACATGGTGAATGATCTCCTTAACAGTAACCCGACCTATGCACACATTAGGTACCCAGATGAACGAAACTCTACTGTGTCTGTTCGTGACTTAGCACCTTGTCCCGAAGCCCAGACAATTTTAAGGTCTCCTATTGAGGAACAAGAGAGAGGTGACGCGTATTTAAACTGGCCATATCTACCACCTTTTTGTATTCCTTTTTTAGTTGAATAAAGCTTGGCTTCCAAGTAACACATGTTTTTTTATTACACCATATATACACTACATTTCTATCATCAAACTTAAGTGTTTACATCATTTATTCCTATTAATACGTGCAAACATTCATATCTTTACGTCACTAAATAATATATATACTTTTTGATATCAGCCTATTACTGCCGAATAGCTCATTTCTATTTCATACATTATATTATCCCTTCTCTCAAAGGCAAACAATTACTTAACTTTCTTCTATATACTTACGGTTCCTACTCAATGCCTCCTGTTTTTTACCAAGTCACGGGTAATGAATTTAGAAGTGACTCTACCGATATTTATCTTGCAAAATTATTGAATACGTGTTAATATTTACCTTTCTTCTTTTACGCTTTTCGATGTACTTGAATTCTATTATATTTTGAATATATCATACTTTTTTTATTCTTTTTTATATATATATGTAGACTGTGGAAACCCTCCCCATCTCGGCATCTTGCAGTATTCATCCTTTCTAGCTCTCTCCGTTCTATTTATTTACATTTATACCTACTCTAGTATTAATACAAGGAACTTACAAAATAAGCATCACTAAGGCAAACAAACTGGTCAAGTACAGTGCATGTAATTGTAACGGTTAATTCTATATATAAATAAATAAGAATTATGAGAAAGTATTAAAATCAGATCTACTGTAGATCTGGTGTAGTGGTCTGTTTTAGATTACTTAAGTACAAAAATATAAAAACACAAGACTAAAAATAAAATAGAATAAACAACATAAACTCACAATGAAGTAAAAGTCAGTAAAGTCAAAATAAGAATAAAATCAATATGTAACATAATAGTCGTTATTGGACATCATTATTTGTAATTTAAAGTCTGCTTAGTGTGTGTTCCTTGAAATGTTTGCAGTTTAAAGTAGTTTCCTGTCTGACGTTGAGTAATCTTTCCTTGTCTTTAAATCTTACAATTTCTAGTTTCTCACCTAGGCATAAGAAACAGGGTGAGTTGAGTGATCTACAGGTCTTGGCTTTTCGTATTATGCTCCATCTAATTATTGTTTTTTTTCTATCATCTATCAATTCCCAGAAGTATCGGGACAACAAAGTGTTACTATAGTTTTTATTTCTAAAAGATAATGTGTGCACGTAAAACCTATCCTTAAAACTCCCTGACATGCTTCCTATTTAAAATTTCTTTTGATCTGGATTTCCTGCTGTGTAGATTTTTGTGCAATATATTACTGATGTGGTAATGCAATTGTTTTGTAGGGGACATTCATCCTGTCTTTGACAATTACAATTGTTAGTGGTTCATTACTGTCAATACTATTATTTGTATCATTCCTTTTAAGTATTTTATTGTTGTGTTTTATAATGATTCTTTGTAGGTTATCTGTGCAACTATAACTTAATTTTAATGTGTTTTTATTAAATAACTTATGCAGTGCGTTACTTGGTGGGAAGTGTTTGTTTATAAGCTGTAGGAATTTGCTACCAATTTTTGTTTTTAACATTAAATTGAAGGGGGGTGTAAACCAGATTATCTTGTGGCCTCGATTTCTAGAATTGTTCGTATTTGTTGCTATATTCTTATATGCAAAATGCAACAAAATTAGAAAGATAATTCACAAAGAAATGAATATACTAGGGCTTAAGGTTAACTTCCTTTATGTAACTAGCAAGTATAAACCCTTCATGAAAGAAAACTCCAACCCTATATACGTGCACCCACAATCAAACCACCCACCTTCAATGATTAAACACATACCTAAGTTCATAGAAAGTAGAATTAGTAATAATTCATCGGATGAAACAACATTTAACAACTATAAGAACATTTATAACACAGCTTTAAATAATAGCAGGTACATAAACGCTGATATAAAATATAAGAATATAGCAACAAATACAAACAATTCTAGAAATCAATATTATATAATATATATATATATATATATATATATATATATATATAAATAAACAATAGAAAATTAAATTCTAGTAACCATGTCTTTATTCATTAAAAAAACAAAACTATTGACGATCTTTTTCACCATTACTTAGACAACTAAATTATAGTAATATATCTCGGATTTGCTATGATATATATGATTCTGTATTTTGGTTGGTCCATCAAGAATTGGATCTTTTTAAAAATGAATAAAGACATGGTTGCTGGAATCTAATTTTCTATTGTCTATTCATATATACTCTGGAGTTTAAAAAAATAACATCTATTCAGCTTCAATCGTGAAAGTTTGACTATAAATAATAAATATATACACATATATATATATCTAAATGAATAAATGCGAAAGTTTTTTTCATTTATCACTCCTATCAAATAATCAAAACGGGTTATTGTAATTTTAATCAATGATACAACATAAAGACTTGATATTCTGTATATATAGTGCAGATAAACGATTAAGAGAGAACCTTTTGACTCCCTAATTAGCATAACTATTTTTTAAACCGTTCATAATTAATTAACATTTGGTATTATTAATTTGGAATTGCATTTGCTTATGTTTGTTATCTATATGCAATAGTTTTGTACATATTAACAGTAATTACGTAAAGTTGTTTAATAAATAAATCGGAAAAATAACTAAAACACCTTAAATTTAAACAACCAGCGCTCACTCACGATCTTACCGAAGGTCGAGCGAGGCATAAGTGAGAATATAAAGGGGAGGGGAGAGAGAGAGTTTGGTTGTCTCGCTAGCTTTCTCTCTGATCCCTTTCTATCACCATCTTTTTTCAGTTTTTACATCTTCCCTGAAAAATAAATAATTTTTTTTTTTATTAGTTAACGCCTTTATTGTAAAGTTTAACAAAAAACTTATTGTTTAATGTTTACAAAGACCTTATCACTATTTTGATTGACAAATTAAAACAATAGTTTAGTAGCACTGTCCCTATTACGAAAAAACATTGATTTGTATTTTGGTATGATTGAAGATTAACATCCTCCGCAAAATTACCCCCCATCCACCCCAAAAGTATTCTACCTGTTTTAGTGTGAAAACCCTGAAAAACTTCATGGAAAGATGAAAAGAAAAAAAAGTATTAATTTGGAATTTAAAGTGGGGAAATTTTATGTATATAAATTTAATGTAAAATGATCTTCATTTTTGGGGCCAGTTTTAGGGCAATTAACTAAATTCTTTTTTTCTATGAGAGTTAAATCCGCTGCATTTTTTTGGGGGAGGGGGTAACTACTTTTTTTTTTTTAAACGATTAGATGTCGTTTTATGACCTTGCCACTCGGACTTAGGGTTAGTAGTAAAAACCTTTGATAAGTTTCCTAAAAAGATAGAATGGCCCGGAAATTAGTTACATAGTACTTTATCTCCGTTTTCCATGGTATTAACACGCAATCACCTAAAAAATAGAAACAGAATTTCCTTTATTCGAGGGGAGAGATATTGGACGGGTATTAATCTGCAAATTTACCCATATTTAATTTTAAAAAAATCTTATACATTTTTTTTTAACTATACGTCCCTTTTTTATTTTAATTTCAAGCAATTGATTTTAGTTGTTTACTTTTCCCGTGAAAATTGAATAAAATCTTAAATTATCTAACTATTTAAATACCTTATCTTAATGGTATAAATAAAAATATAAAAGTTTGGATATTATTATAGATGAACCCCCATCTCCCAATAAAATGAGATTCTACTTTTTTAGGCGATTATGTGTGAATACCCTAAAAACTGGCGGAAAAAGAAACAAAAAATATTTTAGAATTTAGACTGGAGGATTAGTTTTGCAAATAAATTTAACGTAAAATGATCCTTGTCATTGGAGAAGAATTCTGTATGTTATTGTTTTGGAAGGGGGGGGGGTGATTGCGTGTGGTTTTACGACCTTGCCAGTCAAACTTAAGATTAGTGTTAAAAAATATATCAGTTAACTGCCCTAATAATTTAGAATAACCGTAAAAAGAAGAATCTCATTTTTTAGGGAGGTGTAATTTAGTTGAGAGTGTTAATCTACACATTTACCAAAGTTTGTTGTTAAAATTTAGAATTCTCTGAGTAAAATATTTTTTTAAATTAACGGCCTCCCATCCCAATTAATTGCTGCCCAGGGTGGGGGGGGGGTAGGTTTTGCTAGTCTTATATAAGTAGGGGTTTTGTCCGTCTGTCTGTCTGTTTGTCAGTCAGTCAACATTTTTTAAATGTAATAAATACATAGTGAAATAATAGAAAATACTGCATTTAGCTAATCTAATCTAATCTAAATATGAATAAATGAAAATCTTTCCTAAGTATATTAACATCAAAACCTATAAGTCTTACTTAAATATAATGATACAATATATATAGTAATCTCTAAACTCCGTCAAACAAAACCCGCTTTTGCACATTTGTATATTTATTTTATTTTTAAGTTTCTAAGTTTCTAAAGTTTTAATTTATATTACAGAATATTATTTTAATATTCTGTAATATAAATTTATAATTAGTATTGTCAAATTTTATTTATTTTCCTCCAAAGTAACATTATTATAATTATTAATACAATTAAAAAGATTTAAAAAAAAACGATACCATTTTAAAAACATTTTAAAACTTTCAGTTTCAAGAGAGATAATTACATGAAAACCTCCGGTGCTGATGTTAAGAGAACAGATACTACACTTTGATTTTAGCCGAAAGGCCAAGGAGCAATAAAACATTATTCTTTTGTGACTAGACATTTTTAAATGAATTTAAAAAAAACACTCGATTTAATCGGAATTTTATAAGTGTAGTATCGGTACTGTTGTCATAAGACTGTTCTCCCAGAAATTACCTCCTCCGTTTTTAAAGGGGTTTGGGGAAATCCTCCTATGTATTACATCCTCCTTTATATTTAAAACCTAAACAAACTTTTCAAATTACTAAATAGTTAAAATTAAACACTGAAAGGACGAAATATACATTTCTGTTCGGTATTCAATTGTACTATAGGGATTATTTTAATTTTTCGCACACATTTTGGATGAAGTTTATTAATTAGTCTTAAATTGTATTTTTTATCTGAAATAAAATTCTAATTCATGTTTTTAAAACTTGAAAATCGAACTTTAATGCAATGCCTTAATTGCTTGTGGCTATGTTGTAATTTCCTATTTCTTTCATGCTTGACATCTATAAAAAGGAAATATGTTTGACTTAATTTTATTTATAAAAAAAATTGTGGTGCCTGCATTTATTTTCACATCTATAAAAAAAAAACTTTATTTTATTTATAATATATTTATGTGCTTGACATCCATAAATAAGGTACTTTACTTTTATTTTTTTATAACAATAATATTGTGAGGTCTAAAAAAACTTTTTGAACAAAATATCATTTAAATAGGGATTTTGTCCGTCTGTCAGTTTGCCTGTCTGTCAAATCCATCAGTCGCAATTATTTTACAGGTAATAAATACATTGCAGAAATTATTAATGTTCCTTTAGAAAAAAAAAATCTACTCAACACCTTATTGCTTTAAACAATTACATTCAATATTTTTTAACAAAAATATTCAGCTCGGCACTATTTCAAAACACCTTATTATCACTTTAAACTATTCTTTTGACAAAAAATTCTGCTCGGCACTATTTAATAAAAAAAAAATTAATAAATGAATGGGTAAACATAAATAGCCTTTGAAATTATCTTAATAGTCCAAAAGAATTTATTTTCTTTAACTACGTATTGTATGTAGTTCTTTCACAATTATGTAATCCTCCTAGCCTAGCAAAAATATGCGATCGGAAGGAGCATATATTTGCTAGTATATATCTACATATAGATATATATCCTTCTTACACATATTGTGGACATTTGCTACTTAGCATTTCATTGACTTTTTTCTCTGTATTCGTTTTGTTGCTCAATTCACATTCACCTTTTATATATTTATGTTTTCACAAAAATAAATTGAATAAGGAATTAATCTGTAAATTTTAGCACAAATTGGAGCCTGTCATAGCCATAGTCACTATTGTTATTTTTATGTAAAGAATTTGACTTTGGTCATATGATTGTTTTGCATCCTTATTGAATTTTGTTACATTTTGATTTTTGTAGATAGACAAGCCAGGAAGAAATGCCAAAGTGGTTTTTGATGATCAGATTTTATGTCGTTTATGGACATGGATGGCTTGTATCCTTCAAAATATACCCATAACTTCTTATATAGATATAATACAAAATCTAAGATATCAAATTGAATGTTTTCATATTCAAAGAATAAATTGGTAGATCATGTCAAGGATGTAAATAGTTTTAAAAATAATACGGATGATTTTGTTATTATTATTAAGGCAGATGAAGCAGTCTTTAGTCTTGGTAAGCAATCATCTAGAGATGGTGTCTTGATAAAATAACACTGCGTTGGCGTCAGGAAGGGTATCAACCCTATAAAAATCTTGCCTCAATTAAGCAAATGACTACCAAAGAAAATATGTTGCATTTCAGGCTATGTAGTTTATTGAGGGATAAATCAAGACCTTGTCAGAGATAGGTTAGTCTGGAAGTCAATTTCTAAAAGCTGTTCAACAAATGCCAGCATGATGATGATGATGATGATATAGTGATCAAGAAATGACATTGAAAGTATTGGAGATTGTTTTCCTTTTAACAAAAGAAAAGTATAAACAAAAAAGAAAACAGTAATAAGGTGACCATTTTGAATGTTTTAATTTTTTTGTTATTAATACTGAAATAATATTGTCATCTAAAAATATTTTCTTTTCAGTGTTGTTAACGAAATGCTGACTGAGCCATACATAACTAAACACATCTTTGTTACTGTATTGCAGTTGCTAACAAACTCTGATTTCTTTTATCTAAATGCCCAAACTAATATTGCATAATGATAATATATTTTATGTCTTGGAAATAACATTAAACTGCATCCAGTGGTGATTGAGAGCTTTAGGGAGTGTGGAGCCACCCCTTAGTTACCACTGCTCTCAGGTCTGCTCTGACCCGGAGTGGTAGTATCTGTCAGGATCCCATCTATAGATTAAATAGAATCTGTCACGAGAATACCATGAAACTGTAATCAGCAATATAACTTTCATCCTGAATGAATAATAAAACTCCATGAATAAATATTTGAAAATATTAAAAACTAAAAAAGAAATTTTTTATTATTAAAATGACTGGATTCGGCATTAGATAACAATAAATGGGCTGAAATATTGTATGCATTAATTTTTCCTTCTATATTTTCTCAACAGTTGGGGGCAATTTTAGTTTACCGGTACAGAAGCAAAAATATAAAGGCTGATAAACAAAAGTCAATTTGTAATAAAACTGAAAATGTTTAAATTGTATTATACAAATACTAATAAAATAGGTTGTGTAAGTAAAGTGTTTTAGCACAAAGTTTTCAGATAATTAGAAACTAGTTGTACCTACCCGGTGTTACTTGGGATGCAGTAATGTCATTTTAGTTTAAACAACATGGACCAATGCTAAAGAAAAGGAAACAGCTATTCAGAATGAAATATTGCTATTTTAGGACAGAAGCTATTTAGGTCTAAAGTTGAAAATCTGGTTGACTTAGTTTTATATATTAAATAGTGTTGAAAAACTTTGTTCAATTTTTAGAGGGGGGATTTTTAGCTACAGACTGGTGCTTCCAGATCAGGCTGTTTGAAAATACTGACTTCCTGACCTAAAATGCACCAAACATTGATGTTATTGTTTTTTCCTTTCCCTTTAAAAAATCAATCATGTTCTGCAAAGCTAAAAACAAAAACATTTTTCATTCTACAAAACAACCAAACCAAACACCATGAATAAAAATTTGAAGATATAAAGAACTTGAAACATAAAAATTTTACCAAAATGACCTGATTCGGCATTAAATAGCCCGAGAATGGTTGATATGCCGTAAAACAAAACAACCAAACCGATGAACTTCTGCAGTTGTACCCTCTCAACAAAAATACCTCAACCCACCTGACTCGTAGCAAAATCCTAACCTTCACTGTAGAGTCTTGGATGCTGTAAGATTTTCTACTCTGATACCTTCTCCCTCGAACTGCATGCATTTTGAATTCCATTTCTGCTCTCTGTTTCCCCATTTGTATCAGCATGCAGAAATTTAAATGAAATATGAACTTGTTGCCAAACTCCTCACCCAGATTGCACATCCCAACCCCATAAATCTGTTCACTATCAAAGTAGCTGCTATCCTTGGACCAATTACCTTTGCCCCTTAAACTTTAGCAGCATCTTTGTTTAGGTTGAACAAAAGTTAAAAAAAAAATGATATGAAAATTTTGTGATTAACTGATAGCATTCTGAATTTTTTTTTAAACTGAGGGTTGAGCTGATTTAATCATAAAAGTTTGTATCGGTAAACAAGCAATTAATGGACAAGCCATTGTGGTTTACTTGAGTTCAACAGCCAACGTTATGTTTCCTGTAAGTCAATATGTAACCGCTTTTTCTTTCTCCTTTACTTTAATTTCCTTAACAAGTTCTTTTTCTGCAGTGTCGAAGGAGCTCAGCAAAGATAAAATGAGAAAATCTGCCCAAAACTCTTTCTATGGTGTGGAAAGTGTGCTATCCAATTTAAAAAGTGAGAAAACTGCCGTCAATTGGCAGGGATTGGAAGCGAGTGAGACTCGGGCCAAATATCTTTACCGCAGTGAAGAAAGGTGACAAAAGATTTTAAAATTATATTATGCTTGCTTTGACTAACTCTTTTTTTGGGGGGAAGGGGGGAGGGAAGAAGGGCTTTTTTCAAATGGTTGCTAATCATTTTTAGCTTAAATGAAATTAAGCTATAGAAAGTGTGTACAATTTATAAAGTAATTATCTCTCAAAATATCTAAATGGCTTCATGTAATGACATTTGTAAAAACTAATTTCCTATTTTTGTTCGGGGAAGGTGACTGTGGTGAAGTGGATAACGATGCGGTCTGACGACCTGGGTGTGCTAAGTTCAAATCCAGTCAGTTCCATAACACCACTTTCATTTACAGATGTTGGCAACCTTCATGTGGTCCCTCCTGTAAGTAGCTGATTCTAGAAAGGGTCAGGGAAACCACTGTCAACAACAGAATCAAATCCAGTTCAAAAAGTCATACTTTAATGCTGATTCATATGAATTTAGTTCATTCTTGTTCAGTTTTTAATTATATCAATTAATTGTTCATTTAATAATAGTCATACTTGTTTTTGTTGTTTTTGCTTGCTTTTATGTTTGGTGATATTCTCTTCTAAACAATTGATAATATTCCTGGGAGATAACTAATTGATTACAATCAAAACACAGAAAATACAATAAAGGTAATGATCAATAATTGCAATATAAGCGAGATTAATGATGGCATCTGATAACATTGCGTGCCTGTTTCTCTCTACATCCGTGATGAGTTGTATAGCAGCTGTGTCAGTGAATGCTGTGTCTTGCCCGACTGCAGCACAATGACAGATCCATGATTATATGGATCTGCAATGTGAAATCTGACCAAAACCAACACATTAGGTCAGAGGATTTGCCCAGTATGGAGTTTATTCTAAGGATGAATTGATTACGCTGGTATGGTCATGTAGAATGTTCATCCCTCGGGATAAACTGTTGCAGAAGCATGGATGTCTGAAATCGCAGGAAGGTTGGCTGGCCAAGGAAAACTTGGAAGCAAGTGAGTAGACAAGACTGCATAGTGGAATTTGAAGACAGTTGACCCGCTGAATCATTAGAACTGGAGAGTGGGCTTGCATAATATCAGAAAACGTCTGATCCGTGAACAAGGGAAAAGTGACGTTAAATGAATAGAAGAACAAAAAGAAGAAAGAATGACATGAGTGACATTTATAAATCCCAGGCATTCATTCGAGAGTTACTGCTAGTTACCTAGCACATTCGTTAAGAGCTAATCTAAAGTTGAAACCCTGGTTAAAGAACTTATGAAAAATGAACAAGAACATAAGTCAGGCATGAGACTGTCTACCTTGATCTGACAATGTAAGGATGGGCCAAAGTTTTATCTGGGTCGTACTTCTCCATATTGTATGAAGTATTCTCAAAGTTATGCCATGGTAACGTCGATAACTCAAAGACTATTTATCTGATCAGGCTGAAATTTTGTATGCTGTTTACTGTTAAAAAGAAGCATAAAATCCATAGATCAAATTTGGAAAAATCAGAATTTGAAATTCTGTCAAGATTTCGACCATGACCAAAATTTTCAAGATGAAGCTTCCAAGACACTGCATCTTTTAAAATTCTCATGCTTCCTGAAATTCGCCAAATCTATACCAGATGTCACCTCTTTTACACACATGCACATCATGACTCATACACTGTTCAATTGTCTGACAATTGTCCAATATCCTATATACTATACGTGCACTTTTGATGAGTTATAGTGTATCTGAGCATTGCACACAATGATTTTATTATCATTATTATTTACAAAATTGTATTTTGGGGAATCATATCTAATTAGGTTTTACTGTTTGTCTGCTAGCTGTACTAGACACAACAGCTGATTTTCTATTTGGGCAATCTTGGCCCATCGTTTTCAGCAACCTCTGATTCCTATCAGCATTTCAGCAATCTTGACCTTCAGCCCGAAGTATCTGAAATTCCATATAATTTTTATGACTAAAAGTTTTGAGTAAATCTGTTTAAGTTTTTTTATTTCAAATAATACTGCAAGAAATATTTCAGATACTTTGAATGTACACAAACGCAAGTTCACAATATTCTGTGCAGTTAATCACTATTTTCCCCAAAGTTTGAAGCAAATGATAAGCCTTATTTTTCTCAAAGAGTCTTACTGCATAAGTGAATGTAGAAGACCTGAAGACTTTGGAATCAACAAGCTGTATTCATACAGCTTGTTGATTCCAAAGTCTGACTTTTGACCATTTTTGCTGCTTTCATCTTCCTAAAATTATTTTATGAATCTTTAAAAGATCTCTTTGAAACAAGCTTCATATAATTTTTATCTATTTATCTTTTTTGTTCAGGTTTCATGCATTGCAGATGTGTGGCTGGGGAAACTTACAGGATCCAAATGGTCTAAATAAATTGCTAGAAAAGTAAGTCATTTGACCTCTTTAATACAAAGTTCTTTTTGTTTTCTTGTGATTTTTGTCTTCTGATATATGAACATTTATTTTGGTTTCATTTTTGCTCTAAATGCTTGAATTGATTAAAGTTTTAAGTCATAAAGGAAAACAAATTTTCAAACTGGAGAAAAAGGGTTGACTGTAGAAAGAAAATGACCACGCTGTATACATCTGCTCGGCATCATTACTAGTAAGGGATGATCTTTTCTGGGTTTTTTTTTCTCACAGGAGAGACATTGCTAGTTTTTCTCTACTCTATCGTTATATCCATGGAAGACACTTAACTTAGCTTCAATTTCTGGTTCCTCCTGGTAAAACATTCACAGCAAGAACTCTTCTTTTTGCCACAGCTGCAAAGAATGTTCCTTTCTTCCTTCGTGTGCCTAACATTAAATGGAATTTCCATGAACATAGTTTATTTCCAAGAACTTCCACACTGTGGGACACATTATTATGAGATTTCTCTTCTGCAGACTACAACATGGTCGTCTTCAAATCCAATATCAACAAATACTTCTCATAACCTATCCTCATAAGCAATCAAATTCTGTTCATTCCCTTCATTATTTTTAATCCTCTCATAATATGCTTCATCATTCAATTGACAATCTATTATTCTCATTAACCCTTATCCTTAAGTGGCTTTTAACCTTGATAAGTGGTGATGCATTAGTAAATAACTAATGAGACCCGTGGAACTTCCACAGTTGTATCCTTTATTTGTTATATATTGCTGCCGTACTTAAAAATATTTCAATTCTATGGATGTCCGGCGTGAAACAGACCCCACAATATTATTGTACTACCTTTGTTTAAACTTAAGCATACTTATCTAAATACTCTGTTAAGATAAGATAATTTCAGAATATATCTCTAAAACTGTTGTAAAAGTTTGTGACACATGTCCATTCTATGGACATTTGGTGCGAAATGCAGACCCCACAATATTATTTTACCATCTTTGGACAAAACACACAAACTAGTTGTCATCTCTCAGCCTACCTATAATTCAATTGCATTTGTGTACTTTGAAATGGGAAAATATATCGAAAAATCTTTGTTTGAATCATGAGCCAAAGAAAAGATGTTGTCACTTCCTAAACATTTTCTCCTTTGTAGTGTGAAAGTTTGAACAGAATACAGCTTGTGTTCTGTTTTCCATGATAATCCAAAAGTCTTGAAATATAATGTCCGAACGGAACAAAAGCTGCACATCTTCAACCGATACTGCCTCGAACAAACACCTGTTATCACAAATAACACTCGTGCAACAAAATGACAGGGACACTAGAGACTTCCGAGTTAAACTTACGAACAGGCGGATAATCCACTTTATATGGAGCTCGAAATGACAAATTGTTTGTAACCTGTAGAATGAGAGTTTGAATCAACTTCACTCCATGTCACTTTTTAATATTTAAAACTATTGTACGCTACACCTCTTGCCATTTGTAGCTTTAATGTATAGCACGGGTGATTCTTTGTCATTTAATTCGATTTATACCCTTCCTATATACGTTTATTATCTGTTAACATAAACATTATATAATTACCACAGATACACAAAATAATAATAAATGTTAATACTCAGTTTAGTAAAGCTACATAGAAAACTAGCACTCTGGTGTAGACATTTGTTATGAAAAAATGCTAAAGAAAGTTTTATTTTAATTAAAAAAATAAGTTGTCTTTAAATATTGGTGAATATTTTAGAATTCGGCTAAAGGTAATATTAACCTCAGGATGTCCGGGCTGCGGGCTGGGATCAAAGTGTAGTATCTAATCTGTCCTCAGTCATAGTAGAAGTTCTTTATGACTGAGGCAATTTTTATTTTTTGTCTTAATCCAGACAGCCCTTTTGGTGGAGCTGGATATTTCTTACACTAAATAACTGACCTTGTGTCCAAGTTTGCCTTGGTGGGGAGGAACGTAAATGGTGACACCCTATAAAAAAATGCCAAAGAAACTTTTATTTTATTTCAAATAATAAGGTTTTACCCAGTTGTATATTTAAGGAAAATTGGTTTTGTGTGTGATTGTTGTAAACTATGCGTTTTTGTTTCTAAAATATTGTAAAAAAAAGTAACAATTGCAATGTTAGTGTTATAAAAAAAAGTAAACATTAATCCTCACTCTGGACATGAAATATGAGTTGCTTCAGGTTGCTTACTAGGATATCAAAGAAATCATCTTTGCTATACTGTTTTTAAAAACAATACATTATTATTTAGCCACTAGATGTGTGATATCGCTTGATGCGACAGCATCAAAATTTCAAAGCTTTCAGAGATTTCTTAATTCTTCCACCTCTTTTTCTGTATAAATACAAATATAATGTTATTTAATGTTATTTATTAGTAATAAATCAAGGAATGTATTATTAATAGTATTTACTATTAGTAGTTACATTTGTGCTGAGAGTAAAGATAGCTTCCTTCTGAAAAACATTCTAAACAGGATAAAGTTTATTAAATTGAACTATATTTTATTTTTCTTAACAACATGGACCAATATTCAACAAATGAAAATAGCTAGTCAGAATCAAATATTGATTTGTCAGAATCAAAACTATCGATGACGAAAATTGACAAACTGTCTTTACTTTATTCGAGAAGAGAAAAAAGATGTTAGGAATGTAATTCTTTCACTCAGCACAGACAAATACTTTAGCTAGACTAATAAATATATATATATATATATATATATATATATATGAAAAATGGAAAACCCAAAATATTGTTTATGTATTCATTAACATTTCGTCTTTATTTCAAGATTTCCTCAGGATGATTGGTCTGAATAAATAACACACAAGTGCAAAGATTTGAAACAGTAGCAGTAGGAGGAGTAAAACTAAAAAAGCTGATTTTTAAAATGAATTTAACGATTCTAAATCTCGGCGAAGACTTCTGGAATCGGCACATAAACTCTAATACAATTAAACAACATAATGGCTTCTACAATTTATCTCCTTTAATCAGCAAACTTATTTTATCCGAACAGAACTTGAATTTAAATCCAGGCTAGCTATTTTATACTACACTCCTAATATACCTTACACATAATATTGATAATAAAAAAAATAAATAACAAAAACAAAATAAATATAAATAAATAAAAACATCTGTTTCATTTCATAAACATTTTATGCATTTCAAATTCACATAGCTACATTTTATTTCGAAAAAAAAAACAACACATTTTTTAGTATTCTAACGACTATTTTTTCAAATCAATCATCCCAAGAACGGCATGAAATAAATAATATTTTTGTTCCACTTTTTTCATTTTCCATATGTTGTATATATATATATATATATATATATATATATATATATATATGTATATTAATAGATTACTTTCTTCCGCCCCTTAGACCATTCCCTTATGCAACCTTGATATTCAACCCTCTTTTTCTCCTGCTTTGATAACCACCTATCTGACCTCAATAAACATGACACATGCTTCCACCTCCTCATTCATGGTTTGAACAACTCTGACTGCTACCAAATTTTTTCCCCCATACACCTTCCACAGTTAACTTATTTTCTCCCACTGCTACCATCTTTTTGAACCCATAATTTATCTTTTTAGTAGCGAACCTTTGAGTTTACATCACACACGCTCCATCCTCTTCTCAAATGGTTTTAATAACCCCGATCACTACCATGTTATCCCTCCACACTTTCCACAGTTAACTCAGCGTCTCCCACTGCTACCATCTATTTGTAGCTCATAATTCTTTTTATAAGCAGCCTTTTGAGCTTTACTGCTTCTGTTTCAAATATTTGTACTTGAATGTTATTTCTTCAGACCAATCATTCTGGGGAAGTCTTAAAATAAAGATGAAACGTTGATGGATACATAAATAATATTTTTGGTTTTCCTTTTTTATTTTCTATTACGTTGGAATATTATTTCCATTTTTATCATATATATATATATATATATAATCATAATACACTGAGACATTTCATCTTTGTACATGTTATTATCTTTCATACACATTGATCAGATGATCTCATTTTTTAAAATGAGATCATCTGATCAATTATTGATGATTAATTTGATGTCGCTAAGGTAAACAATTTTGAAAAAAAAAAAAATTTTGGAACAATTCATTTTAAAATGAATTGTTCCAAAATCCAATTATGTCGTCTTGTCGACTAAAAGGGTACAATTTTAAATACATACATATAAAAAAGTGTCATTCGTTTTATTGATTTTTAAGAACATTTAGCTGACAATTATTTTTATGGTAAGAAGACAGAGAATTTTTATTGGTTTGAAAAGAATTAAATTGCTACAATTTTTAATAAAGAAGGAACATACTCGTTTTTATTATTTGAAGAATATTTAGTTAGCAATAACAATTATTTTTATGGTAGAAGGAAGTAATTTTTTCTTAATAACTAGCATTAACCCGACATTTATTTCAAAATGAAATATTATTATTTACAGTAAATTATCGAGGTAAAATGCAGCATGGAATTTCCATGGATTCCACTAGTATGTATATAATATATTCTTTCATTAGTAAATGCCCCCCTCTCAACACACTCACTAAGATCTGGGTGGTTTTTGGTGAGATCAAAGGGCTGAGGACTTCAAAGCTTTCTTTATCTGGTATTTCCACTTGAAATCACCTAATTAAGAGAATTCCATTTTTTTTATACCCATAATCTCCACGCTGTCAATGGAAAAATACAAATGTCATTCTATTTTTTTTTGTGTGCAATTATATGTCAAAACCATGGAAATACCTGGTAAAAATTAAAAAAGAAATATTTTAGACTTCAGACTGGAGGGTTTACTTAACTATATAAGTAAAACTTAAAAAGATCAACCACTCCTTTATCAGAAAGCTTTATCGATCATCCAGCTTTTGCCCACATAGCATAATCTAAAATGGGTAACCATTTCTTTTTGTTTACATTTTCTTTCAAATATTCTTTAATGAAAACTCTATATTTTAGATTTATTTTTGCATTGATTTAAGGTTATAATTGGGTTTTTTGATAAGCTTCTAGGACTGACGTTCACCCCAGATCTGAAGTGGAAGATTTACATCAGATCTGTTGCTTAGGATCTCTGAAAAATAGTTGGATTTAAAACTAAACGGAACTTTCATAAGCAGAATTTCTTTCCAAGAAGTGTCCGTCTGTGGACCGAAATTCCACGGGACTGCTTCCTAGTTGACTACAGCATGGTCGTTTTCAAATTTAATGTAAACAAATACTTGTTGAGCCGTCCCATTAAATAATCAATTTCAACCTAGATCCAACCATGGTATGCAATCCTTAAAGTGTTTGTCTCATTATCCACCTGACACAAGCCATTAACTCTTGTCCTCGAGTGGTCTTTGGCCTTTGAAGAGCGATGACTTGTTAGTTGAAAAAAATATTTTTTAAAAACATTTATTTTTTAAAAACTTTTAAGCATCCTGCTGGAAAAATCTAATAGTTGAGGGGGTCTGTTTAAAAAAATATGGGGGTGGCAGCAGGACCCTTTAAAACAGACCCCCCCCCCATATTTTTATTTAGTAGAAAACAAAAGAAGGATCCTTAAAAAAATACACGTCCCTTAGTCAACAGAGATAATACAGGAAACAAAAATTGATGCCAATATGAGAAAATAAAATCTAAAATATACTAGTAGTTCTGAAAATAAAATTTAATTAAAAAATGATAGCCATTTTGGAAATACAAAAAAATGGTTACTTGTTCTGTGGTCAAGAACTGCTTAATCATTATACGTTAAATTTTTATTATAAAATGAACTCCCACTGTAAAGTTTAAAATATTTTATTTAAATTTTTTTTCTAGGAATTTCCATAGAATTTCATGTTATTTTTCCGTTGACAGCATGGGGGCTAAGGGTACCTCACTAGATAAAATCAACATTACTAAACCTATAAAATAAAACTCCCAACTATTAGATCTGTGTTGTAATAAGTTCTGAGATCATTAAAGGTTTTTTTTTTTTACTGATGGGGTACCACTTATCAAGGCCGAAGGCCACTTGAGAATAAGGGTTAATGAGATGAAATGATAGCTAGTTGAAAGGTGAAGAACATCACGAGAGGATTGAGGATGATTAATAGAATAACTTGTGGGGACACTATATGACAGAGATGATACTGGATTTGAAGATGACTGTTGTAATCTGCAAGGAAGCAGTCATGCAGCAATGTGTTTCTCAGATGGAGTAACCATTGCATAGAAGCTCTGTTCACGGAAAGTTCGCCTGATACTAATCACACTAAGAAAGAAAGGAAAGTTATTTCTGTTGTGGTAGCAAAGAGAGTTTTTGCTGTGAATGTTTTACAAGGTGGAACCAGGGATTGGAGCGCAGTCAAGCACCTTCCATGACAGTAATGATAGAGTAGAGAGAGACTAGCGATGTCTATTCTATGAAAAAGGAGCTGTAAGGAACAGTAGAGATCGTCCCCCACTAGAATTTGAAGTTGATTTTGAACTCTGTCTAGGCAATGAAAAAGTAAGCTATTTTGAATGCAAATTTAATCTTTTACAATTTTCCCTTTTGTTTTTATGAACAGATTACAGAGTGAATGTGCATACGAGAGGGCCGCAGCTATTGCATTATTTAACCTTCAGATTAAAAGATCGTTGGCCATTTTGAATACGCCACGCAATGCAGACTCTACAGAAGGTACAGTCAATCAATAAGATCTCTTCTGTTTTTCTATGTCTTGTTTAGAAAGAAGTATTTCTATTCACAATAATGATTTTTTTTTTTTCAGAGTTTTTATTTACTTGCCTTCTCACAAAAGCAAAGTTAGACACAACGGGTGTTGGGGGGGGGGGGGTAATTTAGCTCACCCCCACAGTCTACAAATTAATCAAGCTAAAAGATAATTTTTTTTTTTGTATTTGACTACACAGCAATAGCTGGTTGACATTGGTAGGAATGAGTGGCCCTGGATGATTTTAGGGAAATGTTGAGATAGGGCATGAAGAGGGAGAATTTCCCAAGGTTCAGAATAGTGGAAATTGGACGATTGTTCGTTGTTATTAGTGCATTCAAAGTAAACGTAAACACCATGTGTTGAGAAAGGCGGTCAATACTTCAAGTATTGACATGATCAGCACTCTTCTATTCCAAGCAACACTCTCTCTTTCTACATTGCTTGAAGGGAATTAAAGCCGATGTGTGTTAACACACACATATGTTATATACTACATTTTTATATGTATTATAATACATTTTTATATATATTATAATACATTTTTATATATATTATAATATATTTTTATATATATTATAATATATTTTTATAATATAATATATTATAATATATTTTATAATATATTATGATAAATTTTATAATATTTTATAATACAGGGTGATTCATAAGTCACTTAGCTATTTATTTTTGAAATTCTAAAGTTAAAAAATACGGTAATACAAAACAGAAAGTTTATTCAACAAATTCATTTATGGGAGTTTAAAATTACAGCAAATTTTCAAAATTTCCACCTTCGTTCTGCATGCATAGCTCCATTCTTTTTTGCAAGGAATTTACGACTCTTTGTAGCATATTTGATTGATTATGAAATAAATATATAGAGAAACAAATATATAAACGAACAAATTTAAAATAACAAATAGCAGTAATTAGAGAGTAAGATAACAATTATCAAAAGTACATAGTATGTTTGTGCTTCATATGGTAATCATTTCAAATAGCTAAGTGAAGTGACTTACGAATCACCCTGTATATTATGATATATTTTATAATATATTATGATACATCTCTCTCTATATATATTATGATACATCTATATATATGTTATGATACAAGTAATATATATATTAAGTAATAACTAAAATAATATAATTAAAAATAAAATAATTATCTCTAATAAAAAAATGAAGATAAGCATATGTATCTAAAGATCACACTAATTGTTATTTATATAAAGTTATGTATATATTTATATGTATAAGATTCACTCCTAAACTAATTAACAGATCATCATGAATTTTGGAACACAGCTGCTAGGTGTAAGGATGTGTAATGTGGGCTATATTTAATTTAATTTAGTTTCATGCAAATAGGGATTGAAGCCCTTAGTGAAAATTCAGATACCTCCGATTTTTGTGAAATCTCAACAACATGTATTAGAAATAAATTGATATTTATTCCTTAAATTTTAATTTCTTTGGAGTATTTTAAAGAATTTTTAGGGGGCATAATATGGGCATAACCTCCCATTTGAAAATTTAAATATTTCAGATTTGCATTAAATTTGATCCATGATACGATCCTGGCTGCAGTGCATCTGATGGAGAAAATTACCAGTCTTGCTCTATCAGAAAGTATGTTGCACAACGTAGCCTGCCGTCAGTCATCTGAAATACTCCAAAGTGTGTACTGCATTGATGTTGATGGCCGAAAGCCATGTGATAGGCCGCTTAAAACATGGAAGGGATCAGTTGATGACGACCTAATCCTAGTGGCTGCCACAAGCGAAATGGCACCACAGGAAAAGTTGAAAGTCATTCACGAAACGTCTAACCTCAAGATTGAGACGAGAAGACAAAAAATACTAATAATCATTAGACACTAATTAAGCAAGATTTTTTGAATTTCAATTTCTTACATTTTCAACATTTTCTAGAACTTAAATCATGTAATGAATTTTGATTAAAATTGGAATAAGGATTCTAGACATAAGTTTAGTATCATTATATCTTGATTTTAATCTTTGTAAGGGGACATAAAAATGGTGCAAAACTGGAATTAAACGACTTTTAATTATTTTGTATAATTAAAATTCAATTGTAAATAATATTTTTGTTTTTACTTTATATTTTTTAGATTCTGACCCAAACAGTAGTCTCGGTTTGGTTGGAATGGCTCTTGCAGGTTTTACTGAAAACAAAGATGCTCTTTGGCAGAAAATGTGTAGCAGTTTTCGACAGCAGTTAACGAATCCTTACTTACGAGCAATGTTCTTCTTTTTGTCCTCCCCACAGACTGACAATTATATGGATGTCTTGGTGAGTTAATTCTTAAAACAAAGCAAACAAAACAAACATCCTTTCTTTGATATTTTAAAGTACAATGTACAAAAGAACAAATAAATGTTTAATTATTTTTTTCTTCATCAAGACTTAGGCATTCTGGGCGAACGTCATAATGAACATGGTGGTGTCTTTGATGATAGCTAGAGAGATGCACTGGAATATCCAAGCAGTCTGTCAGGGTTTGTTTCTGCAAGTCGCTATCATCCGTCCAATGTCAAGACAAACTGTTACATAGTTCTTTAATGCGAGTTGGGATATTGTTCGCTTCTCACAGCCACATGTCACAATAAGATCTGGATACTTCTCTTGGGCAACCGGAAAATATTCATACATGAGGCTATTGAGGTTGTTCAGGAATTTGTTACCTTGGTAATGGCATGGGAACACAAGCAGGTACAGATGCTAATGTGATTGCAAGAGTTAGGAGTTTGCCCCGTCAGCAGGGCCACAAATTTGCCGACTGTAACCCCCCCCCCTCCCTTCAAGAAAACGAGGCTATCGTGGATGGCGACCATGATGCAGTCCGTAGCCTGGTTTCATAAATGGTCACATGACTTGTAACACTCCACTTCAGCTGTGAGGCCTGATCCAATCAATCAGCTGGTCACATCATGCTCTAGTATCTATAAGTTCATCCCCAACTCTATTATTCAATCTGATTCTTCTAAAAATCAAAACCTTGTTTCTCCTTTTTATTTTCGTCCCAAATATATACTAGAAGGCGGTGGCTGATGGTCAATCGTATTAGGAACAAAGAAGATTACCAATGAAGAAGAATAATGTTTTCTAGGAGTAATGTTTTCTAAGAATATAAAATAAAATCCTATTTATAGGATTACATTTGACAACTTCATTCGGCATTAAATAACCCATAGATGGTTGATATGCTGTAAACCAAACCAAGACTTAGGAGTGGATGGAGTAAGTTCAGGGAACTTCTGCCATCACTAACCAGCAGAGCGTTACCACTGTCGATCAAGGAAAGAGTCTATCAGGTATGTATATGAAGTGTCATGTATGAAAATGAAACCTGGCCAGTGGGAGAAATGATATGAAAATGATACGATGGATGTGTAATGTGAGTCTTAAAGGCAGGCTTAGATCTGATGATCTCAGAGGAAGATCAAATTTAAACAGTCTATACTGTTTAGATTTGACCTTCCTATGAAGATGTGTGCAGAACAGGAGACTTCATTGGTATGGTCAAGGTGAAAGAATAGATTAGAGTTATTGGGTTAGTCCATGTAGAACAGGGTAGCAGGGTCAGTTGGCAGGGGAAGACTAAGGAAAACATGGGAGGAAGTGATAAGGATGGATTTGAGAGGAAAAAGGGATGAAGATCTAGCCAGAGATAAGTTAGTTTGGAAGTCAATTTCTTAAAGCCGTCCAACACATGCCAGCAAATAAAATGGACATTAAACTGAATATGATGATGATGAGAGAGGATTATAACACAAATAAAAACGACAATAATAATTTATTTTCTCATCCCTTCAACCGGGCAATGCCAGATATCACAGCTAGTAGTGAATAAAATGTTGAATTATGTTTCGGAATTTCTCAGATGAGGATTGATAATTTGCATTATAAAATTCATACTAGAATTGTCAACATAACGGATGAAGTGCTAAGTGATAATCAGTTCTAAGTGACCGTCTTCTGGAGGTTGAAGGTTCAATCGTCAGTGCGGGCAATATTAAAAATACAATTACGAATTACTTAAGACTTCTACCCAGACATGGCTAATGGAACGAGAGCAAGCTACCCCCGTGGATTAAATAAAGGGTATTGTTCAAAATTCCGTACATATTCCCGAGTTCAATAAGATGCACCTGAAGATGGTCTGAGGTTACATCGGCCGAGATGTTGTTAGAATAACATCCAAGATGTTCAAAGAATCAGAATAATACAAAGAATTTCCTATGCATTCGACCCATACTAACAAGTTTATCTACTTGTGAAACTCTTCTTTTGATAATAGCATGAAGCTGCCTCAGTCTATTTCCATTACATGTCGTCAAATCTCTAACTCTTGAAGGAGTATATGGGAGTATGGGAAACAATAACTTTACGGTCGGTCTAACTTATTAAAGGAAGAACATTACAGATGAAGGGAGGATGTTTCTTGTATGGACAGATTTACCAGTCGATGGTCATATAAAAGAAAATCTAAAGAACTTTTTGAGATCTACAGGTAGAAGACATTTTAACCAACAGGTGAAATTGACCTTCAAGAATCTGTTAAAGTATTAAGGGTGGGGGCAGGGCTTAAAAATACCAAGCCATGATTGGTCAGCAGGTCATGTAATAGGTTAGAGAAAAAGAATTTTGAAATAGTTGATCAGTTGATGAGATACAGATCTAGCCAACAGGTAGCCATGCAAGGCTTAATTCTGTATGGTCGCTTGAAAAGGAACATGACCAGTAAAAGATCCTAGGAATTAAGCTGGGAGATGCCAATTTTTTTCAGAGTCCTTTAAAACTGAGTGCAGAGTAGGAAGTTGCATTCTTTTAGCTGACTCTGAGATGCAGTGTCAGCAACTTTTGCAGGAATTAAGTTTCTATAAAATTGAGTTTGGAATCGGACTCTTTTTTTCAATCGCCTCTTCACCTCTACTTGGAATACACAACTTGCCTAATGTGTGTCTGATTTGGACAAACAAATGAATACCCTAAAAATCCTGTTCTGCATACATCTCCCTATACTGTCCAGATTTAATCTTCCTCTGATGTCATCAGATCTAAGTCTATCATTCTCATATCATTTCTCTCCATACAACATATGTCCTCAACCATAACTGGTCAGGTTTCACTTCCATACATCATCACACTGCATGAACATTCCTGATAGACTCTTCCCTTAGTCGACAGTGGTAATGCTCTGCTAGTTAGTAATAGCAGAATGTTCCTGAACTTACTCCATTGACTAACTTTTGAAATCACACTAGTATCTGCCCCTTCCTGTGCTTCAATGATATCAGCAAGTTAACAAAACTTCTGAACAACTTCAATAGCTTTGCCATCCAAATATACTTTCTTCACATCCCTACCACTAACCCTAAGTTCGAGTGGTAAGCCCCTTCCCTCCAGAAAACCTCCCTAAACCCTATTACTAACCCTGAGTCTGAGTGGCAAGCCCACCCTCAAACAAAAAACCTTGTAAAACCACTCCCATAGCAAAATAAAATTATCCCAAAAAGTTCCGATATTTCCAATTCCCGATTCTGATTAATCGTCCCAACACTAATCTAAGCTGTTTTATGATGACTGATACCGGTGCCTCAGAAATCTGTCTGCTACAGAAAGAATTATCAGGCTGGATAGAATATGTAATAAATGAAATCGATTGGAATTTGATTTTCTTTTCTACAGTTTAAACTCCAATCGATTCCAATTCAAAGTTGATGAAAATCGGAGATATTTGAATTTATAGTAGAGTGTTTCCCCCCTTCAACCATCAAAATATATACAGACTGGGACTTGAACATCCATGATTACAAATATCTCATTGGTTTTGAGAGAAGATTGATCATTCATTAAGAGCAGATGCTTGAACACACATTTTTGCTAATTATCTACAATCTTATAATAATAATAATAATAATTAATAATAGGAACATACAGATCGAATTCTCTTAAATATTTCATCAGATAAACCCAAAAATGTCTCTTTAAATTCATTCTTTTATCATTATTTCTGATTCAAACCAGTTTATTCTTAAAATTTTCTACAATGTTATTCTATCATAAAAAGATATCTGGAAAGGCACCACTCAGAGCACTCTTCATTGCCTAGACAGAGTTCAAAATCGACTCTGAAATCTAGTAGGGAATGATCTCTTCTATTTCTTACTGCCACTTTTTCACAGCAGAGATGTTGCTAGGCGTCCCTCTACTCTATCGTTCCTTCCACGGAAGGTGTTTGATTGAGCTCCAATCCTTGGTTCCTCCTTTTGAGATTTTGATAGCAAGAACTCAACTTTACTACTGAAAAAAAAAACTTTCCTTTCTTTCTCTGTGTGCCTTGTGTTAAGTGTAATTTCCATAATTCCAAGGGCTTCTTTGCAAGGGCTTCCAATTTGTGGAACACATTTCCATGAGACTGCTTCCCTGCAGATTATAATATGGTCTCAACAGACAATTATTCAATCTTATTGGTCCCCCAATTTATAAAATCGGGGGACTTATGTTTTGAGGCATGTCGGTCCGTCCGGATTTTTCTCCGCAACCATCCATTGAATTTCTCTGAAATTTTGCATAAAGGTTAGAAAGTGACATTCTCGGATTTTTTTCTCTGAAACTTGGGAAATGGTTCCTAATAGAAAATAAGTATCGCTGACCTTGGAAAAAAATCTGGTTTGCACCCCCAGGGAGTCAAAAGCCCCCAAAATGGCAAAAAATGACCCTTTCCTCCCATAACGTTTGATCCATCCATTCAATTTATCTGAAATTTGGCCAAAATGTAGAGGCAATTGTTCGGGATATAAAATGAGCATCCTTGACCTCAGAAAAATTCTGGTTCGCGCCCCCAGGGGGTCAAAGGGGGGTAAAAAATGTCCCAAATTGCTCAAATTTATTGCATTTTACACTCGCCACATCGAGTCACATACAGAGGGGGACCACACACGCGCGGCTTGTTAACTTTTATCCTTGGGTGGCTTTTGGCTTTGATAAGTGGTGATCCGTTAGTAAAAAAAAAAACAATAAATAAAATAAATTTAGTTTTTTTATCTTTCCTGGGCAATAAGAGATTTTACCCCCCCCCCCCCTAAATGCTCAATATTTAGAAATCCTATTATTTTGAAGGTCTCAATGAAGTCCACCTCATTAGCTCTAGTAAAGTAGTTAAGCATAAGGATTCCAACCTATTTTTATAATTGAGATCTTTTATTCACTTTCGTTTTTATGCCTTCTAATTTTAATATTATGTTCCAATTCCCATGTCTAGCTACTCTTGGGAAATGTATGAACCTGCACGGGTAAAAAAATCAACTTGTGTTCAAGTAATCATTTATTAATAAAAGTAGGATTGATATGCTATAACACAGACCAACCAAAACAATCTTGATATATGTTTATTTCTGTTTCAGAATGAAAAAGGAATGGCAGTTTGTGATCGTGTTGCTTTTGCCTGTACCTTCTTACCAGATAACAAAGTAAGTGCTTCCCCCTTTCTCCTTACTACCTTATTCAACCTCTTACCTATACAAACCTCCCTTTGTCTTCACACTCACTACATAATTTTCCACCACTTTCATACCTACTATCAACCTATTTCTCTCTGACTACTTCCAACATTTTTGTATATTTAATCTGACTTTTCAATAAATTCTTATTCTCTGAAAAAGTTTCATAATTGAAACGAAATATTGAATCAATAGAAAGTTTTGTGTTATTTTTTCCTGTTCTATTTAGTTTGTCTTTGCTTATTACCTTAGTCTTATTTATACTGACAACTTTTTGTTGGATATTTACTCCTTTAAATAAACTTTGACATTCACCATTTATTTCAAATTATTTATACTCTTGGAAAAAACATTAAAAAAAAAAAAATCTTGGTGTCTTCCAGTTTTGACTACGGAGATACACTATAGATGGAAAAGGAACAAAAAGAACACAATTATGAATATAATGTAGTTAATGGCTTTCAATATAATGCTGTATTCTTAATGTTCAATCTTCAACAGTGTGGCCAGCTTTAAATGATTAAATTGGTTGAAGGGTTTTTCCTGACATTAATTTTAAAATTTCTCTTCTATGGAAGTAATTCCTTTGCTTATTTAAAAAAAATTCTTTTCACAAAATATTTACTAACATATTAAGTCATATTTTTTTTCTTTTCAGTTGGAAGAGTACATTAATAATTTGTCTTCCCAATTAACAGATGCTGGTGATTTGGATGGAATTCTTTTGACAGGTTAAGAAATTTCGTTTTTCATTTTATAGAATATACTAGTCGACTTACCCAGCATTGCCTGGTTGTCAAATGTGTTGTACATTAATTGATTTTATATATGAAGAGTTTGAATGTAAAACGCAATAAATTTAATTTCTTCATATTGAGAAATTAAGACTATCAAAAGACGAAAATTTCAAATCTAATTCAAGTGTAAAATCTTATTTTAATTGAAAACAAGAATATTAGACAAATATTATGTGAAGAATGGGGTGTAGTCGAGTGATGAACCGTTTGGCATTCAATTTGTTGTATATATTTATATCTGTGTGTATTTGTGTGTATAGCTGCTGTACCGGCGTTGCCATGGTGACAAATATGCCCAAACAGTTACAATAATAAGAGATGAGAGTTCTTCGCTTTTTAGAGGAATTCAGAAAAAACGGTTTCCGCTTAAATCTGCTTTTTTTTTAATAAGACTGATTTCTGCTGAATCGGTAGAGCTTTACGACCTTGTCATTTGGTTGGATTTTCTTTCTCTTTTTCTTTCTTCCTCTCTTTGCCTTTAGCAAAGGATGCGGGTAGGGTGAGGTGAAAGACTTTTGTACAATTAAAACTTCCTGTCTCCATCTCCTTCTCCTATATATGTATCGTCTTTCTCTTGCTAATGACATGTTTTGTTGTTGTTTATTTCTTGGATCAAAGATAGTTTTAATGTTTAAAAATGTAATTACATGCAAAAACAATCTTTCAACATTTTTTTCTACACAAAAAGATAATTTTTATGGAATTTAACAAAATTAAAGTGTTTTAGGGCAGTTAAGCATTTTGGGGGGGGGGGTAGATTTTTTAGGCAATTACATGTGGTTTTATGATATTTTTGTGTGGGGTGGTTGTCAATCAAACTTAGGGTTAGTTGCAGGGTTAAGAGGTTTTTAGGGGTTCGGCTTGCAATTTGGATAAAGGGTTAGTGGTTGAGTGAGGAAAATATTTTTTTTGGGGGGAGGGGTACCATTCGAACCTAGGGTTAGTGGTAGGGTAAGTATATTTTTTTATTAACTCTTCAGCCTGACCCCCCCTCCCCCCAAAAAAAAACGCACAGAATTTATCTCACATAGCAAAAACCTTTTTGGTTTACTGTCCTAAAAAGCTAGAATGGCCTGAAAATTTTACGTTAAATTTCTCTTCATTTCTTCTATAATCATCTTTGGTTCTCTACTCTTCAAGACCCACAAGACAGAAGTAAACTGATAGCCACTTACAAATATCAATCTATATATAGATGTGACCGTCACCACGGATTGATTATGATTGGTTAACAATGAATCAGCATAATTCCTATTCAAATTCGTAAATGCAATGGTAGGTTGAGAGATGGAAGTGAAACCTGCCCAATAATGGGTTGAGAACATGCATTGGATGGAGAGAAATAATATGAAAATGATACGCTGGGTGTGTAATGTGAGTTTTAAAGAAAGGCTTAGTTTTGATGATCTCAGAGGAAGATTAAATCTGGACAGTATAGGGAGATGTGTATGGAATAGGAGACTTCGATGGTGTAACCATGTTAAAAGAATGGATGAAGATTGAAGAATCTGTAAAAAAGAAGACATCAGATAATTCTTTATTGAACAAATAAAATTTAAGAGTTCCCTCAAAATTAATTATTTATCTTCCAAAGATGCTTTCACGAATCTAAAAAAGCTACATCTATTCAATCTTAACTTAAGAATGCCAAACCTACAAAAATGCTATTTCGAATTAAACTGACAGACTAACAGATGGACAAAGCCTCTCATATAGACATAAGGATGTATCTAAAAATGTAAAATAAAAAGTATTAAAATAAAAATACAAAAAGTGAAGCAAATTCATGGAAAAATGGTCATCTCTTTCAGAAGAAAAGAAATAGAATTTTCATTAACTTAAACTTTTTATATTTTTACTTCAATTAAATGTCGAAGCACTTATCCAATCACAATGCAAGAAAATAAGTAGACGACAAGTTAACATTTTAATTGATTGAATCACTAAATTCACTAATTGGAAATAAAAATTGGTCTAAACGATAATGACCCTAACACCGTAACCCTAACACCGTTTTAACACGTGTTCAATGATATTTTTCTTAAAAAAAAAATTTTATGTGTAAAAATCAACATTTTTTCCAGTTGCACATCGAGCCTCGTTTTGGATTTTTTGGACGCAGGCAACCGACTTTTAATTCAGTTTTTTTTCTGGCCGTCTACGTAAACATCCGGAAACTATTGATGCCAAATCGATTTTAGTTTGGGTCCTAATCTGGACAAGTACCCAATTTTGTAATCCAGAAAAATGTAAAACCTAAATAAAAAGGTATTAAGAAAAGACTATTTAATGCTATTTTTCTTCTATAACTATATTTGATAGCATTAATAATAGAGGGTGTTTGAGAGGAATTTTATAAATTTTTGATATTCTTTTATTTCAGAAGCATTTAAAGTATTTGTTCCCTTATAAATCTGGCCCCTATCACAGTAGCTCATTACGCTTCAGTGGCAATATGCCTTGTTTGGGGTGAACAAAAGTAAAAACAAAAAAAAATAATAGTAGTAACGTGATGGGGTTGAGAGCTGGATGACTGAAAAGCACCAAGATGTTGGAAGAGAGTAATCTGTGTCATTTGTGCCGGATTTAAAAAAATGCAGAAATCTTAGCTGCAGTTTAGTGCTCTTTAAATACCTTGAAGGCTGTGAGAAGGAGGATTGTGACTGAGATAAGGATGCAGTGGCTAGTAAGAAGGATCATAGCTGGCATTCTGATGGTGTTTGCTCAATGGAATTTGTTTAGAAGTTACAAAAAAAAGGTGCAGCCAAATCCAGGTAAGGCAATATGGACTTTTGCAATATGGACTTTTGTAACTATGAAGAAAGCGCTGAATGAGGATCTTTGCTACTTTTCATACAAGAGCCGCCACTACTCACTGCAAAGATCCAAGATAACTGCCTTATGAAAGCTAATAAACACTATAACAAGGTCAAACACCCAGTCCAGCTGAGAATGCTCTGATTCTTCTCGGGACTAGTTGTACAACACGCAGAACAACAGATGGCTAGCCTACAATCTGTACAAAGTCTCGCATATCATGAAGCCCAAGTTCCCTGAAACTGTGATGATCTTTGGGTGTGTTTTCAGTGAAGACTACGTCATTTTACCTTACATCTTTGAAAATAGACTCTGCCTCAATTCAAATGGATATATTGAGTTGCTTCCATTGTTAAGCGCTGAGTGAAGACGGTGGCTGCGGGAAGACCATATGTGTAGCAGCAGAACTCGGCTCCATGTCACACCTCTGAGAAAACCTAGAAGTGGCTGTCTGAGAACTTCCATGACTTCAGCAGCACCAACATCTGGCCCCTCCAATTCACCTGATTGCCACCCCATGAACTATTGTGTGTGGAGCGCAGTTGAAAAAAAGATCAATCGTACCGCCTGTAACGCCAAAGATGAGCTGATTGCCAAGATCAAACTGGTGTTCAAGTGTCTCTCGAAGGACACTGAAGGCCGCCTGCTCCAGGTTCAGGTCTCACCTGGAGGCTGTTGTGGAGGCTCATGGTAGCTTCTTTGAGTAAGCTATATTTGGCAAAAGATGTACTAAGGGATGCACTTTAAATTTTGAGAATAAAGCAATTTACATAGGTAGGGATTATTTGTATCAAATATGTTCCTAGGTTCACTAAAAATAGTCAGCAGACACACAACACAGATGGACAGACACACAACACAGATGGACAGACACACAAATGTTTCATATTAGTATAGACAATGATCGTAGTCTTTCTGTATCTTTTTAGGTCTCTCTGAGAAAGGTGTCAAACTCTTGCAAAATTATGTTGACCTCACAAGCGATGTCCAAACTTCCTCCTTCATTGCTATATCCACATTTCCGAGCAACTTGTCTTCTGACAGTCGAGTCGATTCTTGGATTCACGGGTGAGACTTAACTTGTATCTTCTTTTATTCTACATAGTTTATAGTAAATATGATTTGCAATCTATGATGTTTAAAAATATAAAAATAGTCTAGAAAATTAAATCTTTGATTATAATTGTTCTTTTATAATTTTTGAGATAAGGATTGATAATTTAAATTTGAATTACTGTTTTCATTTTGGTTATTATTTTTACAACCTTTGACTGATGTAATCTCTGACTTATTTCCAATGCCTCTTTTGAACTTGGGAATCTTTACGTCAACCTTGGGGACCTATACAGAATTATACAGAAGTATTATTTTATGTAATTCTTGGTTATTATCACTTGTAGTAAGTATTGGTATAACAGTTAAATAGTTCTAAGTGACGGTCTTCTGGAGATTGAAGGTTCAGTCCTAACTATTGGCAATAATAACTAAGAATAACATAAATTAACACTTCTACCTGATCATGGCTGACGAAACAAGAACAATATACCCCCGTGGATTAAATAAAGGATTCAGTTTGAAATTCTGTATAGATTCCAGAGTTCAACAAAAGTTCGAAAAGAACATTGGAGATTACATCGTCCGAAACATTGTAAAAATAACAATCAAGATGAGAATAGTTGTCCGAATAATCCAAATAATACATATAATTGAAAGCTCATTTGAAAGCTCGTTATTAGTTATTAGCATAAGTGAAATTCATTCATCAGATCATTATTTGATGTTTTCTTTTTCAGATACCGGAGCTTATTAAATCAGTGGAAGTTATGGAAGCAAAGGTAAACAATAGATGTGATTTAAAAATAAATTATATATTTAGCCTGATGATTTTCTTTTGCGAATGAAACACGTGTAGCTTCCTAGCCATAAGTATATTTTTATACCACTATTTGTGTGTGTAACAGTTGAAGTACCTGTAAAATTAGATTTCTCCAATTTTACTGAACTTTAAAGCTGGATTATGAAAGTCTTTCAGTTATGAGTAGCAGGTTAAAAAAATCCCTAATAATTTTTATGTTAGCAACAGAGGTGGTGTGTATTATTTAATTAAAACAAAAAATTATGTACTATTTTACCTATCAAATTGTATCTTGAAGTAAATTTACATATTTTTATATGGAAAATAACATATTTGTACAAAAAAAAAAAAATTGTGAAAAAAATTTGTGTAGTTTAAAATAATCTTTTCTACTTTTGATTGGTCCTAAAATCAATGTGCCATGTTTAGATTTATAACTTGATCAAAAGACAGCATATAATTCCAATCTTTTTTGCTATAAACAATCCTTAGGGTATAGTGATTTATAATTGCTATGAGTTAGCATTGAATAAAAAAAGTTTAAAAAGTAAAGAAATGAACAATTTTTGTTTTTTATATATAAAATGTGTGTGCGTATTTCTTTGCATTTGATTATGTATAGACAAAATAAATGGGTGGAAAAAGGACAAACCATAAGATGTAAAAGACAAAACCACATGAAAAAAATATATGTCGTTGATGTAGTTTCCTTGATTCATTATGTGTAGTATATATATATATATATATATATATAGATCATTTATAGAAGGTGATTCCAATGCAGAGATGTATCGGTCATAAGCTAATTGAAAGCAAAATAAGACAAGTGGAAGTGAAATGCGTTTTTCAGTTTCTTCACTTTTATTATTTTTATTCATCATCATCATCAACTGGTTTATTTGTTGAATCAGGCCACAATTAATCCTCTCCATTCTTGTCTTTGGTGAGGCCTGATTGAATCCATACCCATGACTCTCCTATCACGTTTGACCACGTCCTCCCAAGACAGTGTTTCTCAACCTTTTTTCACCTTCGACATACCTTCGAGCACATGAAACTGTCGCGACATACTAATGATTTTAAATATTGTATAATGAAATAGTAAAATAAATTAAAAATGCATACATACACTTTTCTGATACAGTTCATTATGTTAGTATCCCAGAATTGTCAGTTATCTAGTGTGAAACCTGTGCCTGGTGTTTTCTCTTGATTTCTTGAATATTTGGTCATATGTAGGATAAGCAAACTCTCATTTCTTCTTCAATGGAACATAGTTTTTCTCTCTTCTTATTTTTTTATATTATTTAAGGTTGAAAAGCCCAATTAACATAAATAAGAAGTAGAGAATTGTACAAGAACTAATTGGGCTTTTTCAGATAATGCAGGAAATTCTTTTTGTATTGAAATCCAAAATGTGTTGATATCTACCTCAGAATACTTTATTTTAAGACTGCGGTCACTTGAAATGGTAGCCAATTTTTCTTCTTCGCATAAATTAAACCCAATATTAGAAGGAACATCTACAAAAGGATTACATACCCAGTCGTACTTTTCTGTGTTCAGCGACGGAAGTAGTGATTGATGTTTTCTTCGAGCGGTAGCAGATGCTCAACCACGATAGGGATCATTTCCTTAGTGCAGTTAGTGTGCATTGTAGGAAAAATACCAAACTCACTCAACTTTGCTCTGTTTTTCCAAATAATAATTTTCTTTTTGAGGACAACCAACTTATCTGTCGAAGTAAGAATATTTTCGTTTTGACCTTGCATACTACTCTTCCCAATATTAAGTTGACTAAATATTTCCGTTAAACATTCCATTTTGGCGATCCAAAATTCACATCGAAGATATTTACAGAATCTTTCATGCTTTTCTTTATTAAAAATATCATTAATTCCTTCTGTAATTCATGAATGCGAGTTAACACTTTACCTTTTGACAGCCATTGAACGTCGGTTTGCATGAGTAGACAAACATGTTGAGAATCTATTGATTTGCATAATTCTTCGAATAATCTTGACTTTCTGGGCCTGCTTTTAATGTAATTGACAATTTTAACTACTTGATTTAACACTTGCTTCAAATCTTCTTGTAATACTTTTGAAACTAAAACTTCTCTATGTAAAAAGCAATGAGTACGAACAAGATTTGGATTTTCTTTCTGTGCTAGTGATGCCAAACCTTTAATGTAGCCTACCATACATGGTGCACAATCAGTACAAATGGCAACACAAAACTTCCACGTCAAATTCATTTTTTTAAGAAAGCCTGTTATCATATCAAAAATATCTTGACTTCTAGTAGTTGTTATTTCTTTACAACACAAAAACTGATCAATGAACCAAACAAATACAAACAAATGAGCACTGTTACTGATATCGGTCGATTCATCGACTATTAAAGCAAATTTAGATCCTTCAAGTTTTTTCTGAACATTTGTTTCAATGTTTTCATAACTAAATATACCTCATTACCTCCATCTCTTTACTAATAATTGTTTAAAAATGACATTAATTTAAAACACGGCAAAGTTAATTCGGCAACCGGCACTACACATGCGCAAACACGACCAAGGTGGAACACCACACCCACAACACAACACATCGCACTGACGCCTCATGAGCAACTGATTGATCTTGAGCAAAAGGTGCAAAGGTTTGTGACCACCACTGATCGGTGGACTTTGGATATGTGCATTCATTGGAGAAAGGAAGTTCTTTCTTTCAGGGCATATTAGTAGAACATGGAACCAAAGTTTATGCACATTGTCCATGTTTTCAGGTGTTTGTCACAAAGTTTTGTGACACATTTGTGTGTCGCAACATGGCGGTTGAGAATCATTGTCGCAAGACAACTTGGGTCTGCCAGAGGTGGTCTTCTTTACTGGCACATTCAACTGTCGGACTTTAGCAATCCAGCCATTGCTGCGTTTTAGGTTCCCCAACAAACACAGTCTGCTCTTCTGCATGATGTCCACAAAGCTTTTCAAGTTGACTTGTGTGAGTAGAGACGCAAAAGGTATGCTCTGTTCAGGCCTCACCAAACAGATTCATCTGACTATTGCCTTGTCATTACGATGCAGTTTCTTTAGTGTGCCGGCAGAGACAGCCCATGTTTCGGAGCCATACATTAGCACACTTCTGACACATGAAGAGTATACACAAGCTCTCTGAGCTGTTGGCAGGTGTTTGTTAGGATTGGTAGCAGCTCTCTAAACTGTCTCCAGGTCGACTTGCAACGTGTAGCTACCTGATGACAGCATGTCTCCAAGGTAACAAAATTCCGTCTACCATCTATTGGTCTTGCTGCGCCGGCGCTATGCAAACACTTAAAGTGAGGATCTGTTCTTAGAGAGCCCTTTATCCACTGCACTTTTTGTGGACCAATCCTGAACAGTGAGTGCAGATGATTGTTGCTGCCTGTTCCTCTTAAATATACCATACACAGGTGTTTTCCTGTTTTCCTCAGTAAGCTTAATAATTACAAATTTTACTTGCTCTCAATGTTGCTCAATGTAGGGTTTGTATAACAATATTTTGTGAAAAATTCTCCTCTTCAGATGAAGGTTTCAACTGTTTTTAAAATGTGCAAAAGATGGCCATTGGTATCAATACTGCAGTGAATACATTTTGAATTTAATAGTTTAATAATGGTGGGTTTTTATTGTTTTGTTTGCTTTTCTTTGTTTTTATTATTATTATTATTATTATTATTATTATTATTATTATCCTGTTTATATTTTATAATGTTTTTATTTTATTTCATTTGTTTGTTTATATATTTTAATGTTTTATTTTTAATGAATTAAAAAATAAATAAACGCCATTGATTAATATTTTACTTTTTTATTTGATTAAAAGTTTAAACTCTTTGAAAGCTTCTACTCGAATAAAAAAGTGAAATATTAGTCTAGGGCATGTTTATTTATGTGATTTTGTCCTTTATATCTTGTGGTTTGTCCTCTTTTCTATTTTATACATTCTGTCAGATTTTATCCCTATATTCAATCTACGGTATATATTATATGAGTTAGGTATGTGTATATGTTGATATATTTGTATGTACAGAATTCACTCTTAAACTAATTAACCAATCATTATGAATTTTAGAACTAAGGTGCTAGGCATAAGTGTGGGAAATGTGGGCTATATTTAGTTTACTCTAGTTTTATGTAAAGGGAGCAAAGAAGGGATGGAAGCCCTACATGAAAATTTAGGAACCTTGAATTTTAGACATTTTCTAACATCAAAATTATGTAATGGATTTTGCTGAAAGTTGAAATAAGGATTCTAGACATAATCTTTAGTAGCATTAGATTTTGATTTTAATCTTTGTAAGGAAACATAAAGTGGTGCAAAAATTTTCTGTTCGGGGAATTAATTTTACCCATCCTGGGACGGGTATTCTTCTAGTGTATATATAAACTGATGTACCCAACCCTCTTTCCCTTTCTCCCTCCACCACACTCATCTCCATTATTCCCATGTTTATTTCTGTATAAAAGGTATCAAATATACCACTGACTCATTACAACAATGCTTTTCCTCAAGTAAACAAGCGAAATATTAGTCTACTGCTTGGTTGTCTGATGTGATTTTGTCTTTTGTTTTTTTTTCCCATTTTATTTTTTCTATACATTGTGACATTTTATCCTTATATTCTATCTCATACATTTGAATGTGTGTGTGTGTGTGTGTGTGTCATACTCAAATATTTGTGAATGTGTGAAGCGTGCGAGTTCATTTCTAATGTTTGTATAAACATTATTTTCTCTAACTATATATTTATTTTGTTCCAGAGCTTTGTTTGATATTGTATGGCAAGGAAGTGATTCTGTGAATCATGTTCAATCTGAAGTTTTTGTCAGCTGCCACTCTTGCCGTAAATCTGTCTCTCGGAACATTCAACCCTTAATTAAGAACAAACAACAAAGTTGGACACGGTCCAGCAACACAGCGAAACACGTTAAGGTAAATGTTATTTATAAATATCATGTAGAGAAGTAACAAAATATATAATTTTAATGTAATTGGCCATAGCAAATTGATATTTGATAGTATACATAAAGTGTGGATTCACTTAATAAAACATATTCCAGCCGTGAAAAAAAATAATCAATAGTTGCTTGGTAACTGTCACTCTTTTATTATTCAGATAATCATAATTTTACTGTGATATTATGGAATGCCCCCCTCCCTTCCCCCCCTGACAGATTAGCTAGGAAAATGAATGACCATAAAAAATAAAACGCTGATCCATTGAACTCCACAGACTTGTGACACCATGACAATTACTAGTTAACGTTCTGGGTTGCCAGTTAACAATTGCGAAAGTACGCTAAGGAAAAAAAAGGATGCTGCCAGTTTCTGACGGTAAGCTGAGAGAAAATCGGATGTATTCAATTTCCAGTTGAAAGTAGCAATACCCACCGGCAATAAAATGATTTGGATAATCACAGATTTCAAGGTAGTTCTACTAAAATAGTCATATTTTAAAAACCAAAGCACGTTAAGTCGTCAAAATACCACCATTTTGTTCAGAAATTAATATCCTTTCATATGCATTAATAAATAATAATCTACATTATATATTTTGAGTTTTCAGCAAATAAAGTCATAAAATGTTAATGCCATTTTCGGCCATTTACGTCACTTTTTTTACCCCCCTCCCTTCTTTTAAAGATATCATACTGTTTGGCTATGCGGAATTTCTTCATGAAATTTGATAACACAACCAGAAAAAATATCAATTTCAATTATTGTCGGGGTACAAAATTAATTGATCCATTACTTTTTTTGTAATCTTAAAAAATAAACCTTCAACATGACGTATATCGAACATATTTAAAAAAATATTTTTTGTACCCCAACTAGTAAATAAATAAATCTTTTATCTTTATTTATGCATTAAAATTATAATTGTATGTTGTTTTGTCTTTCGGTAGTAGTAATTTTGAATTACCCTATCTGAAAAAATATTGTCCCTTTTTGAGCGAAAGTCAACAATGGCTGCTAGTATGCTTATATAGCAATCAATCAGCAGCAGTAGCTATTTATAAACAGTTAGCATCGTAAAATTTGTTGAAAAAAAAAAGAAAGACAAAAATACTTTTTGTGCTTAAAAAAGTTAATGCTGTTTGTGGTTCTTTTATAAAAAAATACTTCACGAAATACTGGTTTTAAAATATACTCAACTTTTGAACTTTAATTCTAGTATAATAATGACTTTCTAGTTGCCAATTAAAAAAAAATAAAATAAGATTCTACTTTTTTTAGGCGATTACGTGTGAACACCCTAAAAGTCTTGGCAGAAAAAAGACAAACAAAAAAAATTTAGAATTTAGAGTGGGGGTATCAGTTTCGCATATAAATTTAACATAAAATGATCTCCCATTTCCCGGCCATGCAGTTTGAAAAACATTTTTTCAAGCTTAAAACTTGATATAAAATAAATAATTACTCTACCACTAACTCTAGGTTCGAGTGACAAGCCCACCTCCTAAAAATGCATTATCTTGAACGTGTCGTACCATTAACCTTAAATCTGAGTGACAAGCCACCCCCTAACACTAAGTCCGAATGGCAACCTCCATCCAAAACAAACCCCTTCCTTAATCTTATCACTGACCCTAAGTCCGAGTGGCAAGCCCCACCCCACCCTCAATCCTACAAAAGCCCATTAAAAACACACATAATAGTCTAAAAAAATAAAAATAAAGAAAGCAGAGCCCCCATAAAGAAAAACACACAGGATTTATTTCCCATAGCTAAAAATTGATTAACTGCCCTAAAACGCTAGAATGTCCCGGAATGGTAGATTATTTTACATTAAATTTATGTGAAACTAATCCCCCACTCTAAATTCTAAAATGTTTTTTTTTCTGCTTAGAATTCGGGGTATTCACACGTAATTGCCCTTAGCCCAACCACTAACCCGAAGACTGAGTGGCAAGCCCCTCCCACAAAGACCCTCTTAAAACCACACATAATCGTCTAAAAAAAAGAAAAAAAACCGGAAAGCTCCACCCCCCCTCCTCCCAAATAAAAACAAGAAGAATGGACCGGATTTATCTCCCATAGAAAAAATGATTAACTGCCCTAAAGTACTAGAATGGCCCTGAAATGAGGGGTTATTTTACATTAAATTTATATGTGAAACTAATCCCCACTCTAAATTCTAAAATAATTGTTTTTCTTTCTTTCTTTCTACCAAGTTTTTCAGGGTGTTCACATATAATTGTCTAAAAAAAGGTAGAATCACATATTTTGGAGAGGCAAGAGGACGATTTTGCGGAAGGTGTTAATCTACAATAATACCAAAGAAATCTTGCAATATATTCATTTTTAGACAGTGCTAGTATTAAATTTTAGTTTCTTGTACATAAAATGTATTAGAATTCAACTTTGAGTTCTCAAACTTCTTTTTTTAATGGCTACATGGTATTTTTAAGGTATTGCAGCATATTTATGTGCATTTACTACAGATTACTTGGAAACCATTAGTTTCTGGCGATTTTCAGTAGCATATTCTGATTCCTTGTACAAAAATACACTTATATGGCAAATTTCATTGCTTAATCTTGTGTTTTAGCAAAGATATAACATTTTTACTGAAAAATTAGTGTAAAAAATGTGATGAAATGCATATGGTCTTAAAGAGGGGAAAATATCCAATCATGCGAAACACAAAAATAGTTGTAACTTCCTTATTTTTAGTCAGATTTAAAAAATTAAAAAAGATTCTTTCTTAGAACATCAAGCTCTTTCTATATATGACATTGAGATATCTTAAGCAATTTAAATTTTTTCATATGTATTGCTATTGAAAGTAAATATATTTGGGGGACGCTGGCTGTTGAAAGAGAAGGATCTCTGCATGAGACAAAGAATGTTGTCACTGAGATCGACACAACCAGACAACCATCAACAGATAGTATATGGGTCCACAATGGTATCTCACACACACACATACACACACACTGAGCACAAGTAAGTTATCGTTACAATTTGTCTTGTGTTGTTTCTACCATAGCGCGATCACTGAGAAGATCAATTTATCAAATTTAGAATGTCTTCTATGGACACCAAGAATACTTACAAGATTATTTACTGTATATTAGTAGATGGTTTCTTTATGTAGCTGTATTAGTGTCAGCCGTGAAAAAGTATTTTCTAGTTTGTAAAATTACACATTTTTGATTTTTAGGTTAGATGCTATTTATTAAATTATCAGCAAAATGATTCCAGTAACCTCTAGAAGAAGACTGTTGGACTGAAACTTGATGGACAAGTCAGGCATAGAGTGAAGTTTATTTGCACCAAATATGGTTGAATTGCAGAAAGGATTGTGAATTTTATTAGCAATTCCATAGGTAGAATTTTTTTGTGTGTTCATCCTGTACTACAATTATTTCTCTTTTTCATACAATGATTAAAAAACAAATGGAACTATTAAGTAACTTTTATTTGTTTCTGTTTATTTTATTTTAGGTCTCATGCTGTCCCCATTGTCGAAATCCCTTGCCTAGATGTGCTCTTTGCTTGAAGCATTTGGGTACAGCTTCTGGAGCATTTTCCATTGAAAGTGGTCCTGGTAAGTAAATTTCATTATAAGGAGTGGATGTGCATTTATTTATTAGAGAAAATCAGATGTATATGCACATGCACTTTCAAATGAGATCAAATAGAAAACTCTTTGAGTTCACAAAGATCAATCATCAACTTGCAAACAACTGCAACTCAATATTCAGTGGAGCTGAACATATATATGTATTTTTAACGATTTAAATCATTTTCAAATAAAAAGCATACACAAAGGTATTATAGTTTTTTACAGCTGTTTCAAGGCAATGTTTATTTTAAGTCATACAATGAAACAAATTCTTTTAAACACTGGTCATCATCAGAACAGCAAAAAACACAACTCAATAACAATGTCCAAATAAGTTTCAATTTCCAGCAAAAATCACAAGAATAGATACATTGTCAAATGTAAAAAATCATTAATTGTTACATTAATTTCACATCATAATGCATATTATCTCAACCTAATAGAAAGGATTAAGAGACACGAAGATCCACCATTTTTGTTTTCTAAAAATTAATAAGATACACAGCAAAATACATCATCATAATTTCTAAGCTTTATCAGAGAATATTTCTGTTAACATTTTTGTTTATTATCCATTTCTGGGCCATACCCTAATTCTTCTTTCAAATAAGAAAAATATTTTATAATTTTCGCAGTAAATAAAAACAAAATTTCAAACAAAAAGAACTCTTCAAGAATATTATGTATACGAAAAACATTGGAGACTTTTTTTTAACTAGTAACAAAATAAAACATTTTTATATATAAATACAAATGAATAAGTTATATCAATCAAATATCTTGAAACTATATAATAAAACTTTGGAAAGGTATGAACCCTTCATTCTGTTCATTTATAGTTTAAACAGTACAACTACTTTTCTTTTGAGAATTTGTTTAATGCAGAAAAACTTATGTTTAGAAAAATGGTTCCAGCATTAAATGATCGTAAAGGTTGATATGCCATTAAACAAAATGACCCAACTCTTTAGTATACGATATAGGCAACAGAATACAGCATCACAGTTTCTAAGCTTTATCAAAGATTTTTTTTTTTAACTAGTAATAAAATAGAACATATTTATAGAGGAAAAGTCTAGAATTAAATCGTTAAGGGTGTGGGATATTTTCCAGTGTTTATTTCAGTACATTAGGAGAGATTTATAATAATAATAATAATAATAATAATAATACAATCTGGTGAATGGCTACATTGCATTTGCATAGCCATTTACTATAATTTTATTTTATATACTAGTAAATATATATTCCATCCGTTAGTATGTAATTCTTACTTTAAATCTCTTCATGAATGACATATCTCAGTATAAATATGGCATGTATGCAGAGTGATGATATATGGAAGTGAAACTTGGCTAGTGAGAGTTGAGGATATCATGAAAAGAGATATGAGAATGATACGATGTATGTATAATGCAGATCTTAAAGACGGGCATGATGGTGATGCATTCATTTTTTTCTGTGTTTTCTTTATATTTTTGTGACAGCTTTCTTATTTACTATGAAATTATTTTTTGTTACTATTAAAATACTGCTTATTTTTCATCCATTCTAAATTCAGATACAAAGAGTTCTCCGTTTGAAAACTGGTTTACTTGGTGTCAATCCTGCCGTCATGGAGGACATGCAGGTCATGTCATGGATTGGTTCAAGTTAGTTATTTTTCTTTTTTAAAAACCCTTTATGTATTTGTTACTAAGGCATCCTATTTAATACTTTATTTAAAATGATGACTGTGCCATGATCAGGTGAACGTGCGGTTGCAAACTGGAGGAAAGGATCCATTCAACCGTGCTTCATCACAAACTTGGTATTGGTAGGATTATGGATGCCCTATGGGCTTGACATTTCAATTGGTTTGGCCGTGTCACCTCGCACATCAACTCCATAACATACCTAGATATCCCAGACACTAGGGAGTGCGGTAGACCGAGGAAGATATAAGAAGTGATAGGACTGCATGCAACCTGACTGATATCAACCCTTTGGATTGGACCACATGGAGAGCAGACATGAGACATTGCCTGTTTTTTCCCACCCCGGTGTCAGGGAAACTCACAGCACCCTTAATACCAAAACCGGATGAAGAAGCAGCAGAAGTCAGTTGATCCACATGTATCAATCCATCAAGCCATTCAGTTATACAAGAAATTATTAATAGCTTTCAACATGCTAAACATAAAATATAAAACATAAAATTCCCGAAGGTATGCCATGCATCAAATTTTGACCTTACCTGAGCCTTCATTGGCTATAATATGGGCCAGTTAGTGAGTCTCTACGATGAACAGAACTAAAGTTATCACAGAAATTGTCACTTTCATCTTGACCTAGATATCTCCAAATTAAATCGATTGGAGCATGACCCATAATTTAACCAAGTTTGGTGATAATTCGTCACGTGATGTGGATGCTTGACTGTACACAAACTCAATAGAAAACATAACCTCCTTGGTGGAGGTTAATAACTGTTTCTAAGGGAAAGCACAAAGGATCCAACATCGTAATTGTTTGTTGATTTTTAGGGCCATGTTTCAGAGATAAACTGCATCGAGTACTTTAATCTTTTGTCTTTGTAGCAGTTTTTGCTGTTATACAGGATGTCCGTAAAGTCTGGTAAAAAAAAAAAGAAATCAGTCGGGATTTACTTGCTCGTAACTGCAGTAAGATCTGGCACAAGAGGAAAACCAGCCACCACAAGTGGGCAATCTGGTCAGGTGAAAAAATAGCCAAGAATGAACCCCTCTCAACATTATTACTTAGGAGTGCCTCAGTCGAAGGAGGAGGTAATGCCTGGGAGACTGCACGTTTTTGAACTGAGCCAAACCATACCTCATACGGACAAAGAAGAGTCTGATGATTCAAGTCAGTCACGAGGTTGCCAGAATGATGTCAAGGCAAACCAAGGCTGCTATAACAATTACTGAATATTTAATTCTCCTGTGTCCAGACTTTACGGACACCGTGTATTATTACAACCTTTTGAGATATCAAAATTCTTACAAAAAATTTTTTTTCTTTTACTTCATAATTGAAAACTTCATTTTCTTGTTACCAGTATAATTCAAGGGAAATAACTGTGAATATACTAAGCGAACAGGGTCATTACGATTGTTTCAGTACAAACTGCATTGTATACTTTATTTTTTTCTCTTTTCAGCAGTTTTTGCTGTTATATTATGAAAGTTTTTTGAAGCATAAACATTATTTTTCTTAAATTAAAATTTTTTTTTTAACATAATTTATATTTATTATATTTATTTGCATTTTAAAATGAATTAACCACACGTTATTTTCTTCTGGCCAAAATAATTGCAAAATTATTTTTATGCAGAAGATTATGAATGTAAAACTTTTTTTAAAAAACATGATTTTTCTCTTTTCCTTCTTCGTTTGCAGAGATCACAGTGATTGTCCTGTGGCTGGTTGTTCCTGTAAATGCATGGCAGCAAATTGTGCCTCAAGAACATAAAAAAAAATTATTTTGGAATTTTTGACATGAGAGTTGATAATTTAGGATATTTGGATTATTCAAACTACTATTCTCATCTTGGTTGTGATTTTCACAATGTTTCGGACTATGTAACCCCTGTCGAACATGAAGTGTTAATTTCTGTTATTCTTAGTTGTTATCGCCTGTAATAATTATTGAACCTTCAACCTCCAAAAGACCGTCACTTACGACTGATTGTTAACCAATATTATTACCTGTTATGCCATGTGTTCCTGCAGACGATAAGTATGAACTGATTGGACCCATGGTACAACGGTTAAAAGCATTGATTAACAATCTGTTCTAAGTGACAGTCTTCTGGAGGTTGAAGGCGATTATTAGTTAAGCGATAATAACTAATAATAGCATAATAATTAATCAACACTTTTACCCGGTCATGGCTAACGGAATGAGAATCTATCCTTGTAGATTAAATAGGGTTTCAATTTAAAATTCTGTATAAATTCCTGAGTTCGGCGTAAAGATTCTGAAGTTTGAAAAGATGCACCCATAGAAGGTCGGAGGTTACATCAGCAGGAATGTTGTGAAAATAACAACCAAGATGAGAATAGTTAGGACAAATAATCCAAATAATAAAAAAATTTCTTCATTTCAAAACAGAAAGAAACAAATGAATATGACTTATTTACAAGATTTTCAAACTGAAACACATTTTTTTTCTTCAAAAAGCTTTCTTTTCTTCTCTAAAGAAGCCAAGCCAAACTTGATCATGGTTCATATAGATCCAAACTTTTCTTCCTTTCTCTCTACAATCTTCTTCTCTGCCTTTCTCTCTACAATCTTCCTTTCTACCTTCCCATTTTTACACACCATTGCCTTCTTTCTAATTTGTGTCAGACATTTCAAGCTTGACTTCTTACCAATGAAATAACCATTACAAAAAGAATCAGTTCCATTGAAAATTACTTCTGCATTTTTGACTTAATTAAGAAAACATATGTTGAAACCTTATAAAAAAAATGAATGAATAATTTATGATCTTGAGTTATGTTATTTCTAGTGAAGTCTACTTTACTACTATGTACAGAAATATACCTAGAAAAAAGAAAACATCATAATTGGTTGTACTGCATTTTGTATTTATTGACTGGAAATATTCATTTTAAAAGAAAATGTGAAAACAGATTTTAATGGATTTTTGAACCATCTGTATAAAATGTATTTTGCTGTTTTAAAAATTTTTTTTTTTATTAAAAACATTCTCAATAATTTTGAAGATTATTTATGTTTCAATTCGTTTTTTTATGCGAGTTTTTAATTTAAATTTTCTATTTATTCATTTTCTTTGATTTTCTAAAAGAAAAAAAGATTCAATTGATAAAACGATTAACCCTTTGCTTTTTAAATATCACTTTTTTCTATCATTTTACTTCAGTGTAAAGTCTCAGAAATCAAGGGGCCCTTTTCTGGGGCTAACACTTGATCTCTATATTAGATACATAGATATTTGAGTGTTCCATTATAGTTCTCCTTTAACTCTCAAAATTTGAGTTGGTAAAGAAGTAAAGAACATTAATTTTCCTCTCCCCAATAGACCAGTTAACTATGTTATAGTACATCTTTGTTGTTGTCACTTGGTCTTACCGGATTCCAGGACAAGAATTCATCTAGTCTGGGGAAGTATTCAGCAAAGTGCTGTTAATTGAGGTAACATTATTTGGAGAAGGTGCACCATTCCTTGTATGAACCAGTGTATAGCCATGCTGAGAGGATCTTATTTGAGCTTTGAATACCATGTCATTTTGAATATTTGGTCAGGGTTTACTTGTAGGTTGAAGTATCCTCATGTCAGGTTGTCCTGACAAACCCTTGTACAGAGAGACCGAAGACACCCGAGGATGGTGTCCTCTCCTGTAGATAATTCAAATTCTTACTCAGTATTAGTTTCATCAGTGTATTACAAAATGATGATGCAAAATACAGCCAAGACATTTGCCAGCAAATTTTACAAAACGTTACAATGACTTATTATTTGATAATTATTATTACTACTAATGTACACCCTTTGTCAAAAATGACAATAACAAAAACATTATGCTTCACCAGTGTTCACACCCACTATTTAGATATATTAGTAAAATATTCATATGAAATAATAAAATTACATTAGTAATTCAACTTCTCATATATAAATCATTATCATTTCTGATGAACTAAAGAAAAAAATACTCACCGATTTTTTATTATAGAGTGAAGGATTTTTTTCCAAATTCATTTAAAGCGATTAAATGAATTCGGAAAGACTTGCTATTTGCTTTTTCGTTTCCCATCACCACTTGGTTTTGTCCAGGGACTAGAAAAAGGCACATATTTTACTCGCTAACCTTTATTGTGATGGCATGGAAGTATATTTATTTATATACAAATAAATAAAAATTCATCTTTATTATAGAGTGGAGGATTTTTATAGTGAAATAGCAAAAAGTATAGCTAGGATAAATGGAAATGGAAACGTCAGTTGGAAGTTTTCTTTATTCTATTGCTAACAAAAATACTCTTGAAAACACATTAAAAGTTAATGAAAAAAAGACGAAATAATTCATTGATCTTATACATGTCTCAATAATTATGCTATAGTTTTTGCTTGAAAGTTGTAATTGGTCTCACAAGAATGACTGAATGTCTTTGAACAATTTTTACCTGATCAAGTGAACTTGAAAAACAAAATGTCGTTCTGATAGTTTCAATCTTTCATGTTTCAGATCATTGATGATATCCTGTGAACTATGTACTCCTCAATCCTTTTGACTACTCTACTGCTAAGTGTTATTTAGTTACCAATTCTTAGATCTATTCAAGGACAGCACGGAAGTATTGTAAATCTGCATTTTGGAGAGATATGATGCTTAGTAAAGGGACAGCACAAGGAAAGCATAAAATGTGTCACCAGTTCTAAATTGTGGGTCAATTGCTGGCTCAAGATTATCGATTTTGGAAGCTATGCATTCAACAGGCTCTAGATTAATGTTTTCCTTGAGAATGGGAGAATAAAACAAAGTCTAATTGACTATTTATCTAGGAATAAAGTTGTTTGAGGATTTTGACATCCTTTGGGTAATTTTTCAAGATTCCTGAAGAAACGTGTGTGTGTGTGTTTGTTTGTTTGTTTGTTAAGGCTGACACCATAGTCCGTGATAGATTATCTTAGCATGCTGTTGATGTCTCCAAGTGAAAGTTGGCAATTAAAATTTTGCCATCAGAGAGAGATGGGTACAGTTTTGTCTTGCAAAGAGATTTTCTTTCTTTTTTGGGGAAAAGAGGAAAAGATAAGACTGTGCGGTAATCTTTTGATTGTGGCAAGATTTATTTTTGTGAATGATTTCAGGAAAAAATAGAAAACCAAAAAGTCGCCAGAAAAAAAAACCCATAGGAAATGTAATCATTATGTTTTTTTAAATTTTGACTGGTTTCCTTGTTTTGATTAGTGTTATCACAGGTTCTAAACGTTTTTTCTTCTGGTCTTCTTCAGGTGTTTTGTGTTGAACTCTGGAACTGTCATGGGATTTTGAACTTAACCCCTAATTAGAACCCTGGTGGAACACTGTTTCCATTCTCCAGACATTCCTTATAACATCCTTTCAGTTGACTTGTTAAATCGTTGTCTTTCTGCCTTAAACTCAGAACCTCAAGATAATCTGCACACTTTAACTGATGTCCGAGTTATCTCGATCATGTCTCTAGAACAAGGTATCTGAAGAAGGCCCGAGAGTAAAACATCCAAAACATTGTGATACCAACAATCAAGATGAGGAAACCAATTCGAAAATTCTAAAACACTATTAAAATACCTCATCCTCAAAATACAGACACATATGATTGTTTATTTTTGTATGTGATATTTAACAATAATTTATCAATAATCTTGACACTATCCATTCATTTCCAAGAAACAACAAAAATGTGAAAATGTCTTCTCTACTATTCAATAATAGAGCATTTGTTTTTTCCCAGGAGCATATCTGATGTGTCAGGATATTGAGTAAGACAGGAAGTTGCCAGAGACATATAGTGCATATGTGAGATCTTTTTTTCTGGACCGCGGGAGAACTCGGTTGTGCTGCGGGAGAGCTGCTCCCATTCCGATATGGGGGATGAGTGCAGGGTGTTATCTATGTGTACTGTATCCTCAACAACAGCCAATATGAGGAAACCAGTTGGAAAATTGTAAATAATAATTACAAAATACATTCTGATTCTGTAAAATCATTTTATTTCATAAAATTATCTCTTTCAGATGTTCGGTCAAATGGTGTTAGCATAAAAAAAGAGTAATTAATTCCTAAATGGAAATTTCTACTGTAACAATCAAACAACCGATTAGTGTCCACATTTTTTTTCTTTAATTTATCACCAAAAATCTTTTGTAAATACAATACTAAATATGTACTTTCAAAGATTTACTTGACTTCATAGGATAGTTAGAGCATTCAATTATAAAATGTGGGTTGGTTATAAGGACTACTTACCAAAAAAGATTTGATTGAATAATAGATGAAACTGATTGTATCCTTCCACACTCTAGATTTTCACAGTATACTGAAAACTGGGACATCACTATTGCCAATATAGATCAAACAATAGGTGTAATATTTGAAAAACACTTGTGTCTTCATGACTAACTATAGACATCTCTGAAAAATACAGATTTTTTTAATGGGAATCTCTCCAGGCAAGGCATGAAGCCACTTGATGTAAGGAGCTAAAACGAACGAAATATGATTATTGCAGCGACAGGAGATACCTATTGACCTTTAGTCTTCAAAAGACCAAAGCTATATGTAGGAGGAAAACAGTCAACAGGAAGAGAGTTCTACAAGCCTGCAGTTCTTAAGAAGTAGCTGCTACTGGAATAGGAAGCTTTATTATATCGAGGTATCCAAACAGCAAATTGTAAAGACTACTAGATCAACGAGTCAAACGAGCTGTTACAAAGGAAGCAGGGAATAGATCAGACAATTCTGAAGAACACATGCGATAATAGTATTTATAGAAAAGATTGAGACTGGCAATATCAGGTCTGTTAGAGAGAGGGTGCAGAGAAGAAGAAAGGGTGGGGCCAAGCAAATTACAGATACGCTTCTGAACCTTATCAAGAACCCTCAAATGGGACAGGTTCACCAGCAAATATGAAACAATACTTCATACAAGGACAGATATCGCTTAAATATGGTTAATTATCTTTTTGATCGTAAAAAGGTGTTAAATGTCTGCAACAAATAATACGAACAGAAGGTAATGAACAAAAAATTGTATTTACAAAGAGTACCAGAGCAATGGATTGATAGAGGCTGCTTCTTTACTTTGCTTCTCACTTCTAGTGATTGGTCATAATGATTGTATCCATAGTTAGGAAGAGTCCATACAGTGATTGAATAGAATAAATAACCATAACAAAAAGGGACCAGGGGTGCTGATGGGTTAAAAAAACAACTTATTTTTTATTTATTCCTCTTAATCTGTTAACTTTAAAGTAGAGACGTGGAAGTTTATGCTGGGCGATAATATTCAGAATCTGTCTTATGGAGAGATCTTGTCTTTCTTGACATTTGAACAGATTTCTGTTGACAGATTTATTTCACTATTTGAGGCTTTGCCAAAAATGCACCACAAATAAAATGTTAAAAATCAATAGAAGATAAAAAATAAATCTTTCTAAAAGTTTGGTATATTTTATAAAAAGAAAATGATGAAATGCATAATAATGACGAGGTGTATTTATTTATAGGCTCGAGAATAAAGGTTAATAAGATGGAATTGTGACAGTATCGAACAGCCCCACAGATGTTGGAGCCTAATATACAGCACTAGTATGAATGGAGAGAAGGAAAACCTTAAAATCACTGACATGTGAACAGCTGAGTAATAAAATCCCAGTCACCCTTACCAGACCTTAGGGGTAGAAATAGAATTACTTGTCAAGTAGCATAGGTAATTAAGATATATATATATATTTTTATTGACACTTCTCAAATGTAGATGAAGCTTGATTTGGTTGTCAGAGACAAAGGAGTATCGGTCAGTTGCTAGGCGGGGGGGGGGGGGGGGGGTTATGAGCCCCCATAGGGAGAAAATAAATTACTCTCTGAAGTAGATAAAATAGACAAAAGGGGAAACCCATCAGCTATTAGATAGAAGTGCTTTTATGAACTGGATCAGCTGCTGGGATAAGGTTGCTTTTATAGACCCCTCTGGAGAGAAATAAATTGCTTCTCTGTGTGAGATAATGCCATATTTGTTTTTCAGAGACAAAGAAAATACGGTTAGCGGGTCCGAATAAAAAGAGAAGACAGAATAGTTTTAGTCAGTCAGTGAGACGGTTTGCGAGAGAACCGGACGAAAGGGCACACTTCTGTATGAAAGCTGGAGGAGTGGGGTACAGAATGATTATCATCCGAAAGATGAGGAATACTATGGGAGTACTAACATTGATCGATAGTATGAACTGAATTTGATTACTTATGGGACTATATAGGACAGGAATGTGTTCACATGAATTTGAAAATGAGCAAGTTGTAAACAGCAGGAAAGCATTCCTGTGGTAATGTGTTCCACAGACGGGAAGCCGTTGCAAAGAAGCTTTGTTCATAGAAATTCCGCCTGACACTAGGGACTTGGAGGAAGAGAGGAAAGTCTTTTTCCATTGTTGTAGCAATACGAGTTCTTACTGTGAATGTCTTGCAAGGAGGAACCAAAGATTGGAACTCAGTTGAGCACCTTCCATTGAGATAACGGCAGAGTAGAGAGAAACTAGCAACGTCTCTTCTGTGAAAAAGAGTTTGAGGAGGAGAAGAGATAATCCTCTACTAGATTTCGTAATCCATTTTGTACTCTGTTAAGGCAAGAAATAGTGCGTTGAGGGGCACCTCCCCAAATGTGGCAGTAATACTCCATCTTAAGACATATCTGGCTCGTATATAAGTAGAGGATTGCATTTGGAATCGGGTACTTTCTGGAATGGTAGAATACTCCAACTATTTTTCCAGCAACCTCAGCAACAGACTGAATATACATCTTCCATTTTAGATCTTGAGAGAAAGTCAGACCTAAGAGCTTATCAAAAAGGGGCTTCTTCACTAAGGAGAGAGCCATTCTTTTTGATTTAGGCACAGCAGGGATCCGAGCGCTACTGGTGAAAGCTTGGTTTTAGAGGTAGTAAAAGCACCACATGCTCCAAGTTCGAAGAGAGAGAATCAGCATCGGCTTGATCACCAGTGCTCTTCAAAGTGATGCCATAGACAGTTGTGTCATCTGTGTAGATGTGAACAAATGATTTCAGAATATGCTTTGGCAGATCATTAACGACAATCAGGAAGAGTTTTGGCTCCTGAATAGATTCTTGAGGCATGCCGGTGTTGATTCTATGTGCTTCCGATCTCTGCCCATCAACAACTACTTTTATAAACCTATCTGAGAGAAAGGATTCGATAAGTATGAAGACATTGCCAAGTATTCTTGTAGTTGTCGAAGGAAAGGAGCTTTATCTTAGCAGCATTAAATGTTACCATATATTTATGACCCCATTCCACTACAGACTGGAGGTCACTTTCTAAGTATTTAGCTATTGCCTTGGATATGTGCACGTCAGTTTTACCTACATGTCTAAAGTAAGGCATGGTATCATCAGCAAATATATCCATCTCGGACACAATTTCATCACTGAGGTTGTTTATGAAAATCAGGAACAATAAAGGTCCAAGGATCGATCCCTGGAGTACACCTGCATTTATGTTATGTTTGGATGAACGGCCATCAAGGACAACCTGGATCTTTCTGTTGGCTAGGAAGGATCTACTTATATTAAATATTTGCCCAGTAATACCATATGAATTAATTTTTATGAGAAGACCGTTATACTACACCTTGTCAAAGGCCTTGGATATATCAAGCGCTACCGCTCTAGCTTCACCTGCCTTGTCCAGTGTATGGTATATGCATTCAGAGATGACCATTAGGATACCCGCAGTAGACAGTGCTTGCCTAAATCCATACTGATAGTCAGAAAGAAGTTTAACATTAACGAGGTGACGGACTATCATTAGATTGATTAAGGATTGAAAGATCTTAGCGAAGAGCGGGAGTAGACTGATGGAGCAATAATTGTAAGGGTCAGTTATATCCCCAGAATTCTTGAAGACTGGTACTGGTTTCAGCTATCAGAAGGAAGATTCGGCAAGGCATTTGTTGGAGAGGACAGGAGCCAGTTCAGCAGAGCATTTCTTTGTTACTATTACTGGTATAAGATCAGGCCTACATCCTTTGGAGGTGTCAAGGTTTTTTACGATGTCCCGGATATGAGATGGGGTGATTGTCAGGTCATCAAGTGTGGCTTCAGTCCACAATGAGAAATTTTGAGGAGAGTGGTTTGCAGAGTCCTAAGTGGAGTTTAAGGCAAACCACTGGACAAGTAGTTGAGCCTTAGTTGGCGTGAAAATGACATCATTGTCGTTGGATAGCAGGAGAATTGTTGATTGCCCATTGTTCACCACACTATTGAAGATTTTACAGAAATCGTGGGTATCTAGTTTCTGTGACTGAATCCGTTTTTTGGTTATCTCTGTATACCTTCTATTTACTTCATCTATTACAGTCTTACAATGATTTCTTAACGCTATAAGTTTCTGTCTATTTATAGTTGACTTGTGGTGGTTCAATTGTTGGAATGCTTGCTGCATCTGAGCAATAGCAGCTGCACAGTTCGAGGTGAACCATTGTGGAAAGTGGGGCTTATTATAGAATTTTCGCATGAGGACATGTGCTTCAATGTCTGCTTTTACCCATTGAGTTATCTCATTTTGCTCTGATCAGTAGGGAGAGAAAAAGTTTCACTCTATGGGGCGTCTCTTATGTGATCTCTGATAGAATCAAAATCAGACACGGCTCATCAGCTTTGGGACAAGATTTTATGGTGATATCAATCATTACCACAAGGTGATCAGCGGTCGCAAGCGGGCTATGAGCATTCGTCACACAAGCTTCGGGCAGTGAAGATAAGAACAGGTCCAGGGAGGCTGGTCAGGAAAGTGACAGTCTGTGAGAGGGAGTGCGCTATGGAGAGACTATACATGGAGTTACCAGCTGCGTTTGTATAGCTGGAGAATCCAAACCAGTCCCGGTGATGTACATTAAAATCCCCAAATCCATGTATTTGGGCATTCGAGTCAAGTGAGAGTGCTATATGTATGCTTTCAGAGATAAAGTTAAGCAGGGTATAGTCCTGGGTCAAAGGAGAATGGTATATGAAATATAAGTAACTAACGCTGTGCTGTAAGGTTAATCTAAAGCACACGGCCTGATCATCTGATTTGAGACTATGTTCGCTAGTCAAGGGGAGGGTGGTCTGAACATAAACTCCAAGCCCGTGCATATGTTTGTCAGAGTTTTTATGGTATAGTGGGAGGTATCCAATTATGTCAAAATGGTGTGAGGAGATTGAGGATTGTAGGGTTGTTTCATTAGTGTTAGGATGTCCAGGGAGTTTACTAGGAGAAAGGTTTCTACATCACTGATGTTGGTTCTAAGCCCCCGGATATTTTTGAATGCTAGCCTCAAGGGCGGAGATGTTTTTTTTGGTGGGTGTCTGGTTTAGGTTTGTTTCTTTTTCTTTGTATTGTCATTTTGGTTTTAGATAGAGTGGGGAGAGCAAAGTGGGTGCTTGTTTGGTGCCAATAAACTCACACAACCAGACTATTAGTCGAGACTTGCTCCATAGGGGTTGTGCGCTTGGGAAAGCCAACTGGGGATAACTGTAGGGTCCCTTTCCATGTGCGACATGGCATGTACAGTTACCTACGATATTACACAACTGCTGATAGAGCAGCCACTCTTAACGCTACATAAGAGTTAGGGCTCCTCTACTACCAGTCGGAAACATCAGCCAGACAAGCTGTCTAACCTGTACTTTCAACCTGTCGGAACCAGAGCGACTCAGACTAGTCATGTGCGACTTAGTGCAAAAAATTTTCCCCAAGTTACCCAGATAGAGAGAAAGAGAGACGGCGTTCATTGTCCTAGTCAGGAAACAAGGCCAAACATTGGGTGTCTTTGAGGCGTCCCTGTGCTAGTACCTATGCGCCTGGCTAATGGACAAAGGAGAAGTGCAAAGGCCAGGCGATAGGCAGAGCTCATCTACTCTTTAAGCAATTTTAGGTTTGCAAACCGGATTTTTTGTTTGAGTCTCCAACTCTAGGAAGGTTGTCGATCAGAACTAAGGAGGCCTTCCTCCCCCAGCGGTTTGCTGCCAAGACGTAACTAGTCAGTAGCACAGTTTTTATATCAGAGTTTTCCTTATCCTAGATGGATGACCTGACAAGATCTATGGGTTCATCACACCTAGAGGGGTAATCCTGCATCCATGTATTAGTCAGGTATTTCAGAGCCCTGCAGGTATTTAAAAAACAATATTCGATACACACACACACACACACATATATAAGTTTATAAGTTTCTGCCTCCTTGATCTTCACCCTTCGAATTACGGGTAGTTTGAGAGGTGATAACCAGTTTGTATGTAAAAGTGTAAGACAATGAGGATGGATGAAAACTCAGATATGGAGAAAGCATATTTGGATTGCTAGACTATTGAGGTTGTTCAAAAATTTAATTTTCTTGGTGATACCACTGGTGCTAGGGCAATTGCAAAAGTTAACAGTTGATGGAGTAAGTTCAAGGAATTTCTGTCATTATTAACCAGCTAAGTGTTATCATTGTTGACGAAGGGAAGTGTCTATTAGGCAAATGTATGCAGTGTGATGACTTATAAAAATGAAACGTGGCCAGGTTGAGGACATGCGTTGCATGGAGAAATGATATGAGAATAATACGATGGATATGTAATGTGAGTCTTAAAGACACGCTTAACTCTAATGACCTCAGAGGAAGATTAAATCTGGACAGTACAGGGAGATGTTTGCAGAACCTGAGACTTTGTTAGTATGGTTACATTGAAAGAAGGGATTAGAGTTTTTGGATTAGTAGATGTAGTACAGTTGAGGTAGCAGGGCCAATTGGGAGGGAAAGGTCTAAGAAAAACATAGAAGGAAGTGGCAAGGATGGATTTGAGAGAAACAGGGATAAAGACCTGTGCAAAGATACGTTAGTTTGGAAGACAATTTCTAAAAGCCATCCAACATATGCCAACATGTAAAACAGACATTAGACTGATAATGATGATGATGATGATGATGATGATGATCGACACATTAATCATAGAATCTCCGGACGATTTTAGGTCAGCAGATGTTCACACTTAACACATAAAGGATTGGATATGTCTCCCGACTTGGCGTTGATGAGCTGAGAGAATGGATGTCAGAAATGGGAACAGTTTTCTTGACTGTGAAAGGTAAAAAGAATTGGATCAATTATACTTTAGATACCCCCAAATCATAAACGACGAAAATGGATACATGTTGGCTTGACACCGGTTTCTTTTATTTCCGATTAAATTATAAACAAAACATATTTTTACAAAACGTTTTGTTTTGTAAAATTTAGAAATTTATAAAAAGAATTTATTTTATTTGACAGAAAATAAAAACTAGGATAAAAATGTGCTTGTGAATATTCACTATGTTTCTAATTCCAACACTCAAAACCATTCTATGAATTTTCATGAAAAATCTAGAAAATGGATCTTGTGGGTAGTGTAAAGCCCACCTCCCCAACCAAGAATTTCAATGGTGGTAGCTAAATAGAACTTTCAAAGGAATGATTTTAATCATAGAATTTGGGTTTTGAATTTATATTTTTAGAATTATTTACAAAAATATATCCGTTAAATAATCATATTGAATTAGAAAACAGTGAATAATGTCTATGTATTTCAATCTACCTATTTATATACTATTAAAAAGTTAGGGTGTTTTTAAGTTTGTCTACTCGTGGCTAAGATCAAAGTGTAGTATCTGTTCCGATGGATACTGCACCCCATAGACTGGTATTGTCTTGGCCTTCGGGGTTTGATTTACGCTGGTCTATGGGTCTGTCCTGTGAAGTTCTAGGAGGTCCACCCTCCCAGGCTTCGCCTCCCCTCTTTGGGGAGGAGTAAGTTAATTGCTTACTGCCTGAGGCGTCCCTACCGGGGAATGCTGACAGGGCTGCTCAGGCAATTTTTAAACCCCACTTTCCCGACCCAACCTTGGGTCACATCTTACTTGTGGGAGTAAGATAAAAATTAGCCTTGTGCCTAACTCCTGGAGAGGAGTAAATCAATACTTGTATGTAATTAGAAACATGTTTATTGACAAAAAAGGAATAGTCAGAATCCACATTACTAATGCAGTAGGTTTTATGATGTTAATACTCGATTTCGAATTTCACGTAAGGCTAAAGGATTTTTCCTAACTGGACATTTGTTTTATAAATTTAAAAGAAATTAACAAAACATAAAAACATTACATAAACATTTGTTTTTAAAACTAAGTGACCTTTTTTTATAATCCACAGATTAAAAGTATACATAAAGATTATGTTTCAGAAACACTAAAAAAACACTAAACACTTTGATTGAAAGAATACATTAGATTTGGTTTTAATTATTCGGACTACTATTCTCATCTTGGTGATTATATTTACAACATTTCGCCCGATGTAACCCTGATATTCATTTTTTTGAAGTTGGAAATTGTATGTTAGAATCGTGGACCTATATGCGTGCATTCAATTTGAAATGTCGTATAGGTTCTCGAATTTGATATCAAGATTCCAAAGTTCGAAAAGAATCACTTGAAGAAAGTCAGAGGTTATAGCGGGAGAAATGGTGTGAAAATAACAACCAAGATGAGAACAGTAGTCCAAATAATCAAAATTATCAATCCTCATAAAAAAAAAATCCGAAACATTAACTGTTACTTGGAATCTATCGTTAACAATATATATTATACAGAATATTTGAAAAAATGAAAAAAAAATGTTAATGACAAAATTGAGCCGTGGGCTGGACTCAAGAAGCCTGAGAACCATATTTTATCCATGAGTTGTATGTTTGACACCACTGTTTTAGCTCACCACTTTGGAAATGGCGATGATGAACTGCCTTGGATAAGCCAACAAAATTATTTCTTCACAGTCGTAAAACGTCTCTTTCAATTCTCATTTACTGTCTATTTTAAATAATTATTATTACTTATTTGGGAGTTGGCTGTGGTAAAGTGGATAACAATGTCGACTGACAACCTGGGTGTGTCAAGTTCGAATCCAATTAGTTCCATAGGGCCACTTTCACTTATGAATGTTGGCAACCTTTGCATGGTCTCTTCTGTAAGTATTTGATTCTAGAAAAAAAAAATCAGGGAAATCAATGTCGGCAACAGAATTAAAACAAACGTACAAAGAATTTACGTTTTTTACACACTCCGAGTTGTCAGCACAGTGGCATTACCAGTGATGTCTTGCCACATATATTCCAGTACTCTCCGGTTCAGTTAATTATTATTGTAACCCACTTGGTGTTTTTACGCCAGCTGTTAGCATTGATTTATCACTGATAATCGCTGATAGTTTTCCTGGAATCTGAGTGATCATAAGCCTCCTCTAAATTTCAGTACTCTCTATCCTATTCAAGTCGAACTCTGGATGATAATATCCTTCCTTAGTTTTTCTATCCTCTAAACCCCCCTGTAGCCACTTTCCGTAGTATCAACCGATGTCGGTGCTATTGCGTTGTTTTTTTCATTGTTTAAATTATTATAATTACTAGCAGGCCTCGTGTTCTGGCGTTCCCCGGTGAAAATTAAGGATAGCAAGAAACTCCTATCCCACCCCCGAACATCATATTGCTAGTTTTATGTGAAGTTTTTACTATCTATAATCATCCAGATTCAAGTTATAAATAAAAGAAAGTAAAACGTTATTATAACGCAGTAGTTTTTATGTACCCTGTAACTGGATGAAAATCAACCAATCACAGGCCAACTTTCCCCATCACTGCAGAACTGACGTCAGCGTTTTTTTTTTTAAACCAACACCCTCTTTCCCAGCATCAGCCAACCGAAGCAGTTCGCTTCTCCCTTTCTGTGGCGTTCCTGCCGATAAGACACACACCTATGTGTCTAATACATACGATGCTTGATCCAACAAGCATGCATGTATATTGCGTATACTTTGCGCACTTGAGCGAAGAAAAGCTTCCTTATTCAACGGTATAATTATAACTTTTCTTCAAAAGACCACACCAAACCAAGATACCCTGTTAACAAGACGAAACGACAAAGTTAAGCCGCAAATGCTACCTTATTTTGCAACCAAGTAGAACGTGTGAAACATATTGTTTATATTGGTTTAGGAGCACACGTGAAAAATAATGCTTGAATCTTCGGTCTATAATCTTTAATTTTAACTGTAACTTTTCCTTCTGTTAATAATGTACGGGTAATTAAAAACCGAAAGTGACGTCTTACTGCCCCACGTTGGAAATAATAAATAAATCAGAGCTAAACTGAAATCGGTAAAATTGTTCTGTATTATTATTATTTACATAATTTAAGGCACTTTCAGATTCATACATATGTTATCACCAATCACGCCTTTGTTAAAAAATGGGATTGCCTAGTCGACGAAAGTTGCAATGAAAAAAAAAAGAATTATATTTCATCTGATTTCGCTGATCTGCCGAACTAGGATGTGAAACTCAAACTAAAATACACCTTCTTGGCCTTGGGGTCAAAGTGAAGTAGCTCTTCTGTCATCAGTTGGAGGAGGAGAGTAAATCCTTCTTGACTAGGAGAGAGGCAGGAAGGAGGTAATAGAGAGACAGATAGAGAAGGGGGATATAGAGATAGGTAGAGAAAGGGAGGGATGTTTTAAAAGAAAGATGTAACGCATACTTTTTAACTCTTCTATTTTATTGTCCATGCTTAATCCAAAGTGCTCAATGCCATCAACAGAGTAAGCAAAATTATCAGCACGGGTAAATCGTCACGATGTGGTATTGGACTTCTAACAGATGGTAGATCTGGATACGATGTTCACTTTCTATTCTTACGGTTTTCACTTTTCAAAGTGACACGACAATTATAATCGCTTTTCTGCTCACTCCAAATCATTGGCACGCTATATGTTAAACCTTTCCGTAAACATTTAGTCCACGTTCTCAATCTCTTTTTTTCTGTTTTCCACCAAAGAAAATTCATCACAAATATAACAGAACGCATCAAGGTTATTCAAGCATTTCCAATTTGATGTTTCCATATTCATTGTACAACTTGTTTCAGGAAATATAATTGCTCTGGTCACCTACAAATTAAAGCAATGAAAAGCTTAAAACTGGGATATTTGATAGACCTCAGATAAGGACATTGATCAAAGATCCAGCATTCGTGAATTCAATGACTGATATCGAATCTTCTGCTTGGAAATCATTTGAGAATCTTGTTCAAAATTTTCTCGGAAGCCACAAAGGTGACAACAATGATTTGAGAAAAAATTGGAACTAATATGAGCATAAAGATGCATTATGTTCATAACCATCTTGATCGTTTCCCCTCAAACCTTGGTGATTTAAGTAACGAGCAAGGAGACCGATTCCAAATATATACTAGTTTTATATCTCCACTTCGTCTCGACGCAGGGCCCTCAGTCGGCACAGCACCACCACCAAGATGCATACTAGCGCGTCACCAGGGTACCCGATCCCCATGGGGCCATGGATACTTTGTCACATCCGCCCCTTCCTTTTTCTGTGTCATTTACTCATAATTGACATTTTTCAGACCGTCACCCTTCTCCGCACACACACAGAGAACAACGGATAACGTAATCAACAACAAAAAAACTGCAACTAGAAAATGGAAACCAAAAGTTTTTTTTGTCCGTTTTTTCCTCTTCTTTTTCTTTTTTCAGTCTCTTAAAACATCAGATCTACGTATGTATAGGCGTGTGTGTGTATGCATTTTGTGGATCTTCTGTTGGAAGAGGATAATGACAAAATTAATGATCTACGCATGCAATGAAGAGTTTGTTATTAGGAAATGAGGGCTCGCAACGCCCCTTACAATTACTGCACTATCCTCTTCTCCTCGGAATCAATCTCTACTTCTTCACTGTTCTAACCTTAAGGTTAGGTTTTGGTATGATGCTTGCTCCTTCCAACTTCTTCTCCACAGCTGGGTCATCCACCTGGATTTCCAACAAGGGAAGCGATTCTTGCACCCGTTCGTGATCTGGGTGCAGTGTACTCAAGGGTAACCCTTCTCTGCTCATGCACTCGGTTGTCAGTGTATTCACGCCGTCCAATTTCTCCCTACACCTTTCCCGCACCCTTTTTTCTGCAAAAGCTAACCCTATCATTTTTGTTTTAAATTGTCACTAACATCGGCCAAGCCACTATCGTACCCGTGTCTAATTTCCAGTTTCTAACGTAAATTTTCTTTTCCTGCAAGGCTTAATCGAGCCTTCAATTTTTTCCATAGCTAATAGCTTATTACCTTCCGATTATGCAACATATCCTAACACATTATAATGCTTCCATAACTGTTCAGTGGGATCGACCGGTAATCTCAAATGATGTGGTAATTCGGCCTGTATCTGCAACGACGCCTCTCTTAATCTACCGAGGTTATTATACTCGGCGTCAAGTGTCTCAGCGATAGCGTATCCAACTGTGCACGCACATGCTCCAACAGCCTCATCAACGGCTGCCATGTCTGGTGCACCCACTCGTCAGTGTCAACAACTGAAATTATCTCGGTACAAACCCGTCTGGTTCCCGTACCTTAACTGTCATTGCGTCGGCCACACCGGCCACGGCTTCTCTAAATTCCCGTCTGTGCAAACAGTTCCCTCAGACCAGCACCTTCTGCTGTCACTGCGTCGGCCACACCGGCCACGTCTTCTCTACATTCCCGACCCTGGGCAAAAATTTCAATCAGACCAGCACTTTCTGCTGTCACTGCGTCGGCCACACCGGTCTCGCCTTCTCTACATTCTCAAACCTGGGAAAACAGTTATCTCAGACTAGCCCTATTCTTTACTCACTCCAGCCGGTGACGTTCGATATCGATACGCCTTCCGGTGCTGCATGCAACAGTAACCCTTTTGGTTCTTCCCCATCGCTTCCAATTTCTTCGCTTTCCGACACTGTCCCTAACTACACACTGAGTGCCTCTCCCAATATCGGTGGCACTGATTTCTTCTGCCTCGTCTGTATTAACACTATCCCTCTAAGATAGGATCTCATATCCTTCCCTTCGTTTTTCACTACTTCTGTGCCATTTCGTAAGGCACACCACAATCGAACATATTCTTGGTTGTGCGAATATCTGTCGATTACCTCAACCCCTTTTTAAACTCACTACATACCTGCCTGGTTGTTTCGGCAGCAGCCCATCCAGCTGCAGGTCTATCACTAATGTGATCAACTATTTGGATCTAACCACGACGACACCCATCGGTCCCAGTTATGCATCTCTCTCTATCCTTATATATCCGTTTATCTCCAGGGTGACATCCAAGAGAACGGTCCGTGCCACAACCACCAGCACCGCACATGCATGGGGCCCTCCCTGCACACAGTGGAGCCAACAGATGCGACACAGCCCAACCTCGGCTTCTTCCCCAAATCCCTGACTATCTTTTGCTTGGCTTTCCTACTATTCTGTGGTGGGGCGTTTTGCTCCCCTCAACCGTAACTTCATAGGCAATTCTTCTACCTTTTTGGCTACCTGATTCTCTCCCAGTCTCTTCCGGAGCTAGGCCAGATCTTTCTATAGTGCTTGTATTGACGGTCCCGTGCCTTACTTCTAGGATCGGAGTCTGCCTCCTAATCCTCTACGCGCCCTCTTTCCATTCGGGACCCCAGACGCGCTCTACTCCCCACCGTTTTCCTTCTCCCAAGCCTTTCTCCGCCCTCGCCCCTCTCTAAACGCTCCCCTAGCCTTATGCTATCTCTCGCTAATCCTTGGGCCTCCACCAGGATCAGCGGGTGACCCCTTAGGACCTCTCTCTCGGTCTCTTTGTCATCCAACCCGTCCACCAGGGCATACACCAGGATGGCCTGGATTGGACCCGTATTTCGGATCGCCCCGTCCGTGAAGGCGTGAACTGTCACCCCCTGGATCTGCTCGACTAACTCGTCGAGCCTCTCGCCGTTGTTTAGCCATAGCTGGGTTAGCTTGCGTACGGCCTCAATCGCATCCGCTCGCTGGCATATTGTTTCACCAGCTGCACTATAGTCCACTCCAGGAACATCTTGTTCCTCAAATATTTGTTTCATCTGCTTGATCACTGCAGCAGATGTTTTTGACTGCAGGCGTCGCACAAATGGACTGCGGCTATATTTGTCCGCCACTACAAGGTACTCACATTTCCTCTATTGTGAAGAGATCTGTGCTGATATACTGCCATGGCTAAGAAGGGGTTTCATGCTGCAGCAATGTTTCTGATGGGAAACTTGGTTGATCTTTCTGACATGTGGGTCATCTTGCAACCATGTCCTCAATGTCGTTATTTATTCATACCCAGTAAACGGCAGTTCTGTCCCGCAGCAGGGATTTTTCTACTCCCTGATGTGATAAGTGCAGTTGTTGCAGAACATCTGGTTGGAGTGAAGTGAAGTGGGTATGATGATTTTATTGCCTTTCAGTAGGACATCGTCTTGGATCCTAACTTCATCCCTAAAATTCCAGTATGGATGTAAGCAACTGGGGCACCCGGAGCGATCAGATGGCACTCCGGTCATCACAGTGTTAATGAGCTTTCTTAGAGTTGAATCATTCATGGCTTCCAGCTTAATGTTTTGTAGGGGTGTTGGTGATGCACTTAGATGAGTGTTCATTATGTGGATGTTGAGGTCGATGCTTTCAATGTGATTGCCTGGTCGAGGTGACACTCTTAACAAACAGTCAGTTATATGGACCGCTCTGCTTGGGCCGTATTTCATTAAAAATCATACCCTTGAATCTTTAGCAGCATCCTTGCCATCTTTGAGGTGCTTGTGTCAGGTTCTTGAGTGCGATTGATTCTAATGGTGTTTGTGGGTTATCTATTCTGCTCGAGTATTTGTTGGAAGTGTCTAATAGAAGTGGTCTTGTCTGTTTCTGTGGTACATTTGCTACGGATGCGGTTTGTCTCGTTTAGAGCGTATCCTATTTTGGCTTTAGCAGGGAGGGCTGAAGTGGCAGGTGTGTAGTGCGCGTTGTTCTAATCTATTCATGTATGTAATGGCGACTCCCAACTGCTCAAGCCCCTACTCCCCACCTACCCAGGACACGTTAGCAGCTCAGATGAAGTCATACGCAGACTACACTCACTGCAAACTCAACAACTGCAACACAACAGATACGCGTTCAGCCTCGACGTTGTATTCCTCTACATGTCCGTACCGGCCCACCCAGCTGTAGATCTCATCACCGACTACATCTCTTCCATACACCAGCTACTACACATAATAGTCGACAACACATACTTCACATACAAAGAACGGACCTACAAACAAATAACTGGATTACCTATGGGATCCAGCCTATCAGGGCTACTCGCCATTACATACATGAATAGATTAGAACAACGCGCACTACCCACCTGCCACTCCAGCATCTTCTTTACGAGATATGTGAACGATATCCCACAAACCCACAAACACCAGACACTACACTAGGACACACAGAAAACATCCACAGCAAACTCTCTCTAACACCGGCTTCCTAAGAATACTACACTTTAGCGATAGAATAACCTCGGCCATCCGCAAAGCCATTCACAAAGAACACCTGCACATTCAGTTTACACACTCCGGACCAAGACTACGACAGCACCTATCTAAACCTAGAACGCCCTTCAACACTAACACCTGCACCCTTGAAAACTGCCCCATCAACAATACAGAGTTATGCAACCGCACATATGCCATATATACAATACAATGTGCGGTATGCAATGAATTCTACATCGGCAGTACAGTGAACCCATTGCACATACATATCATAGAACACATAACCACTAAGGCATCATCCTTCCAAAAGCACATAGCACATGGCCACAACCCCACCAAAGACATACGAGTCAGAATATTAGCTACCGAAAGAGACAAAGACAACCTCAGACTCAATACTAATCAGAAAATTTAACCTACTTCTTAGTATAACCACACACGACTAAAATCACCCTACACATTATAACAAACGATTACCTACTGTAATAATATTAAATAAACAAATAAAACAGAGAATGAAGATAAATACATAAATTAATTAATGGGATGAGTCAAACTAGTTAACACTTTTAAGGAACATAACTCGAACAAACACAGCTTAATCCATTTGAGTTACCTCCCCGAATCGGACGCACAATACGTCAAATACCACGCACATGGCCCCAGCAATAATAATTAAGAAGAACAATTCTAAACACTACCCATAATACTAATAATCTATTAATAATGGAGATTATGTATCTGTCTGTCTGTCCGTCTGTCTGTCTGAAGTCGAAACTCCATCAGAGTAATATTACTATTTACTTAGTCTGCCAGCTTCTATATATAGTACTACAAAAACCGCCGTAAACATATAAATAAAGTAGAAAGAAATTTCAAGACGAGATTTCATTAGAAAAGAAAACGTGTCAGAAATCTTACTTAAACTAATACTTTTTCAACTTCCTTATATACTGTTACAAAAAGTCGCGCAGACACTAGACGGGTTTTGCCATTTACATAATTCATTCCTTCATAAACTTGAATTAAATTCATATTTACAAATATACACTTATAACTGCTATTATGAAATTTACATATGTATTTACAATATTTTCCGATAAGGTGATATTAATAAAAAATATTTATACAATTAATTAAACACATTTCATTAAGAAATCAGCGTGTTTTTAAACCATACTTTGAATGGCAAGTACTGTTAAAATTGCAAAGTCATCCTTTCGGAAGTGACGTCATTTTGAGAGGGTGTTTTTTCACATTATAATTCTTTATTTTCATTACGTTGTTAAGACAAGGTGTTCTGTTGTAAATTTGTTAGATAATGGCCCGATAGAATTAGACGTATCTCTTTGAGATCGCGTTTGACTTGCGCGATTTGTGGCGAGGTCGTCTCGTGCAGGTTTAGTGCAATGTTTTTCTCACGGTCGCGCTGAGAGGTGACGAGACCTTGAGTTTAAAAGGTAAGATCACACCTGCGTGTTGATCACGAGATTTTGTGACGTCAGTTTTCCCTCATGAGAAAACGAGATTGAGATTAGACAGTTCTCGGCTGGAAGCCGACAAGAGAATACGTTTAATCATGTAGCGATACAAGCTAAGAAACGAAGATTCTGGTGACGGCAGCGTGCTAACGATAGCAGTCGCGACAGAGCAGACAACAGAGAATTGCGTCTACTGCTGTGTCGGGCGACAACAACGAGACAAGGTTAGTGCGAATAGTTGCATACGGCGACGAGGCAATGGATAAAGAGAGAGACAAGGTTAGTACGAATAGTATTCATGCGATTTTGGAAACGTGGACAGAAACGGCATATCGTCCCGATTAGTAGCGATGCCGTTTGTATTGGATCAACAGACGAAGAGTTCTACCACGACATGAGATTCCTGACACAACGTATTAAGAACTTGTAAATGTAACATTGGCGATTTGGTGAAAATTCGGCAGCCTCCCCGTCATGGGGAGGAAAGATGCGAACCGGAGTTACCACGAGTCCACGCGCAGTCTGTAAGTAGAACTTTCGTTATTGTTGATCGTGAACTTTTTAATGAGAAGCAAGAGAAAAAAAGAACAATGAAATAAGGCATACACACACACAATATATGATAAAAGAAAACAAATATATATATATATATATATATATATATGTACGTAATCTTAAAAAAAATACGGTGAACTTAGCGATACACACACGCGAACACCCCCCCACACACACACGCAAAATATGATAGTTGTGGAAAAGAAAGAAAAAATATATATATCTACGTAGTGTTTAAAAATATATATATATAAAAAATATATATACAGTGAACTTGGCAATACACACACACACACACACACACACGCAAAACGTACACTTTTTATAGAAGGAAAGAGACGATACGACTTTGAAAAAACTTTTTATTGACTTTCTTGTTCTGTATTTGATTGATACGTATTGTTCTTGTAGAGGGAGGAAGGGAGATATCTTTATATGTTTTTGTTTTGTTGTTGTCGATAATTGAGGATTCGTTTTTTTTGTTGTTGTTTAAGAAACAAAAATTTGGTATGTATATCTATTGAGAGAGAGGCGTTATATTTTTTCCCAGTGTTTTCTTACGTAACCAGAAAAAAAGGAGTTTTTGGTTTTACGTGCGTTAAAATTTTAGTATATAAAAAAACAAAAAAACAGTAACTAATTAAAAATTAAGTTGTGGTCAACCAATTACAGACAGGTTTCGAATAAGAGGATTGACCTTTGGGATGCGATGAAGTTTTCGCGAGGTCCCGATTTGGGATGGCCGTGAGCCGATGTCGATCGTGAGGGGAATTTCCTTACATCCCAGGAGAGGCCTTTGGGGGCCGTGTCTCTTCCAGCTGGGGGTTGGAATTGAGTTATGTTCGCTACGCGTGACCCACATAGGGTAGCCAAAGAGGAGCTTTGCGATGATACGGACAAAGAGTTGTTCGGTGCACACGCGTGAGAAAGCGATTTTGTGGCTATGAAAAGAATAGCGGATTGTGGATAATCGTTGGGGACCTCAGAGTTTGCCGCATTTTGCATTGGTCAATCAAGCATGAATGATGATAATTCTAAGTTAGGGACGGGTCCGTTCTAGGTTTTGGATGTGACCGACCGTGCGCAGGGACACCTCTCCACCCCTACGACATAGTTAGAATCACGGGAAGGGTACAGTTAGCAAAGCGATGCAAGCGAGTCCGCATCAACGGGGTTTGGAGTTAATTTTGGTGAGAGGGGGCATTTCGTGCGTGGGTCGAGGACAGCTATGACCATAGATGGGTCGACTACGTGCCGTATTTTAGGGTCCTGGAATAGTAAATAGACAGGAAATGTGTCTCGGATCGAGATCCGATGTGTGTGTCTTTGAAATAGACACGCGAACTCCACAGAGGGTCGATCTGGACAGAGAGTTTAATGATAGAGCGGCACGTAAAATTAATTCGTGCGCTGACCATATTAGGTATATGTTTTTGTAATAGGGGTTTCTGTTTGTTCCTCGTAATTCGCAGTAATACCGCCAGTTAGAGAAAATTACTAGCAGTTGTATGCCGATGTGTTAGGGTGAATACCTCGGGGTCGGAGGTCAGACCGTTGTAGGCTCAGCGGCGAACTGAGCGGGTGATGGGGTGATGTCACCCGATAATGTTGTGACGGGGATGGCCATAGAGCCGATATTGATCGTAAGAGAGATTTCCTTACATCCCGGAGTTTACATCATAGGCCGAGGAGCGGCCGGTTGAAGAGGTTGGACCTTGGAGGTCCAGCCGTACTAACCCTTGGTTCTGACCAGACCCGCGGAGGGGTGTGTTGAAATAAAAATCTTCGGATTGTTTTTTTTGTATAGGGAGGAGAGGAATGTTAGATAATGGCCCGATGGAATTGGATGCATCTCTTGGAGATCGGGTTTGACTTGCGCGATTTGTGGCGAGGTCGTCTCGTGCAGGTTTAGTGAAATGTTGTTCTCACGGTCGCGCTGACGGGTAACGAGAAATTGAGTTCAAAAGGTTAGATCACACCTGCGTGTTGATCACGAGATTTCGTGACGTCAGTTTTCCCTCATGAGAAAACGAGATTGAGATTAGACAGTTCTCGACTGGAAGGCGACGCGAGAACACGTTTAGTCATGTAGCGATACAAGCTAAGGGATTTCGGATCCTCCAAAGTTAGGGCCAAACGATATCCCCCCTCTTCCTCCCTCGCAAGTGATTAGGTGATTAACTCAGGAAATTAACTAGCGTAGCCTCTCTCTCTGCAACAACGGACTTCTCAGTGTCGACAGCAAAATACCAATAAATAGCAAAATTAAAAAGAAAAAGAAGCCTTGCTATATTTTATTGTGTATGGAGAGATTTGATTTCAGCCCACGAAGAAACCGCCGGAATCGTGAAAAGAAACGAAGATTCTGGCGTCGGCAGCAGGCTAACGATAGCAGTCGCGACGGAGCAGACAACAGAGAATTGCGTCTACTGCTGTGTCGGGCGACAACAACGAGACAAGGTTAGTACGAATAGTTGCATACGGCGGCGAGGCAATGGAGAAAGAGAGAGACAAGGTTAGTACGAATAGTATTCATGCGATTTTGGAAACGTGGACAGAAACGGCATATCGTCCCCATTAGTAGCGATGCCGTTTGTATTGGATCAACAGACGAAGAGTTCTACGAGGACAAGAGATTCCTGACACAACGTATTAAGAACTTGTAAATGTAACAAATTAAAGTTAAGCAAGGCATATCCCAGCCATTAGTAAATGGGTGACCATTTTGGAAAAATAAATTGCTGATTCATCGTTCCGGTCTTTCCGGAAGTGACGTTATTGTGAGAGGAGTTTTTGACATTATCATTCTTTATTTTCATTACGTTGTTAAGACAAGATGTTTTGTTGTAAATTGAAGTTAAGTAAGGCATATCCCAGCATTTAGTAAATGGGTGACTATTTTGGAAAAATAAATTGCTGACTCATCCTTACGGTCCTTCCGGAAGTGACGTCATTGTGAGAGGATTTTTTTCACATTATCATTCTTTATTTTCATTACGTTGTTAAGACAAGGTGTTTTGTTGTAAATTAAAGTTAAGTAATACATATCCTGGCCATTACTAAATGGGTAACCATTTTGGAAGAATAACAAAACTGGTTCTTTGATATGACGTAGGCGCCTTCAATAGCATATTTAAACATGAGTTCTTTGATTTCCTAATTTTTTTCTTCCTTTTTCTAACTATGTATGGGAGAGGGTAAACATTTTTTTTAGGTGGGCGTCAATTTTTTTTTTTAACTAAAAATATTCTTATGTATGGGGGAAGGTAAAAAAATGGGGGGGGGGTCAATTTATTTTTATTTTTTTAACTGAAAATACTACTATGTATGGGGGAGGGTAAACAAAATTGTGGGGGGGGCAACATTTTTTATTTTTTATTTTTTAAAATGGGGGAGGGTAAAAAAAAATTGGGGTGGGGTCGAAATTAAAAAAAAAATTATTTTTAACTAAATATTCTTGGTCGGAAACAAAGAAAATCAATGTCTAACCACCCAATAAATATGACTGGGGCTCCATCGGTTTACGGGTGAGTGTTCATTTCTGACTCGGTAGCCTAGCAAAAATATGCGACCGGAGGGAGCATATATTTGCTAGTAATAATGATAATAATCACTGACAAAATAATGTAACAATATTTAACTACACCTAACCACTTAATCTAGTCACACCTCAACGTTCATACAAAAAAGTTTCTGCGAACCTAAACAAACCGTAATTTCCAGCCCAGCCACACACTGACGAGTGAATATAATTTTTTTAGGATGGGGGATTCTCCCCAAAATTTTAATTTAAAAAAGGAAGACACACCACCCTACGATCACGGTCCGAACTTAACACTGATAAATATAATAAAATTATTTGAAAATTATTGATTTCTCAATATTGTCACTATTTTGATTGTTTACCATTTCACGTAACGCCGGTGTCACCTAACCAACGCATTGTCTCCGCTTTCTAACAATACTTATTACATATTACGCACAATGCTTCAAACAAACTACAACATTCTTCTCGAATATATATATATATATATATATATATATATATATATATATATATATATATATATATATATATATATATATCGAGAGAGATAGAGAGATAACTTGGACCATACCGAGAGATCACACGAGTTTATCAGCTGTTAATCTATGGACATAGAACTGAATTGCTATAAAGTCCACTATCGAGTATGAACATTACTTTTGGAAAATCTCAAGTGGGTCATAACCACAGCATGAAACATCGTATCCAAGAAAACATTACTATTTCAAAGATCATCCTATTTTTAGGCGGTCTCTCTTCTTTTAGCTAAATATTGCATACATTGCAACTTCACTTAACATGCGCATTGTGCATGTTTACATCAGTATCTGTGAGGTTCTCATCTCGGAGGTTAATAGAATATGTTATGAGTATGCCATGACACTGCAGCTGGTGGTAACAGTCGAATGTCGGCGACTTGAGGAATGTGGAGTCACCCTTCAGTGGCAATTACTACAAAGCCAAATGATAACCCAGAGTGACTGTAGCTGAGTGGGTCCCATTTCTCACTCACTCACTGTAGTCCTGCTGCACCACATGGGCTCTGTTGATGAACACAAACGATATCCCCCCGTCAATTCCTCTGGTTTTCAACTGGTCACTATGCCTTGGAGGACATTCACTGTGTGGCGAATTTAGTTGTGCTTCCTTCTACGGACGATTGATGGGAGTGGAAGGTGTAGGCTGATGGCGTTGGGTATGTAGTCTTTAACATTAATTCTCACACTGCCTTTGTAGTGAGAAGGAGAATAATAAAAAGTTTGGTAAAGATTTTAATTACAAAAGAAAGCTACAACAAATAATGAAGAAGCATTTAAATAGTCTTGAGCTTAACGAAAGAAAGTCTGATGAATGAGTTCATATAGTGAGAGGAGGGGTTAAGAATATAAATTACAACATTTCCCCCTTCAAGTTTTATAATGAGTTTTATAATGTGAAGGAATTTCGATAGTAAAATATTTGTACTTTCTATTTTTTTACCTTATTAATTTTCCATTTATTTGTTTTATTTTTTTTATTTATGCATTTTATTCATGTATTTATTTTTTCTTAATAGTGCCCTATTTAGTAATAAAAATCATTGTATTTATCAGAAAATGTTCTTATCCTACAAAATTTCGTAGTGGCTCGGCCGGAACTTCGCCTTCAAGTGGCTCTCCACAAGGTGTTTTTCTTCTATCAGTTCAGACAATTGCGTGGCAGGTGACGGTGGTTAAGTGGATAACGACACGAACTGAAGACCTGGGTGTTCCAAGTTCGAATCCAGTCGGTTTTACAGTACCACTTTCACTTAGGGATGTTTGCAACCTTCTCGTGGTCCTTCCCGTAAGTCCCCGATGTCTTTACAGAAAGATTTCTTACTAGAAAAACATCGGAGAAACTAATGCCAACACCAGAATCATCTAATTCACACGGAAGAAGAAGACAATTGGGTACTTTCCTTTTCACTTGTCGGGCATTCTGGCATGCAAGCATCCTCCAGGCTTATAGTATAATCTCTATTAATTGATTTGGGAGCCAAATCTCTTACGTTTACGGTAGTTTCGATGCCAGAAGGTAGACGTACAAGGGCATAATGAGGATTGATTTTCAGTAACGTAGCAGGTGTAATACCTACTCGGCCTGGTATGATTTCTGACGTATACTTGGCCTCGTTTTGCCCACAGTGGAATAGAAGTACCAGAAGTGGATTTACGGCTGTACTTAAATAGTCTATCGTGAGGAGTGCAGAGCAACGATAGAATAAAATGTAGAGCAACAGGTAGATTATTTTCCCAACAGGAAAGGCCCTATATTGCGAGAAGGCAAACTTGCTTGTATGGCCTTCCATAGTGTGCCGTTTAATTTGTCCATTTGTCCATTGCCTTCCGGGTGATAGCAACTTGTTTTCGAAGTCGCAATACCTTTCCCATGTGAGTAGTTAGTAGTTTCCTCTGACAGAAGGTCAGTTGCTCTATCTGTGTGAATCATATCGGGCATGCCAAATATCACAAATAGTTGATTCAAACATCGTGTGACAGTTTTGCTTGTTATATCTTTACGTGTGAATGCAAAGGAAAAACGTGAGTATTCGTCTACTATTGTAAGTAGGTATTTGTTACCATGTATGGACGTAGGCATTCGTCCCTTAAAACCGATGTTTAATTGCTGGAAGGGTAGTATTGCTTTTATGAGAGTTCTCTTGTTACCGGTAAAGAATTTAGGTTTTAGATACTGGCAAGATGAGCACAAATTAATTATGCCTTTTATTTGGTTGAGTGAGAAAAGAAGGCTTCTTTGGAAAAAATGAAATAGTCGTGTAATGCCAGAGTAGCATAATTTACAATGAATGCCTCGAAGATCTTGTAAAAAATGAGTGAGTGCAGATATTCGGGAAAACGTATCAGCAACAGTTTTTTTTCTTTTCCAGGACGGTAGACGATGCTAAATTTGAATTGTGACAGTTCAATACACCAACGGCATATTTTGTGGTTTTGATTTTTGATTTCCTGTTATTATCAAACATAGAGGTAATACTTTTTTTGGTCCATAATTACAGAAAAATGCTTGCCAGGGAGGAAATGGCGCCACTTTCGTAGAGTTTCGACAGTAGCAGCTGCATCTTTTTCTACTGCATGATGTATAGTTTAACTGGGACTCAGTGTTCTGGAATAGAATGCAACCAGACGATTTTGTTGATTAAGGGTAGCCGCTATACAATCGTTACTAGCATCGGTTTCTACTACAAATTCTTTTTCTGTGTCAACTGTTACAAGAATAGTATCTTTCAAATCGTTCTTTAGCCGTTGAAAGGAATCTAATGCCGATGAAGTTAATGGGAATTCTCTATTGCGGTTTAGTGCTGCTATTTTCTCTGTAAATTTCTGGATAAATTTGCTGTAATAAGAGAACATCCCAAAAATCCGTCTTTGTGAGTTTAGGTTTAGAGGAAATGACATCTAAATTAGAGGGTTAAAGCGATTGTAGTCAGGCGATATATGGTTGTTTTTGATTGTGTACCCAAGTAAAGTTATGGTTGAGACTGAAACGATGCTTTTATTCTTAATAAGCGTGATGTTGTACTGTTTAGCTACCTCAAATATAATCTAATATTTCAAGATTGTAGTCATGCTTTTTTTTGTTTTTTTCCACACATGGTAACATCATCTACATAGACAAATGGATCTGATACTTTCTATCTGTCGACAATGCTGTCAATGCTTCTTTGGAACAAACTAACTCCATTAGTAAACACCGAGTAAACTGGTACAATTTACCATCTACCCTGAAAATTGTAAATTTACGATCCTCAATACTGATAGGGATTTGATGGTAAGCTGATTTAAGATCAAGAGTAGTAAAACTATTATACCTGGCTAGATCATTTTTGATATATTCAGCATCGGGTAAGCATCCAGTTCCGTTAATCTGTTGATGCTGTCGCTACAATCGATCAACATTATTTTTTTCTGGTTTTCATTTGATGTTCCTAGAACCTGCGCTCGCCAAGATGAAATCGAAGGTTCTATTATATTTTCCCAACAATTTTACAGTCTCTATTATGAATTTTCTATCAGCGATTGTGTGGAGGCGTGATGCGGTGCTGATTGGAGTTGCGTTCGTAGAGAGATAAGAAAATAATGAAGTAGAAGAGACGTTTATGGATGGAAAACTATTATTCTTGGTGACTGCTTCGATAATGATTTCGTCCTCCGGTCCATCAAATCTGAAGGTTACCTTGGTGTATTGTCATAGAACGTATTTCCTTATGATAATGTCAACAAATACATTTTTAATTATCCCCACTAGAGTGTGTACTATTGTTTAGGGAGATATCGACTTTAGTTGCTCCAACAACGCACAACGATGATATTGCTTTTTGTTTGGGAATAATCTTAAAGTTCATTTTTTTTCAGTATTGTCTTTAATAAAAGTCCCTACGCTACCAGAATCTACCATGGCATGGACAGTGCAACCATTTATTTTACACTTAGTTCATGTACTGTCTTTTTTCTCTTCCTAGTCACGCGAGACTAGGGAAATCAGGGTCTTCATTTAACACTGCCGATACGGAAGATATTGAAAGTACAAGGATTTTACTACCGAAAGAGGACACTATTAACCCCTTCTCATTATAAAACTTGAAGGGGAAAATGTTATAATGTATATTCTTAACCCCTCCTCCCACTGGATGAACTCATCCGTCAGACCTTCTTTCGTTAAGCCCAATACTATTTAAATGTCTCTTCACTGTGTATTATTTGTTGTAGCTTTCTTTTGTAATTAAAATTTTAGTGAGAAGGAGAATAATAAAAGACCAGATACATTTGCTAAAGGTTTTAATTACAAAAGAAAGCTACAGCAAATAATACACAGTGAAGAGGCATTTAAATAACAAAAGAAAGTTTGACTGATGAGTTTATTCAGTGGGAGGAGGAGGTTAGAATATAAATTACAACAGTCCTATGTACGACGAGTTAAATAGAATATAATATCTACGTCCTAATTATTTACAAAATTACGATTACAAAATAAATGAATCTACAAAACATACGTACGGTTTTGGTATAAAGTGACTCAAAAAGGGGGTTCATGCCGTAAAACGCACAAAAGCAACCAATCACTCAATCTATTTAAAAAGTACACATTTTGATATACAATTGGAGACAATTTTAACTTTCATCGCAAGTAAATCCAATTCTACCTTATAGTTCTTGATAAAATGTTCGGTTTTCACAATATCTCATTTACAAAAAGAACTTCAGATAATACACATTATAATAAAAATACATATGTAAGAATTGTGCATGGTCGATCCTCTTTTAAAATCTGTGTGTCTTATCACACAAATGTTTAGGCTAAAATGTCCGATGTTCCCAATAACTCATTTACCAAAAAAAAATTCAGATAATCAACATTATAATAAACATACATATGTAAGAATTGTGCATGGCCGATCCTCTTTTAAAAATGTATGTGTGCCTTATCACACATTTAGGCTAAAATGTCCGGTTTTCCCAATAACTCATGAAAACAGACACAGAGATTATAATTGATAACATGGACGGCGGCACCGGGGGGGGGGGGGGGGGGACAGGACGGGGGCTCAAGCACCCTCACTTTTTTACTTGCCCCCCCACTTTACGGTCATCAATAATTAAGTTGATATGCATGTGTTTAACCACCCCCTTTTTAGGAGAACCTCCCCTTTTTATAACTGTCCCGCCGGCCCTGAAACATGTATATGACCGACGGTCCTTCACAAAAAAATTATGCTAAAATGTTTCATGTCTCGGAATTTTTTAGATGAGGATTGATAATTTGTATTACTTAGATAATTCGGACTACTGTTCTCATCTTGGATGTTATTCTCATAACGTTTCGGTCGATGTAACTTCTGAACTTCTTCACTTGCGTATTGTCAAATAAATGCAAATAATATATATGTTTCGTTTTCCAAATATCTACGTTACAAACAGACTGATATTAAACAACTTTATAGATAACAGTAGATTTAATACTTATTCAAAATATATTTTTTCATATATCTATAGCTTTAAAAACCTTTATGTTTTTCTGTACATAGTTTTCATCTAAATAGCAGTTGCTTTTTTTTTTACTTCAGTCGAAGTTCTCAGAAATCAAGGGGCTCTTTCCTGTGGCTAACACTTGATCTCCATATGAGATACATACATATTCGAGTGTTTCATTAAAATTCTCCTTTACCTCTCAAACGTTCAATTAATAAATTTACCATTTAAAGTGCTGTTACTTGAGGTAACATTATTTGGAGAAGGTGCATCCTTCTCGTATAAGCCAGTGTATAGTCGTGTCGAGGGGATCTTATTTGGGCTTTCACTACTATGTAATTTTATCTTGAATATTTTGTCAGGTTGTCCTGACAAACCCTTGTACAGAGAGACTGAAAACATTCGATGATGGTGTCTAGTAGGTAATTAAAACTCTCTGTTTGTGTGTGTCTACCTAACAGTCAGAGGCTACACAAATACCACACAAAAGACATCGACAAAGCTGATATATTTTTTTAGCATTGCCTCGGACAGAATTGGATACATTTTTTATATTCATCCTAAGGGGGCCAACAGGAACAACATTAATCAGGGGAGAGTTGACGTTTAGAGCTATTTGTTCCGGAAACTTTTTCTATTATAAGTAAAAACTGTGTGCGTAGTGTTGGTGTGTGACCGGTTAAAAGTCAGAAACATCATAAGATACACTTACACACATTATATAATCGGATTCAGTGTGACCTCGTCCTATTTATAGTCATCAGAAATACCGCAAAGCCCATTCACTATGGACCAAACTAATTCATGGGAGGGGGTGTCAAAATTACTGTTTTCCGTGGTTATTGGTAGTCAGATTTTTTTCCCTTGCATATTGAATTATATGTCAGAGAAAGAGAGAGGGTGGATAGAGAGAAAGAAAAGGGGATAGAGAGAGAGAGGGAGTATATAGAAATAGGAATAAAGAGGGATAGGGTATAGAGAAAAGGGAGAAAGAGAGGGGATAGAGATATAGAGAGTGATAGAGATGGTTATAAGGAGATAGAAATAGTGAGGAGGATAGAGATAGAGAAAATTTAAAAGAAAGATGTTGCATATACTTTTTAACTCTTCTATTTCGTTGTCCATATCTCGGGCAACGCCGTGTAGTCGTGTTACTCTATTATATAAAGGAAAGGCGTAATTCTGCGTGTGTCTGTCCGGTTAAAAGTGAAAAATAAACTACACAAGATACACTTACAGCTTACATATTCCGATTCAGTATGATATCGAACAGGTTATGGTAATAACAAAAATACTATAACATCTATTATCTTGGGACCACCAGGGACAACATTAGTACATGGGATCGGGGGAATTACTCTTTACGAACCCACTGGTAGTTCTTTAAAAAAAAAACACTTAAATTAGGTTAAACGGTAGTCAGTCTGATCTCTTTCTATTATATTGAATCAGTTGCTAGGGAGAGAGAGACAGACAGACAGAGAGAAAGAGAGAGATAGAGAAGTTTTGAAAGAAAGATGTTACACATACATTTTTAAAACTATTTTATTTTGTTATTCATACCCGGGCAACGCCGGGTAGCCATACCAGTAAAGATTAATTGAATGATGTTCTTATTAAAATCTATCTATAATGAACAATGACTGTTACTACTTGTGAAAACTTTATAAAATGAAAATTCAGTAGAATTATTATTCAATTCTATATAATGCAACCATTCACTGCCGTGGTTCTATGCTACCCTGGATTACCCGGACACTTTCAAAAGAAATAATAGGCTGAAAAATTAGAGAAGGGGAGACCCTGGTAAGTAAATAGCTGAACTCCTAATAAGGAAATGATCCAAGTCTGTTTAAATTCAATATAACTGATGTTAAGACTTTAGATCATATATAAGACTAGCACGGCTACCTGGCGTTGCCCGGGGTCATAAAAACAAAATTAAACAGGTTAAATAGTGTAGAATATTTCTTTTAAGGCTTCTATCTCTTTACTTCTCTCTATCCGTCTCTTCATCTTTCTATATTTCCTTCTTCCCAAATGTAATACTGTAATCTTACATTTATTGCTCCCGGACAACGCCGATTAGAACAAAATACAATGAAATTCATGCTCCCAGAGAATTCCAAGTTTCTTGCCCCCACTCTCCTCTCACAATAATATGAATAGAAATGATGTTGATAATGCACAATAGTCCGAAGATCAAATGTGATACTATCATGTTATATTTATTGCTCTCGGATCATGTCGATTAGAACAAAATGCAATTAAATCTATCTCTCGGAAAATTCCGATTTTCTCGCCCCCTATTCTCACAATAATTTGAATAGAAATGATGTTGATGATAACAATAGACTGCAGACTAAATGTAATATTGCAATCTTACAGTTATTGCTCCTGGACAACGCCAAGTAAAACAAAATACAATAAAATCAATGCTCCTGGACAATTCCGAGTTTGTTCAACCCCACCCCTTTTTCTCACAGAAGATTGAATAGAAATGATGTTGATGATAACAATAGACTGCAGACTAAATGTAATATTGCAATCTTACAGTTATTGCTCCTGGACAACGCCAAGTAAAACAAAATACAATAAAATCAATGCTCCTGGACAATTCCGAGTTTGTTCAACCCCACCCCTTTTTCTCACAGAAGATTGAATAGAAATGATGTTGATGATAACAATAGACTGCAGACTAAATGTAATATTGCAATCTTACAGTTATTGCTCCTGGACAACGCCAAGTAAAACAAAATACAATAAAATCAATGCTCCTGGACAATTCCGAGTTTGTTCAACCCCACCCCTTTTTCTCACAGAAGATTGAATAGAAATGATGTTGATGATAACAATAGACTGCAGACTAAATGTAATATTGCAATCTTACAGTTATTGCTCCTGGACAACGCCAAGTAAAACAAAATACAATAAAATCAATGCTCCTGGACAATTCCGAGTTTGTTCAACCCCACCCCTTTTTCTCACAGAAGATTGAATAGAAATGATGTTGATGATAACAATAGACTGCAGACTAAATGTAATATTGCAATCTTACAGTTATTGCTCCTGGACAACGCCAAGTAAAACAAAATACAATAAAATCAATGCTCCTGGACAATTCCGAGTTTGTTCAACCCCACCCCTTTTTCTCACAGAAGATTGAATAGAAATGATGTTGATGATAACAATAGACTGCAGACTAAATGTAATATTGCAATCTTACAGTTATTGCTCCTGGACAACGCCAAGTAAAACAAAATACAATAAAATCAATGCTCCTGGACAATTCCGAGTTTGTTCAACCCCACCCCTTTTTCTCACAGAAGATTGAATAGAAATGATGTTGATGATAACAATAGACTGCAGACTAAATGTAATATTGCAATCTTACAGTTATTGCTCCTGGACAACGCCAAGTAAAACAAAATACAATAAAATCAATGCTCCTGGACAATTCCGAGTTTGTTCAACCCCACCCCTTTTTCTCACAGAAGATTGAATAGAAATGATGTTGATGATAACAATAGACTGCAGACTAAATGTAATATTGCAATCTTACAGTTATTGCTCCTGGACAACGCCAAGTAAAACAAAATACAATAAAATCAATGCTCCTGGACAATTCCGAGTTTGTTCAACCCCACCCCTTTTTCTCACAGAAGATTGAATAGAAATGATGTTGATGATAACAATAGACTGCAGACTAAATGTAATATTGCAATCTTTCAGTTATTGCTCCTGGACAACGCCAAGTAAAACAAAATACAATAAAATCAATGCTCCTGGACAATTCCGAGTTTGTTCAACCCCACCCCTTTTTCTCACAGAAGATTGAATAGAAATGATGTTGATGATAACAATAGACTGCAGACTAAATGTAATATTGCAATCTTTCAGTTATTGCTCCTGGACAACGCCAAGTAAAACAAAATACAATAAAATCAATGCTCCTGGACAATTCCGAGTTTGTTCAACCCCACCCCTTTTTCTCACAGAAGATTGAATAGAAATGATGTTGATGATAACAATAGACTGCAGACTAAATGTAATATTGCAATCTTTCAGTTATTGCTCCTGGACAACGCCAAGTAAAACAAAATACAATAAAATCAATGCTCCTGGACAATTCCGAGTTTGTTCAACCCCACCCCTTTTTCTCACAGAAGATTGAATAGAAATGATGTTGATGATAACAATAGACTGCAGACTAAATGTAATATTGCAATCTTTCAGTTATTGCTCCTGGACAACGCCAAGTAAAACAAAATACAATAAAATCAATGCTCCTGGACAATTCCGAGTTTGTTCAACCCCACCCCTTTTTCTCACAGAAGATTGAATAGAAATGATGTTGATGATAACAATAGACTGCAGACTAAATGTAATATTGCAATCTTACAGTTATTGCTCCTGGACAACGCCAAGTAAAACAAAATACAATAAAATCAATGCTCCTGGACAATTCCGAGTTTGTTCAACCCCACCCCTTTTTCTCACAGAAGATTGAATAGAAATGATGTTGATGATAACAATAGACTGCAGACTAAATGTAATATTGCAATCTTACAGTTATTGCTCCTGGACAACGCCAAGTAAAACAAAATACAATAAAATCAATGCTCCTGGACAATTCCGAGTTTGTTCAACCCCACCCCTTTTTCTCACAGAAGATTGAATAGAAATGATGTTGATGATAACAATAGACTGCAGACTAAATGTAATATTGCAATCTTACAGTTATTGCTCCTGGACAACGCCAAGTAAAACAAAATACAATAAAATCAATGCTCCTGGACAATTCCGAGTTTGTTCAACCCCACCCCTTTTTCTCACAGAAGATTGAATAGAAATGATGTTGATGATAACAATAGACTGCAGACTAAATGTAATATTGCAATCTTTCAGTTATTGCTCCTGGACAACGCCAAGTAAAACAAAATACAATAAAATCAATGCTCCTGGACAATTCCGAGTTTGTTCAACCCCACCCCTTTTTCTCACAGAAGATTGAATAGAAATGATGTTGATGATAACAATAGACTGCAGACTAAATGTAATACTGTAATCTTTCAGTTATTGCTCCTGGACAACACCAAGTAAAACAAAATACAATAAAATTAATGCTCCTGGACAATTCCGAGTTTGTTCAACCCCACCCCTTTTTCTCACAGAAGATTGAATAGAAATGATGTTGATGATAACAATAGACTGCAGACTAAATGTAATACTGTAATCTTACATTCATTGCTCCCGGACAATGCCGAGTAGAACAAAATACAATAAAATTCATTCTTCCGTATAATTCTGAGTTCTTGTACCCCCCTCTTCTCAAAATAATTTGAATAGTAATGATGTGTATAATGAGAATAGTCCGAAGACAAAATGCAATACTGTAATCTTACATTTATTGCTCCCGAACAACGCCGAGTAGAACAAATGGGCCTAGTCAATTCATAGTTTCTCTTTCTCCCCCTTTTCACAATAATAATAATAATAGAAATGATGAAACTGCAGTAATGTGCTTATCTATGTATATTGTATTATCTGTTATACACACACACACACACACACACACACACACACACACACACACACACATATATATATATATATATATATATATATATATATATATATATATATATATATCGGTAATACCATGAAATTGCAGTAATGTGCTAAGCTATGTACATTGCAGTATTATTTATTATTTATATCGGTGATACCAAGAACTGTAGTTATGTGTTAAGCTATGTACCGTGAACTATCATTCATTATATATATATATATATATATATATATATATATATATATATATATATATATATATATATATATATATATATCGGCGATACCATGTAACTGCAGTACTATTCTAAGCTATGTACATTGAACTATCATTTATTATATATAATTTTGTCTAAAGTTCTAAATATCATATATCTAAACTACTTTTCTTTAGAAATAATAAAAAATACATTTCGAAACAATAATGTGACCCATCACTTGAGATCGAAACTGAAACCGCACGGTTTTTAATCTTTCTCTCTATCTACATCGCCAAATAAAAATATATTGGAAATTAACTTACTTAAATGATAATTTTTTTTTTTAAGAACATTAAAAAAAAAAATACTTTGCTATTGCATTTTAAAACTGTGCTCTTATATGACATGGGCGCTATAGAAAATGAATATGTTTTTTTTTGTTTAATGGCTAAGATCAAAGTGTAGTATTTGTTCCGATGGATACTGCACCCCATAGACTGGTATTGTCTTGGCCTTCGGGGCTTTATTTACGCCGGTCTATGGGTCTGTCCTGTGCAGTTCTAGGAGGTGCACCCTCCCAGACTTTGCCTTCCCTCTTTGGGGAGGAGTAAGTTTATTGCTTACTGTCTGAGGCGCCCCTACCGGGGAATGCCGACGGGGCTGCCTAGGCAATTTTTAAACCCCACTTTGTGTCACATCTTACTTGTGGGAGTAAGATAAAAACTGGCCTTGTGCCTAACTCCTGGAGAGGAGTAAATCAATACTGCACCCCATAGACTGGTATTGTCTTGGCCTTCGGGGCTTGATTTACGCCGGTTTATGGGTCTGTCCTGTGCAGTTCTAGGCTTCGCCTCCTCTCTTTGGGGAGGAGTAAGTTTATTGCTTACTGTCTTAGGCGCCCCTACCGGGGAATGCCGACGGGGCTGCCCAGGCAATTTTAAAACCCCACTTTTCCGACCCGGCCTTGGGTCACATTTTACTTGTGGGAGTAAGGTAAAAACTGGCCTTGTGCCTAACTCATGGAGAGGAGTAAATCAATACTCAGCTTTCGTATTGTAAACTGTAAGCCATTAAAATAAATTAAATCAAAACTGTTCTTTCATATGACAGGGGCGACTATGCTCAATGTGCGATAGTGTAATATCTGTTCTGTTGTCAGGAGACCATCATCTCGGGCATTACCTCTTTCTTTTTTAGGGGAGTAGTGGTAGTATCTGTTCTGTGATCATAATACCATCCTTCCAGGGATTTCCTCCTCCTTTATAGTGGTGTAACGAAGTATCTGCTTTATTGTCATAATACCATCCACCCAAAGATTTCCTCCTCCGTTTTTGTGGTTATAGTGTAATAGCTGTTCTGTTGTCATGACACCATGTAATAATAACCTACGAAATTATTTTAGCAAACATTCAACGGCAGAAGAAAATAAACAGACGAATCGAAAACCGAATTAAATTGAAATTAAGCAAACGTTAAAAATTGTTTTTACAGATTATCAAATGAATGTTTTCCTAAAATGATTTATTTGAGAAATCCGGAATGTATAAAAATATTATGTTTGTTTTCTATTTTATTTATGTGCAGAGTGGATGAAAGTTGGATTGCCTTTGAAGCCTTTTTTGTTATTTTCACTTACGGATATATTACAATATTAAATTAATTTTAACTGGAAATGCTCTCTCATTATAAAACCGTAATATTTTACTAAAATGTCGTTAAACGTTATGATTTTGTTTAGTTAAAGTTGTAGAGAAGAAGTTTTTGACTAATGGACCGAAGAAGATCTAACGGTATTTTTACTATGTTGTTAAATGTTAAAACAACGGTCCCCACCCAATACGTCGTTATCTGTGCAAGTTAAGCACTCATTGGAAATAGTTTTGTTTAAGATACGAAACAGTTTTAGGTACGTTCTATTGTAGTAATAGGACTTAAACCGAATGTAATTATCAGGAATAGAAATCTAAGAACAAATTAATTTTGTAATAACCTTAAGCAATTGAAATTCGATGATTAAGTGAAGGGATTTTTATGAAGTGGTCGTAAATTGTTTTTTGTATTTATCTCAAAGCAGAAATTATTGTAATACTGGAACAGAGTTAGAGTCGTATGTATATTCAAGTTCTGTTGAATCCACAAAACAAAAGTAACGTGTACATGTAAATAAACATAGACTGTACTTCTACATTATTTGAATCAAAATTATAAGCAGATGAGTATGTTTAGAAGGATAATTGTTAGTTTTGTTTTTAGTTTTTTTGTAGCTGAGGAGAAAAAAATTGTCGTATCCGTAGGCAATGATTTCATTTTTTATTTTTTGTTTCGTAATATGTGTAATACGAAATACATTTTAACTAAATTGTTTCTCATTTAATAGAAACAACAACAACATAAAACTGTACTTTTACTGAAATATCGTGAACGAAAATGAAGAGCAACATTTTAGTCCTTTATAAACAAGAAGTAATGACATTTTTGTGATTTATATTTTTGTTTTGTTTCGTTTCTTAAATGAAGTGGTAGCGATTTGTCTTTCCGTTATCAGAAAGTTGTCTCAGTTAGGGTATGTGTTTTTTTATTTCCGGGGTGTACGCATGCGCGTTGCATGAAAGTTGCATAATGACAGGAATTTAGATTTTACTACTTGATAACATTGAATAATGTAATTGCCATTTTGAACACCAAGAAATTGATAGTTTTTTCTAATGGTTAGATATTATGTTACTGAGTTTACTCCGAGTAAGAAAATATAAATTTTATGGTTATTTGTTGCGTATTTTTCAAGTTTAGCCAGACATACATACCCACATACAGACAACTATGGATGTTTGAATTACCTACTAGACACCATCCTCGAGTGTCTTCGGACTCTCTGTACAAGGGTTTATCAGGACAACTTGACATGAGAATACTTTACCCTACAAGTAAAACTAGACCAAATATTCAAAATAACATAGTATTCAAAGCCCAAATAAGATTCCCTCGACACAGCTATACACTGGCTCATACGAGAAATGATGCACCTTCTCCAAGTAATGTTACCTCAAGTAACAGCACTTAGCTGACTAGATGTATTCTTGTCTTGGAATCCGGTAAGACTAAGAGGCCACAATGAAAGATATACTATGATTGTTAATTGGTCAATTGTGGAGAGGAACATTAATCTTCTTCATTTGTTTTTACTAACTCAACGTTTGAGATGTAAAGGATAACTTTAATGGAACATTCGAATATCTATGTATCTCATATAGAGATCAAGTGTGAGCCTCAGGAAGGGGCCCCTTGATTTCTGAGAACTTCGACTGAAGTAAAATTAAACAAAAAAGGGAGAAACAATTGCCTTTTATATAATAGATGATAGAAGATCACGTTGACACACCGATTCTTGTTAGATCACAGAGGTTAAGCGACATTGATCCTGGTTAATACCAAATGGGTGACCATTTGGAAATACCATGCGTAGTATGTGGGGAAGCGATGGAATAACCACCCCTGGGCGAAAGTTTTATTCTCAATCATGTGGCGAAGTTCTCCAGAAAGATTCTGCAATTCATGTTTTTGTTCGTTTCGTTTAGGAGAGTATTTAAGACATGACAATAGACCTAAACACGTTTATGAAAAGCAAACTTTTATAGTTAGGCATGACCCGAGTAACTTATCATTTTTCTGTCTTTTCTGATAATATTACTAGAATCAATCACTTATAAACAACAGCATTTTTATAATTACGGATCGCACAAATAGTCTATAATTTTTCCCCATCTCTACTGTGAGCGCAGAGAAAAAATCAGTAGAAGAACGAACAAAGAGAAAATCAGTTCGAAAAGAAATAGATGATAAATAGTTTTTAGGACTACCTTTCATTTTCAGTCACCCTATTTGTCAGTTAGGATCTTTAGCCAACCAGTTCTTGGGGCATCGCCTACTGGACCAGTTTCTCTAAACTTTTCAATAATTCGCCAAACTGTATTGCAATATGGAACAGGAACACTTGGAAATTTGTATTTAACTGCCATGTGAGAATATTCTCCCGAATTAATTTTTTTCTACAACTAAAAACATACGACATTCGAGTGGCAAATTCTTAATTAAGATCTGAAATAACATGTCAACCAATTGATATTAATGCGGAACAAAAAAATTATAAACCAAAGAAAAATAATAAAAAAAACAGACACGCATGACATTATTCATAAAAATATAAATGCACAGAGACTTTTCAATCACTCTGTATACAGGGCGTTTGAAATATCGATGGCATACCTTTGCGATTATGTTCTATATGTATACGGCGCTTATTTGTGTATAGGTTTATTTTGCAATAGCGCTCCATTACTAGTTTAATGTCCTTTGTGGTCCATTTCGTCTTTTTGTGTGGTCTTTGGTTTGTGCTGGTCATATTTATTGACCTCTATTTGGTCTGTTGTATTCGGTTACCTGAAATAAGATATACCAACATTCGCAGGATGGCGAACGGATCCTCCATGTTGGCTATCAAATGAGCCCCTGCCGATCATGACGTTCTAGCGCTAGATGGAAGTTCCATGGGCAAAGTTTCTTTGTAAGAGCTTCCCGTTTATGGAACACATTACCGCGGGATTGCTTCCCTGTTGATTACAACTTAGTCGTCTGTATATCCAATGTCAACAAATTCTTGTCATAAACCACCCTCAATCAAACGCAGTTCATACCATTGATCAATGGTAGAACTCCGATAGTGCTCCTCACATTTCGGCTGACAATCATTCCGTCTCATTAACCCTTAACCTCGAGTGACTCCTGGCCTTCATATGTAAAAAACAAAACAAAAGTAAAACATAGTAATTTGACTTACTTACTAGTTAAAAAAGAAAGGTTGAATAATATATTCGGGAGAGGGGGGCATGGAGTCTTCGCAACACCTTTCAATAAATATATTCTTAAGTAAAGGAAAAAAATAAACGTGTTTCAAGTATGTATATGTTTTATTTTTTTTAGAATAATGAATGTTAACTCTCACTCCTTTTGAAATCGGGAGTAAATCCTAACAGAACCTCCATTTTGGAGGAGACTGGACTTCCTACGTTAGACCGATCTTGGATCAAACTCGTCTTGGTGGAGAGACAAGTAAATATAGTTGTGGCATCACTAATACTGTCTCCATTATTCAACTGTAACAATAATATTGACGTAATAAATAAATCGGGGAATTCCGTGTTTAACTCAACCATTGAGGTGGTACGTGTAATTAGAACAGTTTGACTAAGCTTGATGAAACCTTTGCTACAAAATACTTCTGAACGTCGTAGGCTATTTAGTCACGGGCAAACCGTGACTTTCTTAATGGCGCACCTAATTTCACAAGGAAAACAATGTTGCTTTTGTTTTAAATTTTCGTTTCCTTCTTTTATCTTTAAAATGTGTTTCGTATAGTCAAATAAATAAATTAGAAACCAATATGATCACTGTACATTTTTATTACGCACTTTTATATTAACATTATCTTTTAATTTAAAAGTGACAAATTAAACTATTTAAGTGTTATAGTTTTAAATTATTAACATTTATATATTACTGGCAAAAATATCGGTCCTTTGGGCAGTAATTATCTAGGCTTGAAACGATGCGTTTTTCACATTTGTGTAATTTGAAGGAAAACAACAAAACGTGATTGTCATGGTGTTATTTGATGCATTCCAATGTTGAGATTTGATTTTGTATTTTTAAAAATGAAAGAAATAAACGAAAAATCGGGGCGATTGTCAAGAATAATCAACAGAAAAAAGTAAATGTAATGTTTGATGGACCTAGTGCGGGTGGCTTGTTCCTGGGTTGCTATTAAGGTGCTCTCGGTAGATCTTTTGAGATCACCCCTGACCGACCAATTCCAACTGATATTATCTCTAAATGCAGTATTTTTAAAGAATACATTGTGTAGTTTCTTTCCAGATAAGTTTAACCCTATCTCTTGTAACCTTTGATTCTTTTTCACCCCAATTATTATTTCCTCTCTTTTCACTTCACGAAGAAGAATCTCATTACTTTCAGAAATATATTTATACAGACAACCTTCTTCTATATTCACAACATCTTCAACACTAAGTAGACCTCGACCACCTTCCTTTCTAGGTAAATACAAGAAATCTGTATCTCCTTTCTTTGCAAAAGCTCCATAAATTGTAAGCATTTTTTAGTTTAGTTCATCTACATTCCAGCCAAGTATACCGGCAGTATATCAAATAATGGCTACTGCTCTGGCATTGATAACATAGATTGTATTTCGACTGTGGAAGTGTGATTTAAGAATACTCATGACTCTTCTGTTGTACTCAGCTATTCCCTGTTTTTTAATTCCCTTGTTTTTAATATTATCCGCCTCAAGAAGTCCCAAGTATTTGTAGTCCCTATCACTGTCTACATTCTTTATCAGATCTGTTGTTGGGAGTTCAAGACGATCTGAATAGACCTGTATACCCCTTTTTATTACACAAATGGTACCTTTAGTGATGCCAAATTCCATTCGTATGTCGTAACTAAATACTTTAACCGTATTCATTAGGGTATTAAATTGGGTTTAATTATTTCCAAAAACCTGAAGGTCATCCATGAAGAGTAAGAAGAGTCCTTTCCCAAGTCCATATCCTGCCTTCACATTACGTAAGAGAAGTGTCATTGGGATCAAACTAATGACAAAAAGCAAAGGGGAAAGACTATCGCCCTGAAAAATCCCTCTCCTGATTTTCACTTTATCTAATGCAACATCTCCTGAAGTTAATTTGGTTTCCCAATTCTTCATGCTCTTCTTTAAAGCTGTTTAAATGTTGTTGGCTATTCCGAAAATCTTCAGGAATTTGTGTATCCATGAATGAGGGACCATGTCAAATGCTTTCTTATAATCCACCCACCCCATGGCAAGGTTAGTAGTTCTTCGTTGGCAGTTTCTCAGGATTATTTTATCGATCAGAAGCTGATCTTTGGTACCATGTGATCTTTTTCGGCAGCCTTTCTCTACCTCAGGCAGGAAATTGTTCAGATCCAAATGCCCATAAATACTTTCAGAAAATATGCTAGGTAAAAGTTTCCGCATAATTGTTTTATCTTCCCCCTTCGTTTCTCTTTACGTAGAGTCTGTCTGTATCGTCTTTTCGATGTAGTGTGTTGTGTATGGTCATAAATTTTCTAATCCTCCAGGCAAGGTGCCTCAATTCTTCTTTAGTCCAGCTTATACATGGTCAAGAGTATCTTGTTAGTGATACTGCCCACGTATTTATTCCTTTGATTAGGTTTCTGCTATATAATTTTGTTTCTAAGAGCTTTCTTGTTCTTTTCAGATATTCTTTTCCAATCTTCTCTTTCATTTCTGTTGATTTGATTGTGTCTGCTTCCAAAACTCCCAAATATTTATAGCTGTGTTGTTCGCCTAGCACCCTCATCTGCTCTTGGTTAGGCAGTTCCATGCCCTCAGTCGTCTCCAGATTTCCCTTTTAATCTCTAGCAGTGCACACTTTTCCATTCCGAATTCAATTTGAATGTCATGGCTGAAGATTCTGGTCGTATTTATCAGCTTTTCCAGTTCGTTTTTGCTTTTTGCAAATAGCTTCAGATCGTCCATGTACATGAGATGGTTTATTCTTCATTCTCTACCTGTGAACTTGTATCCGGCATCACATTTCCTGAGTATGTAGTTGAGTGGCATTATGGCTATGATAAACAGTAGTGGTGATAGGGAGTTTCCTTGAAAAATGTCTCTCTGTATTTTGATCTCTGTCAAGTGCTGTCCTCCGGCTGTCAGTTCTAATCTCCATGTTCCCATTGCTTTCTTGATGAGATTAATCATCCTGTCGGGTATCTTGTACATTTTTAAGAATTCAATTATCAATGCTTGAGGGATTCTGTCGTAGGCTTTCTTGTAGTCAATCCATGTCATAGATATGTTATTTTTCGTGCTTTTAGCTTCTTTAGGGACCTTTTGATTCATGTATAACAGATCATGCGTTCATCTTTTCCTTTTCTGGCATCCTTTTTGTTCCTCGGGAAGTAGCTCACGGCTGTTTAGGGAATGGTAAATGTTCTCTCCTAGTTGTGCCGTTAGGATTTTCCACAGTGCTGTAAACGGGTTATTGGTCTGTAATTGCTTGGAGTCGTTCCCTTCTTGGCGTATTTTTGTATGAGCGTTGTCCCTCCTTTGGTAATCCACTCTGGTACGTCTGTTTTATGGATACATCCTCTCAGTTTCTGTGCTAGCCTTTAATGTAGGGTCGTGAATTTTTTGAACCAGTACGCATGTATTCCATCAGGGCCTGGTGCTTTCCAGTTAGCCATTTTCTTTAGTGTTGTCTTAATAGTTTCTTCATTAATTTCTGTTTATGTTCCGTCTTCAATTTCTTGTAGTTTATTTTTCATGTCTTTCAGCCATTTAGCATTTTTGTTGTGATCTTCAGCCTTTTCCCATATCTTGCTCCAGAAATGTTTTGTTTCTGTCGGCTCCGGTTGTTCTGTTATTGTTCTTTCTCTGTCTACGTTTTTTGTAAAACTGGCTTTCATTGTTTTCAAAGGTCCTGTTCTGTTTGTACTGTTCCGATTTGTATCTGTATCGTCTCACTCTTTCTTGCTATATTTTGTTTTAGTTCTTTATGTTTCTTATTTAGTCTATCCTTGCGATTCAGATTTCTGCTCTTCCATCGTTTACTGTTCTCCTTCATATTGTTTACGGTTTTAGCTTCCTTTTGAACTTTGGTAATCTGGGTTCCCAGTCTGATCTCCCATCCAGATATCGTCTGTCCATTCTTTTGGCCAGGCCTTTTTTCTCTTTATAATTTCATACTTATTGGTTTTGCACCAGCATATATCAAGTTGTTTAGGTCTGTGATAGTGTCTGTTGGGATGTACGCGAGTACTGTTTACGTTCTCTGTTTCAACTTTTAACTTCTTCCACTCTTCGTTCCTTAGGGATGGGAGTTTTGTTTTGTTATCGAACATGAATGGTTTGATGTTTTCGACTTCTCTTGCTTCTTCCTCAGTGAGTTCTATGGTTTCGTAGTCTTCTCCCTTTTTCTGTGTTTATGTTTTTCCCGTCTTCTTCTTGGGAGTTTTCGTCAAGTGGTGTTTCTTGATCTGTCACGCCATTTATCTTTTGTTTGATTTCCGTTAATTCCTCTCTTGAGTATCTGTCTTGCCTGTATCTGCTATCCTTTGTTCCGTTGTATGGTAGTCAATAGAAATATCCCATAGATCTTTCACTCGTTTCCGATATCCTCTTTCTGTAGGGTAGCGGCTTTTGTAGTAGCATTCCCTTACCAGTCTGTTCTATTTTGTGGTCCATTTTTTATGGCTTTTTTGTTTGTTCTTTTAATATCTGCTTTCTTGTGTTTGGTCCGTGTCCTTGTCATACCTGGTTGAAGGGTTTATATGCCCCCTTTTTTAAGTCTAGTGTAATATCTAGATAATTTACTTCTTTACAATTTGGGGTTATATCTATTTTAAATCCAAGGTATTTGAAGGCTCTTATTAATTTTTTATGTATTTTAGATACCAGGAATTAGGTTATAATTATAGGTTTCCATAGATTATAAAATTAATGTAAGATGAATTTTTAGAACTCAGATTATTAATATATTACAATTAGAATATAGAATGTTTATGTAAATGTTTTGTATTTAGATGCATATTGGCATCTGTGTGTGTGTATGCAACTGCATGCGTATAATACGTATTTCAAATAGATTCAAATATAATCTAAATAATTTTTATTTTTCAAATATATCCTATCTCGGATCTAGACAGAATTCAAACCTGTCAATTGTAAACCTTCCACAGTTTGTCAGTCGGTTGATGACACGCAAACGCCTGCCTGTTTCTCTTCTTTTCTTTCTTCCTTTCTTTTTCCAAGTCTAGCCGAATTTATATGACCCCAAAAAATATTGTTGCGTGTGTGCGTGATCGTAGGATGTGTATATATATGTGTGTGTGTGTGTGTGTAGAGACGTCTATACGTTTTATATCACCAAGTCGTAAGTGTCAAAAGAATATGTGCTTTTAACACAGACGTTATTATTAAAAAAAAAAACCAATAAGATCCATTTCGATCGCCTTAGTTAAATATAAGATTTTAATTCCTCCTCGCTCTGTAAGACGTGTTCAGATTGGTTGCAACCACCACTCTCTCTGGTTGTATTTGAATTGTTGAAGGTGAATTCAGTTTTCTGTCAGTCTAAAAAATGTAATTGTCTAGTTTGATGCTTGAGGAAACCACAAGGTTGAAATAAATTATTGCATCGACAATTATGTAATTTCGTGTTATTATATTTTATGTTATTCTTGCTCTGTTTACCACATTGAGCTCTTATACCCGGGTTTCTTCCTGGAATTATTCCATTATAACACAAATATATATATATATATATATATATATATATATATATATATATATATATATATATATTAAATTCTATTTTGATATTTTACCTACATACGACGTCGTTTCGAGCCTTCGGCTCTACCCAGTGTAAGGAAATGACAATGTTAGACCGTCACGGGGCGCGAATCCGGTTCACATAGACACCTTGAATCTGTAAGCGGTCGCCTAATCCCCATGGCGGTTGTCACGTGATAACAGAAAAATTAAGTTATATTTACGCTGATAGATATTCAGATACAACTCAACGACTATATATATATATATATATATATATATATATATATATATATATATATATATATATATATATATATATATATATATATATATATGCCAGTCTATAAAAACGTTGACTGAAGAATCGGTTAAAATCAGTATTTTTAGCTTTGCGGACGGGATAACCAGTGTTTACATGAGAATGAAGGTGTCGATGGACGATCTAACTAATGTATAATTTTAATTCAAATAACACCCCCCACACACACATATATATATATATATATATATATATATATATATATATATATATAATGCAAACATTGTTAAAATAACATAACGTCTGATCTGTTTAATTATTCCTTTTCTATTTTTTCAATTTTTCTGATGTTCTTTTTTGTATTAAAATAAAAATAATAATAAATGTTCCATAGGTTTCACGAACGTTTTCGATTCTTCGTCGAATCATCGTCATCTTTTAAAAGCAAATGAACAAAAAGCTGGAGAAAGAAGAGAATTTTTTAAAAGACGGCGGAGAAACGCGCAGAGAACGTTTTTCGCATTGTTCTAGGAAGTCGTTGCCGATTTAAATTTAGCAACGCTGGAATGGCATCATAGAACAAAATCGCATTACGTTAAGCATTTTAAAATGTTACCTCTGGTTTCATATATGATGTTATTAATTTTAGATTGTTGTGTTTTTATGTAGATAGCTTCCAGTATTGCTAATTTTTAAAAATTGGTTTCGGAATGTATTATTTTAGTGTTATTAACTTATTAAGACAAATTGTCTTAAATCAGAGGGAGGGTAAGTATGTTTTTGTAGATGTGGGTACATTGAGCTAGAGTTTACAAGATGCATGGTGAGGCGGCGGGATAGGGTAGTGCTTGTAAAACCAATGTAGCTATTAGCTTTCTTATTATTATGGAAGTAACATTCTTCCGAAGGGAATTCAATCTTATAAATAACATTGGTTCCTTCTAATGGTTGGGGATGAGTTGTGTTTTACTACAAGATTTTGGGTTTTAAATTTCTTATAGTAAATAATGAGTCTAATTTTATTGTTATAGTCAATTGGGGATATGTATCTGTGTGTAATGTTTTGCATGGCTTTTTCTTCTAATCTGAAGTTTGGTTGCATTTGATTACAATAGTATATGTTAATATTGTTTGAGGTGTGATGTTTAATATTATTATTTGTACTTGTGTTTTTTAAGTTTCGAATCATTCATTTTACTTGTTCATCAACAATATAATTAGGGACTTCGTTGTTAATAAGTACCTGTTTTATGATTTTTTAATTCAATGAATAGTATTTTTTAAGAGGAGGAGATTAATTTGACACGGTTTAATAGATTTTTAACAATAGCTATTTTGTAGCGATAGAGACACTCGCTCTTGAAATTTAAAAGACTAGAATTTAAGCTGGTTGTTTTTTTATAAGTGGAAGTGTTACACGATTTATTAGAGGCGTCAATAAGAACATCTAGGAATGAGATTTGATTATTTACGTTCAGTGAATTGAAGAACAGAGTTTGTTTTGGAAAAGGTATTGAGGTTTGTGTATTTGTTCATTGTTAACAGCTTGAATAAGAATATCGTCGACATAGCGTACGTAAATAGAGGGTTTTTAAATGTTATTAAATATTTTTTTCCAGGTTTGACATATATAATTCGCTAATAATGAGAGCGAGAACAGACCCCATTGAACCCCTATCAATTTGTGTGTAAATGTTTCCATTGAATTAATTAAAAATTACTTCGGTTGTGCAAATTAAAAGTATATTTTAAATTAATTTAAAGTGGATGGAGAGACGAGTTATTGTATATATTATTGGTGATTATGTCTATTGTTTCCTTTAGAAGTACACTGGTGAATAGGCTCTCTACGTCTAGGGAGGCAATGATTTTATTATCCGGTTGTTTGCTTTGTAAAAATTGTGATAGTTCTTGTGTGGACTTGATATATATATATATATATATATATATATATATATATATATATATATATATATATATATTAAGTTGATATGGACTTGATATATATATATATATATATATATATATATATATATATATATATATATATATATATATATATATATATATATATATTCTTAGATGTTAATCCAATGAAACTCCAGTGTTTATATAAAAATGTTCAATAACCAGTAGAGCTGTTTATAATATAATTTTTTATTTATACAAATATTATTGGTTACATATGTGCATACATGTTTAAGCTGCGATATCTCGATATATATATATATATATATATATATATAGACAAAGGTTCAGGCGTTGTAATCCTGAACCAAGTAGATTATATCTCCAAAATGTTACACATTTTGGATGATAAAAAGAAATTTTTCAAGATGGGTGGTTTAAGCCACGATGACACTTTTCGTATGGAAATAAAAATCCAGAAAAGGCTTCTTCAACTTTATAAAAGCAAGTTTATTTCTAAAGAGGTATATGAGAGAATACGACCTATCGGCTCTCAAAGGCCTAGAATGTACGGCTTACCCAAGGTTCATAAACCCAACGTTCCTTTACGGCCTATTCTATCAATGTTGGGTTCTGCACAACATGCACTTGGTAAATGGTTAGTTGATGTTCTTAAGCCCGTACTTACTTTTTATTCGGACTATTGTATCTCTGATTCCTTTCAATTTGTGTCTTCTATACACAAATTATCTCTCTCAAAGGATACCGACCCCTTAAAGTCTCCACAATTTCCTGAACGAATTTTTGTTGAACTGATAGAACTTGCTACTAAATCAGTTTCCTTCAGTTTCAATAATATAATGTATCGGCAAATTGATGGTATATCTATGGGCAGCCCTCTTGGTCCATCGTTAGCCAACATTTTCGTTGGATTTTTAGAAAACCAATTATTTTCCAAAGTGACCAAGCCGGCTTTCTACACACATTACGTTGATGACACTTTTGCTTGTTTTCCCTCACGGAGTGATGCTGAACAGTTTCTTCGTCTTCTTTGTGACTTGCATTCATCGTTGCAATTCACTATGGAGGTCGAGGATTGTGGTTCCTTACCATTCCTCGATGTTTTAGTGTCAAAATCTGGTTTATCATTTGAAACCTGTGTGTATAGAAAACCAACATTTACAGGCCTTTATCTAAATTGTTTTTTCTTCGCCCCAAGAGCAAGAAAAATAAATCTTATTGGTACTCTCACTCATCGAGCACTTATGATTTGTTCACCAACACGACTCGATGCGGAACTTGGTGAAATCACTAATATTTTTCTTGCTAATAGATATCCCATTAATATCATAAAATGCACCATTGCTATATTTAATGGTGGTAAATTTATTGGCCCGTCACGTTGCCCTATTTATTTGAAACTCCCATGGTTGGGTTCTGACGGCCTTGACATTGTTAAAAGGATTTCTTCTTCTACTCAACGTTGTTTTCTGGCAACCATGTTGAGAGTAGTTTACACGACTCGAACCTTTTTCTCTTCTTCTCGTAAGGATGTTTTGCCAGCCATTCAAAAGAATTCTGTAGTTTATAAATTCATGTGTCAGTGTGGAGCTGACTACGTTGGCAAAACATCCCAAAGATTAGAATTTAGAATATCCCAACATACCACGTGATATTCGCCTACACAAGGTTTCGAGATCATCCGGGAATTTTCAGGCACAGGAATCAGCCATCGGTAATCACCTCGTTAGTACAAATAGTTGTTCTGACAACTATTCCGATGGGTGGTTTTCTGTTTTACACAGTGCCAGGTCGAACTACCATCTCAATATTATTGAGGCGTTAGTTATTAATAACTCTCGACCTAGCCTGTGTAGACAAAAGCTTTTGAAGCATCAGTTGGAGATCTTTAATGATTCAAAGCCACCATAACGATGAGAGATTTACCCTTTTTTTCCCTCTCAATCGTTTCCTCCAACTGAAATAAGTTTTTCCCCTCATATCTCATTCGACTTTTAGTTTTTAATTTACCAGTCTGACGTTTCCTCTCAGAGGGTCAGACGATAAGGCCTTAAGGTAATTTTAACAATTTTCCTTTTTTTTCCCACTCGTCTGTTTCATTGATCAAAATAATGCTTCTTCTAAAATTGATCCTACGATTCTGTTGTACACGAAATTTACTTACATATATATATATATATATATATATATATATATATATATATATATATATATATATATATATATTTCACATTAGTGTGAAACAATAATCTTTTGTAAATAATAGATTTTCCGACAAAAAATCTATATAAACAGAAAGACTACATATATAGCGCTTGAATGTCCTTTACTGTTTGTGGAGATTCTCTTGACGCAAAGAGTTAGATACTCACACTGTTTGGTCGTATTCGTATGTGACTGACTGTTTATGGTTTTGAATATTAGAGTTAATACATTCGCTACATCTAGCCCCACTGATGACGAAACAGCTGTCTGTGGATGACTATATATACACATATATATCATGGAGATTATATATCTGTCTGTTTGAAGTCTAATAGATACTATTACTTTTATATATAAAGCCGAAACTATACTATTACTATCTTTTAATGCTCAATTCGGTTTACTATACTATTTTAGTCATATATACTATCTTTCAAAGTTCAATTCTACGGGGACGTTATTTAGTATCTGTTCTGGTGTCATGATACAAATCTCCCAGGCATGACCGCCTCCTTTTTCTGAGGAGGTAGTTTAGTATCATGTCTGTTGTCATTAGACCATTTTCCTCGGCATTATATCCTACTTTTTGTGGTGGTGGTGGGGGGGGGGGTAGTGTAGTATCTGTTCGGTTTTTAATAAGACCATTCTTTTATGCATTACCTCTTCCTTTGTAGAGGTTAGTGTAGTATCTATTATGATGTCATGATATTATTCTCCCAGGCATTACACCCTTTTCCTTTTGGAGAATAGTGTAGTATCAATTTTGTTTTCATGAAATCCTCCTCCTCGGTATTACCTACTCCTATTACATACCCAACTTTGTGTTGTACACGCAACAACCAAGTTGCCAACATCATTACAGAAATATTAAAGTTCACAATGGTGGCTTGTCGTTCTTCTTGTACGTGCTATTGCGGTGATCCTCCCTCTGAGGAAATGCCTGTCCTGTAATTAAAGTTTCTCATTTATAACTTGAAAAAGGCTAACACGACACACATATGATGGAAGACAGCAAGTAATTTATTCAACGTAATCTTCGTTCCAAATGACAAACTAGTGGGGGGCAGAGATAAAGAGATAAACATCACTAATTAGTTATATCATACCAGCCCATGTAATTATATCATACCAGCATCCCACGTGCTTAAAAAATGACTCCCCTTGCTTCTACCCTCTCTCTACGGCAACGTGATGTCATATCCGTTTTTAATACATTCCCACAGCTTAAGTAGTTTTCAACCCGGGTCCAGTGTGTTGAGCTCTGCTTACCTCGCGGCTGTCCCTTTTCCCGTTATTCTCAACTAACTAAATTCTATATTAGTCGATCTATCCGTTTAATATCTAACAAATCCGCTTCAAATGTTTGACAATCGCCGTGAATATGTATCCGTATTAAGATATATTGAACAAAAATCAAGCGTGACTAACTAAAGTTGAGCGTGACAGCTCGATCAATAGGGGAAATCCTTTCATATTAAATGAATTTGAATAAGAATAGGAAAAAATAATTTAAAAACATAATTTTATTCACTTTTACAGTCATATTGATTACAGTAAAATGTCGAAATGTAAAGAAAGAAAATCATTCTTTATTTTGCAGGATTTTTAAGCAATCGACATTGCGAAAAAAATTATTATTATTATTATTATTATTATTATTATTATTATTATTATTATTATTATTATTATTATTATTATTAGTAGTAGTAGTAGTAGTAGTAGTAGTTTTAGCATTATTATTATTTTTGTTGGTGTAAATAAAGGATTGGCTCAAAAGAGTTGAAACATTATGTTAGTAATGCAAAGAACATGGTCTTATTGGAACACTCAAATATTAGACACGAATCCTGATCATAAATGTCTAGTTTGAAGACAACATAAAGTAAAGTTAAAGAAGTAATTCATATTTTTAATATTCAGTTATAATTATGTCAAGCTGGATACGCTTTCGGCTGCCATTCACTCTTGACTATTTCTATTTGATTATTGCACAAATAAAATTGAGTTTTTTTCACGACACAGAAAAATATTCGTAAATAGAACTGTGTGTTATACTGAAATAAAGACAATCATCGAATGAGAAAACAATAAAAACAATTGTTTAATTAATGAGATGTCCTTTTGCAAAGAAATATGCAAATTAGGTAAACTCAAAGGTGAATCGCATACACATGATCAGCCTATTAGAAAGCTGTTCTTATATTGTTAATATTAATTTGGCATTTTAATCTCACTGCTAATGGGACAAACGGGCCAACTTTATATATATATATATATATATATATCATTGAATTTAATTTGCTGATAATTCTCTTTCAGTCGGACAAACTTACTTAGATATTAAAGTAAATAAAGGTTTTCCCAAATTATTACTCAAATGTTCGAGTAACAATAGTTAACGTCTAGGTCAATTGTTGACCCTATTCCCGGTTTACCTAACACTAACCCTAAGTAAACACAGACACTAACTCTTTAGTAGGTAAAGTGACGTAACTATAGCTAGTGCAACACACACACACACACACGCACATATATATATATATATATATATATATATATATATATATATATATATATATATATATATATATATATATAGTATTCTATGTGTTTTACTAACCATAGGGATTTTCAAACACTCCCATGAATCTTACTGTATTTATATAATAGTGCTTAATATCATGTAGATCACTATATTTATTTAGTATAGTTATGTATTAATGCATACATTTCTCGCTACATATATGTTTCAGCTGAAGCCTAAGTCAGGTTGAAGCTTCGTCAGGCCAAAATATTAAATGGAAAAAATGTTGACTCGAAGAAAATTCTCAATTAAGGAACGTCATGTGACCAACATTTCGCCGGCATTACATATATATAGCCTAAAACGTTTGTAGATGTAAAAATGTATCCAATATATATATATATGCTTGTAATTCTCAAAAGAATAACACATTTTCACTTTTAATAAGCCTTTTATGTTACCGTAAATATCGGTTCTGAGCAAAGTAGGTATTTTGTTTAGCCACTTGTTTACATTATGGATTTTACTTCCTTTCATTAAACAAAATAATACTTTGCCTAGACCTGATATTTACGGTAACTTACAAGGCTTATACATTCTATTAAATATTTAAAATCTGTTTTTCTTAACGGAAATATTTCACGAATGAGAGTTAAAGCAAAGTGAATTTTTTTGATTAATTTTCCAAGCTATTTCCTTAATATTATATTATGTTTATCACATTTTGTAACTAAATTATCTTGGAAAATCAGTTACCATCTGCTTCTTCTTTACATATATAAGAAAATATTTAATAAGCGTCGGGTTCTCATGGATAGTGTCCCTTTAAGTTAGCGCCTGCGTATTGGGAGCGTTAGAGTCGTGCTAACTAAGGAAGGAACGAGTTAGATAGACGAAGAAATTTCCATGGGGAAATTTAACGTGAAAAGCTGACATTTAATTTGATGTTCCTTTTCATCTGAACTTGCTGTTAGTACGAACATAAGCATTATTAAAAAAGTGCTATATTGAAGTTCTTCGCGTTAAAATGGATGCCAATTTTTTTCGATTTGTTTTTTCTCACATGGCAACTATTTTGCCCTGTTTGCTTTTTTTGCAAATAATAACTGTTTTTCTGATTTTTTAGGTAAAAAATTAGAAAATAAAACATTGTTTATTAAAAATGGAATCGAAATATATCATACATTTTCTTTGTTCTTTTTTCTTCATTTTAATTTTACAAATGTGTTTATAAAATGGAATTAAAATATATTAATAATTTCATTTCATAATTTTTATTTAAAATGGCTGCCAAGCATCTCATGGTTTAATATTATTAGAGTTTATACGGCTAAATCCAACATAGGCTGGTACGACTTCTTCACATATATAATGTGTAGTTATTTACTACATGGGCATAAAGACAAATCAATTCTAATTCCGACTGATCAATTCAACCCCCTCCCACTACAAAAAAGCATGTCAAAGGATTGCACAAGGATAATTTGCACATTGAACTCATCCGCAAAATCAGAAACCAAAGTAATATTAAAAAAAAAACTGCAATATTTGCAAAATAAGAATAAACACCAAAAAAAGAAATCCGCAAAAGATCAAACGGCAAAATAATACGTCGTATTATTTTACCTCGACACCGGTTGCAATGTGAGACAAAATCATCGCAAACATTTGGCATCCATTTTAAAGCTAAATACTTCAATATAGCCCCCCTCTCTCCAAAGTAAACGAGTTTTCTTAAAATAAAAGCTTTTGTATGAGGAAGTTTATTAATCCCTGAGCCTAAATAGATGTTTCGTTTTATGGCGGAACGCAGGACTTCAAAGATTGTGACCATACAAGGCCGGAAGAGCAAGGCATTTTTATTAGCGTTTGATGATTGCAAAAATAATAGAAATTTGGGTCTCCAGGAAATGGACAGTATTGTCCAGTGGTGCATGGATTAACACACTTATTGGATACAGGTTGGCTAGATACGATACATATTTGCTTATCTTGTGACCAAACAGTTGTAGCCGGACACAGCATTACATAAGCGTTGTCGTAATCATCGCATCGAATGTACGTTGTCTTGTTTCCAGGATTTGGGTAAAAATATACATTCGTGCTACTATTGCATGGATTATATGACGCGACAGTTTTATCAATGCACGTATAAGCTTTTTGTGACCAAACGGTGCCGGTTGGACAGAGGACACGTAAAGGAATTCCATTTTCGGTGCACTGGATGAACGATGCCTGATCTGTAGGGTTAGTAAAATAGAAATATCCCCCCACCATGGCTTTATTGGTGCATGGGTTTGGACCTGTGTATGGTCCGCCACTGGAAGGAGGTGCAACATAAGGGCTACACACAGACTGTTGTTCGTTGTAATTTGTTCCTGCTGAACAGGTGACAATTTCCATCTCCCCTGTAACCTTACACTGAAGGAACATATTGCGGAAGTTTGGATGTGGATGTCGCATTATGTTATTCACAATACTCACGTTGGTGCATGGATTTAAAATAATGGGTTGGTTTGTATCAGCTGAAACAAAAGGGAAAAGAAAACAATATGTATATATTAATAAAGTTAGGTATATATATATATATATATATATATATATATATATATATATATATATATATATATATATGAATAAATATTAATTGTTTATTACCTACAGATATCGATATTTCATGCTTACGCAATCTTCTAATTCCCGACGGTTGACAGGCTCGAACTCCGACTACAAATCGCCACTGATTCACAAGTCAGGAGAGTTACCAGTTGGCCACCAGAAATCGGCTCAGAATTTAGGAGGCATTTAACTTTGTAAATACCAAATCGGCGACTATTCACAACAAGCGGCGAAGAGTGATCTAACAACAAATATATATATATATATATATATATATATATATATATATATATATATATATATATAATAAACACTAGTTTATTACTGAATACACCTTGCATTGGACAATTGAAATTTCAAATAAATTTGAACAATCGTCGCATATTTATCACTCTTTTTTCCTCTCTCTCTCTCTCTCTCTCTCTCTCTCTCTCTCTCTCTCTATATATATATATATATATATATATATATATATATATATATATATATATATATATATATCCTAAACTAATGAACGTATCATTATGAATTTTGAATATATGTTCTAATATTCTAACAAATACGGTGAGTAACATGGACACATTATTATTTTGTAAATTTTAACATTATGGGGTGCATGTATATTAAGTTTCTTTTCTTGTATTTTTTATGAATCTATCATTGTGAAGTTTGGAATATATTTTCTGCCACCCGGTGAATAACATGGTCACATTATTTTTTTGTAAACATTACAATTTAGGGAATGCGCTCAACCAAACTCGCAACTGACCTAAAAAAATAAAAGTAAGTTAGATACAAAAAGTTTAATAAATATAAGAATTGCTCTACATCAAATTTTGAGTTAAATTAAGTAATACATTTTTAAACGGATCGGATCGTCAATAATATGTGTGTTTAGAAACTCTAGGGATGGAGAGCCACCGTAACCATACCATACCAAAAAGGAAAAAAAAATTAAAATTTTAAACTAATGCTACATTTACTGTATATTTATTAAATAAATATATTTTTGTCTATCCGCAAAATAGTAGAGCAAACGACAGCGAAATTATTTTCACGCCCCTCGGCGGCTAGTGAGACATTCTGACACAATCAGTCCGTGTTTCTACCTAAAGTTTAACTCTTCCTCGTCGTGGTAGGGCGTTAGGGACGTGGCAGTGTCAGAGCTACCAGGCTAACAGGGCCCTAGTGAAAATCCAGGAGGACTCGGCATCAGGATCTATCGTCCTCTGGTCGTTTCAGCCTCTGCATATGGAAAAAAAGCTGCAAAATCCAGGAGGACTCGGCATCAGGATCTATCGGTCTCTGGTCATTTCAGCCTCTGCATATGGGAAAAAAGTGCAAAATCCAGGAGGACTCGGCATCAGGATCTATCGTCTTCTGGTCGTTTCAGTCTCTGCACATGGAAAAAAACTGCAAAATCCAGGAGGACTCGGCATCAGGATCTATCGGTCTCTGGTCATTTCAGCCTCTGCATATGGAAAAAAGCTGCAAAATCCAGGAGGACTCGGCATCAGGATCTATCGTCTTCTGGTCGTTTCAGCCTCTGCATATGGAAAAAAGCTGCAAAATCCAGGAGGACTCGGCATCAGGATCTATCGGTCTCTGGTCATTTCAGCCTCTGCATATGGGAAAAAAGTGCAAAATCCAGGAGGACTCGGCATCAGGATCTATCGTCTTCTGGTCGTTTCAGCCTCTGCATATGGAAAAAAGCTGCAAAATCCAGGAGGACTCGGCATCAGGATCTATCGTCCTCTGGTCGTTTCAGCCTCTGCATATGGGGAAAAAGCTACAAAACCACAAATCGATGGAGTGAAAGTGGTAATGTTTCTTCTGCGCAATTTATGAGTTGTTGGTCAAACCTTCCTCGACTTAGCATGCAATGGGCGAGCCCTGCTGCCTCGATGTCAGCGGTAAACACCTGTAATCCTGCAGATTAACGAATAGCTGCGACCAACGAGAAGGATTTCGTGCAGGCCAGACAATCTTAAGAAACTATCTTCGCGAGGTCTATTTAGAAGTTCGACTCAACTAACAAACAAAGTAAAATATTTATCTATTAATTTAATCTCAAGTGTCGTCAAAATAAATGACTTCTACCATCACTATATTTATGGAACAGTAATCTTATATATAAAGTAAATTTCACCCTACAAAATGTGTTCTATTAGTCGGATAGGGCACGTATTAGAGAACATACCCCTTAAGCCATATCTACTCCAACTGTTCTCATTTATACTGGAACATATTTGATTAGAGATTGTGGCTAAGCACCGGTTCAACACGTGTGCTTAAGACAATAATAAAAAAACTGGTCTCTTACGTTAGCTTTCAAATAAACAATTATATATGTTTAAAATAAATATTAAATAACTTATTTATTACATTAACTTGTACATCATAAAAGTAGCTATGATATTTCGCTTGCAACAATATATCAGCAATGGTTAAAACTTACGACTACATGTAAATGGAAGGGATGATTACTATATATGAGTTAGGATTAGTTAAAACCAGCCTGAGAGCGTCGTGCTTCTCTTTATACCTAGTGTACGGTGTAGAACGAAAGTGGATATGTGTTTTTAATATATTGTACACTCTATTTTGTCTGACAATCTTTTAAGCGATGAGACATAGATAAAACTAATGATGCCTTTTTAACCTTATGCTCGAGTGACCTTTGGGGTTTGATAAGCGGTGACTCATTAGTAAGAAAAGCATCCCGTCAAATCTATCCCTTCTTGTGACCCCTAGCAGACTTCCAATTGAGGTAGGAAGCTATGATGGTTTCTGCCTGTGTATGGGGCAGAGTTAGATACAAGGTTGTTATTCATGTAAGGAAAATCCAACTTCACCAAAAGGTGCACTTTAGGTTGGAACAAAATTTAAATTTCCTCATTCTAGAAAGATGTCTCATTCACTGACTTAGGATGAAAAAGATAAAGTGAAGCTGTAATAAGATTGTTACGGGGTGATAAAAAAAATAATAAATGAGTATTATAACCTAGAATATAACGAAAAGTAGGTCATGTGGTGTGGGTAGACGTCAGGTTTGGTATACGACTGTAGTTGTTGTGATGATTTCAAGTTAGAGACTAAAATTGAAATTGTAAACATTTTATTGTTATTAGTTTTAGATCTGCCGATTTGAGGAATATATTAAAAATAATTACAGAAATACATCACCGATCAATAGAAAGCTAGGAAAATGGTAAGAACAAGATTTACGATCGAATAGGTTGGAGTTGCAAGAAAGTGTAAGCTATGTAAAAAGAATTTTCTTGTTTTCGATTTCCTCATTTCTGCGTCAACACTTTTTGCATTTCGGGGTCAGTAAAGAACACGAGGACAACGTCACATAGAACCAGAACAGATACTACACAGGATGTCAATACGAAATAAATCAGAAGAATATACTTACCAAAAAGATGTTTAAATGCTTCTTTAATGTCACCGTCAGAACATTGTCTATTAACTCCATTCTCTCTACAGATAACATCGATATCTGAAAACAAAAGTGAAAAGAGGAAATCACAAAATGAGCAGTCACATGTTTCGATGTACTATTTTCTCTTGGTGTAAACATACAAGCTAGCGTTGAGTAATTGTCCCAAAAAAATGTTCTTCCTTATTTCTACATTTTTTCGTCAAAACATAGTTATAACTCCCAGTAAGTTTTAAGATCTCATCTCAAAGCTCCCATGCAAACGATTGGCACGAACAAGAATACCGTTTTTTTTCTTTATAGAAGCCTATTTACAATTGAAGGTTGGCAACCCATGCCTCTCCAAGCATTTTCGCAGCTTTTCACTTCCTTAGTTTGTCAAAAAGACATAAAGTAAATCGCTTATATCACTTGTTCTTGCGAAACGCCTAGGAACCTTTTTCGAAACGTTAGGGTTCTGGGTAACCCCGGCTGAGAAATAATGGTTTACTCTATCCTACTATTTAACCCCTAGCTGGAGAGAGGGCAGATTCATCCAGAAATTAGAGTTTCATCCCCATACTTGAAAAGGCTTGCACGCCCAAATAATTATTGTCTGAACTCTGCTAGAGAAAGGTATCCTATAGCCTCATATATTTATCCTGTATGCTAAATACATTGAGCTCTATAGTCAAAATATGACGTCTGATATATATTTATAACGCCACATTGTTTCATATCAGACCAAACCTTCCATTCGGATTGAACCTACAATCTCGAATTAAGTCAGTCGGATTCCCGAAGGTAGAGATCGACAGATTTCGTCCGATAAAATCAATATTTAATTTTGAATAGCAATTTTATTTGTTGAACGTTGGTCCATGCTATCAAGGAAAATAAAATGTAATTCAAGTAAAGCCGTTTCAGATACTATCTGGTCAAATTTATTTTTAGCTGCCATTTGAAAAAAAGAATGTTAACTCCATATTCGTCCTTTACCTCCATCTGTTTTAAAAAGAAAAATTATATTTTGGAAGAAAATGTTTCTTTTTTAGGACAAAAATCTAAAAATTTACGAAAATCAAAACGGCATAGTTTGAAAATAAGAACAGCAAAAAAATTCCAAGTAAATACACTACCGAGCAACACCGGGTAGACAATAGTATATATATATATATATATATATATATATATATATATATATATATATATATATATACTGTTTTATGAAAGAATTCGTTTCCACTGAATTTTTTTATGTATATTATTTGAAAGGCATTTGTTAAAATCTAGGATTTATTTGATATTCTCTTCTAATTCGGAATTGTTCTTTGAAGAGATATGGTATATCAATATAATGTTACCGGTGTTTGAAAATTGATAAATTTTGAAATATGCTGATAAAGAAAATCATTTACACTCTGTATCTTTAATCAAATGTAAATTTACTAATAAAAATGTTCTAGAAACGTGCGTATATGAAAAATAGCATGATTGAGTATTGATTCCCGAAACAGGTTTCAGATATTTTAAATCATAATAAATGTTTTGAACTTTTGAAATTTACACTATTGATATATAAAACTCTGATTGATATGAACTATTGGTCATTGAGCTTAATTTCAATTGCAGCTTTCAACTATGTCCTGAATACTTCATAATATATGTTTTTTTAATTAAAAAACGTATAGGAATTAATTTCAGCCACGGTAAATTCTTGAATTATTTTGGTTCAATAACTGAAACTATTCTCATATATATATATATATATATATATATATATATATATATATATATATATATATATATATATATATATATATATATATATATATATATATATATATAAGGCTACCAACATTTGTAAATAGTTCTTTTCAACATTTATTTAGTATTTTATAATTGTATCATTTTATAATTTTATAATTTTATAACGCGTTTCGAGCGTGGTGCGCTCTCTTCAGATATTTGAATCCACGCTCGAAACGCGTAATAAAACTTTTTACAAATGTTGGTAACCTTACTCCTTTATATATATATATATATATATATATATATATATATATATATATATATATATATATATATATATATATATATATATATATGACGTCTCCTCACGATTAGGAAACCCACGCTACGCACTGGAACTATATTTTATGCATTCTATATCATCGTAAGTGTTTTTTATTTGCATCCGTAGTTTTCTGGAATAGATCTGTACACCCCTGATAAGTTACATGCATGAAACAATCGAAGATACAAATTATATATATATATATATATATATATATATATATATATATATATATATATATAATAAAAATGAAAGAATAAAGATACATATTATATCTTTATATTATGTCCTATCGTGGTGAGTCAATTCTCCATACACTAGATAGAGCAATAATATAAGAAAATGAATGATTAAAATAAAAATTGGATGAAATACAATATTTATTAATTCATCAATTATTCATAAAAAGGAATAAAAACACTTTTTATATTCCTTAATCCATGGATTTTACAAAATACACTCGTTTCATCAGACGAAAATATCATCAAAAATTGTATTACTGGTTACCCTACACTTGAAAATATAAAATGTTGTGAGCAAAAAAACATCTCCAATGAAAAATATTTGTCCATGTAAATATTCAATGGATCCGATAGAGGAAGCAGATATAATAGGAACATTGAGTTGTAATTCATAGAGTCGAAATAGTAACAATTCAAAGTCCAAAATCGCTTGGATATTTACATGGACACATTATATTTTTCATTGAAGATGTTGTTTTGGTCACAGCTCACAACTTATATATTTTCAAATGTATCCTAACCAGTAATACAACTTTTGGTGATTTTTCCTCTGAGGAAACGAGCGTATTTTTGAAAATCCATGGATTAAGGAAAATAAAAAAGTTTGTTATACTCCCTGTTTTGAATACTTGATAAATTAATAAATATTGTATTTTTCCAATCTTTATTTTCATCACTCATTTTCTTATATATATATATATATATATATATATATATATATATATATATATATATATATATATATATATATATATATATATATATATATATATAACTGAAGCTCTCAGTTTCGGTTTAAAATTCGCCACTGGAATACACTCTAACACCACCACCAACACAGTTCTAAAAAATTACAGACACACTGACACAGATTTCACCAAAGGCTTCATTCAAGGCATAATCTCAACTACCACCACTCTCCCTAATGACCCCGTCTTACCCAAGAGATACATAGACACTCTTAAACACCTAGCTAACGACAACAACATACTCATATCACCATCTGACAAAGGAGGGGGCATAGTAATCATGGACAAAAATTCATATATCAAAAAAATATCTACTCTATTATCCGACGAAAACACATACACTAAAACTGACCAAAAAACTATAGATAAAAACATAGAACATTTTAACAAATCTTTCAAACACCTAATCAAGAACAACAAAAAATGGGCATCAAACATTGAGTATCACCCTATCATTCCCACATTATACGGGCTCCCCAAAACCCACAAACCTGACACCCCCATGCGTCCAATTGTATCAAGCATAGGTAGCACCACACACAAAATCGCACGGACCATAGCTAACATCCTCACTCCACTAATGGGTACCATCAGTCCCTCCCACATAAAAAATTCAGGCGACCTTCTTAGCAGAATAAAAAACATCAACGTAGAAAATAAAAATATACACAGCCTAGATGTAACTTCGCTCTACACTAACGTACCTGTAAAAAAATGCCTACACTTACTTCACACACATATAAAGAAAATAAAAACCGACCTACCTTTTCCCCCCAACACTTTTATAGAAATAATTAGACTCATCACTGACATAACATATTTCCAATTTAACGAAGTATTCTACAAACAAAAATTTGGACTCCCCATGGGCAACCCCCTTAGCGGTGTATTGGCCTGCCTCTTTTTAGAATTCTTAGAATCCGGTCCTTTCAAATATAGACTACCTCCTAACATCGAATACTTTAGATACATAGATGATATTTTAATTTTCCTCCCCACAGACACACAAATCATTCATGTTAAGGATAAACTCAACACAGTAGAACCCTCCATAAAATTCACCCATGAGACTGAAATAAACGGCTCTATTCCCTTCCTTGATACTCTTATAATTAAGTCCAACAATAAACTAGAATTTAAGGTACACCGCAAAAACACTCACAAAAATGACTACATACATTTCTACTCCCACCATCATAGCAAGATCAAAACAGGTATAATTATAGGCTTCTTCCTACGCGCCCTTAGAATATGTAGCCCCCCACACATAGATGAAGAAATAAAATACATTTTTAATTCCCTAAAAACATTGCAATACCCCACACATTTCATATTAAATACCAAGAAAAAAGCCTTCCAAATATTCTCCAGAAACACCACACAAAAAAATCAAACCCCTAACACCTCTCTCATAGACAGACCCCTTCTCCTACCCACGCATTCCAATAACACATCCATATGCAACACGCTGAACAAACTAGGCATTCCAATAGTACAAACCACTTTCTCAATCCATAAAACAAACTTTAAACACATCCAGACATTTCCAAAAAACACCCACATCCCATGCCGGCTTATACACTGTCCCTTGCAATGATTGCCATCAATTCTACGTGGGAGAAACACAACGTCAATTAAAGAAACGATTAAATGAACATAAAAGGGACATAAAAAACAACAACCCTCTTAGTGCACTTTTCTCCCATGCTCTAGAATATGGTCATGCATTCAAATTTGAACAAGCCAAAATCACTAAACACATCCACAACAAATCTCGGCGAAGATTATTGGAAACTGCCCTCATCACATCCTCCACTACCATCAAGCAGCGAAATCGTTTCTTTAACCTATCACCCTTAATAAGCAAGATCATCCTCACAGAACAAAGTCTTTTGCCTGATCATGGCTAACTTTTATTTTCATCTCTAACTTTATGACACTCTTCCATTCACCCACACCCTTCCTTCTTCTCCCTGAATCTTTTCTTTTTTTCCTCACTTTTTTTTCCCTCACATTTTTAATACTACAGTCCAAATAAACTTTCTCATGTTCCAAATATTTCAAATATTCCTCACCCACCCTTTCAATCACCCCCCTCCCCCACCCACTCCAATCCCTCACTCATTGCTATCATTTCCCAAATATTTCAAATATTTCACACCCTATCACGACAAATCCTCCCTCTTCCCCCTCTCATCTATTTTCTCCCATACCTCTTCTTAAATTCCCTCATTTTCTCCAAACGCTCTCGAAGACCATAACTTTCGCCCATCCACCAAAATCACAGCCCCCCTCCCTCTCTACCCATCCCCATTTTCCCTGCATACACCCCCCCCCACACAAACATTCCAACTCACTCTTCCCCTTCTTTCTCGACCACAGCCATCTGGTCAAACACCCCCTCCCCCTCTTCCTCCAATCTCTCTCTGCCATCCATTTTACCCCTGCTCATCCCCCACCTCTTTCTCTCATCGCCAGCCACAGTTCCTTGCTCCCTCCACCCTTCCCCTTTTTTCTCCCACTCATTTTCATTCTCTAACAAGTACGGACGTCCAGCAAGACGCTGCCATTATTTTTCATTTTATTTTATTTTTCTTCCCAACATGTCTACCCTACATGTATCTGTGCTTGCATGATATCTTTTCCCTATATCATCATCCTGATGAAGTCTTATAAATAAAGACGAAACGTTGATGTACACATAAAAAACATCCAGTTTTTGGTTTTCCTTTTTCATTTTACCATATATATATATATATATTTCTAATCACATTTAACATTTTTTATATTTTAAATGTAAACGTTTAATAACATAAAGTAGTTTTATAGGTCAATAGTGCGAGGCTAGAGCTATGGTATGAAATACTTTATTTATTTTTAAACCACAAGAAAATGTAAGAAAGGGCAAAAAACGAAACAATATCGTCTGTAGGTATAAAACACCTTAATATTGAATATATATATATATATATATATATATATATATATATATATATTATATATATATATATATTCCATGAAAAATGCAAGTATACTGAAATCATATGCCCTTAATAGGATTATTAAGATGAAAATTCATATACACTAAATGTACAAAAGCAAGGAAATTCCCAAATTTTTACACTTTTATTGTCATTAAGGGTATGCGAGCACAACAGGGCTATGTATTTTACTGGGAGGAATTTTTCTTCAGCGCACCTCACACACTTCATCCACTCATGCATTGATATTTATACTGTAGTGATGTGATAATGAAATGGTTTGGTTGATATGTAGTCATACCCTTCATGACAATAAAAGTGTAAAGATTTGGGAATTTCCTTGCTTTTGTACATTTAGTGTATATGAATTTTTATCTTAACCCTATTAAGGGCATATGATTTCAGTATACTGGCATTTTTCATGGAATATATATATATATATATATATATATATATATATATATATATATATATATATATATATATTCAATATTAAAGTGTTTTATACGTACAGACGATATTGTTTAGTTTTTTTACCCTCATCAGTGCAGGAGTGGCGGTTGCAAATGGTCGCGTGGGATCGATCGCAGTTCGTAGATTCAGACTAGAATCATGAGTCTAACGTTTATACCCACGCGGCCACAATAAATCGCTACATAATTATATGGAAAATGAAAAATAAAAAATAAATATGTATTTATCAATTTTTCGTCTGGGATGATTGATTTGAAGAAATAAAATACAAGTAAAATGTTTAAAAATAGTTTGTGTGTTTGTGATGCTTTCGTTCTTTTTTCCAACGAAACATAGTCGTTAGAATTTAAAATCTATAAATCGTATATGGCATGGAATATTTTTTGAAACAACACAGTCGTTAGAATTCACAAATGTGGTGCAATTTCGATGTGAAAAGAATGTTTTTGTTTTTTTATGATCTTTTGAATTTACGATAATGAATAAAGAAATGATCATTGGAATTTAGCATTCTATTGTTTATTTATATATGGTCAGTTGATTAAAATTAACATTCATCGAACTTTAACTTTGAAAGTTTTAACTATTTATTAAAAATATACATATATATATATTTATACACACACATTATATATATATATATATATATATATATATATATATATATATATATATATATATATATATATATATATATATATATATATATATATGTGTGTGTGTGTGTGTGTGTGATTTTTTGAAGGCTGTAATCGAGTATCATCGAGCTTATTTTTATTGGCCTAATCCCGGTCTTCACTGAATAAAATATCTTCTAAGTGAAATATATATATATATATATATATATATATATATATATATATATATATATATATATATATATATTAGTCCTTCTAGGATGAGCTGAAAAACAAGTGTGCTTGAATATGGTAGTAAAAGCAAATTAGTTACTTATTTATAAATATGTAGGGCGATTTTCCACAGTTTACAGAAAAAAAACAGACACAAAATATGGACTGACGATCAGTTAGATAACACATTTCCTGTCTTTTTTGTGTAAATTAGAGCGGCTCTCTTCGTGAAACCGCGGTTTCCTCAATGCACTCGGGCTATGTATTTATAAATAAATAAATAAATAAATAAATAAATAAATAAATAAATATATATATATATATATATATATATATATATATATATATATATATATATATATATATATATATATATATACTAGCTGTACCCAGCCACGCGTTGCTGTGGCTGTTAGTTGAAATGAAGAGGTGTCCTTTTGGAGTTCATTTTGATCCAGTTCCTTAAGTTGCCATTTAATATGAATGGTTTAATTTTCCAATACTTGTAGATACACAATATTCTTAGTGGTTCCCGTTTCAGTGTAGATGAAGAGATTGTCCGGTTTTTAATGGTTCTGGTGGATCTGCCAGTTGAGGTAGTTTAATTTTCCCTGCGGCACAACACAATCCTTTAGTTTCTCCCTTAAATTTCAGAGCTTTGCAATAGGGACACACTTCAGTTATAGTGCCTATGTGAACATGGTGGCTTAAACTATAATCCTCATGAGGGTTGTAATGAAATGCTAGGCGATCCCAATCCAGGGATTGTTGAGCATGGAGCCTTGTTTGATGCCGATCTGCTAGTCTCAGCCTCTCGCGTTCGTTACGTTGTGAACGAAGCAGATCTGAAGATGCCTGACGGGATTGTTGTACCCGCAACCGTTCCTCTTCAAGTCTGGCTGCACGTCGCTGTGCTGATTCATTCGCACGTACTTGAATCATCCTTTGTCTAGCTTGTTGGTCTGCAGATGCCAGTTGTTCATGAGTTTGATTTGTAAGTAATCGACGCCTTGTTTCTGCACGGCGAGTATGACGACCTAAGTTTGATCTTCGGGGGGGGGGGGCATGTTTACCTGTATAAATGTAACAGTAGGAAAGAATAATTGTATAAAGGTAAATGGATTAAAAAAAAACAATCAATTATAACCCGCTTCAGGGTTGTCGAAGAAATGCAAGTATGTTTTTTTTATAGATGAAACATGTTAAAAGTAAGAAAATGCGGAAGAAGGCAGGTTTAAAAAACAACGAAGTAGATACGAAATGAAATTAAAGCATGTCTGTTAAGTATTAAATCGTACCTGAAGGATGGTTAAAGTCTAAAAAATGAGTAAATGCGAAATGAAATTAAAGCAAGTGGGTTATGTATTAAATCCTACCTGTAAAAATGAAACAGTAGGAATGAATAATTTTATAAAGATAACTGGTTTTAAAATAAACAATCAATTATAACGCGCGAGTAAGGGTTGTGTAAGAAATGCAAGTAGTGTTGTTTTTTTTTTAGAGATGAAGCATGATTAAAGGGAAGAAAATGATGAAGGAAGCAGGTTTTAAAAACATCGAAGTAAAGAGGAAATGAAATTAACGCACGTTGAGTTTTTTTTTTAGAGAGGAAGCATGGTTAAAGTAAAAAAAATGAGTAGATGCGAAATGAACTTAAAGCATGTGGTTTATGTATTAAATCTTACCTGTAAAAATAAAACAGTAGGAATGAATAATTTTATAAAGATAACTGGTTTTAAAATAAACAATCAATTATAACGCGCGAGTAAGGGTTGTGTAAGAAATGCAAGTAGTGTTGTTTGTTTTTTTTAGAGATGAAGCATGATTAAATGGAAGAAAATGAGGAAGGAAGCAGGTTTTAAAAACATCGAAGTAGAGAGGAAATGAAATTAACGCACGTTTGTTATGTAAGTATTAGTGTAAACGTTTGTTTAGGGAAACAAACAACGAATAAGGAAAACACTTTTTACGTATGAAGTAGATACGTGACAGCGGGAGGAGGAAGGTCAATCCGGAAGTGAAGTTGGACATGCAGGTTCGCAGAAACGGATTGTAAACCGGAAGTGCAACTTAGTAGGAACGAATTGTAATAAAAAGTGTTTTCTAATGTGTAAAGTAAAAATTATGTTAATAACATAAAAACGTAGCTCGGATGTAAGGATTTGCTATAAAAAAATTTCAGTGGTATAGTGGAAGTATATTTCCATGGGAAACGAACAAACCAATTTTACATTTTTATATATATAGATTTAAGGCGATTACATGTAAACAGCTTGAAAAAAATATCCGCAATAAAAGAATTTAAAAAATATTAGACCTTAGGGTACTTATCCAGATTAGGACCCAAGCTAACCCTAACCGACGCCAAGTCGATTTTAGCTTGGGTCCTAATCTGGATAAGTACCGACTTTAGAGTAGGGCATCACTTTCCTGTATCAATTTAACGTAAAATGATCACACCTTTCAGACCAGTTTGTGGTAAGAAGGGACATATGACCAATTTTCTTTTTTAATTTATGAAAAAAAAAAAAAAAAATATATATTTCAAATCGTAAACTGCTTCGACCATTTTTGGGATTGCCTCGGGATTCTCCGTCAAAGTATTGAAATACTCTGGATGCTCATTCTTTATAAGAAACCCCTTTTGTCATAAAAACTGATTAATAAATTTAAACAAAAATAAACAAAAAACGCAGACAAAAAAAATGTTTAACAATTTTGTGTTTATTTTTAATAAAATATTTAACTTCACACAAAACAAAATAACATTCGTGTTTACTGTTTGGTGCTAGAAAAATATTTAATTCAGCCGACGAAAAAGAAAAAAAAAATAATTTCCCTTTTGCCACCGAAATGTCAAAAAATCCATAACAGCTGTAAGTTACAGCCTGTAACTGTAGTAAACACACAAACAGAAAAGAAATTCCGTTTCGTTTTTATCAAGAAACATTACAATCTCATTACAATCATAAAAAGGGTGTACTATATTATATACTCATTCACGTGATGAGCAGGTTGAGATTGCGCAACACTTGCTTAACTGTAGACAGACACCCTTACAGGGGGTATCCATTGTCTTTCGAGACTGGAGAGGTCTTTATTACATATTTCATTATTTCTTGTGTGGTGAAGGAAAAAAAGACAAATATTAACAACCAAAAACGAATTAACACATTTTTAACAAAAAAATTGACATTCACACAACTTCCTGTTTTTTTGTTTTGTTGTTGTTTAAAATAAAGATCGTCTCTCGAAGTTAGATTATTTAAAAATAAACAAAAAACGCAGACAAAAAAAATGTTTAACAATTTTGTGTTTATTTTTAATAAAATATTTAACTTCACAAAACAAAATAACATTCGTGTTTACTGTTTGGTGCTAGAAAAATATTTAATTCAGCCGACGAAAAAGAAAAAAATAATAACACTTTTTACGTACGAAGTAGATACGTGACAGCGGGAGGAGGAAGGTCAATCCGGAAGTGAAGTTGGACATGCAGGTTCGCAGAAACGGATTGTAAACCGGAAGTGCAACTTAGTAGGAACGAATTGTAATAAAAAGTGTTTTTTTATGTGTAAAGTAAAAATTATGTTAATAACATAAAAACATAACTCGGATGTAAGGAATTGCTATAAAAAAATTTCAGTGGTAATAGTATAGTGGAAGTATATTTCCATGGGAAACGAACAAACCAACTTTACATTTTTATATATATAGATAGATATATATATATATATATAGATATATATATATATATAAAAGTACGTACGTATATTTGTTGGATTTACACTTATATTATAATGAGGATTGGAGCAGTGTGGATTCGTTGGATCCGTGCGTCTTTCTGAGATGAAACTTATGTAGACCTTTAATGTCGGATCGCTATGAATCCACGCGGAGATACCCTCAGTAGCAGTTGATTTGGCATGGTACAGAGCAGCGTTTGGTCTCGGAGATGTTGAGGAAGTGTACACATTCACTACCCCACAAACAACATCAACCTATAAAGATAATTAAAATACTTTTAACTGTTAAAAATGTGTGATTTTAAAAGAAAAACTGCAAAAAGAGTAGGAACCCGTAACGAGACACGGCTAGAACACCCATTATTACTATAATCAATATTTTACGTCCGTAGTTATGTAGCTATGCCTTGTAGCCTTAAAGAGCTGGAAGGAATAAGACAACAAAGAGGTAGTTTACAAAAGTATATGCAGAAATTTTAGAAGCAATGTTTTGCCATAGATTGCTACTGGATGGTTCATAGACACTCAGTCTATTCACAGTGTTGGGGAAAGTCTATATAGAGACGCAACAGGGTAGATCACCATACCGCCACCTTGTTAGCCTTGTCCAGCAGGGAGACAATATCTTTTTTTTTGGGGGGGGGGGGGTAGTGTGGGGAGAGGGGTTCATCGCAATTAAGTCCGTGATCTTGCATTTTCTTTCAGATCTTTTATGTACTTAATACGCTTGTGGTATCGGAACCTTAAGTGTATCGAATACGACATCCATTACATCTACTTCTGGAGAATTGTTTTCGACGGCATTTCAATTATTTGATTCAGTCACTTTTGATTTGGCCCAAACGATGACTAATCAGCTTCCAGCGAATTAATTTCAACTTACCCTTGAAGGACTACTTGAGTCCCTTCGGGAATCGCAGACAGCAGTCAGAGAGTTTCATGATAGCAACGAAGAAAGATTGTCTTCTCTCTTTTTCTCTGCCTACGTCAGCGACCCGAGCAGAGCTCTCTTCAGCGAATATATATTCCTCCAAGAAAAACGGCAGCCCACAAACTTTATTACTTTCTTCACTCGAACACTTTCTAACTTTCTCCAACCTACACCCAACGGTGTAGGTAATATAAATAGAAAATCGAGCATTGTGATTACGAGTCATTCTATAGACCTGCAAATGTTATTACTTTTATATTGTTCGGTTTTAATGAAGAGAGCTTCGAGTATTTTAAAATTTTTGAAATTGGTTTCAGAATGTATTATTTTGATGCTATTAACTAAAATTTGTCTAAAATCAGAGGGAGAGAGGTAATTATGTTTTTGTAAACCTCGGTAAATTGAGCTAGAGTTTAAAAGATGGCGGGAAAGGACAGTAGATGAAAAACCAATGTAGCTATTAATTTTATTATTATTATAGGAGCAACATTCTCCCAAAAGGCATTTGAACTTATAAATAATATTGGTTCTTTCTAAAACCCTACAATTAATAACATTACGTATGAAACCAATAAATTAAAAAAAAAAATGCTTGACGTAATACAATTTTATCCTGTGACGCTAATTCTGGCGTTTCGGAATTTAAATTGTTAACGTCTTTAACAGTGTGATAACGTTCTTTTGGCGACTGACTCACTTCACGTGCACGTTTCTCGGCTATCTTTTGAAACTCTCTTCTTTTCTACAGTTTTTTGTTTATTTGCTTTTGTCGCCTGAAGATGATTCGACGAAGAATCGTAAACGTTCCTGATACATATGGAACATATATTACGTTTTTGATTTTAACACAACATTGATCATTAGAAAAATTGAAAAATAAAAACGAGAGAAATGTGACTGTGGGGAACGGGTTATTCATTGACCCTTTCTTTTGTACAGCATCTCACTCATTTTGGAGTTATTTAATAGCAACGCACAACAAACACTGAAAAGACTTAATTGTAAACCCTCATTCAACAGCTATTTTACCCCTATCTTCAAATGATTGTTTTTACTGTTCGCAAATGATCTGTGTCATTCAGTCCACGTGGGAGAAAAGGTAAAGAACAACTATAAAACATCCGTGGGGAAAAGTAAGGATTATATATATGACATGTAAGTTATTCCCAGTGAAATATGAGACGCGATGGCAATTTAACGAACAGGAAATAAAAAATGGTTTCCTAAAGTATCAAGGGTGAGAATTGTACTAGATTTCACGCAGTTTGCTGACGTAAATTTATCCCTGGTTACTGCGCAATATTGAAGAAAAAATTGAATTACAATGAAGATTAAAACAGTTATTAAACACTATTCTTAAGTTCGATGTGGAAATCTAGAATGCCATGATCGGATCGTGACCTTAAATTCGGGTTCACCTCATATTTCAGAGGTGGCGTTCAAGAATCTCATGATAAGCATCGGGACTTTATATTCGGCCTCACTTCATAAATCAAAGGTGGCAGTTGAAATCCCGAATATACCGAATTGCAACCAACTATTTGTTTAAATTAAAAATGAATTCTAAAAATGTTATTAAATTAAGCCAAACCGTAATCTAGCTAAATATGACGAATAATGTCTTACCCTTATCGTGTTTTTAACGTTGTTGTTGTTTGATGCGTCAATTTGTTTAAATAAAAAATGAATTCTAAAAATGTTATTAAATTAAGCCAAACCGTAATCTAGCTAAATATGACGAATAATGTCTTACCCTTATCGTGTTTTTATCGTTGTTGTTGTTTGATGCGTCAATTTGTTTAAATGAAAAATGAATTCTAAAAATGTTATTAAATTAAGCCAAACCGTAATCTAGCTAAATATGACGAATAATGTCTTACCCATATCGTGTTTTTAACGTTGTTGTTGTTTGATGCGTCAATTTGTTTAAATGAAAAATGAATTCTAAAAATGTTATTAAATTAAGCCAAACCGTAATCTAGCTAAATATGACGAATAATGTCTTACCCATATCGGGTTTTTATCGTTGTTGTTGTTTGATGCGTCAATTTGTTTAAATGAAAAATGAATTCTAAACATTTTATTAAATTAAGCCAAACCGTAATCTAGCTAAATATGACGAATAATGTCTTACCCTTATCGTGTTTTTAACGTTGTTGTTGTTTGATGCGTCAATTTGTTTAAATGAAAAATGAATTCTAAAAATGTTATTAAATTAAGCCAAACCGTAATCTAGCTAAATATGACGAATAATGTCTTACCCTTATCGTGTTTTAACGTTGTTTTTGTTTGATGCGTCAATTTGTTTAAATGAAAAATGAATTCTAAAAATGTTATTAAATTAAGCCAAACCGTAATCTAGCTAAATATGACGAATAATGACTTACCCGTATCGTGTTTTTAACGTTGTTGTTGTTTGATGCGTCAATTTGTTTAAATGAAAAATGAATTCTAAAAATGTTATTAAATTAAGCCAAACCGTAATCTAGCTAAATATGACGAATAATGTCTTACCCTTATCGTGTTTTTAACGTTGTTGTTGTTAGATGCGTCAATTTGTTTAAATGAAAAATGAATTCTAAAAATGTTATTAAATTAAGCCAAACCGTAATCTAGCTAAATATGACGAATAATGACTTACCCGTATCGCGTTTTTAACGTTGTTGTTGTTTGATGCGTCAATTTGTTTAAATGAAAAATGAATTTTAAAAATGTTATTAAATTAAGCCAAACCGTAATCTAGCTAAATATGACGAATGTCTTACCCTTATCGTGTTTTAAACGTTGTTGTTGTTTGATGCGTCAATTTGTTTAAATGAAAAATGAATTCTAAAAATGTTATTAAATTAAGCCAAACCGTAATCTAGCTAAATATGACGAATAATGTCTTACCCTTATCGTGTTTTAACGTTGTTGTTGTTTGATGTGTCAATTTGTTTAAATGAAAAATGAATTCTGAAAATGTTATTAAATTAAGCCAAACCGTAATCTAGCTAAATATGACGAATAATGTCTTACCCTTATCGTGTTTTAACGTTGTTGTTGTTTGATGCGTCAATTTAAAAAAATGAAAAATGAATTCTAAAAATGTTATTAAATTAAGCCAAACCGTAATCTAGCTAAATATGACGAATAATGTCTTACCCTTATCGCGTTTTTAACGTTGTTGTTGTTTGATGCGTCAATTTGTTTGAATGAAAAATGAATTCTAAAAATGTTATTAAATTAAGCCAAACCGTAATCTAGTTAAATATGACGAATAATTTCTTACCCTTATCGTGTTTTTAACGTTGTTGTTGTTTGATGCGTCAATTTAAAAAAATGAAAAATGAATTCTAAAAATGTTATTAAATTAAGCCAAACCGTAATCTAGCTAAATATGACGAATAATGTCTTACCCTTATCGTGTTTTTAACGTTGTTGTTGTTTGATGCGTCAATTTAAAAAAATGAAAAATGAATTCTAAAAATGTTATTAAATTAAGCCAAACCGTAATCTAGCTAAATATGACGAATAATGTCTTACCTGTATCGTGTTTTTAACGTTGTTGTTGTTTGATGTGTCAATTTGTTTAAATGAAAAATGAATTCCAAAAATGTTATTAAATTAAGCCAAACCGTAATCTAGCTAAATATGACGTATAATGTCTTACCCTTATCGTGTTTTTACGTTGTTGTTGTTAGATGCGTCAATTTGTTTAAATGAAAAATGAATTCTAAAAATGTTATTAAATTAAGCCAAACCGTAATCTAGCTAAATATGACGAATAATGACTTACCCGTATCGCGTTTTTAACGTTGTTGTTGTTTGATGCGTCAATTTGTTTAAATGAAAAATGAATTCTAAAAATGTTATTAAATTAAGCCAAACCGTAATCTAGCTAAATATGACGAATGTCTTACCCTTATCGTGTTTTTAACGTTGTTGTTGTTTGATGCGTCAATTTGTTTAAATGAAAAATGAATTCTAAAAATGTTATTAAATTAAGCCAAACCGTAATCTAGCTAAATATGACGAAAAATGTCTTACCCTTATCGTGTTTTTAACGTTGTTGTTGTTGTTTGATGTGTCAATTTGTTTAAATGAAAAATGAATTCTAAAAATGTTATTAAATTAAGCCAAACCGTAATCTAGCTAAATATGACGAATAATGTCTTACCCTTATCGTGTTTTTAACGTTGTTGTTGTTTGATGCGTCAATTTTTAAAAATGAAAAATGAATTCTAAAAATGTTATTAAATTAAGCCAAACCGTAATCTAGCTAAATATGACGAATAATGTCTTACCCTTATCGCGTTTTTAACGTTGTTGTTGTTTGATGCGTCAATTTTTAAAAATGAAAAATGAATTCTAAAAATGTTATTAAATTAAGCCAAACCGTAATCTAGCTAAATATGACGAATAATGTCTTACCCTTATCGCGTTTTTAACGTTGTTGTTGTTTGATGCGTCAATTTGTTTGAATGAAAAATGAATTCTAAAAATGTTATTAAATATAGCCAAACCGTAATCTAGTTAAATATGACGAATAATGTCTTACCCTTATCGTGTTTTTAACGTTGTTGTTGTTTGATGCGTCAATTTAAAAAAATGAAAAATGAATTCTAAAAATGTTATTAAATTAAGCCAAACCGTAATCTAGCTAAATATGACGAATAATGTCTTACCCTTATCGTGTTTTTAACATTGTATTTGTTTGATGCGTCAATTATTTTAAATGAAAAATGAATTCTAAAAATGTTATTAAATTAAGCCAAACCGTAATCTAGCTAAATATGACGAATAATGTCTTACCCTTATCGTGTTTTTAACTTTGTTGTTGTTTGATGCGTCAATTTTTAAAAATGAAAAATGAATTCTAAAAATGTTATTAAATTAAGCCAAACCGTAATCTAGCTAAATATGACGAATAATGTCTTACCCTTATCGCGTTTTTACCGTTGTTGTTGTTTGATGCCTCAATTTGTTTGAATGAAAAATGAATTCTAAAAATGTTATTAAATTAAGCCAAACCGTAATCTAGCTAAATATGACGAATAATGTCTTACCCTTATCGTGTTTTTAACGTTGTTGTTGTTTGATGCGTCAATTTGTTTAAATAAAAAATGAATTCTAAAAATGTTATTAAATTAAGCCAAACCGTAATCTAGCTAAATATGACGAATAATGTCTTACCCTTATCGTGTTTTAACGTTGTTGTTGTTTGATGCGTCAATTTTTAAAAATGAAAAATGAATTCTAAAAATGTTATTAAATTAAGCCAAACCGTAATCTAGCTAAATATGACGAATAATGTCTTACCCTTATCGCGTTTTTAACGTTGTTGTTGTTTGATGCGTCAATTTGTTTGAATGAAAAATGAATTCTAAAAATGTTATTAAATTAAGCCAAACCGTAATCTAGTTAAATATGACGAATAATTTCTTACCCTTATCGTGTTTTTAACGTTGTTGTTGTTTGATGCGTCAATTTAAAAAAATGAAAAATGAATTCTAAAAATGTTATTAAATTAAGCCAAACCGTAATCTAGCTAAATATGACGAATAATGTCTTACCCTTATCGTGTTTTTAACGTTGTTGTTGTTTGATGCGTCAATTTAAAAAAATGAAAAATGAATTCTAAAAATGTTATTAAATTAAGCCAAACCGTAATCTAGCTAAATATGACGAATAATGTCTTACCTGTATCGTGTTTTTAACGTTGTTGTTGTTTGATGTGTCAATTTGTTTAAATGAAAAATGAATTCCAAAAATGTTATTAAATTAAGCCAAACCGTAATCTAGCTAAATATGACGTATAATGTCTTACCCTTATCGTGTTTTTACGTTGTTGTTGTTAGATGCGTCAATTTGTTTAAATGAAAAATGAATTCTAAAAATGTTATTAAATTAAGCCAAACCGTAATCTAGCTAAATATGACGAATAATGACTTACCCGTATCGCGTTTTTAACGTTGTTGTTGTTTGATGCGTCAATTTGTTTAAATGAAAAATGAATTCTAAAAATGTTATTAAATTAAGCCAAACCGTAATCTAGCTAAATATGACGAATGTCTTACCCTTATCGTGTTTTTAACGTTGTTGTTGTTTGATGCGTCAATTTGTTTAAATGAAAAATGAATTCTAAAAATGTTATTAAATTAAGCCAAACCGTAATCTAGCTAAATATGACGAAAAATGTCTTACCCTTATCGTGTTTTTAACGTTGTTGTTGTTGTTTGATGTGTCAATTTGTTTAAATGAAAAATGAATTCTAAAAATGTTATTAAATTAAGCCAAACCGTAATCTAGCTAAATATGACGAATAATGTCTTACCCTTATCGTGTTTTTAACGTTGTTGTTGTTTGATTAGTCAATTTAAAAAAATGAAAAATGAATTCTAAAAATGTTATTAAATTAAGCCAAACCGTAATCTAGCTAAATATGACGAATAATGTCTTACCCTTATCGCGTTTTTAACGTTGTTGTTGTTTGATGCGTCAATTTTTAAAAATGAAAAATGAATTCTAAAAATGTTATTAAATTAAGCCAAACCGTAATCTAGCTAAATATGACGAATAATGTCTTACCCTTATCGCGTTTTTAACGTTGTTGTTGTTTGATGCGTCAATTTGTTTGAATGAAAAATAAATTCTAAAAATGTTATTAAATATAGCCAAACCGTAATCTAGTTAAATATGACGAATAATGTCTTACCCTTATCGTGTTTTTAACGTTGTTGTTGTTTGATGCGTCAATTTAAAAAAATGAAAAATGAATTCTAAAAATGTTATTAAATTAAGCCAAACCGTAATCTAGCTAAATATGACGAATAATGTCTTACCCTTATCGTGTTTTTAACATTGTATTTGTTTGATGCGTCAATTATTTTAAATGAAAAATGAATTCTAAAAATGTTATTAAATTAAGCCAAACCGTAATCTAGCTAAATATGACGAATAATGTCTTACCCTTATCGTGTTTTTAACTTTGTTGTTGTTTGATGCGTCAATTTTTAAAAATGAAAAATGAATTCTAAAAATGTTATTAAATTAAGCCAAACCGTAATCTAGCTAAATATGACGAATAATGTCTTACCCTTATCGCGTTTTTACCGTTGTTGTTGTTTGATGCCTCAATTTGTTTGAATGAAAAATGAATTCTAAAAATGTTATTAAATTAAGCCAAACCGTAATCTAGCTAAATATGACGAATAATGTCTTACCCTTATCGTGTTTTTAACGTTGTTGTTGTTTGATGCGTCAATTTGTTTAAATAAAAAATGAATTCTAAAAATGTTATTAAATTAAGCCAAACCGTAATCTAGTTAAATATGACGAATAATGTCTTACCCTTATCGTGTTTTTAACGTTGTTGTTGTTTGATGCGTCAATTTTAAAAAATGAAAAATGAATTCTAAAAATGTTATTAAATTAAGCCAAACCGTAATCTAGCTAAATATGACGAATAATGTCTTACCCTTATCGTGTTTTTAACGTTGTTGTTGTTTGATGGGTCAATTTGTTTAAATGAAAAATGAATTCTAAAAATGTTATTAAATTAAGCCAAACCGTAATCTAGCTAAATATGACGAATAATGTCTTACCCTTATCGTGTTTTTAACGTTGTTGTTGTTTGATGCGTCAATTTGTTTAAATGAAAAATGAATTCTAAAAATGTTATTAAATTAAGCCAAACCGTAATCTAGCTAAATATGACGAATAATGTCTTACCCTTATCGTGTTTTAACGTTGTTGTTGTTTGATGTGTCAATTTGTTTAAATAAAAAATGAATTCTGAAAATGTTATTAAATTAAGCCAAACCGTAATCTAGCTAAATATGACGAATAATGTCTTACCCTTATCGTGTTTTTAACGTTGTTGTTGTTTGATGCGTCAATTTTTAAAAATGAAAAATGAATTCTAAAAATGTTATTAAATTAAGCCAAACCGTAATCTAGCTAAATATGACGAATAATGTCTTACCCTTATCGCGTTTTTAACGTTGTTGTTGTTTCATGCGTCAATTTGTTTGAATGAAAAATGAATTCTAAAAATGTTATTAAATTAAGCCAAACCGTAATCTAGTTAAATATGACGAATAATTTCTTACCCTTATCGTGTTTTTAACGTTGTTGTTGTTTGATGCGTCAATTTAAAAAAATGAAAAATGAATTCTAAAAATGTTATTAAATTAAGCCAAACCGTAATCTAGCTAAATATGACGAATAATGTCTTACCCTTATCGTGTTTTTAACGTTGTATTTGTTTGATGCGTCAATTATTTTAAATGAAAAATGAATTCTAAAAATGTTATTAAATTAAGCCTAACCGTAATCTAGCTAAATATGACGAATAATGTCTTACCCTTATCGTGTTTTTAACGTTGTTGTTGTTTGATGCGTCAATTTAAAAAAATGAAAAATGAATTCTAAAAATGTTATTAAATTAAGCCAAACCGTAATCTAGCTAAATATGACGAATAATGTCTTACCCTTATCGTGTTTTTAACGTTGTTTTTGTTTGATGCGTCAATTTAAAAAAATGAAAAATGAATTCTAAAAATGTTATTAAATTAAGCCAAACCGTAATCTAGCTAAATATGACGAATAATGACTTACCCGTATCGTGTTTTTAACGTTGTTGTTGTTTGATGTGTCAATTTGTTTAAATGAAAAATGAATTCCAAAAATGTTATTAAATTAAGCCAAACCGTAATCTAGCTAAATATGACGTATAATGTCTTACCCTTATCGTGTTTTTACGTTGTGATTGTTAGATGCGTCAATTTGTTTAAATGAAAAATGAATTCTAAAAATGTTATTAAATTAAGCCAAACCGTAATCTAGCTAAATATGACGAATAATGACTTACCCGTATCGCGTTTTTAACGTTGTTGTTGTTTGATGCGTCAATTTGTTTAAATGAAAAATGAATTCTAAAAATGTTATTAAATTAAGCCAAACCGTAATCTAGCTAAATATGACGAATAATGTCTTACCCTTATCGTGGTTTTAACGTTGTTGTTGTTTCATGCGTCAATTTGTTTAAATAAAAAAATGAATTCTAAAAATGTTATTAAATTAAGCCAAACCGTAATCTAGCTAAATATGACGAATAATGTCTTACCCTTATCGTGTTTTAACGTTGTTGTTGTTAGATGCGTCAATTTATTTAAATGAAAAATGAATTCTAAAAATGTTATTAAATTAAGCCAAACCGTAATCTAGCTAAATATGACGAATAATGTCTTACCCTTATCGTGTTTTTAACGTTGTTGTTGTTTGATGCGTCAATTTGTTTAAATAAAAAATGAATTCTAAAAATGTTATTAAATTAAGCCAAACCGTAATCTAGCTAAATATGACGAATAATGTCTTACCCTTATCGTGTTTTTATCGTTGTTGTTGTTTGATGCGTCAATTTGTTTAAATGAAAAATGAATTCTAAAAATGTTATTAAATTAAGCCAAACCGTAATCTAGCTAAATATGACGAATAATGTCTTACCCATATCGTGTTTTTAACGTTGTTGTTGTTTGATGCGTCAATTTGTTTAAATGAAAAATGAATTCTAAAAATGTTATTAAATTAAGCCAAACCGTAATCTAGCTAAATATGACGAATAATGTCTTACCCATATCGGGTTTTTATCGTTGTTGTTGTTTGATGCGTCAATTTGTTTAAATGAAAAATGAATTCTAAAAATGTTATTAAATTAAGCCAAACCGTAATCTAGCTAAATATGACGAATAATGTCTTACCTTTATCGTGTTTTAACGTTGTTTTTGTTTGATGCGTCAATTTGTTTAAATGAAAAATGAATTCTAAAAATGTTATTAAATTAAGCCAAACCGTAATCTAGCTAAATATGACGAATAATGACTTACCCGTATCGTGTTTTTAACGTTGTTGTTGTTTGATGCGTCAATTTGTTTAAATGAAAAATGAATTCTAAAAATGTTATTAAATTAAGCCAAACCGTAATCTAGCTAAATATGACGAATAATGTCTTACCCTTATCGTGTTTTTAACGTTGTTGTTGTTAGATGCGTCAATTTGTTTAAATGAAAAATGAATTCTAAAAATGTTATTAAATTAAGCCAAACCGTAATCTAGCTAAATATGACGAATAATGACTTACCCGTATCGCGTTTTTAACGTTGTTGTTGTTTGATGCGTCAATTTGTTTAAATGAAAAATGAATTTTAAAAATGTTATTAAATTAAGCCAAACCGTAATCTAGCTAAATATGACGAATGTCTTACCCTTATCGTGTTTTATACGTTGTTGTTGTTTGATGCGTCAATTTGTTTAAATGAAAAATGAATTCTAAAAATGTTATTAAATTAAGCCAAACCGTAATCTAGCTAAATATGACGAATAATGTCTTACCCTTATCGTGTTTTAACGTTGTTGTTGTTTGATGTGTCAATTTGTTTAAATGAAAAATGAATTCTGAAAATGTTATTAAATTAAGCCAAACCGTAATCTAGCTAAATATGACGAATAATGTCTTACCCTTATCGTGTTTTAACGTTGTTGTTGTTTGATGCGTCAATTTTTAAAAATGAAAAATGAATTCTAAAAATGTTATTAAATTAAGCCAAACCGTAATCTAGCTAAATATGACGAATAATGTCTTACCCTTATCGTGTTTTTAACGTTGTTGTTGTTTGATGCGTCAATTTAAAAAAATGACAAATGAATTCTAAAAATGTTATTAAATTAAGCCAAACCGTAATCTAGCTAAATATGACGAATAATGTCTTACCCTTATCGTGTTTTTAACGTTGTATTTGTTTGATGCGTCAATTATTTTAAATGAAAAATGAATTCTAAAAATGTTATTAAATTAAGCCAAACCGTAATCTAGCTAAATATGACGAATAATGTCTTACCCTTATCGTGTTTTTAACGTTGTATTTGTTTGATGCGTCAATTTAAAAAAATGAAAAATGAATTCTAAAAATGTTATTAAATTAAGCCAAACCGTAATCTAGCTAAATATGACGAATAATGTCTTACCCTTATCGTGTTTTTAACGTTGTTTTTGTTTGATGCGTCAATTTAAAAAAATGAAAAATGAATTCTAAAAATGTTATTAAATTAAGCCAAACCGTAATCTAGCTAAATATGACGAATAATGACTTACCTGTATCGTGTTTTTAACGTTGTTGTTGTTTGATGTGTCAATTTGTTTAAATGAAAAATGAATTCCAAAAATGTTATTAAATTAAGCCAAACCGTAATCTAGCTAAATATGACGTATAATGTCTTACCCTTATCGTGTTTTTACGTTGTTGTTGTTAGATGCGTCAATTTGTTTAAATGAAAAATGAATTCTAAAAATGTTATTAAATTAAGCCAAACCGTAATCTAGCTAAATATGACGAATAATGTCTTACCCTTATCGTGTTTTTATCGTTGTTGTTGTTTGATGCGTCAATTTGTTTAAATGAAAAATGAATTCTAAAAATGTTATTAAATTAAGCCAAACCGTAATCTAGCTAAATATGACGAATAATGTCTTACCCATATCGTGTTTTTAACGTTGTTGTTGTTTGATGCGTCAATTTGTTTAAATGAAAAATGAATTCTAAAAATGTTATTAAATTAAGCCAAACCGTAATCTAGCTAAATATGACGAATAATGTCTTACCCATATCGGGTTTTTATCGTTGTTGTTGTTTGATGCGTCAATTTGTTTAAATGAAAAATGAATTCTAAACATTTTATTAAATTAAGCCAAACCGTAATCTAGCTAAATATGACGAATAATGTCTTACCCTTATCGTGTTTTTAACGTTGTTGTTGTTTGATGCGTCAATTTGTTTAAATGAAAAATGAATTCTAAAAATGTTATTAAATTAAGCCAAACCGTAATCTAGCTAAATATGACGAATAATGTCTTACCTTTATCGTGTTTTAACGTTGTTTTTGTTTGATGCGTCAATTTGTTTAAATGAAAAATGAATTCTAAAAATGTTATTAAATTAAGCCAAACCGTAATCTAGCTAAATATGACGAATAATGACTTACCCGTATCGTGTTTTTAACGTTGTTGTTGTTTGATGCGTCAATTTGTTTAAATGAAAAATGAATTCTAAAAATGTTATTAAATTAAGCCAAACCGTAATCTAGCTAAATATGACGAATAATGTCTTACCCTTATCGTGTTTTTAACGTTGTTGTTGTTAGATGCGTCAATTTGTTTAAATGAAAAATGAATTCTAAAAATGTTATTAAATTAAGCCAAACCGTAATCTAGCTAAATATGACGAATAATGACTTACCCGTATCGCGTTTTTAACGTTGTTGTTGTTTGATGCGTCAATTTGTTTAAATGAAAAATGAATTTTAAAAATGTTATTAAATTAAGCCAAACCGTAATCTAGCTAAATATGACGAATGTCTTACCCTTATCGTGTTTTATACGTTGTTGTTGTTTGATGCGTCAATTTGTTTAAATGAAAAATGAATTCTAAAAATGTTATTAAATTAAGCCAAACCGTAATCTAGCTAAATATGACGAATAATGTCTTACCCTTATCGTGTTTTAACGTTGTTGTTGTTTGATGTGTCAATTTGTTTAAATGAAAAATGAATTCTGAAAATGTTATTAAATTAAGCCAAACCGTAATCTAGCTAAATATGACGAATAATGTCTTACCCTTATCGTGTTTTAACGTTGTTGTTGTTTGATGCGTCAATTTTTAAAAATGAAAAATGAATTCTAAAAATGTTATTAAATTAAGCCAAACCGTAATCTAGCTAAATATGACGAATAATGTCTTACCCTTATCGCGTTTTTAACGTTGTTGTTGTTTGATGCGTCAATTTGTTTGAATGAAAAATGAATTCTAAAAATGTTATTAAATTAAGCCAAACCGTAATCTAGTTAAATATGACGAATAATTTCTTACCCTTATCGTGTTTTTAACGTTGTTGTTGTTTGATGTGTCAATTTAAAAAAATGAAAAATGAATTCTAAAAATGTTATTAAATTAAGCCAAACCGTAATCTAGCTAAATATGACGAATAATGTCTTACCCTTATCGTGTTTTTAACGTTGTATTTGTTTGATGCGTCAATTATTTTAAATGAAAAATGAATTCTAAAAATGTTATTAAATTAAGCCAAACCGTAATCTAGCTAAATATGACGAATAATGTCTTACCCTTATCGTGTTTTTAACGTTGTATTTGTTTGATGCGTCAATTTAAAAAAATGAAAAATGAATTCTAAAAATGTTATTAAATTAAGCCAAACCGTAATCTAGCTAAATATGACGAATAATGTCTTACCCTTATCGTGTTTTTAACGTTGTTTTTGTTTGATGCGTCAATTTAAAAAAATGAAAAATGAATTCTAAAAATGTTATTAAATTAAGCCAAACCGTAATCTAGCTAAATATGACGAATAATGACTTACCTGTATCGTGTTTTTAACGTTGTTGTTGTTTGATGTGTCAATTTGTTTAAATGAAAAATGAATTCCAAAAATGTTATTAAATTAAGCCAAACCGTAATCTAGCTAAATATGACGTATAATGTCTTACCCTTATCGTGTTTTTACGTTGTTGTTGTTAGATGCGTCAATTTGTTTAAATGAAAAATGAATTCTAAAAATGTTATTAAATTAAGCCAAACCGTAATCTAGCTAAATATGACGAATAATGACTTACCCGTATCGCGTTTTTAACGTTGTTGTTGTTTGATGCGTCAATTTGTTTAAATGAAAAATGAATTCTAAAAATGTTATTAAATTAAGCCAAACCGTAATCTAGCTAAATATGACGAATGTCTTACCCTTATCGTGTTTTTAACGTTGTTGTTGTTTGATGCGTCAATTTGTTTAAATTAAAAATGAATTCTAAAAATGTTATTAAATTAAGCCAAACCGTAATCTAGCTAAATATGACGAAAAATGTCTTACCCTTATCGTGTTTTTAACGTTGTTGTTGTTGTTTGATGTGTCAATTTGTTTAAATGAAAAATGAATTCTAAAAATGTTATTAAATTAAGCCAAACCGTAATCTAGCTAAATATGACGAATAATGTCTTACCCTTATCGTGTTTTTAACGTTGTTGTTGTTTGATGCGTCAATTTTTAAAAATGAAAAATGAATTCTAAAAATGTTATTAAATTAAGCCAAACCGTAATCTAGCTAAATATGACGAATAATGTCTTACCCTTATCGCGTTTTTAACGTTGTTGTTGTTTGATGCGTCAATTTTTAAAAATGAAAAATGAATTCTAAAAATGTTATTAAATTAAGCCAAACCGTAATCTAGCTAAATATGACGAATAATGTCTTACCCTTATCGCGTTTTTAACGTTGTTGTTGTTTGATGCGTCAATTTGTTTGAATGAAAAATGAATTCTAAAAATGTTATTAAATATAGCCAAACCGTAATCTAGTTAAATATGACGAATAATGTCTTACCCTTATCGTGTTTTTAACGTTGTTGTTGTTTGATGCGTCAATTTAAAAAAATGAAAAATGAATTCTAAAAATGTTATTAAATTAAGCCAAACCGTAATCTAGCTAAATATGACGAATAATGTCTTACCCTTATCGTGTTTTTAACATTGTATTTGTTTGATGCGTCAATTATTTTAAATGAAAAATGAATTCTAAAAATGTTATTAAATTAAGCCAAACCGTAATCTAGCTAAATATGACGAATAATGTCTTACTCTTATCGTGTTTTTAACTTTGTTGTTGTTTGATGCGTCAATTTTTAAAAATGAAAAATGAATTCTAAAAATATTATTAAATTAAGCCAAACCGTAATCTAGCTAAATATGACGAATAATGTCTTACCCTTATCGCGTTTTTACCGTTGTTGTTGTTTGATGCCTCAATTTGTTTGAATGAAAAATGAATTCTAAAAATGTTATTAAATTAAGCCAAACCGTAATCTAGCTAAATATGACGAATAATGTCTTACCCTTATCGTGTTTTTAACGTTGTTGTTGTTTGATGCGTCAATTTGTTTAAATAAAAAATGAATTCTAAAAATGTTATTAAATTAAGCCAAACCGTAATCTAGTTAAATATGACGAATAATGTCTTACCCTTATCGTGTTTTTAACGTTGTTGTTGTTTGATGCGTCAATTTAAAAAAATGAAAAATGAATTCTAAAAATGTTATTAAATTAAGCCAAACCGTAATCTAGCTAAATATGACGAATAATGTCTTACCCTTATCGTGTTTTTAACGTTGTTGTTGTTTGATGGGTCAATTTGTTTAAATGAAAAATGAATTCTAAAAATGTTATTAAATTAAGCCAAACCGTAATCTAGCTAAATATGACGAATAATGTCTTACCCTTATCGTGTTTTTAACGTTGTTGTTGTTTGATGCGTCAATTTGTTTAAATGAAAAATGAATTCTAAAAATGTTATTAAATTAAGCCAAACCGTAATCTAGCTAAATATGACGAATAATGTCTTACCCTTATCGTGTTTTAACGTTGTTGTTGTTTGATGTGTCAATTTGTTTAAATAAAAAATGAATTCTGAAAATGTTATTAAATTAAGCCAAACCGTAATCTAGCTAAATATGACGAATAATGTCTTACCCTTATCGTGTTTTTAACGTTGTTGTTGTTTGATGCGTCAATTTTTTAAAATGAAAAATGAATTCTAAAAATGTTATTAAATTAAGCCAAACCGTAATCTAGCTAAATATGACGAATAATGTCTTACCCTTATCGCGTTTTTAACGTTGTTGTTGTTTCATGCGTCAATTTGTTTGAATGAAAAATGAATTCTAAAAATGTTATTAAATTAAGCCAAACCGTAATCTAGTTAAATATGACGAATAATTTCTTACCCTTATCGTGTTTTTAACGTTGTTGTTGTTTGATGCGTCAATTTAAAAAAATGAAAAATGAATTCTAAAAATGTTATTAAATTAAGCCAAACCGTAATCTAGCTAAATATGACGAATAATGTCTTACCCTTATCGTGTTTTTAACGTTGTATTTGTTTGATGCGTCAATTATTTTAAATGAAAAATGAATTCTAAAAATGTTATTAAATTAAGCCTAACCGTAATCTAGCTAAATATGACGAATAATGTCTTACCCTTATCGTGTTTTTAACGTTGTTGTTGTTTGATGCGTCAATTTAAAAAAATGAAAAATGAATTCTAAAAATGTTATTAAATTAAGCCAAACCGTAATCTAGCTAAATATGACGAATAATGTCTTACCCTTATCGTGTTTTTAACGTTGTATTTGTTTGATGCGTCAATTTGTTTAAATGAAAAATGAATTCTAAAAATGTTATTAAATTAAGCCAAACCGTAATCTAGCTAAATATGACGAATAATGTCTTACCCTTATCGTGTTTTTAACGTTGTTTTTGTTTGATGCGTCAATTTAAAAAAATGAAAAATGAATTCTAAAAATGTTATTAAATTAAGCCAAACCGTAATCTAGCTAAATATGACGAATAATGACTTACCCGTATCGTGTTTTTAACGTTGTTGTTGTTTGATGTGTCAATTTGTTTAAATGAAAAATGAATTCCAAAAATGTTATTAAATTAAGCCAAACCGTAATCTAGCTAAATATGACGTATAATGTCTTACCCTTATCGTGTTTTTACGTTGTTGTTGTTAGATGCGTCAATTTGTTTAAATGAAAAATGAATTCTAAAAATGTTATTAAATTAAGCCAAACCGTAATCTAGCTAAATATGACGAATAATGACTTACCCGTATCGCGTTTTTAACGTTGTTGTTGTTTGATGTGTCAATTTGTTTAAATAAAAAATGAATTCTGAAAATGTTATTAAATTAAGCCAAACCGTAATCTAGCTAAATATGACGAATAATGTCTTACCCTTATCGTGTTTTTAACGTTGTTGTTGTTTGATGCGTCAATTTTTTAAAATGAAAAATGAATTCTAAAAATGTTATTAAATTAAGCCAAACCGTAATCTAGCTAAATATGACGAATAATGTCTTACCCTTATCGCGTTTTTAACGTTGTTGTTGTTTCATGCGTCAATTTGTTTGAATGAAAAATGAATTCTAAAAATGTTATTAAATTAAGCCAAACCGTAATCTAGTTAAATATGACGAATAATTTCTTACCCTTATCGTGTTTTTAACGTTGTTGTTGTTTGATGCGTCAATTTAAAAAAATGAAAAATGAATTCTAAAAATGTTATTAAATTAAGCCAAACCGTAATCTAGCTAAATATGACGAATAATGTCTTACCCTTATCGTGTTTTTAACGTTGTATTTGTTTGATGCGTCAATTATTTTAAATGAAAAATGAATTCTAAAAATGTTATTAAATTAAGCCTAACCGTAATCTAGCTAAATATGACGAATAATGTCTTACCCTTATCGTGTTTTTAACGTTGTTGTTGTTTGATGCGTCAATTTAAAAAAATGAAAAATGAATTCTAAAAATGTTATTAAATTAAGCCAAACCGTAATCTAGCTAAATATGACGAATAATGTCTTACCCTTATCGTGTTTTTAACGTTGTATTTGTTTGATGCGTCAATTTGTTTAAATGAAAAATGAATTCTAAAAATGTTATTAAATTAAGCCAAACCGTAATCTAGCTAAATATGACGAATAATGTCTTACCCTTATCGTGTTTTTAACGTTGTTTTTGTTTGATGCGTCAATTTAAAAAAATGAAAAATGAATTCTAAAAATGTTATTAAATTAAGCCAAACCGTAATCTAGCTAAATATGACGAATAATGACTTACCCGTATCGTGTTTTTAACGTTGTTGTTGTTTGATGTGTCAATTTGTTTAAATGAAAAATGAATTCCAAAAATGTTATTAAATTAAGCCAAACCGTAATCTAGCTAAATATGACGTATAATGTCTTACCCTTATCGTGTTTTTACGTTGTTGTTGTTAGATGCGTCAATTTGTTTAAATGAAAAATGAATTCTAAAAATGTTATTAAATTAAGCCAAACCGTAATCTAGCTAAATATGACGAATAATGACTTACCCGTATCGCGTTTTTAACGTTGTTGTTGTTTGATGCGTCAATTTGTTTAAATGAAAAATGAATTCTAAAAATGTTATTAAATTAAGCCAAACCGTAATCTAGCTAAATATGACGAATAATGTCTTACCCTTATCGTGGTTTTAACGTTGTTGTTGTTTCATGCGTCAATTTGTTTAAATAAAAAAATGAATTCTAAAAATGTTATTAAATTAAGCCAAACCGTAATCTAGCTAAATATGACGAATAATGTCTTACCCTTATCGTGTTTTTAACATTGTATTTGTTTGATGCGTCAATTATTTTAAATGAAAAATGAATTCTAAAAATGTTATTAAATTAAGCCAAACCGTAATCTAGCTAAATATGACGAATAATGTCTTACCCTTATCGTGTTTTTAACTTTGTTGTTGTTTGATGCGTCAATTTTAAAAAATGAAAAATGAATTCTAAAAATGTTATTAAATTAAGCCAAACCGTAATCTAGCTAAATATGACGAATAATGTCTTACCCTTATCGCGTTTTTACCGTTGTTGTTGTTTGATGCGTCAATTTGTTTGAATGAAAAATGAATTCTAAAAATGTTATTAAATTAAGCCAAACCGTAATCTAGCTAAATATGACGAATAATGTCTTACCCTTATCGTGTTTTTAACGTTGTTGTTGTTTGATGCGTCAATTTGTTTAAATAAAAAATGAATTCTAAAAATGTTATTAAATTAAGCCAAACCGTAATCTAGTTAAATATTACGAATAATGTCTTACCCTTATCGTGTTTTTAACGTTGTTGTTGTTTGATGCGTCAATTTGTTTAAATGAAAAATGAATTCTAAAAATGTTATTAAATTAAGCCAAACCGTAATCTAGCTAAATATGACGAATAATGTCTTACCCTTATCGTGTTTTTAACGTTGTTGTTGTTTGATGGGTCAATTTGTTTAAATGAAAAATGAATTCTAAAAATGTTATTAAATTAAGCCAAACCGTAATCTAGCTAAATATGACGAATAATGTCTTACCCTTATCGTGTTTTTAACGTTGTTGTTGTTTGATGCGTCAATTTGTTTAAATGAAAAATGAATTCTAAAAATGTTATTAAATTAAGCCAAACCGTAATCTAGCTAAATATGACGAATAATGTCTTACCCTTATCGTGTTTTAACGTTGTTGTTGTTTGATGTGTCAATTTGTTTAAATAAAAAATGAATTCTGAAAATGTTATTAAATTAAGCCAAACCGTAATCTAGCTAAATATGACGAATAATGTCTTACCCTTATCGTGTTTTTAACGTTGTTGTTGTTTGATGCGTCAATTTTTAAAAATGAAAAATGAATTCTAAAAATGTTATTAAATTAAGCCAAACCGTAATCTAGCTAAATATGACGAATAATGTCTTACCCTTATCGCGTTTTTAACGTTGTTGTTGTTTCATGCGTCAATTTGTTTGAATGAAAAATGAATTCTAAAAATGTTATTAAATTAAGCCAAACCGTAATCTAGTTAAATATGACGAATAATTTCTTACCCTTATCGTGTTTTTAACGTTGTTGTTGTTTGATGCGTCAATTTAAAAAAATGAAAAATGAATTCTAAAAATGTTATTAAATTAAGCCAAACCGTAATCTAGCTAAATATGACGAATAATGTCTTACCCTTATCGTGTTTTTAACGTTGTATTTGTTTGATGCGTCAATTATTTTAAATGAAAAATGAATTCAAAAAATGTTATTAAATTAAGCCTAACCGTAATCTAGCTAAATATGACGAATAATGTCTTACCCTTATCGTGTTTTTAACGTTGTTGTTGTTTGATGCGTCAATTTAAAAAAATGAAAAATGAATTCTAAAAATGTTATTAAATATAGCCAAACCGTAATCTAGTTAAATATGACGAATAATGTCTTACCCTTATCGTGTTTTTAACGTTGTTGTTGTTTGATGCGTCAATTTAAAAAAATGAAAAATGAATTCTAAAAATGTTATTAAATTAAGCCAAACCGTAATCTAGCTAAATATGACGAATAATGTCTTACCCTTATCGTGTTTTTAACATTGTATTTGTTTGATGCGTCAATTATTGTAAATGAAAAATGAATTCTAAAAATGTTATTAAATTAAGCCAAACCGTAATCTAGCTAAATATGACGAATAATGTCTTACCCTTATCGTGTTTTTAACTTTGTTGTTGTTTGATGCGTCAATTTTTAAAAATGAAAAATGAATTCTAAAAATGTTATTAAATTAAGCCAAACCGTAATCTAGCTAAATATGACGAATAATGTCTTACCCTTATCGCGTTTTTACCGTTGTTGTTGTTTGATGCCTCAATTTGTTTGAATGAAAAATGAATTCTAAAAATGTTATTAAATTAAGCCAAACCGTAATCTAGCTAAATATGACGAATAATGTCTTACCCTTATCGTGTTTTTAACGTTGTTGTTGTTTGATGCGTCAATTTGTTTAAATAAAAAATGAATTCTAAAAATGTTATTAAATTAAGCCAAACCGTAATCTAGTTAAATATGACGAATAATGTCTTACCCTTATCGTGTTTTTAACGTTGTTGTTGTTTGATGGGTCAATTTGTTTAAATGAAAAATGAATTCTAAAAATGTTATTAAATTAAGCCAAACCGTAATCTAGCTAAATATGACGAATAATGTCTTACCCTTATCGTGTTTTTAACGTTGTTGTTGTTTGATGCGTCAATTTGTTTAAATGAAAAATGAATTCTAAAAATGTTATTAAATTAAGCCAAACCGTAATCTAGCTAAATATGACGAATAATGTCTTACCCTTATCGTGTTTTAACGTTGTTGTTGTTTGATGTGTCAATTTGTTTAAATAAAAAATGAATTCTGAAAATGTTATTAAATTAAGCCAAACCGTAATCTAGCTAAATATGACGAATAATGTCTTACCCTTATCGTGTTTTTAACGTTGTTGTTGTTTGATGCGTCAATTTTTAAAAATGAAAAATGAATTCTAAAAATGTTATTAAATTAAGCCAAACCGTAATCTAGCTAAATATGACGAATAATGTCTTACCCTTATCGCGTTTTTAACGTTGTTGTTGTTTCATGCGTCAATTTGTTTGAATGAAAAATGAATTCTAAAAATGTTATTAAATTAAGCCAAACCGTAATCTAGTTAAATATGACGAATAATTTCTTACCCTTATCGTGTTTTTAACGTTGTTGTTGTTTGATGCGTCAATTTAAAAAAATGAAAAATGAATTCTAAAAATGTTATTAAATTAAGCCAAACCGTAATCTAGCTAAATATGACGAATAATGTCTTACCCTTATCGTGTTTTTAACGTTGTATTTGTTTGATGCGTCAATTATTTTAAATGAAAAATGAATTCAAAAAATGTTATTAAATTAAGCCTAACCGTAATCTAGCTAAATATGACGAATAATGTCTTACCCTTATCGTGTTTTTAACGTTGTTGTTGTTTGATGCGTCAATTTAAAAAAATGAAAAATGAATTCTAAAAATGTTATTAAATATAGCCAAACCGTAATCTAGTTAAATATGACGAATAATGTCTTACCCTTATCGTGTTTTTAACGTTGTTGTTGTTTGATGCGTCAATTTAAAAAAATGAAAAATGAATTCTAAAAATGTTATTAAATTAAGCCAAACCGTAATCTAGCTAAATATGACGAATAATGTCTTACCCTTATCGTGTTTTTAACATTGTATTTGTTTGATGCGTCAATTATTGTAAATGAAAAATGAATTCTAAAAATGTTATTAAATTAAGCCAAACCGTAATCTAGCTAAATATGACGAATAATGTCTTACCCTTATCGTGTTTTTAACGTTGTTGTTGTTTGATGCGTCAATTTGTTTAAATGAAAAATGAATTCTAAAAATGTTATTAAATTAAGCCAAACCGTAATCTAGCTAAATATGACGAATAATGTCTTACCCTTATCGTGTTTTAACGTTGTTGTTGTTTGATGTGTCAATTTGTTTAAATAAAAAATGAATTCTGAAAATGTTATTAAATTAAGCCAAACCGTAATCTAGCTAAATATGACGAATAATGTCTTACCCTTATCGTGTTTTTAACGTTGTTGTTGTTTGATGCGTCAATTTGTTTAAATAAAAAATGAATTCTAAAAATGTTATTAAATTAAGCCAAACCGTAATCTAGCTAAATATGACGAATAATGTCTTACCCTTATCGCGTTTTTAACGTTGTTGTTGTTTCATGCGTCAATTTGTTTGAATGAAAAATGAATTCTAAAAATGTTATTAAATTAAGCCAAACCGTAATCTAGTTAAATATGACGAATAATTTCTTACCCTTATCGTGTTTTTAACGTTGTTGTTGTTTGATGCGTCAATTTAAAAAAATGAAAAATGAATTCTAAAAATGTTATTAAATTAAGCCAAACCGTAATCTAGCTAAATATGACGAATAATGTCTTACCCTTATCGTGTTTTTAACGTTGTATTTGTTTGATGCGTCAATTATTTTAAATGAAAAATGAATTCTAAAAATGTTATTAAATTAAGCCTAACCGTAATCTAGCTAAATATGACGAATAATGTCTTACCCTTATCGTGTTTTTAACGTTGTTGTTGTTTGATGCGTCAATTTAAAAAAATGAAAAATGAATTCTAAAAATGTTATTAAATTAAGCCAAACCGTAATCTAGCTAAATATGACGAATAATGTCTTACCCTTATCGTGTTTTTAACGTTGTATTTGTTTGATGCGTCAATTTGTTTAAATGAAAAATGAATTCTAAAAATGTTATTAAATTAAGCCAAACCGTAATCTAGCTAAATATGACGAATAATGTCTTACCCTTATCGTGTTTTTAACGTTGTTTTTGTTTGATGCGTCAATTTAAAAAAATGAAAAATGAATTCTAAAAATGTTATTAAATTAAGCCAAACCGTAATCTAGCTAAATATGACGAATAATGACTTACCCGTATCGTGTTTTTAACGTTGTTGTTGTTTGATGTGTCAATTTGTTTAAATGAAAAATGAATTCCAAAAATGTTATTAAATTAAGCCAAACCGTAATCTAGCTAAATATGACGTATAATGTCTTACCCTTATCGTGTTTTTACGTTGTTGTTGTTAGATGCGTCAATTTGTTTAAATGAAAAATGAATTCTAAAAATGTTATTAAATTAAGCCAAACCGTAATCTAGCTAAATATGACGAATAATGACTTACCCGTATCGCGTTTTTAACGTTGTTGTTGTTTGATGCGTCAATTTGTTTAAATGAAAAATGAATTCTAAAAATGTTATTAAATTAAGCCAAACCGTAATCTAGCTAAATATGACGAATAATGTCTTACCCTTATCGTGGTTTTAACGTTGTTGTTGTTTCATGCGTCAATTTGTTTAAATAAAAAAATGAATTCTAAAAATGTTATTAAATTAAGCCAAACCGTAATCTAGCTAAATATGACGAATAATGTCTTACCCTTATCGTGTTTTTAACGTTGTTGTTGTTAGATGCGTCAATTTATTTAAATGAAAAATGAATTCTAAAAATGTTATTAAATTAAGCCAAACCGTAATCTAGCTAAATATGACGAATAATGTCTTACCCTTATCGTGTTTTTAACGTTGTTGTTGTTTCATGCGTCAATTTGTTTAAATGAAAAAATGAATTCTAAAAATGTTATTAAATTAAGCCAAACCGTAATCTAGCTAAATATGACGAATAATGTCTTACTCTTATCGTGTTTTTAACGTTGTTGTTGTTAGATGCGTCAATTTATTTAAATGAAAAATGAATTCTAAAAATGTTATTAAATTAAGCCAAACCGTAATCTAGCTAAATATGACGAATAATGTCTTACCCTTATCGTGTTTTTAACGTTGTTGTTGTTTCATGCGTCAATTTGTTTAAATGAAAAAATTAATTCTAAAAATGTTATTAAATTAAGCCAAACCGTAATCTAGCTAAATATGACGAATAATGTCTTACCCTTATCGTGTTTTTAACGTTGTTGTTGTTAGATGCGTCAATTTATTTAAATGAAAAATGAATTCTAAAAATGTTATTAAATTAAGCCAAACCGTAATCTAGCTAAATATGACGAATAATGTCTTACCCTTATCGTGTTTTTAACGTTGTTATTGTTAGATGCGTCAATTTATTTAAATGAAAAATGAATTCTAAAAATGTTATTAAATTAAGCCAAACCGTAATCTAGCTAAATAACGACGAATAATGTCTTACCCTTATCGTGTTTTTAACTTTGTTGTTGTTTGATGCGTCAATTTTTAAAAATGAAAAATGAATTCTAAAAATGTTATTAAATTAAGCCAAACCGTAATCTAGCTAAATATGACGAATAATGTCTTACCCTTATCGCGTTTTTACCGTTGTTGTTGTTTGATGCCTCAATTTGTTTGAATGAAAAATGAATTCTAAAAATGTTATTAAATTAAGCCAAACCGTAATCTAGTTAAATATGACGAATAATGTCTTACCATTATCTTGTTTTTAACGTTGTTTTTGTTAGATGCGTCAATTTGTTTAAATAAAAAATGAATTCTAAAAATGTTATTAAATTAAGCCAAACCGTAATCTAGCTAAATATGACGAATAATGTCTTACCCTTATCGTGTTTTAACGTTGTTGTTGTTTGATGTGTCAATTTGTTTAAATAAAAAATGAATTCTGAAAATGTTATTAAATTAAGCCAAACCGTAATCTAGCTAAATATGACGAATAATGTCTTACCCTTATCGTGTTTTTAACGTTGTTGTTGTTTGATGCGTCAATTTTAAAAAATGAAAAATGAATTCTAAAAATGTTATTAAATTAAGCCAAACCGTAATCTAGCTAAATATGACGAATAATGTCTTACCCTTATCGTGTTTTTAACGTTGTATTTGTTTGATGCGTCAATTTGTTTAAATGAAAAATGAATTCTAAAAATGTTATTAAATTAAGCCAAACCGTAATCTAGCTAAATATGACGAATAATGTCTTACCCTTATCGTGTTTTTAACGTTGTTTTTGTTTGATGCGTCAATTTAAAAAAATGAAAAATGAATTCTGAAAATGTTATTAAATTAAGCCAAACCGTAATCTAGCTAAATATGACGAATAATGACTTACCTGTATCGTGTTTTTAACGTTGTTGTTGTTTGATGTGTCAATTTGTTTAAATGAAAAATGAATTCCAAAAATGTTATTAAATTAAGCCAAACCGTAATCTAGCACAATATGACGTATAATGTCTTACCCTTATCGTGTTTTTACGTTGTTGTTGTTAGATGCGTCAATTTGTTTAAATGAAAAATGAATTCTAAAAATGTTATTAAATTAAGCCAAACCGTAATCTAGCTAAATATGACGAATAATGACTTACCCGTATCGCGTTTTTAACGTTGTTGTTGTTTGATGCGTCAATTTGTTTAAATGAAAAATGAATTCTAAAAATGTTATTAAATTAAGCCAAACCGTAATCTAGCTAAATATGACGAATGTCTTACCCTTATCGTGTTTTAACGTTGTTGTTGTTTGATGCGTCAATTTGTTTAAATTAAAAATGAATTCTAAAAATGTTATTAAATTAAGCCAAACCGTAATCTAGCTAAATATGACGAAAAATGTCTTACCCTTATCGTGTTTTTAACGTTGTTGTTGTTGTTTGATGTGTCAATTTGTTTAAATGAAAAATGAATTCTAAAAATGTTATTAAATTAAGCCAAACCGTAATCTAGCTAAATATGACGAATAATGTCTTACCCTTATCGTGTTTTTAACGTTGTTTTTGTTTGATGCGTCAATTTAAAAAAATGAAAAATGAATTCTAAAAATGTTATTAAATTAAGCCAAACCGTAATCTAGCTAAATATGACGAATAATGTCTTACCCTTATCGCGTTTTTAACGTTGTTGTTGTTTGATGCGTCAATTTTTAAAAATGAAAAATGAATTCTAAAAATGTTATTAAATTAAGCCAAACCGTAATCTAGCTAAATATGACGAATAATGTCTTACCCTTATCGTGTTTTTAACATTGTATTTGTTTGATGCGTCAATTATTTTAAATGAAAAATGAATTCTAAAAATGTTATTAAATTAAGCCAAACCGTAATCTAGCTAAATATGACGAATAATGTCTTACCCTTATCGTGTTTTTAACTTTGTTGTTGTTTGATGCGTCAATTTTTAAAAATGAAAAATGAATTCTAAAAATGTTATTAAATTAAGCCAAACCGTAATCTAGCTAAATATGACGAATAATGTCTTACCCTTATCGCGTTTTTACCGTTGTTGTTGTTTGATGCCTCAATTTGTTTGAATGAAAAATGAATTCTAAAAATGTTATTAAATTAAGCCAAACCGTAATCTAGCTAAATATGACGAATAATGTCTTACCCTTATCGTGTTTTTAACGTTGTTGTTGTTTGATGCGTCAATTTGTTTAAATAAAAAATGAATTCTAAAAATGTTATTAAATTAAGCCAAACCGTAATCTAGTTAAATATGACGAATAATGTCTTACCCTTATCGTGTTTTTAACGTTGTTTTTGTTTGATGCGTCAATTTGTTTAAATGAAAAATGAATTCTGAAAATGTTATTAAATTAAGCCAAACCGTAATCTAGCTAAATATGACGAATAATGTCTTACCCTTATCGTGTTTTTAACGTTGTTGTTGTTTGATGGGTCAATTTGTTTAAATGAAAAATGAATTCTAAAAATGTTATTAAATTAAGCCAAACCGTAATCTAGCTAAATATGACGTATAATGTCTTACCCTTATCGTGTTTTTACGTTGTTGTTGTTAGATGCGTCAATTTGTTTAAATGAAAAATGAATTCTAAAAATGTTATTAAATTAAGCCAAACCGTAATCTAGCTAAATATGACGAATAATGTCTTACCCTTATCGTGTTTTTATCGTTGTTGTTGTTTGATGCGTCAATTTGTTTAAATGAAAAATGAATTCTAAAAATGTTATTAAATTAAGCCAAACCGTAATCTAGCTAAATATGACGAATAATGTCTTACCCATATCGTGTTTTTAACGTTGTTGTTGTTTGATGCGTCAATTTGTTTAAATGAAAAATGAATTCTAAAAATGTTATTAAATTAAGCCAAACCGTAATCTAGCTAAATATGACGAATAATGTCTTACCCATATCGGGTTTTTATCGTTGTTGTTGTTTGATGCGTCAATTTGTTTAAATGAAAAATGAATTCTAAACATTTTATTAAATTAAGCCAAACCGTAATCTAGCTAAATATGACGAATAATGTCTTACCCTTATCGTGTTTTTAACGTTGTTGTTGTTTGATGCGTCAATTTGTTTAAATGAAAAATGAATTCTAAAAATGTTATTAAATTAAGCCAAACCGTAATCTAGCTAAATATGACGAATAATGTCTTACCTTTATCGTGTTTTAACGTTGTTTTTGTTTGATGCGTCAATTTGTTTAAATGAAAAATGAATTCTAAAAATGTTATTAAATTAAGCCAAACCGTAATCTAGCTAAATATGACGAATAATGACTTACCCGTATCGTGTTTTTAACGTTGTTGTTGTTTGATGCGTCAATTTGTTTAAATGAAAAATGAATTCTAAAAATGTTATTAAATTAAGCCAAACCGTAATCTAGCTAAATATGACGAATAATGTCTTACCCTTATCGTGTTTTTAACGTTGTTGTTGTTAGATGCGTCAATTTGTTTAAATGAAAAATGAATTCTAAAAATGTTATTAAATTAAGCCAAACCGTAATCTAGCTAAATATGACGAATAATGACTTACCCGTATCGCGTTTTTAACGTTGTTGTTGTTTGATGCGTCAATTTGTTTAAATGAAAAATGAATTTTAAAAATGTTATTAAATTAAGCCAAACCGTAATCTAGCTAAATATGACGAATGTCTTACCCTTATCGTGTTTTATACGTTGTTGTTGTTTGATGCGTCAATTTGTTTAAATGAAAAATGAATTCTAAAAATGTTATTAAATTAAGCCAAACCGTAATCTAGCTAAATATGACGAATAATGTCTTACCCTTATCGTGTTTTAACGTTGTTGTTGTTTGATGTGTCAATTTGTTTAAATGAAAAATGAATTCTGAAAATGTTATTAAATTAAGCCAAACCGTAATCTAGCTAAATATGACGAATAATGTCTTACCCTTATCGTGTTTTAACGTTGTTGTTGTTTGATGCGTCAATTTTTAAAAATGAAAAATGAATTCTAAAAATGTTATTAAATTAAGCCAAACCGTAATCTAGCTAAATATGACGAATAATGTCTTACCCTTATCGCGTTTTTAACGTTGTTGTTGTTTGATGCGTCAATTTGTTTGAATGAAAAATGAATTCTAAAAATGTTATTAAATTAAGCCAAACCGTAATCTAGTTAAATATGACGAATAATTTCTTACCCTTATCGTGTTTTTAACGTTGTTGTTGTTTGATGCGTCAATTTAAAAAAATGAAAAATGAATTCTAAAAATGTTATTAAATTAAGCCAAACCGTAATCTAGCTAAATATGACGAATAATGTCTTACCCTTATCGTGTTTTTAACGTTGTATTTGTTTGATGCGTCAATTATTTTAAATGAAAAATGAATTCTAAAAATGTTATTAAATTAAGCCAAACCGTAATCTAGCTAAATATGACGAATAATGTCTTACCCTTATCGTGTTTTTAACGTTGTATTTGTTTGATGCGTCAATTTTAAAAAATGAAAAATGAATTCTAAAAATGTTATTAAATTAAGCCAAACCGTAATCTAGCTAAATATGACGAATAATGTCTTACCCTTATCGTGTTTTTAACGTTGTTTTTGTTTGATGCGTCAATTTAAAAAAATGAAAAATGAATTCTAAAAATGTTATTAAATTAAGCCAAACCGTAATCTAGCTAAATATGACGAATAATGACTTACCTGTATCGTGTTTTTAACGTTGTTGTTGTTTGATGTGTCAATTTGTTTAAATGAAAAATGAATTCCAAAAATGTTATTAAATTAAGCCAAACCGTAATCTAGCTAAATATGACGTATAATGTCTTACCCTTATCGTGTTTTTACGTTGTTGTTGTTAGATGCGTCAATTTGTTTAAATGAAAAATGAATTCTAAAAATGTTATTAAATTAAGCCAAACCGTAATCTAGCTAAATATGACGAATAATGACTTACCCGTATCGCGTTTTTAACGTTGTTGTTGTTTGATGCGTCAATTTGTTTAAATGAAAAATGAATTCTAAAAATGTTATTAAATTAAGCCAAACCGTAATCTAGCTAAATATGACGAATGTCTTACCCTTATCGTGTTTTTAACGTTGTTGTTGTTTGATGCGTCAATTTGTTTAAATTAAAAATGAATTCTAAAAATGTTATTAAATTAAGCCAAACCGTAATCTAGCTAAATATGACGAAAAATGTCTTACCCTTATCGTGTTTTTAACGTTGTTGTTGTTGTTTGATGTGTCAATTTGTTTAAATGAAAAATGAATTCTAAAAATGTTATTAAATTAAGCCAAACCGTAATCTAGCTAAATATGACGAATAATGTCTTACCCTTATCGTGTTTTTAACGTTGTTGTTGTTTGATGCGTCAATTTTTAAAAATGAAAAATGAATTCTAAAAATGTTATTAAATTAAGCCAAACCGTAATCTAGCTAAATATGACGAATAATGTCTTACCCTTATCGCGTTTTTAACGTTGTTGTTGTTTGATGCGTCAATTTTTAAAAATGAAAAATGAATTCTAAAAATGTTATTAAATTAAGCCAAACCGTAATCTAGCTAAATATGACGAATAATGTCTTACCCTTATCGCGTTTTTAACGTTGTTGTTGTTTGATGCGTCAATTTGTTTGAATGAAAAATGAATTCTAAAAATGTTATTAAATATAGCCAAACCGTAATCTAGTTAAATATGACGAATAATGTCTTACCCTTATCGTGTTTTTAACGTTGTTGTTGTTTGATGCGTCAATTTAAAAAAATGAAAAATGAATTCTAAAAATGTTATTAAATTAAGCCAAACCGTAATCTAGCTAAATATGACGAATAATGTCTTACCCTTATCGTGTTTTTAACATTGTATTTGTTTGATGCGTCAATTATTTTAAATGAAAAATGAATTCTAAAAATGTTATTAAATTAAGCCAAACCGTAATCTAGCTAAATATGACGAATAATGTCTTACCCTTATCGTGTTTTTAACTTTGTTGTTGTTTGATGCGTCAATTTTTAAAAATGAAAAATGAATTCTAAAAATATTATTAAATTAAGCCAAACCGTAATCTAGCTAAATATGACGAATAATGTCTTACCCTTATCGCGTTTTTACCGTTGTTGTTGTTTGATGCCTCAATTTGTTTGAATGAAAAATGAATTCTAAAAATGTTATTAAATTAAGCCAAACCGTAATCTAGCTAAATATGACGAATAATGTCTTACCCTTATCGTGTTTTTAACGTTGTTGTTGTTTGATGCGTCAATTTGTTTAAATAAAAAATGAATTCTAAAAATGTTATTAAATTAAGCCAAACCGTAATCTAGTTAAATATGACGAATAATGTCTTACCCTTATCGTGTTTTTAACGTTGTTGTTGTTTGATGCGTCAATTTAAAAAAATGAAAAATGAATTCTAAAAATGTTATTAAATTAAGCCAAACCGTAATCTAGCTAAATATGACGAATAATGTCTTACCCTTATCGTGTTTTTAACGTTGTTGTTGTTTGATGGGTCAATTTGTTTAAATGAAAAATGAATTCTAAAAATGTTATTAAATTAAGCCAAACCGTAATCTAGCTAAATATGACGAATAATGTCTTACCCTTATCGTGTTTTTAACGTTGTTGTTGTTTGATGCGTCAATTTGTTTAAATGAAAAATGAATTCTAAAAATGTTATTAAATTAAGCCAAACCGTAATCTAGCTAAATATGACGAATAATGTCTTACCCTTATCGTGTTTTAACGTTGTTGTTGTTTGATGTGTCAATTTGTTTAAATAAAAAATGAATTCTGAAAATGTTATTAAATTAAGCCAAACCGTAATCTAGCTAAATATGACGAATAATGTCTTACCCTTATCGTGTTTTTAACGTTGTTGTTGTTTGATGCGTCAATTTTTTAAAATGAAAAATGAATTCTAAAAATGTTATTAAATTAAGCCAAACCGTAATCTAGCTAAATATGACGAATAATGTCTTACCCTTATCGCGTTTTTAACGTTGTTGTTGTTTCATGCGTCAATTTGTTTGAATGAAAAATGAATTCTAAAAATGTTATTAAATTAAGCCAAACCGTAATCTAGTTAAATATGACGAATAATTTCTTACCCTTATCGTGTTTTTAACGTTGTTGTTGTTTGATGCGTCAATTTAAAAAAATGAAAAATGAATTCTAAAAATGTTATTAAATTAAGCCAAACCGTAATCTAGCTAAATATGACGAATAATGTCTTACCCTTATCGTGTTTTTAACGTTGTATTTGTTTGATGCGTCAATTATTTTAAATGAAAAATGAATTCTAAAAATGTTATTAAATTAAGCCTAACCGTAATCTAGCTAAATATGACGAATAATGTCTTACCCTTATCGTGTTTTTAACGTTGTTGTTGTTTGATGCGTCAATTTAAAAAAATGAAAAATGAATTCTAAAAATGTTATTAAATTAAGCCAAACCGTAATCTAGCTAAATATGACGAATAATGTCTTACCCTTATCGTGTTTTTAACGTTGTATTTGTTTGATGCGTCAATTTGTTTAAATGAAAAATGAATTCTAAAAATGTTATTAAATTAAGCCAAACCGTAATCTAGCTAAATATGACGAATAATGTCTTACCCTTATCGTGTTTTTAACGTTGTTTTTGTTTGATGCGTCAATTTAAAAAAATGAAAAATGAATTCTAAAAATGTTATTAAATTAAGCCAAACCGTAATCTAGCTAAATATGACGAATAATGACTTACCCGTATCGTGTTTTTAACGTTGTTGTTGTTTGATGTGTCAATTTGTTTAAATGAAAAATGAATTCCAAAAATGTTATTAAATTAAGCCAAACCGTAATCTAGCTAAATATGACGTATAATGTCTTACCCTTATCGTGTTTTTACGTTGTTGTTGTTAGATGCGTCAATTTGTTTAAATGAAAAATGAATTCTAAAAATGTTATTAAATTAAGCCAAACCGTAATCTAGCTAAATATGACGAATAATGACTTACCCGTATCGCGTTTTTAACGTTGTTGTTGTTTGATGCGTCAATTTGTTTAAATGAAAAATGAATTCTAAAAATGTTATTAAATTAAGCCAAACCGTAATCTAGCTAAATATGACGAATAATGTCTTACCCTTATCGTGGTTTTAACGTTGTTGTTGTTTCATGCGTCAATTTGTTTAAATAAAAAAATGAATTCTAAAAATGTTATTAAATTAAGCCAAACCGTAATCTAGCTAAATATGACGAATAATGTCTTACCCTTATCGTGTTTTTAACATTGTATTTGTTTGATGCGTCAATTATTTTAAATGAAAAATGAATTCTAAAAATGTTATTAAATTAAGCCAAACCGTAATCTAGCTAAATATGACGAATAATGTCTTACCCTTATCGTGTTTTTAACTTTGTTGTTGTTTGATGCGTCAATTTTAAAAAATGAAAAATGAATTCTAAAAATGTTATTAAATTAAGCCAAACCGTAATCTAGCTAAATATGACGAATAATGTCTTACCCTTATCGCGTTTTTACCGTTGTTGTTGTTTGATGCGTCAATTTGTTTGAATGAAAAATGAATTCTAAAAATGTTATTAAATTAAGCCAAACCGTAATCTAGCTAAATATGACGAATAATGTCTTACCCTTATCGTGTTTTTAACGTTGTTGTTGTTTGATGCGTCAATTTGTTTAAATAAAAAATGAATTCTAAAAATGTTATTAAATTAAGCCAAACCGTAATCTAGTTAAATATTACGAATAATGTCTTACCCTTATCGTGTTTTTAACGTTGTTGTTGTTTGATGCGTCAATTTGTTTAAATGAAAAATGAATTCTAAAAATGTTATTAAATTAAGCCAAACCGTAATCTAGCTAAATATGACGAATAATGTCTTACCCTTATCGTGTTTTTAACGTTGTTGTTGTTTGATGGGTCAATTTGTTTAAATGAAAAATGAATTCTAAAAATGTTATTAAATTAAGCCAAACCGTAATCTAGCTAAATATGACGAATAATGTCTTACCCTTATCGTGTTTTTAACGTTGTTGTTGTTTGATGCGTCAATTTGTTTAAATGAAAAATGAATTCTAAAAATGTTATTAAATTAAGCCAAACCGTAATCTAGCTAAATATGACGAATAATGTCTTACCCTTATCGTGTTTTAACGTTGTTGTTGTTTGATGTGTCAATTTGTTTAAATAAAAAATGAATTCTGAAAATGTTATTAAATTAAGCCAAACCGTAATCTAGCTAAATATGACGAATAATGTCTTACCCTTATCGTGTTTTTAACGTTGTTGTTGTTTGATGCGTCAATTTTTAAAAATGAAAAATGAATTCTAAAAATGTTATTAAATTAAGCCAAACCGTAATCTAGCTAAATATGACGAATAATGTCTTACCCTTATCGCGTTTTTAACGTTGTTGTTGTTTCATGCGTCAATTTGTTTGAATGAAAAATGAATTCTAAAAATGTTATTAAATTAAGCCAAACCGTAATCTAGTTAAATATGACGAATAATTTCTTACCCTTATCGTGTTTTTAACGTTGTTGTTGTTTGATGCGTCAATTTAAAAAAATGAAAAATGAATTCTAAAAATGTTATTAAATTAAGCCAAACCGTAATCTAGCTAAATATGACGAATAATGTCTTACCCTTATCGTGTTTTTAACGTTGTATTTGTTTGATGCGTCAATTATTTTAAATGAAAAATGAATTCAAAAAATGTTATTAAATTAAGCCTAACCGTAATCTAGCTAAATATGACGAATAATGTCTTACCCTTATCGTGTTTTTAACGTTGTTGTTGTTTGATGCGTCAATTTAAAAAAATGAAAAATGAATTCTAAAAATGTTATTAAATATAGCCAAACCGTAATCTAGTTAAATATGACGAATAATGTCTTACCCTTATCGTGTTTTTAACGTTGTTGTTGTTTGATGCGTCAATTTAAAAAAATGAAAAATGAATTCTAAAAATGTTATTAAATTAAGCCAAACCGTAATCTAGCTAAATATGACGAATAATGTCTTACCCTTATCGTGTTTTTAACATTGTATTTGTTTGATGCGTCAATTATTGTAAATGAAAAATGAATTCTAAAAATGTTATTAAATTAAGCCAAACCGTAATCTAGCTAAATATGACGAATAATGTCTTACCCTTATCGTGTTTTTAACTTTGTTGTTGTTTGATGCGTCAATTTTTAAAAATGAAAAATGAATTCTAAAAATGTTATTAAATTAAGCCAAACCGTAATCTAGCTAAATATGACGAATAATGTCTTACCCTTATCGCGTTTTTACCGTTGTTGTTGTTTGATGCCTCAATTTGTTTGAATGAAAAATGAATTCTAAAAATGTTATTAAATTAAGCCAAACCGTAATCTAGCTAAATATGACGAATAATGTCTTACCCTTATCGTGTTTTTAACGTTGTTGTTGTTTGATGCGTCAATTTGTTTAAATAAAAAATGAATTCTAAAAATGTTATTAAATTAAGCCAAACCGTAATCTAGTTAAATATGACGAATAATGTCTTACCCTTATCGTGTTTTTAACGTTGTTGTTGTTTGATGGGTCAATTTGTTTAAATGAAAAATGAATTCTAAAAATGTTATTAAATTAAGCCAAACCGTAATCTAGCTAAATATGACGAATAATGTCTTACCCTTATCGTGTTTTTAACGTTGTTGTTGTTTGATGCGTCAATTTGTTTAAATGAAAAATGAATTCTAAAAATGTTATTAAATTAAGCCAAACCGTAATCTAGCTAAATATGACGAATAATGTCTTACCCTTATCGTGTTTTAACGTTGTTGTTGTTTGATGTGTCAATTTGTTTAAATAAAAAATGAATTCTGAAAATGTTATTAAATTAAGCCAAACCGTAATCTAGCTAAATATGACGAATAATGTCTTACCCTTATCGTGTTTTTAACGTTGTTGTTGTTTGATGCGTCAATTTTTAAAAATGAAAAATGAATTCTAAAAATGTTATTAAATTAAGCCAAACCGTAATCTAGCTAAATATGACGAATAATGTCTTACCCTTATCGCGTTTTTAACGTTGTTGTTGTTTCATGCGTCAATTTGTTTGAATGAAAAATGAATTCTAAAAATGTTATTAAATTAAGCCAAACCGTAATCTAGTTAAATATGACGAATAATTTCTTACCCTTATCGTGTTTTTAACGTTGTTGTTGTTTGATGCGTCAATTTAAAAAAATGAAAAATGAATTCTAAAAATGTTATTAAATTAAGCCAAACCGTAATCTAGCTAAATATGACGAATAATGTCTTACCCTTATCGTGTTTTTAACGTTGTATTTGTTTGATGCGTCAATTATTTTAAATGAAAAATGAATTCAAAAAATGTTATTAAATTAAGCCTAACCGTAATCTAGCTAAATATGACGAATAATGTCTTACCCTTATCGTGTTTTTAACGTTGTTGTTGTTTGATGCGTCAATTTAAAAAAATGAAAAATGAATTCTAAAAATGTTATTAAATATAGCCAAACCGTAATCTAGTTAAATATGACGAATAATGTCTTACCCTTATCGTGTTTTTAACGTTGTTGTTGTTTGATGCGTCAATTTAAAAAAATGAAAAATGAATTCTAAAAATGTTATTAAATTAAGCCAAACCGTAATCTAGCTAAATATGACGAATAATGTCTTACCCTTATCGTGTTTTTAACATTGTATTTGTTTGATGCGTCAATTATTGTAAATGAAAAATGAATTCTAAAAATGTTATTAAATTAAGCCAAACCGTAATCTAGCTAAATATGACGAATAATGTCTTACCCTTATCGTGTTTTTAACGTTGTTGTTGTTTGATGCGTCAATTTGTTTAAATGAAAAATGAATTCTAAAAATGTTATTAAATTAAGCCAAACCGTAATCTAGCTAAATATGACGAATAATGTCTTACCCTTATCGTGTTTTAACGTTGTTGTTGTTTGATGTGTCAATTTGTTTAAATAAAAAATGAATTCTGAAAATGTTATTAAATTAAGCCAAACCGTAATCTAGCTAAATATGACGAATAATGTCTTACCCTTATCGTGTTTTTAACGTTGTTGTTGTTTGATGCGTCAATTTGTTTAAATAAAAAATGAATTCTAAAAATGTTATTAAATTAAGCCAAACCGTAATCTAGCTAAATATGACGAATAATGTCTTACCCTTATCGCGTTTTTAACGTTGTTGTTGTTTCATGCGTCAATTTGTTTGAATGAAAAATGAATTCTAAAAATGTTATTAAATTAAGCCAAACCGTAATCTAGTTAAATATGACGAATAATTTCTTACCCTTATCGTGTTTTTAACGTTGTTGTTGTTTGATGCGTCAATTTAAAAAAATGAAAAATGAATTCTAAAAATGTTATTAAATTAAGCCAAACCGTAATCTAGCTAAATATGACGAATAATGTCTTACCCTTATCGTGTTTTTAACGTTGTATTTGTTTGATGCGTCAATTATTTTAAATGAAAAATGAATTCTAAAAATGTTATTAAATTAAGCCTAACCGTAATCTAGCTAAATATGACGAATAATGTCTTACCCTTATCGTGTTTTTAACGTTGTTGTTGTTTGATGCGTCAATTTAAAAAAATGAAAAATGAATTCTAAAAATGTTATTAAATTAAGCCAAACCGTAATCTAGCTAAATATGACGAATAATGTCTTACCCTTATCGTGTTTTTAACGTTGTATTTGTTTGATGCGTCAATTTGTTTAAATGAAAAATGAATTCTAAAAATGTTATTAAATTAAGCCAAACCGTAATCTAGCTAAATATGACGAATAATGTCTTACCCTTATCGTGTTTTTAACGTTGTTTTTGTTTGATGCGTCAATTTAAAAAAATGAAAAATGAATTCTAAAAATGTTATTAAATTAAGCCAAACCGTAATCTAGCTAAATATGACGAATAATGACTTACCCGTATCGTGTTTTTAACGTTGTTGTTGTTTGATGTGTCAATTTGTTTAAATGAAAAATGAATTCCAAAAATGTTATTAAATTAAGCCAAACCGTAATCTAGCTAAATATGACGTATAATGTCTTACCCTTATCGTGTTTTTACGTTGTTGTTGTTAGATGCGTCAATTTGTTTAAATGAAAAATGAATTCTAAAAATGTTATTAAATTAAGCCAAACCGTAATCTAGCTAAATATGACGAATAATGACTTAACCGTATCGCGTTTTTAACGTTGTTGTTGTTTGATGCGTCAATTTGTTTAAATGAAAAATGAATTCTAAAAATGTTATTAAATTAAGCCAAACCGTAATCTAGCTAAATATGACGAATAATGTCTTACCCTTATCGTGGTTTTAACGTTGTTGTTGTTTCATGCGTCAATTTGTTTAAATAAAAAAATGAATTCTAAAAATGTTATTAAATTAAGCCAAACCGTAATCTAGCTAAATATGACGAATAATGTCTTACCCTTATCGTGTTTTTAACGTTGTTGTTGTTAGATGCGTCAATTTATTTAAATGAAAAATGAATTCTAAAAATGTTATTAAATTAAGCCAAACCGTAATCTAGCTAAATATGACGAATAATGTCTTACCCTTATCGTGTTTTTAACGTTGTTGTTGTTTCATGCGTCAATTTGTTTAAATGAAAAAATGAATTCTAAAAATGTTATTAAATTAAGCCAAACCGTAATCTAGCTAAATATGACGAATAATGTCTTACTCTTATCGTGTTTTTAACGTTGTTGTTGTTAGATGCGTCAATTTATTTAAATGAAAAATGAATTCTAAAAATGTTATTAAATTAAGCCAAACCGTAATCTAGCTAAATATGACGAATAATGTCTTACCCTTATCGTGTTTTTAACGTTGTTGTTGTTTCATGCGTCAATTTGTTTAAATGAAAAAATTAATTCTAAAAATGTTATTAAATTAAGCCAAACCGTAATCTAGCTAAATATGACGAATAATGTCTTACCCTTATCGTGTTTTTAACGTTGTTGTTGTTAGATGCGTCAATTTATTTAAATGAAAAATGAATTCTAAAAATGTTATTAAATTAAGCCAAACCGTAATCTAGCTAAATATGACGAATAATGTCTTACCCTTATCGTGTTTTTAACGTTGTTATTGTTAGATGCGTCAATTTATTTAAATGAAAAATGAATTCTAAAAATGTTATTAAATTAAGCCAAACCGTAATCTAGCTAAATAACGACGAATAATGTCTTACCCTTATCGTGTTTTTAACTTTGTTGTTGTTTGATGCGTCAATTTTTAAAAATGAAAAATGAATTCTAAAAATGTTATTAAATTAAGCCAAACCGTAATCTAGCTAAATATGACGAATAATGTCTTACCCTTATCGCGTTTTTACCGTTGTTGTTGTTTGATGCCTCAATTTGTTTGAATGAAAAATGAATTCTAAAAATGTTATTAAATTAAGCCAAACCGTAATCTAGTTAAATATGACGAATAATGTCTTACCATTATCTTGTTTTTAACGTTGTTTTTGTTAGATGCGTCAATTTGTTTAAATAAAAAATGAATTCTAAAAATGTTATTAAATTAAGCCAAACCGTAATCTAGCTAAATATGACGAATAATGTCTTACCCTTATCGTGTTTTAACGTTGTTGTTGTTTGATGTGTCAATTTGTTTAAATAAAAAATGAATTCTGAAAATGTTATTAAATTAAGCCAAACCGTAATCTAGCTAAATATGACGAATAATGTCTTACCCTTATCGTGTTTTTAACGTTGTTGTTGTTTGATGCGTCAATTTTAAAAAATGAAAAATGAATTCTAAAAATGTTATTAAATTAAGCCAAACCGTAATCTAGCTAAATATGACGAATAATGTCTTACCCTTATCGTGTTTTTAACGTTGTATTTGTTTGATGCGTCAATTTGTTTAAATGAAAAATGAATTCTAAAAATGTTATTAAATTAAGCCAAACCGTAATCTAGCTAAATATGACGAATAATGTCTTACCCTTATCGTGTTTTTAACGTTGTTTTTGTTTGATGCGTCAATTTAAAAAAATGAAAAATGAATTCTGAAAATGTTATTAAATTAAGCCAAACCGTAATCTAGCTAAATATGACGAATAATGACTTACCTGTATCGTGTTTTTAACGTTGTTGTTGTTTGATGTGTCAATTTGTTTAAATGAAAAATGAATTCCAAAAATGTTATTAAATTAAGCCAAACCGTAATCTAGCACAATATGACGTATAATGTCTTACCCTTATCGTGTTTTTACGTTGTTGTTGTTAGATGCGTCAATTTGTTTAAATGAAAAATGAATTCTAAAAATGTTATTAAATTAAGCCAAACCGTAATCTAGCTAAATATGACGAATAATGACTTACCCGTATCGCGTTTTTAACGTTGTTGTTGTTTGATGCGTCAATTTGTTTAAATGAAAAATGAATTCTAAAAATGTTATTAAATTAAGCCAAACCGTAATCTAGCTAAATATGACGAATGTCTTACCCTTATCGTGTTTTAACGTTGTTGTTGTTTGATGCGTCAATTTGTTTAAATTAAAAATGAATTCTAAAAATGTTATTAAATTAAGCCAAACCGTAATCTAGCTAAATATGACGAAAAATGTCTTACCCTTATCGTGTTTTTAACGTTGTTGTTGTTGTTTGATGTGTCAATTTGTTTAAATGAAAAATGAATTCTAAAAATGTTATTAAATTAAGCCAAACCGTAATCTAGCTAAATATGACGAATAATGTCTTACCCTTATCGTGTTTTTAACGTTGTTTTTGTTTGATGCGTCAATTTAAAAAAATGAAAAATGAATTCTAAAAATGTTATTAAATTAAGCCAAACCGTAATCTAGCTAAATATGACGAATAATGTCTTACCCTTATCGCGTTTTTAACGTTGTTGTTGTTTGATGCGTCAATTTTTAAAAATGAAAAATGAATTCTAAAAATGTTATTAAATTAAGCCAAACCGTAATCTAGCTAAATATGACGAATAATGTCTTACCCTTATCGTGTTTTTAACATTGTATTTGTTTGATGCGTCAATTATTTTAAATGAAAAATGAATTCTAAAAATGTTATTAAATTAAGCCAAACCGTAATCTAGCTAAATATGACGAATAATGTCTTACCCTTATCGTGTTTTTAACTTTGTTGTTGTTTGATGCGTCAATTTTTAAAAATGAAAAATGAATTCTAAAAATGTTATTAAATTAAGCCAAACCGTAATCTAGCTAAATATGACGAATAATGTCTTACCCTTATCGCGTTTTTACCGTTGTTGTTGTTTGATGCCTCAATTTGTTTGAATGAAAAATGAATTCTAAAAATGTTATTAAATTAAGCCAAACCGTAATCTAGCTAAATATGACGAATAATGTCTTACCCTTATCGTGTTTTTAACGTTGTTGTTGTTTGATGCGTCAATTTGTTTAAATAAAAAATGAATTCTAAAAATGTTATTAAATTAAGCCAAACCGTAATCTAGTTAAATATGACGAATAATGTCTTACCCTTATCGTGTTTTTAACGTTGTTTTTGTTTGATGCGTCAATTTGTTTAAATGAAAAATGAATTCTGAAAATGTTATTAAATTAAGCCAAACCGTAATCTAGCTAAATATGACGAATAATGTCTTACCCTTATCGTGTTTTTAACGTTGTTGTTGTTTGATGGGTCAATTTGTTTAAATGAAAAATGAATTCTAAAAATGTTATTAAATTAAGCCAAACCGTAATCTAGCTAAATATGACGAATAATGTCTTACCCTTATCGTGTTTTAACGTTGTTGTTGTTTGATGTGTCAATTTGTTTAAATAAAAAATGAATTCTGAAAATGTTATTAAATTAAGCCAAACCGTAATCTAGCTAAATATGACGAATAATGTCTTACCCTTATCGTGTTTTTAACGTTGTTGTTGTTTGATGCGTCAATTTTTAAAAATGAAAAATGAATTCTAAAAATGTTATTAAATTAAGCCAAACCGTAATCTAGCTAAATATGACGAATAATGTCTTACCCTTATCGTGTTTTTAACGTTGTATTTGTTTGATGCGTCAATTTGTTTAAATGAAAAATGAATTCTAAAAATGTTATTAAATTAAGCCAAACCGTAATCTAGCTAAATATGACGAATAATGTCTTACCCTTATCGTGTTTTTAACGTTGTTTTTGTTTGATGCGTCAATTTAAAAAAATGAAAAATGAATTCTAAAAATGTTATTAAATTAAGCCAAACCGTAATCTAGCTAAATATGACGAATAATGTCTTACCCTTATCGTGTTTTTAACGTTGTTTTTGTTTGATGCGTCAATTTAAAAAAATGAAAAATGAATTCTAAAAATGTTATTAAATTAAGCCAAACCGTAATCTAGCTAAATATGACGTATAATGTCTTACCCTTATCGTGTTTTTACGTTGTTGTTGTTAGATGCGTCAATTTGTTTAAATGAAAAATGAATTCTAAAAATGTTATTAAATTAAGCCAAACCGTAATCTAGCTAAATATGACGAATAATGACTTACCCGTATCGCGTTTTTAACGTTGTTGTTGTTTGATGCGTCAATTTGTTTAAATGAAAAATGAATTCTAAAAATGTTATTAAATTAAGCCAAACCGTAATCTAGCTAAATATGACGAATGTCTTACCCTTATCGTGTTTTTAACGTTGTTGTTGTTTGATGCGTCAATTTGTTTAAATTAAAAATGAATTCTAAAAATGTTATTAAATTAAGCCAAACCGTAATCTAGCTAAATATGACGAAAAATGTCTTACCCTTATCGTGTTTTTAACGTTGTTGTTGTTGTTTGATGTGTCAATTTGTTTAAATGAAAAATGAATTCTAAAAATGTTATTAAATTAAGCCAAACCGTAATCTAGCTAAATATGACGAATAATGTCTTACCCTTATCGTGTTTTTAACGTTGTTTTTGTTTGATGCGTCAATTTAAAAAAATGAAAAATGAATTCTAAAAATGTTATTAAATTAAGCCAAACCGTAATCTAGCTAAATATGACGAATAATGTCTTACCCTTATCGCGTTTTTAACGTTGTTGTTGTTTGATGCGTCAATTTTAAAAAATGAAAAATGAATTCTAAAAATGTTATTAAATTAAGCCAAACCGTAATCTAGCTAAATATGACGAATAATGTCTTACCCTTATCGTGTTTTTAACATTGTATTTGTTTGATGCGTCAATTATTTTAAATGAAAAATGAATTCTAAAAATGTTATTAAATTAAGCCAAACCGTAATCTAGCTAAATATGACGAATAATGTCTTACCCTTATCGTGTTTTTAACTTTGTTGTTGTTTGATGCGTCAATTTTTAAAAATGAAAAATGAATTCTAAAAATGTTATTAAATTAAGCCAAACCGTAATCTAGCTAAATATGACGAATAATGTCTTACCCTTATCGCGTTTTTACCGTTGTTGTTGTTTGATGCCTCAATTTGTTTGAATGAAAAATGAATTCTAAAAATGTTATTAAATTAAGCCAAACCGTAATCTAGCTAAATATGACGAATAATGTCTTACCCTTATCGTGTTTTTAACGTTGTTGTTGTTTGATGCGTCAATTTGTTTAAATAAAAAATGAATTCTAAAAATGTTATTAAATTAAGCCAAACCGTAATCTAGTTAAATATGACGAATAATGTCTTACCCTTATCGTGTTTTTAACGTTGTTGTTGTTTGATGCGTCAATTTGTTTAAATGAAAAATGAATTCTGAAAATGTTATTAAATTAAGCCAAACCGTAATCTAGCTAAATATGACGAATAATGTCTTACCCTTATCGTGTTTTTAACGTTGTTGTTGTTTGATGGGTCAATTTGTTTAAATGAAAAATGAATTCTAAAAATGTTATTAAATTAAGCCAAACCGTAATCTAGCTAAATATGACGAATAATGTCTTACCCTTATCGTGTTTTAACGTTGTTGTTGTTTGATATGTCAATTTGTTTAAATAAAAAATGAATTCTGAAAATGTTATTAAATTAAGCCAAACCGTAATCTAGCTAAATATGACGAATAATGTCTTACCCTTATCGTGTTTTTAACGTTGTTGTTGTTTGATGCGTCAATTTAAAAAAATGAAAAATGAATTCTAAAAATGTTATTAAATTAAGCCAAACCGTAATCTAGCTAAATATGACGAATAATGTCTTACCCTTATCGTGTTTTTAACGTTGTTGTTGTTTGATGCGTCAATTTAAAAAAATGAAAAATGAATTCTAAAAATGTTATTAAATTAAGCCAAACCGTAATCTAGCTAAATATGACGAATAATGTCTTACCCTTATCGTGTTTTTAACGTTGTATTTGTTTGATGCGTCAATTATTTTAAATGAAAAATGAATTCTAAAAATGTTATTAAATTAAGCCTAACCGTAATCTAGCTAAATATGACGAATAATGTCTTACCCTTATCGTGTTTTTAACGTTGTTGTTGTTTGATGCGTCAATTTAAAAAAATGAAAAATGAATTCTAAAAATGTTATTAAATTAAGCCAAACCGTAATCTAGCTAAATATGACGAATAATGTCTTACCCTTATCGTGTTTTTAACGTTGTATTTGTTTGATGCGTCAATTTGTTTAAATGAAAAATGAATTCTAAAAATGTTATTAAATTAAGCCAAACCGTAATCTAGCTAAATATGACGAATAATGTCTTACCCTTATCGTGTTTTTAACGTTGTTTTTGTTTGATGCGTCAATTTAAAAAAATGAAAAATGAATTCTAAAAATGTTATTAAATTAAGCCAAACCGTAATCTAGCTAAATATGACGAATAATGACTTACCCGTATCGTGTTTTTAACGTTGTTGTTGTTTGATGTGTCAATTTGTTTAAATGAAAAATGAATTCCAAAAATGTTATTAAATTAAGCCAAACCGTAATCTAGCTAAATATGACGTATAATGTCTTACCCTTATCGTGTTTTACGTTGTTGTTGTTAGATGCGTCAATTTGTTTAAATGAAAAATGAATTCTAAAAATGTTATTAAATTAAGCCAAACCGTAATCTAGCTAAATATGACGAATAATGACTTACCCGTATCGCGTTTTTAACGTTGTTGTTGTTTGATGCGTCAATTTGTTTAAATGAAAAATGAATTCTAAAAATGTTATTAAATTAAGCCAAACCGTAATCTAGCTAAATATGACGAATAATGTCTTACCCTTATCGTGTTTTTAACGTTGTTGTTGTTTCATGCGTCAATTTGTTTAAATGAAAAAATGAATTCTAAAAATGTTATTAAATTAAGCCAAACCGTAATCTAGCTAAATATGACGAATAATGTCTTACTCTTATCGTGTTTTTAACGTTGTTGTTGTTAGATGCGTCAATTTATTTAAATGAAAAATGAATTCTAAAAATGGTGTTAAATTAAGCCAAACCGTAATCTAGCTAAATATGACGAATAATGTCTTACCCTTATCGTGTTTTAACGTTGTTGTTGTTTGATGTGTCAATTTGTTTAAATAAAAAATGAATTCTGAAAATGTTATTAAATTAAGCCAAACCGTAATCTAGCTAAATATGACGAATAATGTCTTACCCTTATCGTGTTTTTAACGTTGTTGTTGTTTGATGCGTCAATTTTTAAAAATGAAAAATGAATTCTAAAAATGTTATTAAATTAAGCCAAACCGTAATCTAGCTAAATATGACGAATAATGTCTTACCCTTATCGCGTTTTTAACGTTGTTGTTGTTTCATGCGTCAATTTGTTTGAATGAAAAATGAATTCTAAAAATGTTATTAAATTAAGCCAAACCGTAATCTAGTTAAATATGACGAATAATTTCTTACCCTTATCGTGTTTTTAACGTTGTTGTTGTTTGATGCGTCAATTTAAAAAAATGAAAAATGAATTCTAAAAATGTTATTAAATTAAGCCAAACCGTAATCTAGCTAAATATGACGAATAATGTCTTACCCTTATCGTGTTTTTAACGTTGTATTTGTTTGATGCGTCAATTTGTTTAAATGAAAAATGAATTCTAAAAATGTTATTAAATTAAGCCAAACCGTAATCTAGCTAAATATGACGAATAATGTCTTACCCTTATCGTGTTTTTAACGTTGTTGTTGTTTGATGCGTCAATTTTAAAAAATGAAAAATGAATTCTAAAAATGTTATTAAATTAAGCCAAACCGTAATCTAGCTAAATATGACGAATAATGTCTTACCCTTATCGCGTTTTTAACGTTGTTGTTGTTTCATGCGTCAATTTGTTTGAATGAAAAATGAATTCTAAAAATGTTATTAAATTAAGCCAAACCGTAATCTAGTTAAATATGACGAATAATTTCTTACCCTTATCGTGTTTTTAACGTTGTTGTTGTTTGATGCGTCAATTTAAAAAAATGAAAAATGAATTCTAAAAATGTTATTAAATTAAGCCAAACCGTAATCTAGCTAAATATGACGAATAATGTCTTACCCTTATCGTGTTTTTAACGTTGTTTTTGTTTGATGCGTCAATTTAAAAAAATGAAAAATGAATTCTAAAAATGTTATTAAATTAAGCCAAACCGTAATCTAGCTAAATATGACGAATAATGACTTACCCGTATCGTGTTTTTAACGTTGTTGTTGTTTGATGTGTCAATTTGTTTAAATGAAAAATGAATTCCAAAAATGTTATTAAATTAAGCCAAACCGTAATCTAGCTAAATATGACGTATAATGTCTTACCCTTATCGTGTTTTTACGTTGTTGTTGTTAGATGCGTCAATTTGTTTAAATGAAAAATGAATTCTAAAAATGTTATTAAATTAAGCCAAACCGTAATCTAGCTAAATATGACGAATAATGACTTACCCGTATCGCGTTTTTAACGTTGTTGTTGTTTGATGCGTCAATTTGTTTAAATGAAAAATGAATTCTAAAAATGTTATTAAATTAAGCCAAACCGTAATCTAGCTAAATATGACGAATAATGTCTTACCCTTATCGTGGTTTTAACGTTGTTGTTGTTTCATGCGTCAATTTGTTTAAATAAAAAAATGAATTCTAAAAATGTTATTAAATTAAGCCAAACCGTAATCTAGCTAAATATGACGAATAATGTCTTACCCTTATCGTGTTTTTAACGTTGTGGTTGTTAGATGCGTCAATTTATTTAAATGAAAAATGAATTCTAAAAATGTTATTAAATTAAGCCAAACCGTAATCTAGCTAAATATGACGAATAATGTCTTACCCTTATCGCGTTTTTAACGTTGTTGTTGTTTCATGCGTCAATTTGTTTGAATGAAAAAATTAATTCTAAAAATGTTATTAAATTAAGCCAAACCGTAATCTAGCTAAATATGACGAATAATGTCTTACCCTTATCGTGTTTTAACGTTGTTGTTGTTTGATGTGTCAATTTGTTTAAATGAAAAATGAATTCTGAAAATGTTATTAAATTAAGCCAAACCGTAATTTAGCTAAATATGACGAATAATGTCTTACCCTTATCGTGTTTTTAACGTTGTTGTTGTTTCATGCGTCAATTTGTTTAAATGAAAAAATGAATTCTAAAAATGTTATTAAATTAAGCCAAACCGTAATCTAGCTAAATATGACGAATAATGTCTTACTCTTATCGTGTTTTTAACGTTGTTGTTGTTAGATGCGTCAATTTATTTAAATGAAAAATGAATTCTAAAAATGTTATTAAATTAAGCCAAACCGTAATCTAGCTAAATATGACGAATAATGTCTTACCCTTATCGTGTTTTTAACGTTGTTGTTGTTTCATGCGTCAATTTGTTTAAATGAAAAAATTAATTCTAAAAATGTTATTAAATTAAGCCAAACCGTAATCTAGCTAAATATGACGAATAATGTCTTACCCTTATCGTGTTTTTAACGTTGTTGTTGTTAGATGCGTCAATTTATTTAAATGAAAAATGAATTCTAAAAATGTTATTAAATTAAGCCAAACCGTAATCTAGCTAAATATGACGAATAATGTCTTACCCTTATCGTGTTTTTAACGTTGTTGTTGTTAGATGCGTCAATTTATTTAAATGAAAAATGAATTCTAAAAATGTTATTAAATTAAGCCAAACCGTAATCTAGCTAAATATGACGAATAATGTCTTACCCTTATCGTGTTTTTAACGTTGTTGTGGTTTCATGCGTCAATTTGTTTAAATGAAAAAATGAATTCTAAAAATGTTATTAAATTAAGCCAAACCGTAATCTAGCTAAATATGACGAATAATGACTTACCCGTATCGTGTTTTTAACGTTGTTGTTGTTAGATGCGTCAATTTATTTAAATGAAAAATGAATTCTAAAAATGTTATTAAATTAAGCCAAACCGTAATCTAGCTAAATATGACGAATAATGTCTTACCCTTATCGTGTTTTTAACGTTGTTGTTGTTTCATGCGTCAATTTGTTTAAATGAAAAAATGAATTCTAAAAATGTTATTAAATTAAGCCAAACCGTAATCTAGCTAAATATGACGAATAATGTCTTACCCTTATCGTGTTTTTAACGTTGTTGTTGTTAGATGCGTCAATTTGTTTAAATGAAAAATGAATTCGAAAAATGTTATTAGATTAAGCCAAACCGTAATCTAGCTAAATATGACGAATAATGTCTTACCCTTATCGTGTTTTTAACGTTGTTGTTGTTTCATGCGTCAATTTGTTTAAATGAAAAAATGAATTCTAAAAATTTTATTAAATTAAGCCAAACCGTAATCTAGCTAAATATGACGAATAATGTCTTACCCTTATCGTGTTTTAAACGTTGTTGTTGTTTGATTCGTCAGTTTGTTTAAATGAAAAAATGAATTCTAAAAATGTTATTAAATTAAGCCAAACCGTAATCTAGCTAAATATGACGAATAATGTCTTACCCTTATCGTGTTTTTAACGTTGTTTTTGTTTGATGCGTCAATTTAAAAAAATGAAAAATGAATTCTAAAAATGTTATTAAATTAAGCCAAACCGTAATCTAGCTAAATATGACGAATAATGACTTACCCGTATCGTGTTTTTAACGTTGTTGTTGTTTGATGTGTCAATTTGTTTAAATGAAAAATGAATTCCAAAAATGTTATTAAATTAAGCCAAACCGTAATCTAGCTAAATATGACGTATAATGTCTTACCCTTATCGTGTTTTTACGTTGTTGTTGTTAGATGCGTCAATTTGTTTAAATGAAAAATGAATTCTAAAAATGTTATTAAATTAAGCCAAACCGTAATCTAGCTAAATATGACGAATAATGACTTACCCGTATCGCGTTTTTAACGTTGTTGTTGTTTGATGCGTCAATTTGTTTAAATGAAAAATGAATTCTAAAAATGTTATTAAATTAAGCCAAACCGTAATCTAGCTAAATATGACGAATAATGTCTTACCCTTATCGTGGTTTTAACGTTGTTGTTGTTTCATGCGTCAATTTGTTTAAATAAAAAAATGAATTCTAAAAATGTTATTAAATTAAGCCAAACCGTAATCTAGCTAAATATGACGAATAATGTCTTACCCTTATCGTGTTTTTAACGTTGTGGTTGTTAGATGCGTCAATTTATTTAAATGAAAAATGAATTCTAAAAATGTTATTAAATTAAGCCAAACCGTAATCTAGCTAAATATGACGAATAATGTCTTACCCTTATCGTGTTTTTAACGTTGTTGTTGTTTCATGCGTCAATTTGTTTAAATGAAAAAATGAATTCTAAAAATGTTATTAAATTAAGCCAAACCGTAATCTAGCTAAATATGACGAATAATGTCTTACTCTTATCGTGTTTTTAACGTTGTTGTTGTTAGATGCGTCAATTTATTTAAATGAAAAATGAATTCTAAAAATGTTATTAAATTAAGCCAAACCGTAATCTAGCTAAATATGACGAATAATGTCTTACCCTTATCGCGTTTTTAACGTTGTTGTTGTTTCATGCGTCAATTTGTTTGAATGAAAAAATTAATTCTAAAAATGTTATTAAATTAAGCCAAACCGTAATCTAGCTAAATATGACGAATAATGTCTTACCCTTATCGTGTTTTAACGTTGTTGTTGTTTGATGTGTCAATTTGTTTAAATGAAAAATGAATTCTGAAAATGTTATTAAATTAAGCCAAACCGTAATCTAGCTAAATATGACGAATAATGTCTTACCCTTATCGTGTTTTTAACGTTGTTGTTGTTTCATGCGTCAATTTGTTTAAATGAAAAAATGAATTCTAAAAATGTTATTAAATTAAGCCAAACCGTAATCTAGCTAAATATGACGAATAATGTCTTACTCTTATCGTGTTTTTAACGTTGTTGTTGTTAGATGCGTCAATTTATTTAAATGAAAAATGAATTCTAAAAATGTTATTAAATTAAGCCAAACCGTAATCTAGCTAAATATGACGAATAATGTCTTACCCTTATCGTGTTTTTAACGTTGTTGTTGTTTCATGCGTCAATTTGTTTAAATGAAAAAATTAATTCTAAACATGTTATTAAATTAAGCCAAACCGTAATCTAGCTAAATATGACGAATAATGTCTTACCCTTATCGTGTTTTTAACGTTGTTGTTGTTAGATGCGTCAATTTATTTAAATGAAAAATGAATTCTAAAAATGTTATTAAATTAAGCCAAACCGTAATCTAGCTAAATATGACGAATAATGTCTTACCCTTATCGTGTTTTTAACGTTGTTGTTGTTAGATGCGTCAATTTATTTAAATGAAAAATGAATTCTAAAAATGTTATTAAATTAAGCCAAACCGTAATCTAGCTAAATATGACGAATAATGTCTTACCCTTATCGCGTTTTTAACGTTGTTGTTGTTTCATGCGTCAATTTGTTTGAATGAAAAAATTAATTCTAAAAATGTTATTAAATTAAGCCAAACCGTAATCTAGCTAAATATGACGAATAATGTCTTACCCTTATCGTGTTTTAACGTTGTTGTTGTTTGATGTGTCAATTTGTTTAAATGAAAAATGAATTCTGAAAATGTTATTAAATTAAGCCAAACCGTAATCTAGCTAAATATGACGAATAATGTCTTACCCTTATCGTGTTTTTAACGTTGTTGTTGTTTCATGCGTCAATTTGTTTAAATGAAAAAATGAATTCTAAAAATGTTATTAAATTAAGCCAAACCGTAATCTAGCTAAATATGACGAATAATGTCTTACTCTTATCGTGTTTTTAACGTTGTTGTTGTTAGATGCGTCAATTTATTTAAATGAAAAATGAATTCTAAAAATGTTATTAAATTAAGCCAAACCGTAATCTAGCTAAATATGACGAATAATGTCTTACCCTTATCGTGTTTTTAACGTTGTTGTTGTTTCATGCGTCAATTTGTTTAAATGAAAAAATTAATTCTAAACATGTTATTAAATTAAGCCAAACCGTAATCTAGCTAAATATGACGAATAATGTCTTACCCTTATCGTGTTTTTAACGTTGTTGTTGTTAGATGCGTCAATTTATTTAAATGAAAAATGAATTCTAAAAATGTTATTAAATTAAGCCAAACCGTAATCTAGCTAAATATGACGAATAATGTCTTACCCTTATCGTGTTTTTAACGTTGTTGTTGTTAGATGCGTCAATTTATTTAAATGAAAAATGAATTCTAAAAATGTTATTAAATTAAGCCAAACCGTAATCTAGCTAAATATGACGAATAATGTCTTACCCTTATCGTGTTTTTAACGTTGTTGTGGTTTCATGCGTCAATTTGTTTAAATGAAAAAATGAATTCTAAAAATGTTATTAAATTAAGCCAAACCGTAATCTAGCTAAATATGACGAATAATGACTTACCCGTATCGTGTTTTTAACGTTGTTGTTGTTAGATGCGTCAATTTATTTAAATGAAAAATGAATTCTAAAAATGTTATTAAATTAAGCCAAACCGTAATCTAGCTAAATATGACGAATAATGTCTTACCCTTATCGTGTTTTTAACGTTGTTGTTGTTTCATGCGTCAATTTGTTTAAATGAAAAAATGAATTCTAAAAATGTTATTAAATTAAGCCAAACCGTAATCTAGCTAAATATGACGAATAATGTCTTACTCTTATCGTGTTTTTAACGTTGTTGTTGTTAGATGCGTCAATTTATTTAAATGAAAAATGAATTCTAAAAATGTTATTAAATTAAGCCAAACCGTAATCTAGCTAAATATGACGAATAATGTCTTACCCTTATCGTGTTTTTAACGTTGTTGTTGTTTCATGCGTCAATTTGTTTAAATGAAAAAATTAATTCTAAACATGTTATTAAATTAAGCCAAACCGTAATCTAGCTAAATATGACGAATAATGTCTTACCCTTATCGTGTTTTTAACGTTGTTGTTGTTAGATGCGTCAATTTATTTAAATGAAAAATGAATTCTAAAAATGTTATTAAATTAAGCCAAACCGTAATCTAGCTAAATATGACGAATAATGTCTTACCCTTATCGTGTTTTTAACGTTGTTGTTGTTAGATGCGTCAATTTATTTAAATGAAAAATGAATTCTAAAAATGTTATTAAATTAAGCCAAACCGTAATCTAGCTAAATATGACGAATAATGTCTTACCCTTATCGTGTTTTTAACGTTGTTGTGGTTTCATGCGTCAATTTGTTTAAATGAAAAAATGAATTCTAAAAATGTTATTAAATTAAGCCAAACCGTAATCTAGCTAAATATGACGAATAATGACTTACCCGTATCGTGTTTTTAACGTTGTTGTTGTTAGATGCGTCAATTTATTTAAATGAAAAATGAATTCTAAAAATGTTATTAAATTAAGCCAAACCGTAATCTAGCTAAATATGACGAATAATGTCTTACCCTTATCGTGTTTTTAACGTTGTTGTTGTTTCATGCGTCAATTTGTTTAAATGAAAAAATGAATTCTAAAAATGTTATTAAATTAAGCCAAACCGTAATCTAGCTAAATATGACGAATAATGTCTTACCCTTATCGTGTTTTTAACGTTGTTGTTGTTAGATGCGTCAATTTGTTTAAATGAAAAATGAATTCGAAAAATGTTATTAGATTAAGCCAAACCGTAATCTAGCTAAATATGACGAATAATGTCTTACCCTTATCGTGTTTTTAACGTTGTTGTTGTTTCATGCGTCAATTTGTTTAAATGAAAAAATGAATTCTAAAAATTTTATTAAATTAAGCCAAACCGTAATCTAGCTAAATATGACGAATAATGTCTTACCCTTATCGTGTTTTTAACGTTGTTGTTGTTTGATTCGTCAGTTTGTTTAAATGAAAAAATGAATTCTAAAAATGTTATTAAATTAAGCCAAACCGTAATCTAGCTAAATATGACGAATAATGTCTTACTCTTATCGTGTTTTAACGTTGTTGTTGTTTGATGCGTCAATTTGTGTAAATGAAAAATGAATTCTAAAAATGTTATTAAATTAAGCCAAACCGTAATCTAGCTAAATATGACGAATAATGTCTTTCCCTTATCGTGTTTTTAACGTTGTTGTTGTTTGATGCGTCAATTTGTGTAAATGAAAAATGAATTCTAAAAATGTTATTAAATTAAGCCAAACCGTAATCTAGCTAAATATGACGAATAATGTCTTACCCTTATCGTGTTTTTAACGTTGTTGTTGTTGATTTATGCGTCAATTTGTTTAAATTAAACATGAATTCTAAAAATGTTATTAAATTTAGCCAAACCGTAATCTAGCTAAATATTACGAATAATGTCTTACCCTTATCGTGTTTTTCACGTTGTTGTTGTTGTTGTTTGATGCGTCAATTTTTAAAAATGAAAAATGAATTCTAAAAATGTTATTAAATTAAGCCAAACCGTAATCTAGCTAAATATGACGAATAATGTCTTACCCTTATCGTGTTTTTAACGTTGTTGTTGTTAGATGCGTCAATTTATTTAAATGAAAAATGAATTCTAAAAATGTTATTAAATTAAGCCAAACCGTAATCTAGCTAAATATGACGAATAATGTCTTACCCTTATCGTGTTTTTAACGTTGTTGTTGTTTGATTCGTCAGTTTGTTTAAATAAAAAATGAATTCTAAAAATGTTATTAAATTAAGCCAAACCGTAATCTAGCTAAATATGACGAATAATGTCTTACCCTTATCGTGTTTTTAACGTTGTTGTTGTTTGATGCGTCAATTTGTTTAAATGAAAAAGGAATTCTAAAAATGTTATTAAATTAAGCCAAACCGTAATCTAGCTAAATATGACGAATAATGTCTTACCCTTATCGTGTTTTTAACGTTGTTGTTGTTTGATGCGTCAATTTAAAAAAATGAAAAATGAATTCTAAAAATGTTATTAAATTAAGCCAAACCGTAATCTAGCTAAATATGACGAATAATGTCTTACCCTTATCGTGTTTTTAACGTTGTTGTTGTTTGATGCGTCAGTTTGTTTAAATTAAAAATGAATTCTAAAAATGTTATTAAATTAAGCCAAACCGTAATCTAGCTAAATATGACGAATAATGTCTTACCCTTATCGTGTTTTTAACGTTGTTGTTGTTGTTGTTTGATGCGTCAATTTGTTTAAATGAAAAATGAATTCTAAAAATGTTATTAAATTA
>OY744528.1:62315551-62450551 GCA_963556195.1 Sepiola atlantica
TTTGATCCATTATTCAATGTTATTAAGAAATATCATGTAAATTGTCTTGTGTACATTTCTTACAGTAATACTAGTTATGAAAAAGGTTGATACTCCAAGTAATGTAAGTATAGCAAAAAAGAAAATATGTAATAGAATGACACATGTTCTTACATTCACAAGCTTTACGTTGGATCTGGTGGATAATAGAGTCTATTTCTGAATATGAAGACAACTTGAAGAAATGGGTGCAACTTGGAGCCGATGCGACTCTAAGCATTTCCCAATTTCTGACTCTGCCAATACCAATGGTGAAGATTATGATTTTGTCGTCTTTTAGTTTATTAGCGGCGTTAATAGTCGACCCCACATTATTCGAATATCCATCGGTGATCAAGACAACTACTTTAGGCACATTGGGACGATCACTTGTAAAGGTTGTCGATGCCAAATTGAGGGCTGCAGCTGTGTTTGTGCCACCACCAGTGTATTGAATCGTGTCAATTTTCTGTTTCATGGACATTACGTTGTTATATTGATCTAAAGAAATAGAAACTTCAGTTCCGCTCGCATAACGAATGACAGCAACACGAGCAAAATCGGAACCAATCTCCAAACCTCCGACCACATCTTTTAGGAAGCTGAGCGTTTTCTTGAAGTTGCGTTGTCCAACACTGCCGGATGCGTCAATTGCAAAAATCAGATCCATTTTGGGGTAAAAGCAAGCTAAAAAGATATAAAGAAGAAAAATTATTTGAAGCAAACATATTTTCTTATTCTGTGTTATAATTAGAAGAAACATTTATTTATAAATAGGAAAAATAATCCACCCTCATTCTGGTTTTTAATCATGTCTCTAATTTTTTCATCGTTTGAGAAATGTAGAATTTTCTCAAACATTTTTAGAAATGTATAGTGTTTTCACTTATTTTAGAAATGTAGAGTGTTCTCAATTTTCAAATATCTAGTGTTCTCAATTATTTTAGAAATGGATAGGGTTCTCAATTTTAAAATGTAGAATGTTCTCAATCATTTTAGAAATGTATAGTGCTTTCAATCATTTTAGAAATGTGTTGTCAATCTTGACGCAAACAGGCTCATTTAGCTATTTTTATTTTCATTTTTTGATTTGTAGATGAAAAGAGAAGGATGAACCTTTTTTTAAATTACATTTCCAACCTCTTTCTATGTATCGAACTCCCAATTCAAATTAATTTCGCTAAATGTGTTCGATTTACGCTAAATTAACGTGGAAACTGAACCCCCTCCGAAAAATTAAAAAATGATAATATGAACATTTGCTGCTTAATGCTGTAATCAACAGAGAAGCAGTTTTGTTGTAATGTATTCCACAACTGGAAAGTTCTTGGCAATTCCGCTTGACGCTAGGCACATAGAGGCAAAAAGGAAAGTTCTTTTCAGTTGTTGTATGAAGACGAGTTTTTGCTGTGAATGTCTTACAAAAATGCGCTAGAGATTGGAGCTCAGTCGAGCATCTTCCATGAAAAAAAACAACGATGTTGCAAGTATCCTATTAGCCCGGCTACGCTGAAATACTAGCTGAGTTATCCGTATGTGCCGGTACTTTTAAATATTCCCCTTCTGCACATCCATTTTTAATTGTAACAAGTCGCGCATGCGTGGCCCCCCTCTGTATGTGACTCGATGTGGCGAGTGTAAAATGCAATCAATTTGGGCAATTTGGGGCATTTTTGACCCCCATTTTACCCCCTGGGGGCGTGAACCAGAATTTTTCTGAGGTCAAGGATGCTTATTTTATATCCAGAACAATTGCCTCTACATTTTGGCCAAGTTTCAGAAAAATTGAATAGATGGATCAAACGTTATGGGAGAAAAGGGTAATTTTTTACCATTTTGGGGGCTTTTGACCCCCTGGGGGCGCGAACCAGATTTTTTTCAATGTCAGCAATACTTATTTTCTATTAGGAACAATTGCCTCCACATTTTGGCCAAGTTTAAGAGAAACTGAATGGATGGATGAAAAGTTATGCTGCAAAAAAATCATTTTTTGCCATTTCGGGGCCTTTTGACCCCCTGCAAAATTTCAGAGAAATTCAATGGACGGACGGACGGACAGACGTCAAAACATAAGTAAAGTGAATCCGTATGCTGATGCACGACGCTGTTTTTACCGGCTTAATTCTGTTGTTCACATTGAACGCCCGCGTGAAGGTTGCCAATATTCATATATAAAAGTGGTTCTATGAAGCCATCTGGATTCGAACTTGGCACATCCAGCTAGTTAATCAGCGTCGTTATCCACTTCACCACTGCCTTCTACGTTGTTATAAATGTAATTAAAAAACTTCTTGTTAACTAGTCAACATTTGATGAGAATAAAAGCAATGCTATCTACATTCTTATCACTTTCGATGAATGAAGCTGTTAAATTGACTGCCCTTTTTGGCTAGGAACAAAGTGTAGTATCTGTTCTTATGCTACACTTTATCTTTAGTATCCTCGGTCAGTGAAGGAGAAACCATTCTAGACTGAGGTAATTTTTATTTTTGTTCCAATCAAGAGAACACTTTTTGAAGGAACCGCGTGTCTAACTCTGTCCTTGTGTGGAGACAGGTAAATAGGGACACACTGAGTTAAATATATATCGAAAACAGGGGTGGGGAGTATTTAAAAAGTTTATTTGTTTCTAATCATATGAAAAATAACTTATTTGCTAATAAGAAAAAGAAAAAATGATCTGCTTTAATCTTGATTGGTTCTAAAGTACAGGGCCCATTGTTTAGATGCCATGACGCGGAGGATGCTGTGTTGCTATAAAAAAACCTCAGCTTACTATGATTTATAAAATTAATGGGGTTTGAAGTTCGCAGTAAGGGAAAGTTTGAAAAGCGGATATATATTTTCGTTTTGATGTGTTATGTATTGCTTGTTATTAGATTCCGGTGTGATACTGGATACATCGGTAAAAAGCAGCCATCATTCGAAGATAAGATTTAACCAGAATATCCGTTATACAAAGTTAGCTAATAAAATCTCTTTGCTTTACACGGCCACGTGTGTTGTGCTATTGATGCTAGACTTGGTGTTTTCCATACGCAACGGTAGACAACCCCATCAGTTTTCTTATGTCCTAATGTTACACCAAGTTAATTCCTAAGTAAACATACTTTTTCTCTTATCCCCCTTTTTTCTCATCTCCAATATTATTTTTTCATTCTCCATTCCCCTCACTCTTTTAAATCTGAAATTCTTTTAAAAGGTATTTTAAAGGTTTCTATATAATTTTAAAAATATATATCTATTTAATTTATAAGTTGTAAACCTTTAGCTCCAGTAATTTATGTCGAAAATTACCTTTAATTTTCATATTTTTTAAAACCCCAGATAAGAAAACCGTTTACATGAAAATACTTTTCCAGCTAATTCCAACGAATGTATCCCAACTCCTTTAAAATAGCAACAGACTTGTTGGTTGTTTTGATTGGTTTACATCACCTATGTTTCTCGCAAACTGTGGGTAGCTTACTACCTTCCTCTCTTCCGCATTCTACCCATCACTCCCACCCGTCTCCTTGTCCCTTCATAGACCGTTTCTTTCTCTGTTATACCATCCTGCCATCTGGTTAATGGCACTGCTGTATTCTGAGATTAGAAAAAAAGAATGACATTATGATGTCTTTAGATTCATCGCCAAACTTTGAAGAGCCCAGTAATGCAAAAGTAATTATTGTATGATATGTGTTACAAACAGTTACCATATATATATATATATATATATATATATATATATATATATATATATATATATATATATATATATATATATATCAATATCAATGCTGTCATATCTAGGGAGTGCCTGTTGTAGTTTGTATACAAAACAGACTTCGCAATATTATTATTTTTATAAAGTGAATATTGCCCAGATCATTATTTAACATTCATTATTTAACATCAAATGTTAAAATAAACATTATTATTAAAAGTGATTATTGTCCAAGCCTAATTATTATTATTACAACGTGAACATTCTTCAGGCCTAAGCTTAATGGTTCTTAAGTATTTATTTATTTATTTATTCATAGATTACAATTACTATTCTATTTCTCTTATGTCTATTTTATAATTTTATTTTATTTGTTTGTTTGGTGATATCATAATATAATCCAAGAACTAAACTCATCACAGCAATTCTAAAGTAAATAAATGAATGAAACGGGTCGATTAGAAAACACACATTATCCTAATAAACATAGTTGTTGATAACTTCACGAGCTGAAAATACAGACAACGTATATGTAATAATAAACAAAATTAAAAACAGAACATCAATTATATCACCAAACAAACAAATAATGATCGGTTTATAAAACAAAAGAAACTTTATATCTATGCACTCCTTAAATGTCAAAATTTACAACAAAAAAATAAAAATAATATGCCAATGTTACACACCGTGTTGCCTAGAATATATATTCCAAAATTCATAATGATCGATTCATTAGTTAAGGTGATTACCCTGCACACACACACACACACACACACACACACACACACACACACACACACACACACATATATATATATATATATATATATATATATATATATTTGTGTTATAATGGAATAATTCCAGGAGGAAATCCGGGTATGAGAGCTCAATGTGGTAAACAGAGCAAGAATAACATAAAATATAATAACACGAAATTACATAATTATCGATGCAATAATTTATTTCAACCTTGTGGTTTTATCAAGCATCCAATCCAGATAATTACATTTTTGAGTCTCAAAAATGTAATTATCTGGATTGGATGCTTGATAAAACCACAAGGTTGAAATAAATTATTGCATCGATAATTATGCAATTTCGTGTTATTATATTTTATGTTATATATATATATATATATATATATATATATATATATATATATATATATATATATATATATATATATATATGTCCAGGCAGTCTCACTTATTTTGGATTCGTCTGAATTCGTTCAATCTATATTTCTAGTCGTTTTTACGTAGTGCTATTTTCTTTCAACTTACCTGTGGCTATCTGAGTTTGTATCCGCATTCTATTTTTCTTAATATTTCAACTGTTTTCGTCAATTTATATGATGTAAATCCTATTAATTCCAATATCGCTATTTCATGTTTTTCGGAACTGCTTTCAGTATTTCTATAATTATTAGTATTATAATGTTATCTGCTCATAAGGCGAACTCTTCTATTTGATAAGTTTTGGGAAACATCTTAAGAACCTGTGCGTTCGTATAATTAAGCCGACAATTACACTTTTACAAATTATTTCCTTTCTAGTTTTTAGTTCATATTTCTAGTACACCATTTACTTACCTGGTTTAAGAGTTGCTTTGTCCAAGAATTCGTTCGAATGTTTCTTAGATATGATTTTGCTCCAGTACCAAGCTTGTGAGCTTTTAGAGGCTGAGATGTACACCAGATAAGTTCGTAAGTAGGTACGCATTACTAAAGCTGATTTCAATGGAACATCCATGTCTTTGTATGTTAATATTTTCATATCAATGTTGAAGACCCTTAAAACAGCATTGCAATAACTGCGAACATATGCCCGGCAATACAATTTCAACATGTTCAACATATTCGGCTGTATCTGAAAAAGAAAGGTAAACATGAAAAATACAGAAACATGCTTTATATTTATTTTCTGTATAATGTTTTCCATGGAGAAACAATATGTCCAATTGTGAATTAAATCCGAACAATATACACAATCTCAGTACTATTTTATAACAATGAATGATTCTTCACTGGCTTCCATTCTTATATTTTGACCTCGTCTATGATTCGGAATTATTTAACTCGTGGAAGTTTTATTCTTTAATGAAGGTTCATGAAAGGAATATTTAAAAAAACTTAGTTCACCCCAAAGAAGGCAAGTTGCCACTGTAGACGTAAGGGGCTACTGAGAATTAGGGTGACCATTCTGGGGTTCATCCTAAATTGGGAGCTGTGCAGCGAGATACTTGTTCACATTAGTTTTAAATTTCTTCATGTCGGTACAGTCGGAGAAACAAGGAGCAGGGAGAGAGTTCCAAAGGCCGCCAGCTCGAGGAAAGAAGCTATTAGAGTAGAAGACTATCCGGCATCTGGGGACTTCCACAGTGAATGGATGAGATGTAACTGATTGTCGGGTTGGTTGAGTGTATTTACGTCGAGGGGACACTAGAGTAGCATGATCATCGGAGCACATTCCATTGAAGTACTTGTAAAACAAGCGCAAGGATGCAACATTGTGAAAATGGGGCAGGGGATGGAGCTTGGTGGATAGTAAGGCACCTATTAGATTATATACTCTTTTTTGGACCTTGTTAAGAGGTTGAGACTGGTGGATGGTGCACCAGTCCAGATGTGACAACAATACCCCATGCATGGGTAGATGGTGGCTGTGTAGAGATATAGGATACTGTCAGGTAAATATAAACAACATTTTGCCAATATAAAAAATATATTTTCTCTAATCAAACCCAGAAAAACCGTTTTATTTACTACTGCAGTTTCAAAAATTAGTTTGTTGTCGCTTATCCTCCAATTGCATAGATTTACCATTTATATTAAACTAGCGGGGCTACCCGGCGTTGCTCGCGGTCATAAAAACATATACTTGAAAAAAGATCGCGTGTGTAACATCTTTATATTCAAACTTCTATGTCCCCCCTCTCTCTATAGCCGTCTCTTTATCTTTCTACCTTTCTCTTCCCTGGTCGCCCCATTTCACCGCTACTTTCTAATTTTGCCTTTTGCGAAAGCTGTTTCTTCCCCACCATTTCTCCTACGTTGCCCAGGGCAATAGTATGACATATTTCTATAAAAAGTAACCCCTCTATCTGCGCCTTCTATAAAGGTACTTATCTCCGCCCCGGTGTTCATACTATATACGTACCTATCGCCGCCCCAGTGCACATACTATATACGTACCTATAGCCGCCCCAGTGCAGATACTATTTAAGTACCTATCGCCGCCCCGGTGTGAATGCTAAATAGTACCTATCGTTGCCCCGGTGTGAATGCTAAATACATACCTATTGCGCCCTGGTGTGCATGCTACATAAGTACCTATCGCTGCCCTAGTGCGAATACTAAATACATACCTATTGCGCCCCGGTGTGCATGCTACATAAGTACCTATCGCTGCCCGAGTGCGAATAATTAATATGTACATATTGCCGCCCTGGTGCGAATGCTAAATACGTACCTATAGCCGCCATTGTGCGAATGCTAAATACGTACCTTTCGCCGTTCCGGTGCACGTGATATATACGTACCTATCGCCGACCCGGTGCGCGTGCTATATATGTACTGATCGCCGCCGCAGAGCGCATGCTATGTACGTACTTATTGCTGCCCATGTGTACATGCTATATACGTAGCTATCGCCACCCCTGAATTCTGAATACGTACCTATCGCCGCCCCGGTGTGGAAGCTAAATACGTACATATCGCCGCCCCGGTGCGAATGCTAAATACATACCTATCGCCGCCCCGGTGTGAATTCTAAATACGTACCTATCGCCGCCCCGGTGTGAATTCTAAATACGTATCTATCGCCGCCCCGGTGCGGCAGCTAAATACGTACATACTGCCACCCCGGTGCGAATGCTAAATACATACCTATCGCTGCCCCGGTGTGAATGCTAAATACATACCTATCGCCGCCCCGGTGTGAATGCTAAATACGTACCTATCGCCGCCTCGGTGTGAATTTTAAATACGTACCTTTCGCCGACCCGTGCGCGTGCTATATACGATCCTATCGCCGCCCCGGTGCGCATGCTATATATGAACCGATCGCTGCCCCAGTGCGCATGCTAAATACATACCTATCACTGCCTCGGTGCGCATACTATATACGTACTTATTGCCGCCCATGTGCAAATGCTATATAAGTACCTATCGCCACCGCTGAATGCTAAATAAGTACCTATCGCCGCCCCGGTGTGGAAGCTAAATACGTACATATTGCCGCCCCGGTGCGAATGCTAAATACATACCTATCGCCGCCCCGGTGTGAATTCTAAATACGTACCTATCGCCGCCCCGGTGTGAATTCTAAATACGTACCTATCGCTGCCCCGGTGCGGAAGCTAAATACGTACATACTGCCACCTCATTGCGAATACTAAATACATACCTATCGCTGCCCCGGTGTGAATGCTAAATACATACCTATCGCCGCCCGGTGTGAATGCTAAATACGTACCTATCGCCGCCACGGTGTGAATTTTAAATACGTACCTTTAGCCGCCTCATTGCGCGCGCTATATACGTACCTATCGCCGCCCCGGTGCGCGTGCTATATATGAACCGATCGCTGCCCGAGTGCGCATGCTAAATACATACCTATCACTGCCCCGATGCGCATACTATATACGTACTTATTGCCGCCCATGTGCACATGCTATATAAGTCCCTATCGCCACCGCTGAATGCTAAATAATTACCTATCTCCGCCCAGGGGTGAATGCTAAATACGTACATATTGCCGCCCCGGTGTGCATACACCATATGTACCTATCACTGCCCCAGTGCGAATACTAAATATGTACATATCGCCGCCCCGGTGCAATTGCAGAATACGTACCTATCGCAACCCCGGTGCGAATGCTAAATACGTACCTATCACCGCCCCGGTGTGAATTCTAAATACGTACCTATGGCCTCCCTGGTGCGAATGCTAAATAGGTACCTATCGCCGCCCCGGTGCAAATGGTAAATACGTTTATATCGCCACTAAAAATTTCCACGACCCCCAATCTCTCCATGCCCCCCAACTTTTTTTTACTCTCGCCCAACCCTGAGTAATATTTTTAGTTCAAAAAATTAAAAAAATTTGGCCCGACCCCTAAAAAGTTTGTCGTTACCTCTAAACATTTCCCCGAGCCCCCAATCTCTCCAGAACCCCCCCAACTTTTTTTTTATTCTCTCCCAACCCTGAGAAATATTTTTAGTTAAAAAAATAAAAAAACAAAAAATATTTGGCCCGACCTATAAAAAGTTTGTCTAGACCCCTAAAAAATTTGGCCTGACCCCCTAAAATTTTCCCCGACCCCCTAATCTCTCCAGCCCCACCCCCAACTTTTTTTTCTGTGTCCCACAACCCTGAGAAATATTTTAAGTTAAAAAAAAAAAAAAAAAAAATTTGGGCCGACAACTAAAATTTTTTGCCTGACCCCTAAAATTGTCCCAAACCCCCTAATCTCTCCAGCCCCCCCTCCAACTTTTTTTCACTCTCCCACAACCCTGAGAAATATTTTAACTTCAAAAAAAGAAAAAAGAAAAAATTTAGCCTGACCCCTAAAAAATTTGGCCTGACCCCTACAATTTTCCCCGACCCCCTAATCTCTCCAGCCCCCCCAAACTTTTTTTTTTCAGTGTCCCACAACCCTGAGAAATATTTTAAGTTCAAAAAAAAAAAAAAAAAAAATTTGGGCCTGACCCCTAAAAAATTTGGCCTGACCCCTAAAATTTCCCCCGACCCCCTAATCTCTCCAGCCCCCCCAACTTTTTTTTCAGTATCCCACAACCCTGAGAAATATTTTATGTTAAATAAAAAATTAAAAAATTTAGCCTGACCCCTAAAAAATTTGGCCTGCCCCTAAAATTTTCCCCGACCCCCTAATCTCTCCAGCCCCCCAACTTTTTTTTTCAGTGTCCCACAACCCTGAGAAATATTTTAAGTTCAAAAAAAAAAAAAAAGATGTTGCCTGACCCCTAAAAAATTTTGCCTGACCACTAAATTTTCCCCCGAACCCCTAATCTCTCCAGCCCCCCGAACTTTTTTTCAGTGTCCCACAACCATGAGAAATATTTTAAGTTAAAAAAAAAAAAAGAAATTTAGCCTGACCCCTAAAAACTTAGGCCTGACCCCTAAAATTTTCCCTGACCCCTAATTACTCCAACCCCCCTGAACTTTTTTCAGTGTCCCACAACCCTGAGAAATATTTTATGTTAAAAAAAAACAAAACAAAAAAAATTTGGCCTGACCCCTAAAAAATTTGGCCTGACCCCTAAAATTTCCCCCGACTCCCTAATCTCTTTATTATAGATACAAATAAATGCACATTAGCCTTTATTATAGATGCAAATAAATGCACATTTGTCTTTATTATAGATACAAATAAATGCACATTGGTCTTTATTATAGATACAAATAAATGCACATTGATCTTTATTATAGATACAAATAAATGCACATTGGTCTTTATTATAGATACAAATAAATGCACATTGGTCTTTATTATAGATGCAAATAAATGCAAATTGGTCTTTATTATAGATGCAAATAAATGCACATTGGTCTTTATTATAGATACAAATAAATGCACATTGGTCTTTATTATAGATACAGATAAATGCACATTGGTCTTTATTATAGATACAGATAAATGTACATTGGTCTTTATTATAGATACAGATAAATGCACATTGGTCTTTATTATAGATACAAATAAATGCACATTGGTCTTTATTATATATACAGATAAATGCACATTGGTCTTTATTATAGATACACATAAATGCACATTGGTCTTTATTATAGATACAGATAAATGCACATTGGTCTTTATTATAGATACAAATAAATGCACATTGGTCTTTATTATAGATACAAATAAATGCACATTGGTCTTTATTATAGATACAAATAAATGCACATTGGCCTTTATTATAGATACAAATAAATGCACATTGGTCTTTATTATAGATACAAATAAATGCACATTGGCCTTTATTATAGATACAAATTAATGCACATTGCTCTTTATTATAGATACAAATAAATGCACATTGGCCTTTATTATAGATACAGGTAAATGCACATTGGCCTTTATTATAGATACAAATAAATGCACATTGGCCTTTATTATAGATACAAATAAATGCACATTGGCCTTTATTATAGATACAAATAAATGCACATTGGTCTTTATTATAGATACAAATAAATGCACATTGGTCTTTATTATAGATACAAATAAATGAACATTGGTCTTTATTATAGATACAAATAAATGCACATTGGCCTTTATTATAGATACAAATAAATGCACATTGGTCTTTATTATAGATACAAATAAATGCACATTGGTCTTTATTATAGATACAAATAAATGCACATTGGTTTTTATTATAGATACAAATAAATGCACATTGGCCTTTATTATAGATACAAATAAATGCACATTGGTCTTTATTATAGATACAAATAAATGCACATTGGCCTTTATTATAGATACAAATAAATGCACATTGGTTTTTATTATAGATACAAATAAATGCACATTTATCTTTATTATAGATTTGCTTAATATCCCCTCCAAGAAAAAATTTGGCCTGAGGCGCTCACACCGGCGAATGCTGGCACTCTCTCCTCGCAACAGATACTACACTATCTCCACCCTCTCAAAAAGGTGTGAGCGCCGGCGAATGCCGACCCTCCCTCCCCCCCCCCCAATTTGGCCTGAGGGGCTCATCTGGCGAATACCGATACCCCCCTCCCCCAAATTTCGCCTGAGGCGCTCACACCGGCGAATGCCGTCACCCCCCCAATTTGGCATGAAAGGAGGAGGTAATGCCTATCATGATAACGGAAGGGAGGGGAGGAATATTAGCGTCTATTAAAAGGTTGTAGTGTGAGTGAATTTCTTCCCGCCACTTTGCACTATTTTTCAAATTATCTGCCACTCTCTGACGTCATGATGACCTGATATAACCGGACACAATTTAGAGCAAGACCGGGTACATCCGGCAAGGGATTATGGGACAGATGCGGATGTGATTGAGCAACCCTTGTTTCACTACACACTCTTAACGTAGGATTTCTTATGTTGTTATTGATGCATCCGGACAGAAGTTATTGGATGATCTGATACAACCGGACACAATTAAGGGCAAGACCGGGTACATCCGGAAAGGGATTATGGGATGTTTACAGTGACTCTGCATTTTTATCGGATTAGTACATAAATACATTAGATTATTTCGAATTTACTACATATTAACGTTGAAAAAGTCGTGTAAAATACGAAAAAACTGCTACCTTTTGTCGGAAAGTGGTCCGGTTGACTGTCAGCGAGTGAATCGTTTTTCGCGATTTTTAGATATTTTACATCCGGGATGTGTGCGGTCCTGTAGATGTCAACTTTTTGACATATCGTCGCATAGTTTTTGAGGAGATACTGGACATACAAACACACAAACAAACAGACAACTGCCCTTTATATAAGAGACTAGCAGGGGTACCCGGCGTTGTCCGGGGCTCTCCCTCCTCCTCCCCGCAAGCAAAATAGGATATTGAGTACTTTTCTCCCGGACAACGCCGAGTATTTAGAAAATCAAGATGGCCTCCAGAGCACTACTAAAATAACTCTTACTGATCCCCCCTCCTTTTCATCTGCACAATAGTCCGAAGAGAAACACTACAGTAGCTCTATCTAGGACATTTAGCACTTTTCTCCCGGACAACGCCGAAGCCTCTGGGTCCTAAATTGACGAAGCCCTCCTCCCCGGTGCTGGGTCCTATACTGTAGAAGCGCCCCGGTGGCTATACTGCAGAAGCACCCCCCGTCCCTGTACTGCAGAAGCCTCTGGATCCTATACTATAGAAGCACCCCCGGTGCCTATACTGCATAAGCACCAATGGTCCCTATTCTGTAGAAGCATTTGGGTCCTATATTGTAGAAGCACCCCCGGTGCTGGGTCCAATACTGTAGACGCACCCTGGTCCCTATACTGCATAAGCACCCATGGTCCCTATTCTGCAGAAGCATCCGGGTCTTATATTGTAGAAGCACCCCTGGTTCCTATACTGCAGAAGCCCTTCGGTCCTATATTGTAGAAGCGCCCCACCCCCATCCCCAAAGAACTATTTTTATTTTAAAAGATATAAGTTTAGGTTGCTAGGTGCGGATGTGATTGAGCAACCCTTGTTTCACTGTTATTGATACATCCGGACAGAAGTTATGGAATGACTTGATACAACCGGACAGTGCATGTTTATCAAGTTGTTACATGAATACATTGGCTTATTTCAAAATCACCAGTAAATAACATTGAAAAAGTTTCAAAAAACCAGACCCGCCCCCGAAAACTGGCCCCGTTGACCCCCGGGGACATTTTTTTTTTTTTTTGTAATTTTGAGATATTATGCTCCCAGGTGTTGTCCGGTCCTAAAGATGTCAACTTGTTGACAGTTTGCCGAGTAGTTTTTGAGGAGTAGCTGGACATACAAACAGACAGACAGACATACAGACAACTGCCCTTTATATAATAGACTAGCAGGGGTACCCGGCGTTGCCCGGGGCTCTCCCTCCTCCTCCTCTCGGCAAGCAAAATAGGATATTGAGCACTTTTCTCCCGGACAACGCCGAGTATTTAGAAAATCAAGATGGCCTCCAGAGCACTACTAAAATCACTCTTACTGATCCCCCCTCCTTTTCATCTGCACAATAGTCCGAAAAGAAACACTACAGTAGCTCAATCTAGGACATTTAGCACTTTTCTCCCGGACAACGCCGAAGCCTCTGGGTCCTAAATTGACGAAGCCCCCCCCCCGGTGCTGGGTCCTATACTGTAGAAGCACCCCCAGTGCTGGGTCCTATACTGTAGAAGTGCCCCGGTGGCTATACTGCAGAAGCACCACCCCGTCCCTGTACTGCAGAAACCTCTGGATCCTATACTGTAGAAGCACCTACGGTGCCTATACTGCATAAACACTGATGGTCCCTATTCTGTAGAAGCATTTGGGTCTCATATTGTAGAAGCACCCCCGGTGCTGGGTCCTATGCTGTAGAAGCAATCCTGGTCCCTATACTTTAGAAGCACCCCTGGTCCCTATACTGCATAAGCACCCATGGTCCATATTCTGCAGAAGCACCCGGGTCCTATATTGTAGAAGCACCCCCGGTGCTGGGTCCTATACTGTAGACGCACCCCTGGTCCCTATACTGTAGAAGCAGCCCTGGTCCCTATACTGCATAAGCACCCATGGTCCCTATTCTGCAGAAGCCTCCGGGTCTTATATTGTAGAAGCACCCCTGGTTCCTATACTGCAGAAGCCCTTGGGTCCTATCCGTAGAAGCGCCTACCCCCCTGGTGCCTATACTGCAGAAGAACCCCCCGCCTAGGTCCATATTCTTCAGAAGCCTCCGGGTCCTATATTGTATGAGCACCCCCGCAGGATGAAGATGTTGATAATTCTGTTCTCTTCACCACCCCCCACCCCACCCGCGTCCCAAACATTCTCCCCCCTCCCCCCAAAGAACTATTTGTATTTTAAAAGATATAAGTTTAGGTTGCTAGGTGCGGATGTAATTGAGCAACCCTTGTTTCACTGTTATTGATACATCCGGACTGAAGTTATAGGATGACTAGATACAACCGGACAGTGCATTTTTATCAAGTTGTTACATGAATACATTGGCTCATTTCAAAATCACCAGTAAATAACATTGAAAAGTTTCAAGACAACAGACCCGCTCCTGAAAACTGGCCCTGTTGACCCCCGGAGACATTTTTTTTTTTGTAATTTTGAGATATTATGCTCCCAGGTGTTGTCCGGTCCTAAAGATGTCAACTTGTTGACAGTTTGCCGAGTAGTTTTTGAGGAGTAGCTGGACATACAAACAAACAGACAGACATACAGACAACTGCCCTTTATATAATAGACTAGCGGGGCTACCCGGCGTTGCTCGGGGGCATAAAAACATATAATTGAAGAAAAATCGCGTGTGTAACATCTTTATATTCAAACTTCTATTTCTCCCCCTCCTCTATAGCCGTCTCTTTATCTTTCTACCTTTCTCTTCCCTGGTCGCCCCATTTATCTGCTACTTTCTAATTTTGCCTTTTGTGAAAGCTGCTTCTTCCCTACCATTTCTCCTACGTTGCCCAGGGCAATAGTATGACATATTTCTATAAAAAGTACTACATCTATTTGCGCTTTCTATATAAGTACTTATCTCCGCCCCGGTGTTCATACTATATACATATCTATCACCACCCCGGTGCACATACAATATATGTACCTATCGCCGCCCCGGGGCAGATACTATATGAGTACCTATTGCCGCCCCAGTATGCATACTACATAAGTACGTATCGCTGCCCCGGTGCAAATGCTACATACGTACATATCGCCACCCCAGTGCAGATGCTGCATACATACCTATCGCCGCCCCGTTGCAAATGCTACATATGTACCTATCGCCGCCCCGGTGCAAATGCTAAATACGTCCCTATAGCCGACCTTATACGAATGCTAAATATGTACTTATCGCCGCCCCGGTGCGTGTGCTAAATACATACCTATTGCCGCCCTGGTGTGTGTGCTATATACGTACTGATCGATGGCCCGGAGCGCATGCTAAATAATTACCTATCACGCCCTTGTGCGCATTCTATATACATATTTACTGCCATCCCTGTGCGCATGCTATATAGTACCTATCGCCATTTCTATGCACTACTATACACGTACCTATTGCCACCTCGGTGCACATACTATATATATACCTATCCCGCCCCAGTGCGCATACTATATTCGTACATATCGCCGCCCCGGTGTTCATACTTTATACTTACCTACGAAATATTTTAAGTTAAAAAAAACAAAACAATTTCGCCCGACCCCCTAAAAAGTTTGGCCCGACCCCTACAATTTTCCTCGACCCCTAATATCTCAAGCCGCACCACCCAATTTTGTTTTACTCTCCCCCAACTCTGAGAAATATTTTGAGTTCAAAACAAAAAAAAAACAAAAACATTTGGCCTGACCCCTAAAAAGTTCGGCCTTACCCCTAAAATCTTCCCTGATCCCTCAATTTCTTCAGCCCCCTAATTTTTCACTCTGCCCCAACCCTGAGAAATATTTTGACTTCAAAACAAAAAAAACAAAAAAAAATTTGGCCTGACCCCTAAAAAGTTCGGCCTGACCCCTAAAATTTTCCCCGACCCCTCAATCTCTCCAGCCCCCTAATTTTTCACTTTCCCCCAACCCTGAGAAATATTTTGACTTCAAAAAAAAAAAAAAAAAAAAAATTTGGCCTGACCCCTAAAAAGTTCGGCCTGACCCCTAAAATTTTCCCCGACCCCTCAATCTCTCCAGCCCCCTAATTTTTCACTCTCCCCAACCCTGAGAAATATTTTGACTTCAAATCAAAAAAAAAGAAAAAGATTTGGCCTGACCCCTAAAAAGTTACGCCTGACCCCTAAAATTATCCTCGACCCCTCAATCTCTCCAGCCCCCTTAATTTTTCACTCAACCCCAACCATAAGAAATATTTTGACTTCAAAACAAAAAAAAAAAAAAAAAATTTGGCCTGACCCCTAAAAAGTTCGGCTTGACCCCTAAAATTGTCCTCGACCCCTCAATCTCTCCAGCCCCTCTAATTTTTCACTCTCCCCCAACCCTGAGAAATATTTTGACTTCAAATCAAAAAAAAAGAAAAAGATTTGGCCTGACCCCTAAAAAGTTACGCCTGACCCCTAAAATTATCCTTACCCCTCAATCTCTCCAGCCCCCTTTATTTTTCACTCAACCCCAACCATGAGAAATATTTTGACTTCAAAACAAAAAAAACAAAAAAAAATTTGGCCTGACCCTTAAAAAGTTCGGCTTGACACCTAAAATTGTCCCCGACCCCTCAATCTCTCCAGCCCCCTAATTTTTCACTCTCCCCCAACCCTGAGAAATATTTTGAGTTCTAAACAAAAAAACAAAAAAATTTGGCCTGACCCCTAAAAAGTTCGGCCTGACCCCTAAAATTTTCTCCGACCCCTCAATCTCTCCAGCCCCCTAATTTTTCACTCTCCCCCAACCCTGAGAAATATTTTGACTTCGAAACAAAAAAAAAAAGAAAAAGATTGGGCCTGACCCCTAAAAAGTTACGCCTGACCCCTAAAATTTTCCCTGATCACTACATTTCTCCAGCCCCCTAATTTTTCACTCTCCCCCAACCCTGAGAAATATTTTGAGTTCAAAACAAAAAAACAAAAAAAATTGGCCTGACCCCTAAAAAGTTCGGCCTGACCCCTAAAATTTTCCCCGACCCCTCAATCTCTCCAGCCCCCTAATTTTTCACTCAACCCCAATCCTAAGAAATATTTTGACTTCAAAACAAAAAAAAAAAAAAAAAATTTGGCCTGACCCCTAAAAAGTTACGCCTGACCCCTAAAATTTTCCCCGACCCCTCAATCTCTCCAGCCCCCTGATTTTTCACTCTCCCCCAACCATGAGAAATAATTTGAGTTCAAAAGAAAAAAAACAAAAAAATTTGGCCTGACCCCTAAAAAGTTCGGCCTGACCCCTAAAATTTTCCCCGACCCTTCAATCTCTCCAGCCCCCTAATTTTTCACTCTCCCCAACCCTGAGAAATATTTTGACTTCCTATCAAAAAAAAAGAAAAAGATTTGGCCTGACCCCTAAAAAGTTACGCCTGACCCCATAAATTATCCTCGACCCCTCAATCTCTCCAGCCCCCTTAATTTTTCACTCAACCCCAACCATAAGAAGTATTTTGAGTTCAAAACAAAAAAAAAAGAAAAAAATTTGGCCTGACCCCTAAAAAGTTCGGCTTGACCCCATAAATTGTCCCCGACCCCTAAATTTCTCCAGCCCCCTAATTTTTCACTCTCCCCCAACCCTAAGAAATATTTTGAGTTCAAAACAAAAAAAAACAACAACATTTGGCTTGACCCCTAAAAAGTTACGCCTGACCCCTAAAATTTTCCACGACTCCTCAATCTCTCCAGCCCCCTAATTTTTCACTCTCCCCAACCCTAAGAAATATTTTGACTTCAAAACAAAAAAAAAAGAAAAAAATTTGGCCTGACCCCTAAAAAGTTCGGCCTGACCCCTTAAAATTTCCCCGACCCCTCATTCTCTCCAGCCCCCCCATCCCAACTAATTTTTAACTCTCCCCCAACCATGAGAAATATTTTGAGTTCAAAAAAAAAAAAAAAAATGGCCTGACCCCTAAAAAGTACAACCTGACCCCTAAAATTTTCCCCGACCCCTGAACTACTCCAAGCCCCCCCAACTTAAAAAAAAAACGTGAGTTATCGCTCTTCCTTAGCTATCCTGTAACAGCATTCCTGGGGGGACCGTTATACTTTAGAAGCACCAATATTTGTAGGGACCATTATAATTTAGAAGCACTAACATTCCTGGGGTGAGACGGTTATACTTCAGAAGCACCAATATTTCTAAGGACCATTATATTATAGAATCACCAACATTCCTGGCGGGCCGTGATACTTTAGAAGCACCACCCCAGGTCCCTATAGTAGAGAAGCACCCCTGGTCCCTATACTGGAGAAGCACCCATTGTCCCTATTCTGCAGAAGCCTCCGGTTTCTAAAATGTAGAAGCACCCCTGGTGCTGGGTCTTATACTGTAGAAGCACCCCTGGTCCCTATACTGGAGAAGCACCCACGGTTCTTTTTTCTGCAGTAGCCGCTATGTTCTAATATTTTAGAAGCACCCCCGGTACTGGGTCCTATACTGTAGAAGCACCTCTGGTCCCTATACTGTAGAAGCACCTCTGGTCCCTATACTGTAGAAGCACCATTGTCCCTATTCTGTAGAAGCCTCCGGGTTCTATATGGTAGAAGCACCCCCGGTTCTGGGTCCTATACTGTAGAAGCACCCATGGTCCCTATTCTGCAGAAGCCTCCGGGTCCTATATTGTAGAAGCACCCCCGGTTCTGGGTCTTTTTTATACATATATAGAGTGGTTATGACCCAACGGGTCACTGGTAACATGTACGGGTTAAATTCTTTTTTTCTTTTTTTATACATATATAGAGTGATTATGACCCAACGGGTCACTGTAAACGTGTACTTGTTAAATTCTTCTTTTTTTTCTTTTTTTATACATATATAGAGTGGTTATGACTCAACGGGTCACTGTAAACGTGTACTTGTTAAATTATTCTTTTTTATACATATATAGAGTGGTTCTGACCCAACGTGTACTTGTCAAATTCCTCTTTTTTTCTTGTTTCATCACTATAAAATATAATGAAAAATAACTGAAAAGCCTCTCCCCCCCCCACGATGAAATATGCCCCATGGACCCCTAAGAGGTGGGTTTATAGATTCGGGAATACACTCATCATCTTACTCTGTGAATTTTACATAAGAATACACTTTTATATGTTATGTATAAAAATATGTTGAAGTAAAATAAGTTTTGAAGAGAAAAACAAATTCAAAACCTATAACGATGACGTCATATACCTATTACTGTGACGTCACGTGCACAAGAATAAGTTGGTTGAAAACAAAATTATTATTACATAATTACATTGGCTGATTTCCAAATTACTACTGAATAACATTAGAAAAAGTTTTAAAGAAGCAGACCCGCTGCCGAAGACTGGCCCCGTTGACCCCCAGCAACATGTTTTTTTGTTGTAATTTTGAGATATTATGATCCCAGGTGTTGTACGGTGCTGAAGATATCAACTTTTTGACATGTCGCCGCATAGTTTTTGAGGAGAAGCTGGACATACAGACAAACAGACAAACAGACAAACAGACAGACAAGTGTCCTTTATAGAGGAGAAGAAGAAGATAATGCTTATTTAAAATTCCAATGACCAAAATTCAGTCTTTATTATATCATTTATTTTTGCGATAGCAGAATGGACGATTGTCTTACAATTTTTTCTCTATCTCTGTCTCTGTCTCTCTCTCTGTCTGTCTGTCTGTCTGTCTGTCTGTCTGTCTGTCTCTCTCTCTCTCTCTCTCTCTCTCTCTCTATATATATATATATATATATATATATATATATATCGCTGTGTAAGATCGACGAATGGAAATATTAAAACATCAATTAGAATTAAAATAACCAATAGTTTTTCTCTCTGCCTGAAGCCGGTATCCAAATCTAAATGAGTAACTACATATATTTGGGGAAACATTTCTGTATATTAATTATTTGTAATTACGGACTGTGGCACAATGAGTAAAGTTAAATTAATTAGTGGAATAATTAATTTAAGTACAATCGTTTTTAAATCGGCAATGTTGAAACATTGCCCAAATATTGTTGTCAAACCAAGAATGTTGCAAGACAGAAGAACTCATAGCAGCTTGCTATAGTGTAATAATTGACAGCGTTGGTCGATAAAATGATATAATGAAATTATATATTTTATTATTCAGTCATTTGTTGGGTCCAAGACAATTAAGACATCACCAAGACAACACGTTCTCTGGCAAAAACAATAAATGCAAACCAGACACTTAACCAAAAGGTTGGACCAGCGGCGTCAATATGCAGTTTTGTGGGCGCCGAGCTATTGATAAAGCAACTGGTTGGAACTCATGCGATAATCGTGCCCCCCCTCCCTCCGAAGATTCAACCTCGGGATATATTCAGGGCATAACAGTAATGTAAGAATATAATATAATAATAATCAGTAAAATAATAATCCATAATAATGGATAATAATAATAATATAATAATATAATAATTATAATAATATATAATAATGATAATAATATATAATATATATATATAATATATAATATAATATATATAATATAATATATATAATATATAATATATAAAATATATAAATATATAATTATATAAATATATAAATATAAATAAATATATATATATAAATATATATATATACAGGGTGTTTCAAAAGTCTTGGGAACATTACGAATGCGTATATCTCATGAACTATTCCAGGTAGAAAAATGAAACTGGTGCCATTTTAAAGCTTGCTTAATCAAGTTTTTGGTCATACTAATGATTTTCGTGTTATCTTTCCAGGTGCAGTAATGGCGTTCTCTAAACAAGACAAGGCATTTTGCGTCCTCCAATTTGCAATGACTGAATCGTGGACATGTGTTCAGCGTGCATTTCGCAGGAAATTTAAAAAAGAAGCCCCTGAAAGGAAATCCATTGTCAGATGGCATGCTAAATTTGTGAAAGATGGGTGTTTGTGCCCAAGTAAGCGAACAGGTCGCCCTTCAACTTCAGAAGATGCAGCTGAGCAAGTTCGGACAGCCTTTCAGCGGAGCCCCCGTAAATCAGTGAGAAGAGCCAGCAGGGAACTTCAGCTTGCTCCAGCAACTGTCTGGCGTGTCTTAAGGAAACGACTGCAAATGGTACCTTACAAGCTCAAGTTGGTCCAAAAGTTGAAGGACACTGATAAGCCACTTCGCCGTGACTTTTGCATTGCAATGCAAGAGAAATTGGAAGATAACGGCTTTGATGACTGGCTTGTTTTTAGCGATGAGGCGACCTTCCATCTGAATGGCAAAGTTAACAAGCATAACACTCGCATATGGGGTACTGAGAATCCTCATGAACTTCTTGAGCACGAGCGAGATTCACCAAAAGTGAACGTGTTTTGTGCAATTTCCAAGAAAGGTGTCTATGGACCGTTCTTCTTTGAAGAGGCAACTATCACTGGTGAATCCTATCTCAACATGCTGGAAGACTGGTTAATGGCTCAGTTGGAACAAGCAAAATCTGATGACTTCATTTTTCAACAAGGCTGCCTGGTAGATGGATTGGGAGATCTGGGCGAGGTGATGACGTTCTCATGCCCTGGCCTCCTAGGTCTCCAGATCTTACCCCGTGTGACTTTTTCCTTTGGGGCTTTGTCAAGCAACAAGTCTATGTGCCGCCGCTTCCAAGAGATATTGACGAACTAAAGGCTCGAGTAACGGCAGTTGTGGGAACCATTGACGTCAAGATGCTGGAACGCGTTTGGCAGGAAATGGATTATCGACTAGATGTCTGCCGTGTGACGAATGGTGCTCATATTGAGCAACTTTGAAGATTCCCCACAAAACTTGAAACTTTAACCTTTCCAACGGTACCAATTTCATTTTTCAACTCCTAATAGTTTTTGAGTTATTAAAAATCGTTATGTTCCCAAGACTTTTGAAACACCCTGATTGATATATATAATATATATATATATATAAATATTAATATATAAATATATAAATATATAATATATAAAATATAATATATATATATATATATATATATATATATATATATATATATATATATATATATATATATTCATATACTATATATAATATAATAATATATATATAATAATAATATATATATATAATAATATAATAATATAATAATAATAATATAATAAAAATAATACTCCATTATAATGGATAATAATTATGGATGATGATGATGATGATGATACTACTACTACTACTACTACTACTACTACTACTACTACTACTACTACTACTACTCCTACTACTACTACTACTACTATCCATAATAGTAAAATAATAATCCGTACAAATAATAATCCATAAAAAATAATGACATAATAATAGTAATTCAGGATATAATAGTAATTCTAGACCGAATTTAGTTAGTACCGAGTCACACCGAATACGACACTGAGTGCTTCCCTGGGACGCGAACTTGTCGACACAACGATCAGGCCACAGACACACGAAAGACAAAGTAAACAAACAACCCCCAAAAGTTTTAAGCTGCTCGTCCCTTTAATTAAGTCTTTATTTCGACCCCCGAAGAATAGCGACCGTATACAAGAGTAATTAAATTGCATTTTTGCGAACATTTTATAGTTTTGTTTTCTTAACTTTTACTTTGTTACTGTCATTATTGACGACATGTATACCATAGTAAATCGAGTACTTGTGTATATCTGTGATTATATGGTTTGTCTCTATGGCATACTTAGGGAGACCAAAATATGGATGAGATCGGAGATCCTTATAAATAAAAAGGGTGAACTGCTACTAAAATGAAGGCCATTATTATTACCAGAAGGTGAATAAAAAGTATAGACTTCTACTAACAATAATGTTTTAATTATTGTCGAGATTGTGTATACTAGTAAAAAACAAGGTTGAACTCCTACTAAAAATAATGTTTTAATTATTGACGGAATGTGTATACTAGTAAATAAAAAGGGTGAACCCCTACAAAAATAATGCTTTAATTATTGACGGAATGTGTATACTAGTAAAAAAAGGTTGGACTTCTACTGAAAATAATGTTTTAATTATTGACGGAATGTGTATACTAGTAAAAAAAGGTTGGACTTCTACTGAAAATAATGTTTTAATTATTGACGGAATGTGTATACTGGTAAAAAACAAAGTGGAACTCCTACTAAAAATAATGTTTTAATTATTGACGAAATGTGTACACTAGTAAAAAAAAGGTTGAACTCCTACTAAAAATAATGTTTTAATTATTGACGGAATGTGTATACTAGTAAAAAAAGGTTGGACTTCTACTGAAAACAATGCTTTAATTATTGACGGAGTGTGTATACTAGTAAAAAAAGGTTGGGCTTCTACTGAAAATAATGCTTTAATTATTGACGGAATGTGTATACTAGTAAAAAAAGGTTGGACTTCTACTGAAAATAATGCTTTAATTATTGACGGAATGTGTATACTAGTAAAAAATGGTTGGACTTCTACTGAAAATAATGCTTTAATTATTGACGGAATGTGTATACTAGTAAAAAAAGGTTGGACTTCTACTGAAAATAATGCTTTAATTATTGACGGAATGTGTATACTAGTAAAAAAAGGTTGGACTTCTACTGAAAACAATGCTTTAATTATTGACGGAGTGTGTATACTAGTAAAAAAAGGTTGGACTTCTACTGAAAATAATGCTTTAATTATTGACGGAATGTGTATACTAGTAAAAAAAGGTTGGACTTCTACTGAAAATAATGCTTTAATTATTGACGGAATGTGTATACTAGTAAAAAATGGTTGGACTTCTACTGAAAATAATGCTTTAATTATTGACGGAATGTGTATACTAGTAAAAAAAGGTTGGACTTCTACTGAAAATAATGCTTTAATTATTGACGGAATGTGTATACTAGTAAAAAAAGGTTGGACTTCTACTGAAAATAATGCTTTAATTATTGACGGAATGTGTATACTAGTAAAAAAAGGTTGGGCTTCTACTGAAAATAATGCTTTAATTATTGACGGAATGTGTATACTAGTAAAAAAAGGTTGGACTTCTACTGAAAATAATGCTTTAATTATTGACGGAATGTGTATACTAGTAAAAAAAGGTTGGACTTCTACTGAAAATAATGCTTTAATTATTGACGGAATGTGTATACTAGTAAAAAAAGGTTGGACTTCTACTGAAAATAATGCTTTAATTATTGACGGAATGTGTATACTAGTAAAAAAAGGTTGGGCTTCTACTGAAAATAATGTTTTAATTATTGACGGAATGTGTATACTAGTAAAAAAAGGTTGGACTTCTACTGAAAATAATGCTTTAATTATTGACGGAATGTGTATACTAGTAAAAAAAGGTTGGGCTTCTACTGAAAATAATGCTTTAATTATTGACGGAATGTGTATACTAGTAAAAAAAGGTTGGACTTCTACTGAAAATAATGCTTTAATTATTGACGGAATGTGTATACTAGTAAAAAAAGGTTGGACTTCTACTGAAAATAATGCTTTAATTATTGACGGAATGTGTATACTAGTAAAAAAAGGTTGGACTTCTACTGAAAATAATGCTTTAATTATTGACGGAATGTGTATACTAGTAAAAAAAGGTTGGACTTCTACTGAAAATAATGCTTTAATTATTGACGGAATGTGTATACTAGTAAAAAAAGGTTGGACTTCTACTGAAAATAATGCTTTAATTATTGACGGAATGTGTATACTAGTAAAAAAAGGTTGGACTTCTACTGAAAATAATGCTTTAATTATTGACGGAATGTGTATACTAGTAAAAAAAGGTTGGACTTCTACTGAAAATAATGCTTTAATTATTGACGGAATGTGTATACTAGTAAAAAAAGGTTGGACTTCTACTGAAAATAATGCTTTAATTATTGACGGAATGTGTATACTAGTAAAAAAAGGTTGGACTTCTACTGAAAATAATGCTTTAATTATTGACGGAATGTGTATACTAGTAAAAAAAGGTTGGACTTCTACTGAAAATAATGCTTTAATTATTGACGGAATGTGTATACTAGTAAAAAAAGGTTGGGCTTCTACTGAAAATAATGCTTTAATTATTGACGGAATGTGTATACTAGTAAAAAAAGGTTGGACTTCTACTGAAAATAATGCTTTAATTATTGACGGAATGTGTATACTAGTAAAAAAAGGTTGGGCTTCTACTGAAAATAATGCTTTAATTATTGACGGAATGTGTATACTAGTAAAAAAAGGTTGGACTTCTACTGAAAATAATGCTTTAATTATTGACGGAATGTGTATACTAGTAAAAAAAGGTTGGGCTTCTACTGAAAATAATGCTTTAATTATTGACGGAATGTGTATACTAGTAAAAAAAGGTTGGACTTCTACTGAAAATAATGCTTTAATTATTGACGGAATGTGTATACTAGTAAAAAAAGGTGGGACTTCTACTGAAAATAATGCTTTAATTATTGACGGAATGTGTATACTAGTAAAAAAAGGTTGGACTTCTACTGAAAATAATGCTTTAATTATTGACGGAATGTGTATACTAGTAAAAAAAGGTTGGACTTCTACTGAAAATAATGCTTTAATTATTGACGGAATGTGTATACTAGTAAAAAAAGGTTGGACTTCTACTGAAAATAATGCTTTAATTATTGACGGAATGTGTATACTAGTAAAAAAAGGTTGGGCTTCTACTGAAAATAATGCTTTAATTATTGACGGAATGTGTATACTAGTAAAAAAAGGTTGGACTTCTACTGAAAATAATGCTTTAATTATTGACGGAATGTGTATACTAGTAAAAAAAGGTTGGGCTTCTACTGAAAATAATGCTTTAATTATTGACGGAATGTGTATACTAGTAAAAAAAGGTTGGGCTTCTACTGAAAATAATGCTTTAATTATTGACGGAATGTATATACTAGTAAAAAAAGGTTGGGCTTCTACTGAAAATAATGCTTTAATTATTGACGGAATGTGTATACTAGTAAAAAAAGGTTGGACTTCTACTGAAAATAATGCTTTAATTATTGACGGAATGTGTATACTAGTAAAAAAAGGTTGGGCTTCTACTGAAAATAATGCTTTAATTATTGACGGAATGTGTATACTAGTAAAAAAAGGTTGGGCTTCTACTAAAAATAATGCTTTAATTATTGACGGAATGTGTATACTAGTAAAAAAAGGTTGGGCTTCTACTGAAAATAATGCTTTAATTATTGACGGAATGTGTATACTAGTAAAAAAAGGTTGGACTTCTACTGAAAATAATGCTTTAATTATTGACGGAATGTGTATACTAGTAAAAAAAGGTTGGGCTTCTACTAAAAATAATGCTTTAATTATTGACGGAATGTGTATACTAGTAAAAAAAGGTTGGGCTTCTACTAAAAATAATGCTTTAATTATTGACGGAATGTGTATACTAGTAAAAAAAGGTTGGACTTCTACTGAAAATAATGCTTTAATTATTGACGGAATGTGTATACTAGTAAAAAAAGGTTGGGCTTCTACTGAAAATAATGCTTTAATTATTGACGGAATGTGTATACTAGTAAAAAAAGGTTGGGCTTCTACTGAAAATAATGCTTTAATTATTGACGGAATGTGTATACTAGTAAAAAAAGGTTGGACTTCTACTGAAAATAATGCTTTAATTATTGACGGAATGTGTATACTAGTAAAAAAAGGTTGGACTTCTACTGAAAATAATGCTTTAATTATTGACGGAATGTGTATACTAGTAAAAAAAGGTTGGGCTTCTACTGAAAATAATGCTTTAATTATTGACGGAATGTGTATACTAGTAAAAAAAGGTTGGACTTCTACTGAAAATAATGCTTTAATTATTGACGGAATGTGTATACTAGTAAAAAAAGGTTGGACTTCTACTGAAAATAATGCTTTAATTATTGACGGAATGTGTATACTAGTAAAAAAAGGTTGGACTTCTACTGAAAATAATGCTTTAATTATTGACGGAATGTGTATACTAGTAAAAAAAGGTTGGACTTCTACTGAAAATAATGCTTTAATTATTGACGGAATGTGTATACTAGTAAAAAAAGGTTGGACTTCTACTGAAAATAATGCTTTAATTATTGACGGAATGTGTATACTAGTAAAAAAAGGTTGGACTTCTACTGAAAATAATGCTTTAATTATTGACGGAATGTGTATACTAGTAAAAAAAGGTTGGACTTCTACTGAAAATAATGCTTTAATTATTGACGGAATGTGTATACTAGTAAAAAAAGGTTGGGCTTCTACTGAAAATAATGCTTTAATTATTGACGGAATGTGTATACTAGTAAAAAAAGGTTGGACTTCTACTGAAAATAATGCTTTAATTATTGACGGAATGTGTATACTAGTAAAAAAAGGTTGGACTTCTACTGAAAATAATGCTTTAATTATTGACGGAATGTGTATACTAGTAAAAAAAGGTTGGACTTCTACTGAAAATAATGCTTTAATTATTGACGGAATGTGTATACTAGTAAAAAAAGGTTGGACTTCTACTGAAAATAATGCTTTAATTATTGACGGAATGTGTATACTAGTAAAAAAAGGTTGGACTTCTACTGAAAATAATGCTTTAATTATTGACGGAATGTGTATACTAGTAAAAAAAGGTTGGACTTCTACTGAAAATAATGCTTTAATTATTGACGGAATGTGTATACTAGTAAAAAAAGGTTGGGCTTCTACTGAAAATAATGCTTTAATTATTGACGGAATGTGTATAGTAGTAAAAAAAGGTTGGACTTCTACTGAAAATAATGCTTTAATTATTGACGGAATGTGTATACTAGTAAAAAAAGGTTGGACTTCTACTGAAAATAATGCTTTAATTATTGACGGAATGTGTATACTAGTAAAAAAAGGTTGGACTTCTACTGAAAATAATGCTTTAATTATTGACGGAATGTGTATACTAGTAAAAAAAGGTTGGGCTTCTACTGAAAATAATGCTTTAATTATTGACGGAATGTGTATACTAGTAAAAAAAGGTTGGACTTCTACTGAAAATAATGCTTTAATTATTGACGGAATGTGTATACTAGTAAAAAAAGGTTGGACTTCTACTGAAAATAATGCTTTAATTATTGACGGAATGTGTATACTAGTAAAAAAAGGTTGGACTTCTACTGAAAATAATGCTTTAATTATTGACGGAATGTGTATACTAGTAAAAAAAGGTTGGACTTCTACTGAAAATAATGCTTTAATTATTGACGGAATGTGTATACTAGTAAAAAATGGTTGGACTTCTACTGAAAATAATGCTTTAATTATTGACGGAATGTGTATACTAGTAAAAAAAGGTTGGACTTCTACTGAAAATAATGCTTTAATTATTGACGGAATGTGTATACTAGTAAAAAAAGGTTGGACTTCTACTGAAAATAATGCTTTAATTATTGACGGAATGTGTATACTAGTAAATAAAAAGGTTGGACTTCTACTAAAAATAATGTTTTAATTATTGACGGAATGTGTATACTAGTAAATAAAAAGGTTTGACTTCTACTAAAAATAATGTTTTAATTATTGACGTAATGTGTATACTTGTAAATAAAAAGGTTGGACTTCTACTGAAAATAATGTTTTAATTATTGACGGAATGTGTGTACTTGTAAATAAAAAGGTTGGACTTCTACTGAAAATAATGTTTTAATTATTGACGGAATTTGTATACTAGTAAAAACAAGGTTGAACTCCTACTAAAAATAATGCTTTAATTATTGACGGAATGTGTATACTAGTAAAAAAAGGTTGGACTTCTACTGAAAATAATGCTTTAATTATTGACGGAATGTGTATACTAGTAAAAAAAGGTTGGACTTCTACTGAAAATAATGCTTTAATTATTGACGGAATGTGTATACTAGTAAAAAAAGGTTGGACTTCTACTGAAAATAATGCTTTAATTATTGACGGAATGTGTATACTAGTAAAAAAAGGTTGGGCTTCTACTGAAAATAATGCTTTAATTATTGACGGAATGTGTATAGTAGTAAAAAAAGGTTGGACTTCTACTGAAAATAATGCTTTAATTATTGACGGAATGTGTATACTAGTAAAAAAAGGTTGGACTTCTACTGAAAATAATGCTTTAATTATTGACGGAATGTGTATACTAGTAAAAAAAGGTTGGACTTCTACTGAAAATAATGCTTTAATTATTGACGGAATGTGTATACTAGTAAAAAAAGGTTGGGCTTCTACTGAAAATAATGCTTTAATTATTGACGGAATGTGTATACTAGTAAAAAAAGGTTGGACTTCTACTGAAAATAATGCTTTAATTATTGACGGAATGTGTATACTAGTAAAAAAAGGTTGGACTTCTACTGAAAATAATGCTTTAATTATTGACGGAATGTGTATACTAGTAAAAAAAGGTTGGACTTCTACTGAAAATAATGCTTTAATTATTGACGGAATGTGTATACTAGTAAAAAAAGGTTGGACTTCTACTGAAAATAATGCTTTAATTATTGACGGAATGTGTATACTAGTAAAAAATGGTTGGACTTCTACTGAAAATAATGCTTTAATTATTGACGGAATGTGTATACTAGTAAAAAAAGGTTGGACTTCTACTGAAAATAATGCTTTAATTATTGACGGAATGTGTATACTAGTAAAAAAAGGTTGGACTTCTACTGAAAATAATGCTTTAATTATTGACGGAATGTGTATACTAGTAAATAAAAAGGTTGGACTTCTACTAAAAATAATGTTTTAATTATTGACGGAATGTGTATACTAGTAAATAAAAAGGTTTGACTTCTACTAAAAATAATGTTTTAATTATTGACGTAATGTGTATACTTGTAAATAAAAAGGTTGGACTTCTACTGAAAATAATGTTTTAATTATTGACGGAATGTGTGTACTTGTAAATAAAAAGGTTGGACTTCTACTGAAAATAATGTTTTAATTATTGACGGAATTTGTATACTAGTAAAAACAAGGTTGAACTCCTACTAAAAATAATGCTTTAATTATTGACGGAATGTGTATACTAATAAATAAAAAGGGTGAACTGCTACTAAAATAAAAAAAAAACATTACTATTGATAGAATGTGTATACTAGTGAATAAAAAGTATAGACTTCTACTGAAAATAATGCCTTAATAATTGAGCAATGGTTCCAACTATGGCAGTAAAAGTGAGAGGTTGGTCCGAATACCAATACCATCAAACTGCGACAACAGGTCCGCTAATAAATGAGAGGCGTTATGAAATGATAATGCCTCTCATTTATTTAAAGACACGCAATGCGTTCTTTTTCGAGGGCCTAAATATTACACACAATAGCCATGACAAATCTTGTCATCCATTATTCTCTCATCATTTGTATAGGTGGGTAAGTTCTCCTCCCCAGTCGACATCACGGCCAGCCGACTTGGCTTTCAAACTGACGGTAACCATAAACATCTCTTGAACCAACTCTAGCCATTGACTACTAGAAAATGTTGAGAATTACTTCACAACGACATTGGAATTCAATAATTTTCCTGGGAAAAACTTTTCTATTTCGGAACCCCGAAGAATAAAACATCACCACAAAAAAACCCAAACAAAAAACACTTTTCATACACTCATGGTTTGTTTTTAATTAATTGTCTGACACGTATAATCTAATCGAATACTTATATTTTTTTAATATTAGTGACCCGTTGTCTCTCCCTCTCATCCGCAAAGGAAAAAAAAAACACAAAACAGCCCGATAATGATTGCTCACCATGGGCAACAACAAAAATGACAAAATACATTCTTTAACTCTTTTGTGATTTTCTTTAAAAGAAAATCACAAAATACCCCATTCTTTCTTTTGTCCTATCTTTCTCTAGCTTCTCTTATTTTTTCACATAATAAAAAGTTTAAACAACATTCACAAACCCATTTATTTGATAAAAAGAAAAGCACACAGAGAAAACGTTATACACCATGAAAAAATACACACACACACACACACACATATATATTTATTTATGAATATTATATATATATGTGTGTATATATATATATTTATTTAGAAATATTATATATATATATATATATATAAATATATATTTATATATATTACACACACACACACACATATATATATATATATATATATATATATATATATATATATATATATAAATATATATATATATATATATATATATATATATATATATATATATATTATAATATAAAATGAAGTAATAAAATAAGGTGTCAATCAAATTTTATTAGAATTCAAAGTTCATGCAAAGCATCCTTAAGTCCTTAGCTCATGAGTTTTCAAAGATAATTCTTCTCTTCAGATGATCATTACCGCACTTATACTACTACAGGCAATAAAATTACGCTTTGAAAATATATAAAATTATATACACAAATACATAAAAATACATAACATCAAACATATCAATCCAAAAACATACTTTTGTTGAATCCATACAGTCCATCCAGGTCATACAAGTTGAGAAGCATAATCAGGAAGGACATTACTCCAAGATACAAACAGCAGTCCAAATACGTGAAATTGATGGATGGCGGGTTGTATGTTGCTGTCTTTCTTGAACGCGTCAAACAGGATGCAACACAGACATAATTTTAGGCCCGTTAAAGTCATTCTGAGATGTAGACAATTTAATATCGCCTTCTGTTCGTTAGGGATTTGTCATGTCTGGTTGAATGGCAGGGGAGAGAAGATCACTTATATAATTTTCGCTCTTCTGGCTAGATGTGATGGGATTCAGTCTTATTTTGCTCAATTCGGATTTAACGGGTTTTCTAATTAAACAACGAATTTGGATTTGACTTGGGTTGCACTTGTCGGGATTTCGGAACTTTGATTGGACTTTTTGTATTGTTTTGATTGATTTATTTATCATTAACATTGAATATGGACACATTTCGCGACTGGATAACTTTGCCGGCCCCTTCAATTTCACGTATTTGGACTGCTGTTTGTATCTTGGAGTAATGTCCTTCCTGATTATGCTTCTCAACTTGTATGACCTGGATGGACTGTATGGATTCAACAAAAGTATGTTTTTGGATTGATATGTTTGATGTTATGTATTTTTATGTATTTGTGTATATAATTTTATATATTTTCAAAGCGTAATTTTATTGCCTGTAGTAGTATAACTGCGGTAATGGTCCTCTGAAGAGAAGAATTATCTTTGAAAACTCATGAGCTAAGGACTTAAGGATGCTTTGCATGAACTTTGAATTCTAATAAAATTTGATTGACACCTTATTTTATTACTTCATTTTATATTATAATATTAATGCTCTATCCAGTATATTGAGCTTCAGTTTTTTATCCGGATGTTTCACTAATTATAAGATATTAGTTGACGCTTATATCTTTTGTTGGATTGCTTCATATATATATATATATATATATATATATATATATATATATATATATATATATATATATATATATATATATGGTGCAATTTAGTGTTATATCAGAAATAACCATCGTGTTCAATTACTTGTGCATATATATATATATATATTTACAAACTTTCAATTGACACTATCCCATTAGCTTGATTTTCCATCGATACTTTCGGTTTCATCGAAACACTGGAAACTTACCCCGCTTAAGATACCAAATGTAACAGATTTTTCAGTCGATGTTTTGATAGTGCAAAACTATGAAAATTAGTATTACAAATATTTCTGATTTGCATTGAATTTGAACCATAGACATTAGAAATCAATTTCAATTTCTTGTTCAGCCTTACACTTAAGCTTTAAATTTGAAACATTTTCTAGAATCAAAATAATGTAATGGATTTGATCAAAATTGGAATAAAGATTCCAGACATAAGGTTTAATATCATTATATCTTAATTTTAATCTTCGTAATAGAACATGAAAGATTATTATTTCATAAATATGATAAAATTGCAATCGATGAGAATAACTGAACTTATTAATCTGTGTAACATTTATAAAACTGCACTATTTTTCATACCGTTAACATTGAATAGCTGATATAAAGAACTAGAATAATAGCTGATAAGAATACCCGTGCCAGGACGGGTAAAATAAATCCCCCAAAACAGATTTACAGATTTGCACTAGATTTATGTCCCATTACGACAATTAAAATCAATATATAATGCTACTAAACTCTATGTCTAGAATCCTTATACAAATTTTGATCACAATTCATTACATGATTTTGATTCTAGAAAATGTCTAAAGTTTAAGGCTTAAGAAGAAATTGAAATTCGGGAGATCTTGCTTATTTTGGGTTTAATGACAGTGGATCAAATGTAATGTAAATCTGACATATTTGCATTTTCAAACGGGATGTCCATATTATGCTATCTAAAACCCCTTAAAATGGTCCAACAAAACTGAAATTTTGGGATAATTTATTAATGTCTCATACCTAGTGTTAAAATTTGACAAAAATCGGAGCTATCTGAATTTTCATGCCTTCTTTTTCTCCTTTGCATAAACTTAATGAAACCAAATATATCCCAATTTACCCACCCTCACTTTGCACCTGTGTTCCAAAATTTATAATGATTGGTTCATTAGTTTAGAGGTTAGAGGTTAATCCTCTACATAACTAACTTTATATAAAAATAGATACACTTACAGAGAAACTAAGAGCTGGCTTATAATATTAATAATATTATATACGGCACAATCACGTTGACACACCGGTTCCCGTTAGATCACCGAAGTTAAGCGGCGTCGAGCCTGGCCAGTACTAAATGGGTGACCATTTGGGAATACCAGGTGCTGTATGCGCTCTCTGCTTATCTCAGCATTGTTTCCAGTCGTCCTGTATTACTACTTGCCATTGGAATCAAGCAATGCCGACTCAGGAGAGCGGTTGTTAGAGATTGCGCAATTGTAAAATTCACGCGCGGGCCGCCCCTGGCGGGGCACTCATACATCGAAAATCGACGGGAGAGAGTCCTATATAAAATATTAACAAAAATAAAGATTGTGGTTCTTACCTTCCAGATTCCGCCACTATTTGTTTGCATGTTCTTGCCGAAGTCTGTCTCCACAGCAGCGATTCTTTTCATGAAGTATTTGTCGTTAGAGAAGATGCATGATGACTGGATCTTATCAATGACAGCATCCACAACGGCTTCTCCGGAACCGCTTATAAGCGTGGCGTCTTTGGAATAAACAGTTGCGACGAAATGCAAACACAGGAGGATAACGACCAGCTTAGCCATGGTGTATTTCGTTGACGAATGGCGTTTTTTCTCTTGAGGGGATACTACTTATATAGAAGCAGTAAACAAAGAAGATTAATTTTTCAATCAATCAGAAACTTGGAATGAAACCTTTTCTATATTTTTGTAATTGTATTATTTTACTCACGTGTATGGGTGTGTGCTGTGCATGTGTGCATAAATATATCTCATTTTTATGTAAATTCGTGTTTTCCTCCCAAAATAATAAATTCCGTTGTTTTCTAAAGGTCATCTTGATTTCTTTAAAACACTAACTGGTTTTTATTATCCAGTAACTTTTTGTTTCGCTAAAAAAACATACCCGCAGTCATACATGAATGCACTTAGGTAATGTGCATTAATATATCTGCATGTTGCATAGAAGCTATTAATTTGATTCGTATCATTTATTTATACACACTAATTAGAAAATAGCTTTCAAATGTATTTCATTTATATGCCCACACATTTCAGATTAGCATCGGTTGATAAGGAGAGTAAGGGCGAACTGTGAATAATTTTGAACATTAAAATATGTTTTTAAAAATATGTTGTTTTACCAATCATGTAGAACACAATCTTGATGACTGATCGGTAATCGTTAAATCACTGAAGTTAGGCGACGTTAGACATGGCAAGTACGAGATGTATGCCCATTTGGGAATACGTGGAAGGACGGCGAAACTTCCCGGCAAAAACCCAACTCTGAAGATATCTTTAGCAAGTACTTCAGCATACCTGCTAACCCACGCATGTGTTGATACAACATACCAACTGCCCCCATCGGTGGAATTTGTGTTCTCAATCATGTGGTGAAACTCACCGTAGAGAGTAAACTATTTCCCATACCAATAAGTTTAGTATTCAAGTAATAACAAAAAAAATCATTTAAAAATATAAAAAGACAACTTTTTGCTCGTTTTACTTCAATATTTTAACTAGGTGCTACCAGATCAGACTGTCTGAAAAAACTGGCTTCTTGACCAAAATTGCACCAAACATTGATGTTATTGTATTTCTCTTTTCCCTTTGCAAAACTCAATCATGTTCTGTAAAGCTAAAAGCAAAAAACAACAACATTTCTTCTACCAAATATTTGACGATATATAGAACTGAAGCATAACACTTTTATCAAAATGATCGGATTCGGCATTAAATAATCTGAAAGGGTTAATATGCCATAAAACAAAACAACTAAACCAAACACCATGAATAAATATTTGCAGACATATAGAACTTGAAGCATAAAACTTTTATCAAAATGACAAAATTCGGCATAAAATAACTAGAAAAGGGTCTATATGCCGTAAAGAAAACAACCAAATGAAACCAATCAATATTTAAACTTTGTAAAAACAATCCTGTAATTTGTTTCGCCGGGTCGCGCGCCTTTGGAATTCCCTTCTTGTTCCTGGTGTTCCCGACGGTACTAACATGCAAGACTTTAAATGTAATGTGAACAAAAACCATCCTGGATAACTATCACTCAGGTTGCTACCTATAAATCTGGCCCCTATCACCGTAACCCTCACGCTTCAGTGGTAATGTACCCTGTTTGAGGGGAACAAAAGTTAAGAACAACAAAACTCTTAAAAAGAAATCCTATTTGTAAATAAACAAGACCAGCTATTTTCAGATCGCAACAAAACGAATGTATGTTCGGTCTTTCACTTCGAAGGCGATGCCGCTCAGAGTATTATTCTTTGTCATGACAGTATAATATATCGACTTCACAATTTAGTGGGTGAAGATATCTTCCATTCTCTACAGCTCCTTTCTCAGATGAGGTACGTTGCTAGTCTTTCTCTACTCTATCGTTATTTCCATGGATGGTGGTCGATTGAGCTCTAACCATTGGTTCCTCATTGTAAGACATTAACAAGAACTGTCCCTTCTTACTCCGTGTGCCTAGCGCTAGGTTGAATTTTCATGAACAGTTTTTTCCAAGGGCTTGCCGTCTGTGGAACTCATAATCACGGGACTGCTTCCTTGCAGGCTACAGTATGGTCGTCCTCAAATCCAATGTCCACAAATACTTATCATAAACCATATCCATAAGTAATCATTTTGTTCATTCCATTAATAATTTCCAACCCTCTCATAATATTCTTCATTATTCCACTAGAAATCTATCCATATCGTTAACCCTCGTTATCTTCTTTAATGAAAGCTAATCGCAATGCAAAGAGGTGTTCATAAAAGTATGTACATTCTGATCAGCCAAATTAACCGTGTATCTTTCTTTCGTGTTTACTGACACTGATCAATTTGTAGGCATCGTTTTTTCCACAGTATTTATTTTATATTTCACATGTGATTGTAATACATTGCGAACGCAATACACATTAAAATTAGAAAGTGTACCCGTACATAACAGAAAACTGCCTCTGATACTCTTAGGTAGGGCGATTGTAACGACTTAAACAAATAACCTAAATATAATCTTTCCCAGCCTTTTGTTACCTGTATTCTTTCCATGGCTACAACATTTCTAAACAACATAACATTACAAAACTGTTTCTACTTCAGTTTTGTATAAGTTGTTTCTATTACAGTTTTGTAATGGTTGTTTCTACATCAGTTTTGTATAATTTGTTTCTACTTCTGTGTTGTTTGAGTTGTTTTTACTTAAGTTTTGTATAGGTTGTTTCTATTTCTGTGTTGTTGAGGTTGTTTTTACTTTAGTTTTGTATAAGTTGTTTCTACTTCAGTGTTGTTTAAGTTGTTTTTACTTTAGTTTTGTATAAGTTGTTTCTATTTCTGTGTTGTTTAAGTTGTTATTACTTTAGTTTTGTATAAGTTGTTTCTACTTCTGTGTTGTTTAAGTTGTTTTGACTTTAGTTTTGTATAAGTTGTTTCTACTTCTGTGTTGCTTAAGTTGTTTTGGCTTTAGTTTTGGATGAGTTGTTTCTACTTCAGTGTTGTTTAAGTTGTTTTTACTTTAGTTTTGTATAGGTTGTTTCTATTTCTGTGTTGTTTAAGTTGTTTTTACTTTAGTTTTGTATAAGTTGTTTCTACTTCAGTGTTGTTTAAGTTGTTTTGACTTTAGTTTTGTATACGTTGTTTCTATTTCTGTGTTGTTTAAGTTGTTTTTACTTTAGTTTTGTATAAGTTGTTTCTACTTCTGTGTTGTTTAAGTTGTTTTGACTTTAGTTTTGTATAAGTTGTTTCTACTTCTGTGTTGTTTAAAGTGTTTTGACTTTAGTTTTGGTTAAGTTGTTTCTATTTCAGTGTTGTTTAAGTTGTTTTTACTTTAGTTTTGTATAAGTTGTTTCTACTTCTGTGTTGTTTAAGTTGTTTTTACTTTAGTTTTGTATAAGTTGTTGTTACTTCAGTGTTGTTTAAGTTGTTTTTACTTTAGTTTTGTATAAGTTGTTTGTACTTCTATGTTGTTTTAGTTGTTTTTACTTTAGTTTTGTATAAGTTGTTTCTACTTCTGTGTTGTTTAAGTTGTTTTTACTTCAGTTTTGTATAAGTTGTTGCTACTTCAGTTTTGTTTAAGTTGTTTTTACTTTAGTTTTGTATAAGTTGTTTCTACTTCTGTGTTGTTTAAGTTGTTTTTACTTTAGTTTTGTATAAGTTGTTTCTACTTTAGTTTTGTATAAGTTGTTTCTACTTTAGTTTTGTATACGTTGTTTTTACTTTAGTTTTGTATAAGTTGTTTCTACTTCTGTGTTGTTTAAGTTGTTTTTACTTCAGTTTTGTATAAGTTGTTGCTACTTCAGTTTTGTTTAAGTTGTTTCTACTTCTGTGTTGTATAAGTTGTTTCTACTTCTGTGTTGTTTAAGTTGTTTTTACTTTAGTTTTGTATAAGTTGTTTCTACTTTAGTTTTGTATAAGTTGTTTCTACTTTAGTTTTGTATACGTTGTTTTTACTTTAGTTTTGTATAAGTTGTTTCTACTTCTGTGTTGTTTAAGTTGTTTTTACTTCAGTTTTGTATAAGTTGTTGCTACTTCAGTGTTGTTTCCGTTATTTTTACTTTAGTTTTGTATAAGTTGTTTCTACTTCTGTGTTGTATAAGTTGTTTTTACTTTAGTTTTGTATTAGTTGTTTCTTACTTTAGTTTTGTATAAGTTGTTACTACTTTAGTTTTGTATACGTTGTTTTTACTTTAGTTTGTATAAGTTGTTTCTACTTCTGTGTTGTTTAAGTTGTTTTTACTTAAGTTTTGGATAAGTTGTTTCTACTTCAGTTGTGAAATGGTTGTTTTTACTGTAGTTTTGTATAAGTTGTTTCTACTTCTGTGTTTTTTTAAGCTGTTTTAACTTTAGTTTTGTATAAGTTGTTTCTACTTCAGTGTTGTTTAAGTGGTTTTTACTTTAGTTTTGTATAAGTTGTTGCTACTTCAGTGTTGTTTAAATTGTTTTTACTTTAGCTTTGTATAAGTTGTTGCTACTTCAGTGTTGTTTCCGTTGTTTTTACTTTAGTTTTGTATAAGTTGTTTCTACTTCTGTGTTGTATAAGTTGTTTTTACTTTAGTTTTGTATAAGTTGTTTCTACTTTAGTTTTGTATAAGTTGTTTCTACTTTAGTTTTGTATACGTTGTTTTTACTTTTGTTTGTATAAGTTGTTTCTACTTCTGTGTTGTTTAAGTTGTTTTTACTTCAGTTTTGTATAGGTCGTTTCTATTTCAGTTTGGAAATGGTTGTTTTTACTGTAGTTTTGTATAAGTTGTTTCTATTTCTGTGTTGTTTAAGTTGTTTTTACTTTAGTTTTGTATAGGTTGTTTCTATTTCTGTGTTGTTTAAGTTTTTTTTACTTTAGTTTTGTATAAGTTGTTTCTACTTCTGTGTTGTTTAAGCTGTTTTAACTTTAGTTTTGTATAAGTTGTTTCTACTTCAGTGTTGTTTAAGTTGTTTTTACTTCAGTTTTGGATAAGTTGTTTCTACTTCTGTGTTGTTTTAGTTGTTTTTACTTTAGTTTTGTACAAGTTGTTTCTACTTCTGTGTTGTTTTAGTTGTTTTTACTTTAGTTTTTTATAAGTTGTTGTTACTTCAGTGTTGTTTAAGTTGTTTCTACTTTAGTTTTGTATAAGTTGTTTGTACTTCTGTGTTGTTTAAGTTATTTTTACTTTAGTTTTGTATAAGTTGTTTCTACCTCTGTGTTTTATAAGTTGTTTTTACTTTAGTTTTGTATAAGTTGTTTCTACTTTAGTTTTGTATAAGTTGTTTCTACTTTAGTTTTGTATACGTTGTTTTTACTTTAGTTTGTATAAGTTGTTTCTACTTCTGTGTTGTTTAAGTTGTTTTTACTTCAGTTTTGTATAAGTTGTTGCTACTTCAGTGTTGTTTCCGTTATTTTTACTTTAGTTTTGTATAAATTGTTTCTACTTTAGTTTTGTATACGTTGTTTTTACTTTAGTTTGTATAAGTTGTTTCTACTTCTGTGTTGTATAAGTTGTTTTTACTTAAGTTTTGGATAAGTTGTTTCTACTTCAGTTGTGAAATGGTTGTTTTTACTGTAGTTTTGTATAAGTTGTTTCTACTTCTGTGTTGTTTAAGCTGTTCTAACTTTAGTTTTGTATAAGTTGTTTCTACTTCTGTGTTGTTTAAGTTGTTTTTACTTTAGTTTTGGATAATTGTTTCTACTTCAGTGTTGTTTAAGCTGTTTTTACTTTAGTTTTGTATAAGTTGTTGCTACTTCAGTGTTGTTTAAATTGTTTTTACTTTAGCTTTGTATAAGTTGTTGCTACTTCAGTGTTGTTTCCGTTGTTTTTACTTTAGTTTTGTATAAGTTGTTTCTACTTCTGTGTTGTATAAGTTGTTTCTACTTTAGTTTTGTATAAGTTGTTTCTACTTTAGTTTTGTATACGTTGTTTTTACTTTTGTTTGTATAAGTTGTTTCTACTTCTGTGTTGTTTAAGTTGTTTTTACTTCAGTTTTGTATAGGTAGTTTCTATTTCAGTTTGGAAATGGTTGTTTTTACTGTAGTTTTGTATAAGTTGTTGCTACTTCAGTGTTGTTTGAGTTGTTTTTTCTTCAGTTTTGTATAAGTTGTTGCTACCTCAGTGTTGTTTAAGTTGTTTTTACTTTAGTATGTATAAGTTGTTTCTACATCAGTTTTTTATAGTTTGTTTCTACTTCAGTGTTGTTTAAGTTGTTTTTACTTCAGTTTTGTATAAGTTGTTTCTACTTCAGTTTTTAAGAGATTGTTTGTAAGTTTATAATTGATTGTTTGCATTCAGTTTTGTAATGGTTGTTTATACATCGATTTGTATAAGTTGTTCATAGATTGTTTTCACTTCAGTTTTATGTAGATTGTTCCTACTTACGTTTTGTATAGATTGTTTCTACTCCCGTGTATGGGTTGTTCGTACTTAAGTTTCTGTGTTTTTTCTACTTCAGTTTAGTATGTGTTGTTTTCAGTTTAGTTATGCATAGGTTCGTTTTTGTAGTGGAAAATAAAAACACAAGACTTACCTGTATTACCAGACCAGGCCATGTGGAACAACAGAGTTAAAGCAAATGGCTGGTTTTATAGAAAGGAAGTACCAAATGATCATGTGACCTGTTTAGCATTGCATGATGGGAGTCCCTATAAAGAGGACAGGAAATGAGAACGCGCACTTCTTTTTTGGTTCATCCCGGATTGAGACCAGTGAAGGTGGAGGTCGAATTTGGTGCTGTCAGAAGAGTGAAGTTGGAGTTCAAGTTGGTGTTTGCGGACTAGTGACTGTTTTGGGTCGGATTGGGTGCCCTCAGAAGAGAGACATTTTGGTGTTTTCGGACGACAAGCTATTTCGGCAGCCTACCTACATAACAGGATGGGTGACAGAATCAAATTAAGCAGTGACGTATTGAAGGCGTACGCTGGTGATGTAGACGTAGTGCGATGGCTGTCTAAATTGAACAAGATTGCAGAAAATTGAGGATGTGGCAACCTTGATTCCATTATATTTGGAAGGAAATGCACTTTCAGTCTACCTGGAAATGAATGGCGCTGAACAAGACGACGCAGATTTGATAGAGGCAAGACTAAAGACCGCTTTCGCAGAAAGCGTTTTCGACGCATATAGCAAAATGCGCAGGATCACATGGACAGGGGAGCCAGTAGATGTCTTTGCGACGGAGATCCGGAGGCTAGCGGGACTGGCGGGTTATGCAGGGATGAGCCTTGAAAAAACGGTGAAAATGACGTTTGTGACTGGTCTTCCTGATAGTGTGTCCACAGAACTGCAGAGACTGACAATGATCGAGAGCATGAACATGGATGAAGTGCTGACTCATGCCAGGATGCTGACAAAGAAGAGTCACCAGTTGGAGGCAACCGCGAGTGTAAGCCTGATGGGAGAGAAGTCCGCAGTTAAGGAGAATCTCTCGTGGGGGCGGTCACCTAGAAAAGCCCCAGTGAAATGTTTTCGATGCCAGGGGCTTCATTTTGTACGGGACTGCCGAGAACCTAAGCCTGGCATAACCTGCTTCCGTTGCGGACAAACTGGGCATATCAGCCGAACCTGCACGGTACAGGTAAACGATTAGAGGGGTGCCATAGCGCCAATGGCAACCCCCTATCAAGTGACGGCGCATAGGACTGCATTACCACAGGTGGAGGTCACTGCAAACGGGAAGAGAGCCAAAGCCCTGGTTGATACCGGCTGCACGACCACGTTGGTGCAACGGATGTTGCTAAATCTTGGCATGGAACGACCAGTGTGAGGGCGGTTAATGGCCGTGAGGTGATGTGCCGAGGAATGTGCACTGTGAGAATAATAGTGAGAGAGACCGAACTTGATGTGAGGGCAATTGTGATGGAGCGGCTTGTTGCAGGTGTTGATGTTGTGTTGGGCCTGTATGTCATCGATCGACTAGGGGGTGCTATGTTTAGCATGGGCATGATCACATTTGGATGCGAGCGCCCAGTCGGATTGGCAGGAGGGGAGAGTGTTAAACCCAAGAAGGCGGAACCGTGCCAAATCAAAGACAAAGACTTTCAGGCCAGTTTTGATGGAGATAAGTGGACGGTGGAATGGCGTTGGGTTTCAGAGCCGCCAATCCTAAAAAATCAAGTTGGGTGCTACGAAAGTACTCTGAATGGTGACACAGGGGCTGAATTTGAGAAAGAGATAGCGAGGTGGATTGAGGAAGGTATCCTTGTACCATGGTCCGGGGAAGCAGACGGAGTCCTACCACTCATGGTGGTAGTCCAGCCCACCAAAAGGGAAGGTTAGGCCAGTATTGGACTACAGAGAGCTAAACCAGCATATTGATTACCACACAGGGGACGGTATCGACGTTTGCGAGGAAGTAATGCGAGAGTGGATGAAGATGGAGCGGGCAAGCAAGATTGTGGACCTAAAATCAGCCTACCCCCAGATACACATAGACGAGAGGCTATGGCGGTACCAGCTTGTTAAGTTCAAGGGTCAGACCTTTTGCTTGACAAGGTTGGGTTTTGGGCTCAGTTCTGCACCCAAAATTATGACTGCAATTTTGAAAACAGTGCTGGGGAAAAATAACGAGGTGGAGAGGGCCACAAGCTCATATATTGATGACATCCTGGCCGAGGAAGGAAATCTGTCCGCGGAAAGTGTTAGCAATCACGTTGGAAGATATGGATTGATTGCGAAGCCACCTGAGCCACTAGAAAATGGCACGGCCCTAGGACTAAAACTGCAAAGGAATAAGGAGGGGACGTTGATGTTCGGAAGGGGTAATGAGGTGCCCGATATCTCAGACGGACTGACTAAGAGAGAGAGCTGTTCTCCATATGTGGGAAGCTGGTTGGCCATTACCCCATTTGCGGGTTGCTCAGAGTAGCATGCAGCTATATAAAAAGGTGGACCGAAGGCGGCCGCTGGGATGACACAGTGACCGAGGATGTTGTGCAGTTGATACGCGAGATGGTGGAGAAGGTTAAGGTGGAAGACCCCGTCAAAGGAAAATGGCGTGTCGAACGGGGCAAAGAAGGTGTGATCTGGTGTGATGCTAGCACTCTGGCTCTCGGTGTGCTGCTTAAAATTGGAGGAGCAACAGTGGAGGATGCCGCTTGGCTACGCAAAAGGAATGACCATGCCCACATAAATGTTGCAGAGCTCGAGGCTGCAGCAAAGGGAGTGAACCTGGCTCTAAAGTGGGGCTTGAAAAATGCAGAGTTGAAAACGGACTCGGCCACAGTGGCCTCCTGGATCCAGTCAGAAGTCTCAGGAGACAGGAGAGTAAGGACCAAGGGAGCAGCTGAGATGCCGATCAAGCGTAGGCTCGGGATTTTGGGAGACTTGATTCGCGAGTTTGGACTGAGAGTGTCGGTTACGCTTGTCCCAACTCAAAAGAACAGAGCAGATGCCCTGACCCGAGTAAAGAAGGCCTGGCTTAAAGAGAAGGATGCAGCGGCTGTGTGCGCCGTTAGTGAGGAAGCAAGAGAGCTGCATGAAATGCACCACTTTGGGAAAGAGAGGACACTTTTTCTTGCAAGAAAGGTGAACCCGAGTGTGACAAAAGAGGCGGTTAAAGAGGTGGTGGAACAATGCAGAAGGTGTCAATCAATTGACCCTGCCCCACCCAGGCACGAGAGAGGGGAATTACAGGTGACTGAAACTTGGAAACGGCTGGCCATTGACGTCACGCATTATAGGAACGATATATTCCTGTAAATGGTCGGCTGTGGACCTAGGATAGTGGCAATCTGGCGTAAGTTGAGAGCGGAAACCTCGAGTGAAATCTGCAGAGCCGTGGAGGCGGTGTTTTTTGGAGAGGGGGCCAGTGGAGGAGATATTACTGGATAATGGTGCCGCCTTTCGCTCTGAAGACTTTACAGAGCTGTGTGCCAGGTGGGGAACCCGGCAATTTTTTCGGGCTGCATATCGACCGGGAGGAAATGGGATTGTCGAAAGGCATCACCGAACCATAAAAGCTGTTGCAGAGAGAGGCCGAATCTCACCAGAAGAGGCGGTATTTTGGTACAACATGTTTCCAAAGAGTGGTCAAGATGAAGAGTCAGTGCCGCATCAGTCAGTGTTTCGATATGAGTGCCGTCATCCTCTTGCTAGAACGAACATGAGTGAAGAGGGACAAGGATCCATCACAGTTGGTGAAGAAGTGTGGGTCAAGCCACCGGGAGCTCTATGCACTACACGTTGGGGACGAGGAAGGGTAACGCATGTACAGTCTGTAAACAATGTGAGTGTTGACGGGATGCCGCGACACGTGCTTGACATACGTCGTGTCTCTCTGCCATCAAATGGAGATGCTGAGGAAGAAGCCGGTGAACCCCCGTTGGAAGAACCCCCGCGACGCTCTAATCGTGAGAGGAGACAACCGGTCTGGATTGCTGACTATGCGAGGTGAGATGTGATTTTAAGATCACGGGGGCATGTAGTGGAAAATAAAAACATAAGACTTACCTGTAATACCAGACCAGGTCATGTGGAACAACAGAGTTAAAGCAAATGGCTGGTTTTATAGAAAGGAAGTACCAAATGATCATGTGACCTATTTAGCATTGCATGATGGGAGTCCCCATAAAGAGGACAGGAAATGAGAAAGCGCACTTCTTCTTTGGTTCATCCCGGATTGAGACCAGTGAAGGTGGAGGTCGAATTTGGTGCTGTCAGAAGAGTGAAGTTGGAGTTCAAGTTGGTGTTTGCGGACTAGTGACTGTTTTGGGTCGGATTGGGTGCCCTCAGAAGAGAGACATTTTGGTGTTTTCGGACGACAGTTTTTACTTCAGTTTTGTATTGATTGTTGCTACTTCAGTTTGCATGGCTGCTTGTGTCTAGATTGCTTCAACTTAAGTTTTGCATTTATTGATTCTACTTCAGATTTTTATAGGTTGTTTCTAGTCTAGTTTTATATAGATTTGTATTACGTCAGTTTTCTATCGTTTTTTTTTTAACTTAAGTCTTTTATAGATTGTTTCTACTTAAGTTTTGGATTGGTTGTTTCTAATTTATTTGTTAATGGTTTTTAGTACTTTAGTTTGATGTCAGGCTACAGTATAGTCGTCTTCAAATCCACTGTCAACAAATACTTATCAGAAACCATAAGAGTTCCATAATATTCCTCATCACAACTGTTGTAGACGTGTAAGAGTTCCGGAAAAAGACACAAACTCGGGATTAACTTTAACAAAGTATATTCAAGACAGTATAAATACAGCATATTAAGAGAGCAGTTTGTATAGTTTGTTTAAACTTCAGTTTTATATGAGTTGTTTCAACTTCAGTTTTAAATAAATGGTTTTTACTTCAGTTTATTATAGTTGTTTCTATTTCCATTTCGTATAGATAGTTTTTTTTTAATTTAAGTTGTGCATAAGTGTTAGTACCTTACCTTACGGATTACATGGATTCTTCCATTTTACTATAAACACCGGGAATACATGCCTATCGATGTTGGAATTACCCAAGTTTAATACCGGCAATCAGACAGACGTGCAGCCACTCTCTTTACATGCTGTATTTATACTTTCTTAAATATACTCGGTTAAAGTTAATCTCGAGTTATGGGACTCTTATTTGAAAACCTTAAAAGGACGAAAGTGAAGAAACCAACAACCTCCAAAGTTCTAAAACCAGGCTTAATCACGGATCAATAGAAAAAAATCTCGTAAGTTGGATTTATTTAGCAAAAGTGATTTCTCTCTTTTGTTTTGTCTTACAAAGAAATCCACGTATCTCTCTCAAAGAAAGAAGAAAGTCAGTGATTTAATTATTTTCTATTTCGACACCGTGTAAATTTTTAACCAGAAATAAATACATTTCTTTCTCTTTCTAAAAGAGAACAAAAAGTACCGCCGCCGAAATTATGAACCTTTATTTTTACTTTTAACTAAATTGCTAACTGTAGAAACTACTGTTACGTGGACAGCTTACAAAAAAGTGATTTTTTGTCGACATAAATGTTTTATACTTTTTCGTACTCTTTTGTACAACTAATATTACCTTAGCAGCGTAATATAAAAAAGAAAACTTCTAACAGTCGTATTCTAGAAAGACACATCTAAATATAGAAAATTTCAAATCAACTATGGTAGAACTTGTTAAATACAAAATGTAGCAACAACTAGAACAATAACAAAAAAGAAAACGAAGAACGACAACAAAAAACGAAGAAAAAATTCAAAAGCGAAGAAAGACTATTGAAACAAAATAAAAAATCGAAGAAATACATCAACAGTTTGAAGACTTATTACTACAAGCAATGTTGAAATAGGGGTGAAAATACCGAAAATAAAAATGCCTTTTCTCATAATGCCGTTTGGAGTGCAATTGACGATTTCACTTATTTCCCAGACGAGAATAACACCTTTGCTTCATATTTCAGAAGGTATGAGGATCTATGCAAAATAGATTGTGGAAATTTGGTGGACTTTTAAAAAGTTTGCCTACTGCTCCGAAAATTAGGTACCACCGAACATATCAAATTCGTTGAATATATTTTATCCCAAAAGACCAGCGATTTGAATTTTTCTGAAGCGGTTAAACTTTTAACAAAATTAATTAGCCCTAACACTTCTTTGTTCCACAAAAAGTGGAAGTGCATGAACTTAATCAGTAAAAACAGCGAAGACTACTCGACTTTCGTGACAATCGTTAATAAACACTGTGACGATTTCAAACTAGCTGAACTTCGCGCGGATAACTTTAAATGCATAATATTCGTGCAAGGACTTGTATCAGCCGAAGACGCAGAAATCAGACGTAGAGTACTAAACAAGTTAGAAAGTCAGTCAAATTTAACATTACAGAAAATAGCCGAAGACTGCCAGAGATTTATAAGTGTTAAACAAGATACCAAAGATGTTGAAGAGTCAGGTATTGCTCACATAAGAAAAATATGTTACAAATCACATTTCAGCTCTCCTTCAAAAATAAAGTCAAACCAAAAAGAGAAGTTATTTTCACGCTCCTAAAAACAAGCCAACCCAATAAAACAGGAAAATTACTGCTTAGCCCCTGTTTCCGTTGTGGATTCCTTCCATTGGGTTATAGATTATCCATACGATTTTAAAACATGTCTAACTTGTAATAAAGTAGGAAACAAGAGGTTACATTGCTGAACGAACAAAGGAAATAAAAGTCGGGTTAAATCCACAAAATCAAACTAACATGACGGCATAAACATAAGAAAGTACGTACAGGTAAAACTCCTGAATAAAATGTTAAGTTACAACTAAACTCTTGTAAAGACGTGTCGATAATCAACCTGCATACGTGGAAAAGGTTGGATAAACCAACTATGCTGAAAACCAACCAAATAGCCAGAACGGTGACTGGTGAAAAGAAATTTAATTCGATGGTGAAATTATTACCACTGTCACTTTAAATAGAACTACCGAAACATTGAAAATGTTCGTATTAAAAACACAAACAATTTATTTAGAACAGACTGGATTCAAAAGTCAATCCATGGGACTTACAATTCAACACTTTTTGCCAGAAAATAGAAAATATGACGACCGAGTCAGAAAAACTAAAGAAGGAATTGAAAAAAACCTTTCCCGAAATCCGCGTGTGTGCCCATTATTTGACAGGAATAAATGCAGCACTCAAGGACTACAATTATCCACTTCCAAGCCAAGAATAATTTTTACAAGACTAAATGGAGGCAAATTCCTCTAAAAAATCGGCCTTAGCGATGCTTACCTCCAAATACCCGTTGAAGAAGAAAATTAAAAATTATATATGTATAAACACGCATCGTGGATTAAACAAGTTTGAAGGGCTTGCTTTTGGAGTGAAGGTCGCACCAGCAATTTTCCAGTAAGTTATCGATACTATGCTGGGCGAAGTTGATTTCATGATCGCATACTTATACGACATTCTAATAAATAGTAAAAATATGGGGTAACACCGGGAACACGTTCAGAAAGGGTTTCCACAAATCCAGGACTATGGCTTCAAAATAAAAGAAAAATGCGATATTTTCATAGAAAAAATAAAATATCTGGAACATATCATAGATAAAGACGGCAGAAGGCCAGATCTAGAGTTGGTCAGTGCAATTAAAGACATGCAGGCTCATGAAAACATCACATCCTTACAAGGTTTCCTAGGATTGGCAAATTAATACAAAGCTTTTATGCCTCGCATGCTTAACCTCCGTGATCCGTTTAACGAACTTTTAAGAAAAGATAAGGTTTAGAAATGGAAACTCGAATGCCAAGAGGAATTCGATAAAATTATTAAGGTTTTAACGACGGATTTATTCCTCACACACTATAACCTGAACCTAGAAATCATAGTTGCTAGCGACGTAAGCTAGTACGGAATAGAAGCATGCATCCTTCATAAAATGCCAAACAGAACTCACAGTCCCATCGCTCATGCGGCGAGGACGCTGCTTCCAGCTGAGAAATATTACTTCTAAATCGAAAAGGAGGCTTTGGGGATAATCTTTGCGATAACGAAATTCCACCGTTACATACACACAAGAATTTTCACGTTGCAAACTGATCATAAACCGTTACTCACAATTTTCGGTTCAAAAAAAAAGTCTACCCGTATACACGTCAAATATACTGTAGAGATGGGAGACAATCCTACTAAACTATAATTTTAAGATGGAAAAATCTATTATGCTGATGGATTATCAAAACTGGTTCCGAGACATACGAAAACCACTGGAAGATTCGGTGATTGCGTCCCTATTAACTGATGGGTACATAAAACTATTTTGTGAATCACAATAAGAGAACTCCCTGTGACCTTAAATGAAATACAACATAAAACCCTCGATGATGAGTTCATTAACATGACAAAAGTAAAGATAACAGAAAAGGACCAACACATTTCAGCCAGTTGTTCTCTATGTGGCGATGTACTTCTGTACAGCGAGAGAGTCGTCACCCCCCCCCAAATAACTACAGAATAGAATCCTGAAGAATTTTCATGTTGGCCACCCGGGGACAAATCGGATGAACAACTTAATGCGCAGCTACGTATACTTGCCTAAAATGGACCAGGACATTGAAAAATCGTCAATTCGTGCAAAGACTGTGCCTTGGCGGCAAAGGCACCTCATATTAAACATAGTCCGTAGCCCAAAACAGACCGACCTTGGTCAAGGATACACTTGGAATTTGTGGGCCTGTTAGATGGTTTTCCTATCATTAGATAGAAAAACGACCTAAGAGTCGATAGCTTTTCCAAATGGCCCGAAGTATACCGATGTAAAACGCCCATTACGAAGGTATCTATAAACTTCCTTCACGAATTGTTCGCCCATTTTGGGGTGGTCGATTGTTTGGTTAGTGACAACGGAACTCAATTTACGTCCGCCGACTTTAAAGAGTTCTGTCAGATTTTCCAGATATGACACATCACGATCCCCCGTACCAATCGAAGTCAAACGGCCAGGCGGAACGTTTTGTGGACACTTTTAAAAGAGGCCCAAGGAAAGCTTGCGGCACTTCCACGGAAAAGGCGCTGCAGCAGTTCTTACAGTTATACAGGATCACGCCAAATGTAAACATACGATCCTCACTATCTCCTACAAAATAATGTTTGCGCGTAAGATAAGATCGGTTTTCTACAAATTGCCTCCCAAACAAACCAAACAAGGACGAACTTCTATTGTATTAAAACAAACGTTACATCCCAGGGTAAAAAGTATTTTTCAAGATGTTTAGAAATAACATATCTTTTGGGGGAACTTGGCACGATAGAAAAAGAATTGGAAATATGGTTTACATAATACAAGGCCCTCAGTTCTCTCATAAGAGTCACGTAAATCATTTTATTTTTTGATATTTTCCCCCAAACAAGGCAGGTAATTAGGTAAAAACTGTCAGATGACACCGACATCATTCCCCAGTAACAAAACAATTCATGGATACTATGTACGATACTTTCGACATAGAGATACGCAAAGCAGTCCCAGAACAGCGACAATCTAAAAGGAAACGGAAGTCTCCGGATCTTATCGTTATCAATCCAAAAAGGAAATGATACTGACACTCCTGCAGAGGTAATGCTTGGAGGGGAGTGTTATGGTACCTTTCCTTTACGGACTAGATGCACTCTTCCGTTTCACTATAAATACCGGAATCAAATACCTTTCAGAGTTGGAACTACCCCAGTCTAATACTGGCAGGCAGACAGATGTTCAACCACTCTCTTTATATGCTGTATTTATATTTTCTTGAATATACTTAGATTCCGAGTTCGAGTTTTTTATCGGTTGTTTTTGTTTCAGTTTTTATAAGTTTTTTTTTTACTTCAGTTTTGTATAGGTAGTTTCTGTCCGAAGTCTATAGGTTCCACCTCAGCTTCATCTTGTCTTACCAATTCAGGTACTCCTTCATTCTCGGTAGACTCCCTTGCACTGGTTGTCACCATGTCCTCTGCGGCATCATTCATATCAGTCACATCCTCCTCTGGTACCAGGATTGTCAATTTAATGATCTGGTCTGAATGTCTCTGTGTAACTCCTCTCTCGGTCTCTACCTCAAAATTGACATTGCCCAACTGCTTCGTAATGATGCCCTCAGTCGGGGAGGATTAGCGATAACGTAATAATGATAAAGCTCCCCCCTGTAGTTCTCGTGACGTTTAATTTTTATCCGGTATGCAACATTTTCACTTCAGTTTTATATAAGGTTTTACTACTTCATTTCATATAGGTTGTTACGATTTTTACTTTAGTATTGAATAGGTTGTTTATACTTGAGTTTTGTATAGGTTGATTTTACTTCAGTTTTGTATAGGCTGTTTCGACTTTTATATAGGTTGTTTCATCTGGCCTTTAGAAATTGTTTATACTGCACTTTTATAGCTTTTTTCTTCTTCACTTTAATAGGTTGGTTCTATTCAATTTAGTACAGGTTGCTTTTAATTCAGTTTTGTGTAGTTTGTTCATATTTCAGTTTTGGTAACGTTGTTTATACTTGAGTTTTATATAGGTTATTTATACTTAGGTTTTGTTACAGGTTGTTTATACTTCAATTAGATATAGATTGTTTATACTGCAGTTTTGTTTAGTTTTCTAATACTTCAGTTTTATATATGTTGTTACAACTCCAGTTTTGTATAGATGTTTCTATTTCAGTTTTTCATAGGATGTTGCTACTCAAGTCGTTATAGCTGGTTTCTACTTTAGTTTTGTATAGGTTGTTTCTTCTTAATTTTTGTATAGGTTGTTTTTACTTTGTTTTATTCAGGTTGTTTCTCATTCAGTTTCGTATAAGTTGTTTCTACATCAGTTTTGTATAAGTTGTCTCTACATCAGTTTTGTATAAGTTGTTTCTAAATCAGTTTTGCATATGTTGTTTCTAAATCAGTTTTGTATAGGTTCCTCTTACTTCGGTTTTGTAAAGTTTGATTCTACTTCAGTTTTGTACATGTTATTTTAGTTCAGGTTTGTATATGTTGCATCTACTTAAATTTTGCGTATATTTTTACAACTTCAGTTCTGTTTTATTTGTTTCTATTACAATTTTGTAAAATATATTTGTATTTTAGTTTTGTGTAGTTTTTTTTTTACTTCAGTTTTGTATAGGTAGTTTCCACTTCGATTTTGTAGAAATTGTTTATATTTCAGTTTCGTATAGGTTGTTTTTACCTCAGTCTTTTTACAGTGTTTTCCACTTAAGTTTGTATTAGATGATTTTAATCTATATTATATAGGTTGCTCCTACTTCGATTTTGTATACGTTGTTTTTACTTTAGATTTGTAGTAGTTATTTATACTTCAGTTTTATATTTGTTGTGTCTACTTAAATTTACTATAGATTGTTTCTAATTCAGTTTTGTATGGGTTTGTTCGATTTTAATTAAGTATAGGTTGAAAAACTTACATTTTGTATCGGTTGTTTATACATCAGTTTTGTATAGGATGTTTCTACTTTTGTTTAGTATATGTTGTTTCAACTTTAATTTTATGTAGGTTGTTTCTACTTCAGTTTTATATAGGTTACGGTTAGGGTTAATTCAATGTGTGGAACCACGTGCTGCCACACACGACGACCATCAACCCCAACGTTGTGTTTCCGTGGCCTTCTTCTTTGTCTTCATCGTCCAGCCGAGTCGTCTATCTACTGACGAATCGTCGAGGGCACAGCACTGGTCCACAAGTTAAACATAAAAGAAACACAACTCTCGAGAAAGACCACAAACACATATACGTTGTGTATAATTTAGTTAGAACTATGAGTGTGTGTGACACCGACGCGGTCTTTCGAGACCCCCATTGTTGTTGCTAAAGTCGTCAGCTCATCTCATCGTTTTCCCGGTCCGATCCGCTCTCTCGGGAGGTTAGATCCTAACTCTCGGGAAGTTCGATTCTAACTGCTCGTCTTCTCTCTCAAACCTAAACTCGTCAAATTTTGCCATAAACTTTTCTGTCGTCAACTGTCGTAAAACTAACCTACCTTACTGTAGTCAGGTGTCGTAAAACACTGTCACTCCTAAAAGTGTCCAGTATTCTTTTCTTGGTGACCTGTCCTGAACAATGGAAATTGACCACTCCCAAATTTCTTTTGTCTCTGTCGATTAGTCACTTCCTATCCTGTCTTTTCTTTTCTGTGCGTTCATGAGTCATTTCCTATTCCTGACCGGGCCCCGACCTTTGCGGCAGCCATAGTGTCACACACCTCCCATGCCCAACTTGTCATTTATTACATAAATTACAAAACAAAAATCATATTACATAATTTAAAAACAGTCATACATTCATATTACATAGGTTAAGAAACGGCAGAAACATGACAAACAACTAAAAACCGACTGGGTGATCTCCGAACTGGAATCACAAGGATGCATTTAACCCTCTCTCCAGCTCAAGGGTATTTGAGTACCCTTAATAAAACAACAGCAAAGCGATTCCTTTTTGGACAGGCTCCTGTCCACTGGTACATGCTTCCCATACCAGAGAGAGAAAATCAACCTCGCCTCTCCATCGAGGTAGAAAAAAAACTGGAGGAATTTTAACTTACCTCCCACAGAAGGACTTTTGACACACCTTCTACCAAGAGGATTTTCCAATCACCTCTCATATTAACAGGCATTCCGCCATTTTGCTTTCTCCCCTCCCCCTAAAAAATAAATCAGGAGGATTTTTTCACCTCCTTCCAAGAGGACTTTATGTGCACCTCTCATATCAACAGGCATTCCGCCATTTTGCTTTCTCCCCTACCCCTAAAAAAATAAATCAGGAAGATTTTTTTTCACCTCCTACCAAGAGAACTCTTCTGGCCTTCAGCCATCATTATTTTTTTGAACACTAAAAACAACGTCTTTGTACAATTTTGCACGGACAAACATGAAACTGTCTCTCTGCAACAACAAATTACATTTTTTTTACATAAAAATACAATATCTCTACCGTTTCTATTTCCATTTTTTTATAACATAAAAAACATTAATCAAAACAATAAAACTCACAACCTAAAGAAAACATAACTGAAATATATAACACACATGAATCCTTTTTTTTCTGATTGTCTCTTTTTCTTTTTTTTCCAACACATAACAATGTTAATCAAGACAATCAGACCCATAGGATACAAATACAATTGTTACATGATACATATAAGTCTCTGTTCTTTTTAAAAATTCTGATTGCCCCCCATTTTTTTTATTAAGTGAGGGGGTCTCTCTCTCCCCTCTCCGCACAAATCATCAGCTTACCTCCCTTATTTTTACGTTTACCATCACACGTATTATGGACCATCTTTGATAAGAAAATAACAACATTAAATCTCAGATTCCTGACTCATACCAGCTAACATCTATCAACATCACCAACTGAGTTAACTTCATACTAACTAATTACACAATCTCTAACCAATATTCCCCCATTCTGCTAAGCATTCATCTACTTTCCGGGTACTGTCTCATACATGCTTCTCTACTTTCTATTCCTTAACACATGGTTCTCGGTCGTTCTCCGTCTGCTGTAAGGTCGCAGAATCGATTACACCTCCCGTCCGAGGTGGGGGCACAGTTCCCACCCACAGGGTTTCACTGCGTCATATCCCTATCTAATGTTTGAATTCCCGGATGCCTCTTTTCCCAGCACCCAACTGCTTGTGTTCCACCAAATCCTCGGACCAAGTCAATCACCATGACTTCAATACAACTATCCACTTCATTGTTCATCTCTTTCCGTTAAATGTATCTTAACTACCACCCTTCCACCTACACGGGACGCACAATGAGCCCGCCCAACAGTCAGAGACCTCGTCAGATTTCTTAACAAATCACGCAATATGACCTGCTATTATCGTAGCAAATTAACTTGGTGTCCCTTTTCTCTTCTATTTTAGCACCCTTACTTTCCCAAACTCCGAGGCCAGCCATACCTTCCAAGCGTTAATACTGTCTGTACCCTCTGATGTAAACAGGCATTCATTAAACCCACTAAATCCAATGCTGCTTATGAATATGCGATATTAGTTGCGAGGTTAACTAATTGACCCATTGATTTTGAAAAAAAACATTTCATTAACTAACTATTATTTGTTATAGCTTTCTTTTCCTTCTCAATTCAATGATTCTTTTATTTCTTGACAAACATTTAGCATTTTGTGTTCAAATGATTTTCCTTTATAGAGATCGACTTGGTCTTCAGCAAGTTGCAATCTTATTTATGAACAGAACGTAAATAGACGACTTGATTCCTTTTGGCTAAGATCAAAGTGTAGTATCTGTTCCGATGGATACTACACCCCATGGACTGGTATTGTCTTGGCCTTTGTGGCTTGATTTACGCCGGTCTATGGGTATGTCCTGTCCAGTCTAGGAGGTCCATCCTCCCAGGCTTCGCCTCCCCTCTTTGGGGAGGAGTAAGTTTATTGCTTACTGACTGAGGCGCCCCTACCGGGGAATGCCGACGGGGCTGCCCAGGCAATTTTTGATGGTCAGAGTGCTCACCTCTCGGGCGCTGGCTTTTCAACCCCCACTTTCCGACCCGACCTTGGGTCACATCTTACTTGTGGGAGTAGGATAAAACTGACCATGTGCCTAACCCCTGGAGAGGAGTAAATAATACTTGATTCTCGTTTCTATCTAAACCAAACATCCGCAATTCAATTTAAAACATTCAGGAAAAAAAAAACTGTAATAAATTTTGATCATATTAAGAAAAAAAAACTTATATTTTTCTCTGGATGCCCCCCCCCCCCCCTACTGCTGCCGTTATCGGCTATCTCTCTCTTTCTCATCTTGGCCAATCCTTCTTTCTCTCTTTCCTGCCCCTCCTCTTTCATCGCGCCTACTTTTTCAAACCCCGAAGCTAGTAATACCTTCAAAGGACCACGCTGTCAGAAACTACCATCCCCACACATTCGACTACTAATATTGTACTGCCAATTTAGCGGTTTTCCCGCTAGATGGAGAGATTTGAATCTAGCTAGTAAAAATTGCATCTAGCGAATAGTGTTTTTTGTCAAATTTAATCTTTTCTAAATTCAATTCTTTTAAAATATCTTCTAAATTTAAATTAAATACAAATAACATTAAAGTGAACACTACCAATTTAAGTAACATAAAAATAAAAAATATCTATAGAAAGCATGAAATATTAAGTATAATCGTAACACTTTTTATACAGGCTACGAAGAGGTTACGATCTAGCGGGTTTTGAAAACGTATGTATTCTCTCTCTCTCTCTCTCTCTCTTTGTCGCAACTTAATCGCTACCGGTAAAATAAATGTTTCAATTAGAATTATAAAAAATAAAGAGCCGATTTCTTTTTTTTTGCGTGCGGAGTTAAAAGCAGAGAAACCCTCCCCATTTACCTGCTTTTTATCAATTTCTTTTTTGTGGGAGTCCGTGTGTGTTCCTTTTTTTGTTTCTTTCTTCCTTTATTTCTTTTTATCTCGTTTTCTTTTCGCCTGCATCCGGAATATTTACTTTGTTTTGTATTCATTGTTCGTTCTGTGTTTTTTTCTTCTTCAATTCTCTTTCTGTCTTTCTTTGCTTGTAAGGATCGATCCTTGGTCAAACGACATCAGTTGTACAACATTTTTGTGTCTCTATTTTTTTCGTCCTTTTTTCATGTGAGCTCTTGCGTTTGCCCTTTCTCTGGTTTTCCTTGGGTTCTCTACCCTCATGTTGTCTTCTTAGGCTCATGCCTGGTCACTGGCAACCAATTGTGGAACCACGTGCTGCCCCACACGACGACCATCAACCCCAATGTTGTGTTTCCGTGGCCTTCTTCTTTGTCTTCATCGTCCAGCCGAGTCGTCTATCTACTGACGAATCATCGAGGGCACAGCACTGGTCCACAAGTTAAACATAAAAGAAACACAACTCTCGAGCAAGACCACAAACACATATACGTTGTGTATAATTTAGTTAGAACTATGAGTGTGTGTGACACCGACGCGGTCTGTCGAGACCCCCATTGTTGTTGCTAAAGTCGTCAGCTCATCTCATCGTTTTCCCGGTCCGATCCGCTCTCTCGGGAGGTTAGATCCTAACTCTCGGGAAGTTCGATTCTAACTGCTCGTCTTCTCTCTCAAACCTAAACTCGTCAACTTTTGCCATAAACTTTTCTGTCGTCAACTGTCGTAAAACTAACCTACCTTACTGTAGTCAGGTGTCGTAAAACACTGTCACTCCTAAAAGTGTCCAGTATTCTTTTCTTGGTGACCTGTCCTGAACAATGGAAATTGACCACTCCCAAATTTCTTTTGTCTCTGTCGATTAGTCACTTCCTATCCTGTCTTTTCTTTTCTGTACGTTCATGAGTCATTTCCTATTCCTGACCGGGCCCCGACCTTTGCGGCAGCCATAGTGTCACAAATGTACATATGAACCGAGATGATCAGATGAGAATGTCCTCTTATCTGATTATCTCGGTTCATATGAACGTTGGATTAGATCAGTAAATCTTGGAACACAACCTACAAACTCTATCTAAAGGCTTTTTAAAACTATGAACCATTTTATGTTATATGGAATGTTTTTAGTTTTAGAATTCCATAGACAAAATTGCATAGACAAAGAAGTAAAATGTGAAAGATTTAGATTATTGAATGTATGCTTATGTTGCATTTGAGGTTTAGTTATCCCCCTGGGTTTTAGCGAGTTCCACTGTGGTTTTCTAGTCAAGTCTGCATTTAAGGACGATCATTAAACATTTTAGTTCATGGATCAGAAAACAAAATCACCCTAAACATAAAAAAGACTTACGCTTAACGTCTTATTATATAATAGGTGATAAGAGACACATTTATTTGATACTATCTTAGGCCAAAGGGTTCGAAAAAAAAACTCAAGCATAATTTATCCTGTCATTATTCGAGATTATATCAAAAAGACTTTTATTTCGAAATTTTATTAAGTCCCAATCTCACAGTTTACACTAAAATCATTATTATCTTATAGTATTAAGAACACAATAGTGCCAAAAAGAGGGATATTCTGTTCATGCAAGATCAATTATTCTAATAAGTCTAGGCAAATTAAATTTATTATACCAAAATCAAAAGTGATTAACGTCTTATATTTATGCCTTAACATATCTAGCAATACATTTGAACCTTTCAATAAACCAAGCAATCCTGTATTACGTTCATGGAAACTCAAACAACCCTAGTTCAATTATGGACTCTATTGTACTTAACATATCTAGTAATACTTTTGAATCTTTCAATAAACCAAGCAATCCTGTATTAAGTTCATGGAAACTCAAACAACCCTAGTTCAATTATGGACTCTATTGTACTTAACATATCTAGTAATACTTTTGAACCTTTCAATAAACCAAGCAATCCTGTATTACGTTCATGGAAACTCAAACAACCCTAGTTCAATTATGGACTCTATTGTACTTAACATATCTAGTAATACTTTTGAATCTTTCAATAAACCAAGCAATCCTGTATTACGTTCATGGAAACTCAAACAACCCTAGTTCAATTATGGACTCTATTGTACTCAACATATCTAGTAATACTTTCGAACCTTTCAATAAACCAAGCAATCCTGTATTACGTTCATAGAAACTCAAACAACCCTAGTTCAATTATGGACTCTATTGTACTTAACATATCTAGTAATACTTTCGAACCTTTCAATAAACCAAGCAATCCTGTATTACGTTCATGGAAACTCAAACAACCCTAGTTCAATTATGGACTCTATTGTACTTAACATATCTAGTAATACTTTTGAATCTTTCAATAAACCAAGCAATCCTGTATTACGTTCATGGAAACTCAAACAACCCTAGTCCAATTATGGACTCTATTGTACTTAACATATCTAGTAATACTTTCGAACCTTTCAATAAACCAAGCAATCATGTATTACGTTCATGGAAACTCAAACAACCCTAGTTCAATTATGGACTCTATTGTACTTAACATATCTAGTAATACTTTTGAATCTTTCAATAAACCAAGCAATCCTGTATTACGTTCATGGAAACTCAAACAACCCTAGTTCAATTATGGACTCTATTGTACTTAACATATCTAGTAATACTTTCGAACCTTTCAATAAACCAAGCAATCCTGTATTACGTTCATGGAAACTCAAACAACCCTAGTTCAATTATGGACTCTATTGTACTTAACATATCTAGTAATACTTTTGAACCTTTCAATAAACCAAGCAATCCTGTATTACGTTCATGGAAACTCAAACAACCCTAGTTCAATTATGGACTCTATTGTACTTAACATATCTAGTAATACTTTCGAACATTTCAATAAACACAGCAATCCTGTATTACGTCATGGAAACTCAAACAACCCTAGTTCAATTATGGACTCTATTGTACTTAACATATCTAGTAATACTTTCGAACCTTTCAATAAACCAAGCAATCCTGTATTACGTTCATGGAAACTCAAACAACCCTAGTTCAATTATGGACTCTATTGTACTTAACATATCTAGTAATACTTTCGAACCTTTCAATAAACCAAGCAATCCTGTATTACGTTCATGGAAACTCAAACAACCCTAGTTCAATTATGGACTCTATTGTACTTAACATATCTAGTAATACTTTCGAACCTTTCAATAAACCAACCAATCCTGTATTACGTTCATGGAAACTCAAACAACCCTAGTTCAATGATGGACTCTATTGTACTTAACATATCTAGTAATACTTTTGAACCTTTCAATAAACCAAGCAATTCTGTATTACGTCATAGAAACTAAAACAACCCTAGTTCAATTATGGACTCTATTGTACTTAACATATCTAGTAATACTTTCGAACCTTTCAATAAACCAAGCAATCCTGTATTACGTTCATGGAAACTCAAACAACCCTAGTTCAATTATGGACTCTATTGTACTTAAAATATCTAGTAATACTTTTGAACCTTTCAATAAACCAAGCAATCATGTATTACGTTCATGGAAACTAAAACAACCGTAGTTCAATTATGGACTCTATTGTACTTAACATATCTAGTAATACTTTCGACCCTTTCAATAAACCAAGCAATCCTGTTATACGTTCATAGAAACTCAAACAACCCTAGTTCAATTATGGACTCTATTGTACTTAACATATCTAGTAATACTTTCGAACCTTTCAATAAACCAAGCAATCCTGTATTACGTTCATGGAAACTCAAACAACCCTAGTTCAATTATGGACTCTATTGTACTTAACATATCTAGTAATACTTTTGAATCTTTCAATAAACCAAGCAATCCTGTATTACGTTCATGGAAACTCAAACAACCCTAGTTCAATTATGGACTCTATTGTACTTAACATATCTAGTAATACTTTCGAACATTTCAATAAACACAGCAATCCTGTATTACGTCATGGAAACTCAAACAACCCTAGTTCAATTATGGACTCTATTGTACTTAACATATCTAGTAATACTTTCGAACCTTTCAATAAACCAAGCAATCCTGTATTACGTTCATGGAAACTCAAACAACCCTAGTTCAATTATGGACTCTATTGTACTTAACATATCTAGTAATACTTTCGAACCTTTCAATAAACCAAGCAATCCTGTATTACGTTCATGGAAACTCAAACAACCCTAGTTCAATTATGGACTCTATTGTACTTAACATATCTAGTAATACTTTCGAACCTTTCAATAAACCAACCAATCCTGTATTACGTTCATGGAAACTCAAACAACCCTAGTTCAATGATGGACTCTATTGTACTTAACATATCTAGTAATACTTTTGAACCTTTCAATAAACCAAGCAATCCTGTATTACGTCATGGAAACTCAAACAACCCTAGTTCAATTATGGACTCTATTGTACTTAACATATCTAGTAATACTTTCGAACCTTTCAATAAACCAAGCAATCCTGTATTACGTTCATGGAAACTCAAACAACCCTAGTTCAATTATGGACTCTATTGTACTTAAAATATCTAGTAATACTTTTGAACCTTTCAATAAACCAAGCAATCATGTATTACGTCATGGAAACTCAAACAACCCTAGTTCAATTATGGACTCTATTGTACTTAACATATCTAGTAATACTTTCGAACCTTTCAATAAACCAAGCAATCCTGTATTACGTTCATGGAAACTCAAACAACCCTAGTTCAATTATGGACTCTATTGTACTTAACATATCTAGTAATACTTTCGAACCTTTCAATAAACCAAGCAATCCTGTATTACGTTCATGGAAACTCAAACAACCCTAGTTCAATTATGGACTCTATTGTACTTAACATATCTAGTAATACTTTCGAACCTTTCAATAAACCAAGCAATCCTGTATTACGTCATGGAAACTCAAACAACCCTAGTTCAATTATGGACTCTATTGTACTTAACATATCTAGTAATACTTTCGAACCTTTCAATAAACCAAGCAATCCTGTATTACGTTCATGGAAACTCAAACAACCCTAGTTCAATTATGGACTCTATTGTACTTAAAATATCTAGTAATACTTTTGAACCTTTCAATAAACCAAGCAATCATGTATTACGTCATGGAAACTCAAACAACCCTAGTTCAATTATGGACTCTATTGTACTTAACATATCTAGTAATACTTTCGAACCTTTCAATAAACCAAGCAATCCTGTATTACGTTCATGGAAACTCAAACAACCCTAGTTCAATTATGGACTCTATTTTACTTAACATATCTAGTAATACTTTCGAACCTTTCAATAAACCAAGCAATCCTTTATTACGTTCATGGAAACTCAAACAACCCTAGTTCAATTATGGACTCTATTGTACTTAACATATCTAGTAATACTTTTGAACCTTTCAATAGACTAAGCAATCCTGTATTACGTTCATGGAAACTCAAACAACCCTAGTTCAATTATGGACGCTATTGTACTTAACATATCTAGTAATACTTTTGAACCTTTCAATAAACCAAGCAATCCTGTATTACGTCATGGAAACTCAAACAACCCTAGTTCAATTATGGACTCTATTGTACTTAACCTATCTAGTAATACTTTCGAACCTTTCAATAAACCAAGCAATCCTGTATTACGTTCATGGAAACTCAAACAACCCTAGTTCAATTATGGACTCTATTGTACTTAACCTATCTAGTAATACTTTCGAACCTTTCAATAAACCAAGCAATCCTGTATTACGTTCATGGAAACTCAAACAACCCTAGTTCAATTATGGACTCTATTGTACTTAACATATCTAGTAATACTTTCGAACCTTTCAATAAACCAAGCAATCCTGTATTACGTTCATGGAAACTCAAACAAATCTAGTTCAATTATGGACTCTATTGTACTTAACATATCTAGTAATACTTTTGAACTTTTCAATACACTAAGTAATCCTGTATTACGTTCATGGAAACTCAAACAATCCTAGTTCAATTATGGACTCTATTGTACTTAACATTTATAACATAACCTTTAGAACTTCATCTAATTTGATGAGAAATCTGGATTTTACAATACTGCATTGAAAACTTCAGGTTTCAATGTAAGCAATAAAATAAATAGAATGCATAATAGAAACTATAAAAATAATAATAAACCCTCCCAACGGAAAAATGTAAAAATAAATAATAATAAAAGAATAAATAACTGAAAAATAGAAATGGTAAGATTATTTAGTTCATATCGACATTTGCGAAAAATGTCCAGCCTGATAGCACCAAACGTTTCTTTAAAATTATTGAAGACAACCTCAAGACCCCACATAAATGCAGCGGACTTGCACGCAAAAATACAATTAGACGTTTCTATACAGTACCAAACCAAGAACAACATATAATAAAATCAAATACAGATAAAATAAATTAAGCCTAGAAAATTAATAGTATAACAACCTTTAGAACTTAATTCAATTGTTTAGACAGAAACTTCTGTCCATTAGAAGATTTCTGTGTGCAGGATAATGTTGTATACAAATGTATAAACGAGCCAAGTATTAACTAAAACAATAGGAATACTATCTCTATCAACAATAATAATAACAGTAACAATAATGTAACGAATAATGTTGATAGAGACAACGATACAGATTTATATAGTACAACAACACCTACCTATGAGCCAAAACTGTTCTTATTAAGAAAATAATTTCGAAACATAAGCATGAATTCAATAATCTAGATGCTTGGATGAATTCAATAATCTAGATGCTTGGATGAATTCAATAAGCTAGATGTTTGGATTAATTCAATAATCTAGATGCTTGGATGAATTCAATAATCTAGATGCTTGGATGAATTCAATAATCTAGATGCTTGGATGAATTCAATAAGCTAGATGCTTGGATGAATTCAATAATCTAGATGCTTGGATGAATTCAATAATCTAGATGCTTGGATTAATTAAATAATCTAGATGCTTGGATGAATTCAATAATCTAGAAGTTTGGATAATTCAATAATCAAGATGTTTGGATAATTCAATAATCAAGATGCTTGGATTAATTCAATAATCTAGATGCTCGGACTAATTCAATAATCTTGATGCTTAGATGAATTTAATAATCTATATGCTTGGATGAATTCAATAATCTAGATGCTTGGATGAATTCAATAATCTAAATGCTTGGATGAATTCGATAATCTAGATGCTTATATGAATTCAATAATCAAGATGGTTGGATGAATTCAATAATCTAGATGCTTGGATGAATTCAATAAGCTAGATGCTTGGATGAATACAATAATCAAGATGTTTGGATGAATTCAATGATCTAGATGCTTCTATTAATTCAATAAACTAGATGCTTGGATGAATTCAATAATCTAGCTGCTTGGATGAATTCAATAATCAAGATGCTTGGATTAATTTAATAATCTTGATGCTTGGATAGAATTCAATAGTCTAGATGCATAGATGAATTCAATAATAAAGCTGCTTGGATGAATTCAATAATCTGGATGCTTGGATGAATTCAATAATCTAGATGCTTGGATGAATTCAATAAGCAAGATGTATGGATGAATTCAATAATCTAGATGCTTGGATAAATTCAATAATCTCGATGCTTGGATGAATTCAATAATCTAGATGCTTGCATGAATTCAATAAGCTAGATGCTTGGATAAATTCAATTAGCTAGATGCTTGGATGAATTCAATAATCTAAATGCTAGGATGATGTCAATAAACTATATGCTTGGATTAATTCAATAATCTAGATGCTTGGATGAATTCAATAATCGAGATGTTTGGATGAATTCAATAATCAAGATGCTTGCATGAATTCAATAATCTAGATGCTTGGATGAATTCAATAAGAAAGATGCTTGGATGAATACAATAATCTAGATGCTTGGATAAATTCAATAATCTAGATGCTTGGATGAATTCAATAATCTAGATGCTTGGATGATGTCAATAATCTAGATGCTTGGATGAATTCAATAAGCTAGATGCTTGGATGAATACAATAATCAAGATGTTTGGATTAATTCAATAATCTAGATGCTTGGATTAATTCAATAATCTAGATGCTTCGATGAATTCAATAATCTAGCTGCTTAGATGAATTCAATAATCAAGATGCTTGGATTAATTGAATAATCTAGATGCTTGGATGAATTCAATAGTCTAGATGCATGGATGAATTCAATAATAAAGATGCTTGGATGAATTCAATAATCTGGATGCTTGGATAAATTCAATAATCTAGATGCTTGGATAAATTCAATAATCTAGATGCTTGGATGAATTCAATAAGCTAGATGCTTGGATGAATTCAATAATCTAGATGCTTGGATGAATTCAATAATCTAGATGCTTGGATGAATTCAATAATCTAGATGCTTGGATGAATTCAATAAGCTAGATGCTTGGATGAATTCAATTAGCTAGATGCTTGGATAAATTCAATAATCTAGATGCTAGGATGATGTCAACAAACTATATGCTTGGATAAATTCAATAATCTAGATGCTTGGATGAATTCAATAATCTAGATGCTTGGATGAATTCAATAATCAAGATGCTTGCATGAATTCAATAATCTAGATGCTTGGATGAATTCAATAAGCAAGATGCTTGGATAAATTCAATAATCTAGATGCTTGGATGAATCCAATAATCAAGATGCTTGGATGAATACAATAATCAAGATTCTTGGATGAATTCAATAAGCTATATGCTTGGATGAATTCAATAATCTAGATGCTTGGATGAATTCAAGAAGCCAGATGCTTGGATGAATACAATAATCTAGATGCTTGGATGAATTCAATAAGCTAGATGCTTGGATGAATTCAATAAGCTATATGCTAGGATGAATTCAATAATCAAGATGCCTGGATGAATTCAATAATCAAGATGCTTGGATGAATTCAATAATCTGGATGCTTGGATGAATTCAATAATCTAGATGCTTGGATGTATCCAATAAGCTAGATGCTTGGATGAATTCAATAATCTAGATGCTTGGATGAATTCAATAATCTAGATGCTTGGATGAATTCAATAATCTAGATGCTTGGATGAATTCAATAAGCTAGATGCTTAGATAAATTCAATAAGCTAGATGCTTGGATGAATTCAATAATCTAGATGCTAGGATGATGTCAATAAGCTATATGTTGGATGAATTCAATAATCTAGATGCTTGGATGAATTAAATAATCTAGATGCTTGGATGTATTCAATAAGCTAGATGCTTGGATGAATTCAATAATCAAGATGTTTGGATGAATTCAATAATCAAGATGCTTGGATGAATTCCATAATCTAGATGCTTGGATGAATTCAATAATCTAAATGCTTGGATGAATTCTATAATCAAGATGCTTGGATGAATTTTGTAATCTAGATGATTGGATAATTCAATGATCTAGATGCTTGAATAAATTCAATAATCAAGATGCTTGGACTAATTCAATAATCTAGATGTATGGATGAATTCAATAATCTAGATGCTCAGATGAATTCAATAATCTAGATGCTTGGACTAATTCAATAATCTAGATGCTTGGATGAATTCAATAAGCTAGATGCTTGGATGAATACAATAATCAAGATGTTTGGATGAATTCAATGATCTAGATGCTTGGATTAATTCAATATTCTAGATTCTTAGATAAATTCAATAATCTAGCTGCTTGGATGAATTCAATCATCAAGATGCTTGGATTAATTTAATAATCTAGATGCTTGGATGAATTCAATAGTCTAGATGCATGGATGAATTCAATAATAAAGATGCTTGGATGAATTCAATAATCTAGATGCTTAGATGAATTCAATAATCAAGATGCTTGGATGAATTCAATAAGGAAGATGCTTGGATGAATTCAATAATCTAGATGCTTGGATGAATTCAATAATCTCGATGCTTGGATGAATTCAATAATCTAGAGGCTTGGATGAATTCAATAAGTTAGATGCTTGGATTAATTCAATTAGCTAGATGCTTGGATTAATTCAATAAGCTAGATGCTCGGATGATGTTAATAAACTATATGCTTAGATAAATTCAATAATCTAGATGCTTGGATGAATTCAATAATCAAGATGTTTGGATGAATTCAATAATCAAGATGCTTGCAGGAATTCAATAATCTTGATGCTTGGATGAATTCAATAAGAAAGATGCTTGGATGAATACAATAATCTAGATGCTTGGATGACCTCAATAATCTAGATGCTAGGATGATGTCAATAATCTAGATGCTTGGATGAATTCAATAAGCTAGATGCTTGGATGAATACAATAATCAAGATGTTTGTATTAATTCAATAATCTAGATGCTTGGATTAATTCAATAATCTTGATGCTTGGATGAATTCAATAATCTCGCTACTTGGATGAATTCAATAATCAAGATGCTTGGATTAATTTAATAACCTTGATGCTTGGATGAATTCAATAGTCTAGATGCATGGATGAATTCAATAATAAAGATGCTTGGATGAATTCAATAATCTGGATGCTTGGATGAATTCAATAATCTAGATGCTTGGATGAATTCAATAAGCTAGATGCTTGGATGAAGTCAATAATCTAGATGCTTGGATAAATTCAATAATCTAGATGCTTGGATGAATTCAATAATCTAGATGCTTGGATAAATTCAATAAGCTAGATGCTTGGATGAATTCAATAAGCTAGATGCTTGGATAAATTCAATAATCTAGATGCTAGGATGATGTTAATAAACTATATGCTTAGATAAATTCAATAATCTAGATGCTTGGATGAATTCAATAATCAAGATGTTTGGATGAATTCAATAATCAAGATGCTTGCATGAATTCAATAATCTAGATGCTTGGATGAATTCAATAAGCAAGATGCTTGGATGAATTCAATAATCTAGATGCTTGGATGAATCCAATAATCAAGATGCTTGGATGAATACAATAATCAAGATTCATGGATGAATTCAATAAGCTATATGCTTGGATGAATTCAATAATCTAGATGCTTGGATGAATTCAATAAGCAAGATGCTTGAATGAATACAATAATCTAGATGCTTGGAGGAATTCACTAATCTAGATGCTTGGATGAATTCAATAAGCTAGATGCTTGGATGAATTCAATAATCAAGATGCCTGGATGAATTCAATAATTAAGATGCTTGGATAAATTCAATAATCTGGATGCTTGGATGAATTCAATAATCTAGATGCTTGGATGTATTCAATAAGCTAGATGCTTGGATGAATTCAATAATCAAGATGTTTCGATGAATTCAATAATCAAGATGCTTGGATGAATTCAATAATCAAGATGCTTGGATGAATTGTGTAATCTAGATAATTGGATAATTCAATGATCTAGATGCTTGGATAAATTCCATAATCTAGATGCTTGGACTAATTCAATAATCTAGATGCTTGGATGAATTCAATAATCTAGATGCTCGGATGAATTCAATAATCTAGATGCTTGGACTAATTCAATAATCTAGATGCTTTGATCAATTCAATAATCTAGATGCTTATATGAATTCAATAATCAAGATGCTTGGATGCATTCAATAATCTAGATGCTTGGATGAATTCAATAATCTAGATGCTTGGATGAATTCAATAATCTAGATACTTGGATGAATTCAATAATCTAGATGCTTATATGAATTCGATAATCTAGATGCTTGGATGAATTCAATAATCTAGATGCTTGGATGAATTCAGTAATCTAGATGCTTGGATGAATTCAATAGTCTAGATGCTTCGATGAATTCAATAATCTAGATGCTTGGATGAATTCAATAATCAAGATGCTTGGATGAATTACATAATCTAGATACTTGGATGAATTCAATAATCTAGATGCTTGGATGAATTCAATAGTCTAGATGCATGGATGAATTCAATAATCAAGATGCTTGGATGAATTCAATAATCTGGATGCTTGGATGAATTCAATAATCTAGATGCTTGGATGTATTCAATAAGCTAGATGCTTGGATGAATTCAATAATCTAGATGCTTGGATGAATTCAATAATCTAGATGCTTGGATGAATTCAATAATCTATATGCTTGGATGAATTCAATAAGCTAGATGCTTGGATAAATTCAAAAATCACGATTCTTGGATGAATTCAATAATCTAGATGCTTGGATGAATTCAATTACCTAGATGCTTGGATGAATTCCATAATCAAGATGTTTGGATGAATTTAATAATCTAGATGCTTGGATGAATTACACAAGCTAGATGCTTTGATGAATTCAATAATCTAGATGCTTATATGAATTCAATAATCTAGATGCTTGGATGAATTCAATAATCTAGATGCTTGGATGAATTCAGTAAGCTAAATGCTTGGATGAATTCAATAGTGTAGATGCTCAGATGAATTCAATAATCAAGATGCTTGGATGAATTCAATAAGCTAGATGCTTGGATGAATTCAATAATCTAGATGCTTGGATGAATTCAATAATCAAGATACTTGGATGAATTCAATAATCTAGATGCTTGGATGAATTCAATAATCCAGATGCTTGGATGAATTCAATAATCCAGATGTTAGGATCAATTAAATAATCTAGATGTTTGGATTAATTCAATAATCTAGATGCTTGGATTAATTCAATAATCTTGATGCTTGGATGAATTCAATAATCAAGATGCTTGGATGAATTCAATAAGCTAGATGCTTGGATGAATTCAATAAGCTAGATGCTTGGATGACCTCAATAAGCTAGATGCTTGGATGAATTCAATAATCTAGATGCTTGGATGAATTTAATAATTTAGAGGCTTGGATAAATTCAATAAGCTAGATGCTTGGATTAATTCAATAATCTAGATGATTGGATGAATTCAATAAGCTAGATGCTTGGATGAATTCAATAAGCTTGATGCTTGGATGACCTCAATAAGCTAGATGCTTGGATGAATTCAATAATCTAGATGCTTGGATAAATTTAATAATCTAGATGCTTGGATGAATTCAATAATCTAGATGCTTGGATGAATTCAATAAGCTAGATGCTTGGATGAATTCAATAAGCTAGATGCTTGGATGAATTCAATAATCTAGATGCTAGGATGATGTCAATAAACTTTATGCGTGGATGAATTCAATAATCTTGATGCTTGGATGTAGTCAATAATCAAGATGTTTGGATGAATTCAATAATCAAGATGCTTGCATGAATTCAATAATCTAGATGCTTGGATAAATTCAATAATCTAGATGTTTGGATGAATTCAATAATCTAGATGCTTGGATGAATTCAATAATCAAGATGCTTGGATGAATTCAATAATCTAGATGCATGGATGAATTCAAAAATCAAGATGCTTAGATGAATTCAATAATCTAGATGCTTAGATCAATTCAATAAGCTAGATGCTTGGATGAATTCAATAAGCTAGATGCTTGGATAAATTTAATAATCTAGATGCTAGGATGATGTCAATAAACTATATGCTTAGATAAATTCAATAATCTAGATGCTTGGATGAATTCAATAATCAAGATGTTTAGATAGATTCAATAATCAAGATGCTTGCATGAATTCAATAATCTAGATACTTGAATGAATGCAATAATCTAGATGCTTGGATCAATTCAATAATCTATGTGCTTGGATGAATTCAATAATCTAGATGCTTGGATGAATTCAATAATCTAGATGCTTGGATGAATTACATAAGCTAGATGTATGGATGAATTCAGTAATCAAGATGCTTGGATGAATTCAATAATCTAGATGCTTGGATGAATTCAATAATCTAGATGCTTGGATGAATACAGTAATCTAGATGCTTGGATGAATTCAATAGTCTAGATGCTTGGATGAATTCAATAATCTAGATGCTTGGATTAATTCAATAATCAAGATGCTTGGATGAATTCAATAATCTAGATACTTGGATGAATTCAATAATCTAGATGCTTCGATGAATTCAATAATCAAGATGCTTGGATGAATTCAATAATCTAGATGCTTGGATGAATACAGTAATCTAGATGCTCGGATGAATTCAATAGTCTTGATGCTTGGATGAATTCAATAATCTAGATGCTTGGATGAATTCACTAATCAAGATACTTGGATGAATTCAATAATCTAGATGCTTGGATGAATTCAATAATCTAGATGCTTGGATGAATTCAATAATCTCGATGCTTTGATCAATTCAATAATCTAGATGTTTGGATGAATTCAATAATCTAGATTCTCGGATAAATTCAATAATCTATATGCTTGGATAAATTCAATAATCTAGATGCTTGGATGAATTCAATAATCTAGATGCTTGGATGAATTCAATAAGCTAGATGCTTGGATGACCTCAATAAGCTAGATGCTTGGATGAATTCAACCATCTAGATGCTTGGATGAATTTAATAATCTAGATGCTTGGATGAATTCAATAAGCTAGATGCTTGGATGAATTCAATAATCTAGATGCTTGGATGAATTCAATAAGCTAGATGCTTGGATAAATTCAATAAGCTAGATGCTTGGATGAATTCAATAATCTAGATGCTAAGATGATGTCAATAAACTATATGCTTGGATGAATTCAATAATCTAGATGCTTGGATGAATTCAATAATCAAGATGTTTGGATGAATTCAATAATCAAGATGCTTGGATGAATTCAATAATCTAGATGCTTGGATGAATTCAATAATCTAGATGCTTGGATGAATTCAATAATCTAGATGCTTGGATGAATGCAATAATCTCGATGCTTGGATCAATTCAATAATCTAGATGCTTAGATCAATTCAATCATCTAGATGCTTGGATGAATTCAATAATCTAGATGCTTGGATGAATTCAATAATCTAGATGCTTGCATGACTTCACTAATCAAGATACTTGGATGAATTCAATAATCTAGATGCTTGGATGAATTCAATAATCTAGATGCTTGGATGAATGCAATAATCTCGATGCTTGGATCAATTCAATAATCTAGATGCTTAGATCAATTCAATCATCTAGATGCTTGGATGAATTCAATAATCTTGATGCTTGGATAAATTCAATAATCAAGATGCTTGAATAAATTCAATAATCTAGATGCTTGGATGAATTCAATAATCAAGATGCTTGGATAAATTCAATAATCTAGATGCTTGGATGAATTACATAAGCTAGATGATTTGATGAATTCAATAATCTAGATGCTTGGATGAATTCAATAATCTAGATGCTTGGATGAATTAAATAATCAAGATGCTTGGATGAATTCAGTAATCTAAGTGCTTGGATAAATTCAATAGTCTAGATGCTTCGATGAATTCAATAATCTAGATGCTTGGATGAATTCAATAATCTAGATGCTTGGATGAATACAGTAATCTAGATGCTTGGATGAATTCAATAGTCTTGATGCTTGGATGAATTCAATAATCTAGATGCTTGGATGAATTCACTAATCAAGATACTTGGATGAATTCAATAATCTAGATGCTTGGATGAATTCAATAATCTAGATGCTTGGATGAATTCAATAATCTCGATGCTTTGATCAATTCAATAATCTAGATGTTTGGATGAATTCAATAATCTAGATTCTCGGATAAATTCAATAATCTATATGCTTGGATAAATTCAATAATCTAGATGCTTGGATGAATTCAATAATCTAGATGCTTGGATGAATTCAATAAGCTAGATGCTTGGATGACCTCAATAAGCTAGATGCTTGGATGAATTCAACCATCTAGATGCTTGGATGAATTTAATAATCTAGATGCTTGGATGAATTCAATAAGCTAGATGCTTGGATGAATTCAATAATCTAGATGCTTGGATGAATTCAATAAGCTAGATGCTTGGATAAATTCAATAAGCTAGATGCTTGGATGAATTCAATAATCTAGATGCTAAGATGATGTCAATAAACTATATGCTTGGATGAATTCAATAATCTAGATGCTTGGATGAATTCAATAATCAAGATGTTTGGATGAATTCAATAATCAAGATGCTTGGATGAATTCAATAATCTAGATGCTTGGATGAATTCAATAATCTAGATGCTTGGATGAATTCAATAATCTAGATGCTTGGATGAATGCAATAATCTCGATGCTTGGATCAATTCAATAATCTAGATGCTTAGATCAATTCAATCATCTAGATGCTTGGATGAATTCAATAATCTTGATGCTTGGATGAATTCAATAATCTAGATGCTTGCATGACTTCACTAATCAAGATACTTGGATGAATTCAATAATCTAGATGCTTGGATGAATTCAATAATCTAGATGCTTGGATGAATGCAATAATCTCGATGCTTGGATCAATTCAATAATCTAGATGCTTAGATCAATTCAATCATCTAGATGCTTGGATGAATTAAAAAATCTTGATGCTTGGATGAATTCAATAATCAAGATGCTTGGATAAATTCAATAATCTAGATGCTTGGATGAATTCAATAATCAAGATGCTTGGATAAATTCAATAATCTAGATGCTTGGATGAATTACATAAGCTAGATGATTTGATGAATTCAATAATCTAGATGCTTGGATGAATTCAATAATCTAGATGCTTGGATGAATTAAATAATCAAGATGCTTGGATGAATTCAGTAATCTAAGTGCTTGGATAAATTCAATAGTCTAGATGCTTCGATGAATTCAATAATAAAGATGCTTGGATGAATTCAATAAGCTAGATGCTTGGATGAATTCAATAATCTAGATGCTTGGATGAATTCAATAATCAAGATACTTGGATGAATTCAATAATCTAGATGCTTGGATGAATTCAATAATCTAGATGCTTGGATGAATTCAATAATCTTGATGCTTGGATGAATTCAATAATCTAGATGCTTGGATAAATTTAATAATCTAGATGCTTGGATGAATTCAATAATCTAGATGCTTCGATGAATTCAATAATCAAGATGCTTGGATGAATTCAGTAATCTAGATGCTTAGATAAATTCAATAATCTAGATGCTTAAAGTAATTCAATAATCTAGATGCTTAGATAAATTCAATAATCTAGATGCTTGGATGAATTCAATAATCATGATGCTTGGATCAATTCAATAATCTAGATGCTTGGATGAATTCAATAATCTAGATGTTTGGATGAATTCAATAATCTAGATGCTTTAAGGAATTCAATAATCTTGATGCTTGGATGAATTCAATAATCAAGATGCTTGCGTGTATTCAATAATCTAGATGCTTGGATGAATTCAATAATCAAGATGTTTGGATGAATTCAATAATCAAGATGCTTCGATGAATTCAATAATCTAGATGCTTGGATAAGTTCAATAATCTAGATGGTTGGATGAATTCAATAAGCTAGATGCTAGGATGAATTAAATAATCAAGATGTTTGGATGAATTCAATAATCTAGATGCTTGGATGAATTCAATAATCTAGATGCTTGGATGAATTCAATAATCAAGATGCTTGGATGAATTCAATAATCAATATGCTTGGATGAATTCAATAATCTAGATGCTTGGATGAATTCAATAATCAAGATGCTTGGATTAATCCCAATAATCTAGATGCTTGGATGAATTACATAAGCTGAGGTATGGATGAATTCAGTAATCTAAATGCTTGGATTAATCTAATAATCTAGATGCTTGGATGAATTCAATAATCTAGATGCTTGGATGAATACAGTAATCTAGATGCTTGGATGAATTCAATAGTCTTGATGCTTGGATGAATTCAATAATCTAGATGCTTGGATGAATTCACTAATCAAGATACTTGGATGAATTCAATAATCTAGATGCTTGGATGAATTCAATAATCTAGATGCTTGGATGAATTCAATAATCTCGATGCTTTGATCAATTCAATAATCTAGATGTTTGGATGAATTCAATAATCTAGATTCTCGGATAAATTCAATAATCTATATGCTTGGATAAATTCAATAATCTAGATGCTTGGATGAATTCAATAATCTAGATGCTTGGATGAATTCAATAAGCTAGATGCTTGGATGACCTCAATAAGCTAGATGCTTGGATGAATTCAACCATCTAGATGCTTGGATGAATTTAATAATCTAGATGCTTGGATGAATTCAATAAGCTAGATGCTTGGATGAATTCAATAATCTAGATGCTTGGATGAATTCAATAAGCTAGATGCTTGGATAAATTCAATAAGCTAGATGCTTGGATGAATTCAATAATCTAGATGCTAAGATGATGTCAATAAACTATATGCTTGGATGAATTCAATAATCTAGATGCTTGGATGAATTCAATAATCAAGATGTTTGGATGAATTCAATAATCAAGATGCTTGGATGAATTCAATAATCTAGATGCTTGGATGAATTCAATAATCTAGATGCTTGGATGCATTAAATAATCAAGATGCTTGGATATATTCAATAATCTAGATGCTTGGATGATTTCAATAGTCTAGATGCATGGATGAATTCAATAGTCTTGATGCTTGGATGAATTCAATAATCTAGATGGTTGGATGAATTCAATAATCAAGATGCTTGGATGAATTCAATAATCTAGATACTTTGGATGAATTAAATAATCTAGATGCTTCGATGAATTCAATAATCAAGATGCTTGGATAAATTCAATAGTCTAGATGCTTGGATGAATTCAATAATCTAGATGCTTGGATGAATTCACTAATCAAGATACTTGGATGAATTCAATAATCTAGATGCTTGGATGAATGCAATAATCTAGATGCTTGGATGAATTCAATAATCTAGATGCTTTGATCAATTCAATAATCTAGATGTTTGAATGAATTCAATAATCTAGATTCTTGGATAAATTCAATAATCTAGATGCTTGGATGAATTCAATAATCTTGATGCTTGGATGAATTCAATAATCTAGATGCTTGGATCAGTTCAATAATCTAGATGCTTGGATGAATTTAATAAGCTAGATGCTAGGATGAATTAAATAATCAAGATGCTTAGATAGATTCAATAATCTAGATGCTTGGATGAATTCAATAATCTAGATGCTTGGATGAATTCAATAATCTAGATGCTTGGATCAATTCAATAATCTAGATGCTTGGATCAATTCAATAATCTAGATGCTTTGATAAATTCAATAATCAAGATGCTTGGATGAATTCAATAATCTAGATGCTTGGATGAATTCAATAATCTAGATGCTAGGATCAATTCAATAATCTAGATGCTTGAAGGAATTTCATAAGCTAGATGCTTGGATGAATTCAATAAACTAGATGCTTGGATGAATTCAATAATCTAGATGCTTGGATGAATTCAATAATCTAGATGCTTGGATGAAATCAGTAAACCAGATACTTAGATAAATTCAATTGTCTAGATGCTTCGATGAATTCAATAATCAAGATGCTTGGATAAATTCAATAATCTAGATGCTTGGATGAATTCAATAATCTAGATGCTTGGATGAATTCAATAATCTAGATGCTTGGATGAATTCAATAATCTAGATGCTTGGACGACCTCAATAAGCTAGATGCTTGGATGAATTCAATAATCTAGGTGCTGGGATGAATTTAATTATCTAGATGCTTGGATGAATTCAATAATCTAGATGCTTGGATGAATTCAATAACCTAGATGCTTGGATGAATTGAATAATCAAGATGCTTGGATGAATTCAATAACCTAGATGCTTGGATTAATTCAATAATCTAGATGCTTGGTTGAATTCAATAATCTAGATGCTTGGATAAATTCAATAATCTAGATGCTTGGATGAATTCAATAATCTAGATGCTTGGATGAATTCACTAATCAAGATACTTGGATGAATTCAATAATCTAGATGCTTGGATGAATGCAATAATCTTGATGCTTGGATGAATTCAATAATCTAGATGCTTTGATCAATTCAATAATCTAGATGTTTGAATGAATTCAATAATCTAGATTCTTGGATAAATTCAATAATCTAGATGCTTGGATGAATTCAATAATCTTGATGCTTGGATGAATTCAATAATCTAGATGCTTGGATCAGTTCAATAATCTAGATGCTTGGATGAATTTAATAAGCTAGATGCTAGGATGAATTAAATAATCAAGATGCTTAGATAGATTCAATAATCTAGATGCTTGGATGAATTCAATAATCTAGATGCTTGGATGAATTCAATAATCTAGATGCTTGGATCAATTCAATAATCTAGATGCTTGGATCAATTCAATAATCTAGATGCTTTGATAAATTCAATAATCAAGATGCTTGGATGAATTCAATAATCTAGATGCTTGGATGAATTCAATAATCTAGATGCTAGGATCAATTCAATAATCTAGATGCTTGAAGGAATTTCATAAGCTAGATGCTTGGATGAATTCAATAAACTAGATGCTTGGATGAATTCAATAATCTAGATGCTTGGATGAATTCAATAATCTAGATGCTTGGATGAAATCAGTAATCCAGATACTTAGATAAATTCAATTGTCTAGATGCTTCGATGAATTCAATAATCAAGATGCTTGGATAAATTCAATAATCTAGATGCTTGGATGAATTCAATAATCTAGATGCTTGGATGAATTCAATAATCTAGATGCTTGGATGAATTCAATAATCTAGATGCTTGGACGACCTCAATAAGCTAGATGCTTGGATGAATTCAATAATCTAGGTGCTGGGATGAATTTAATTATCTAGATGCTTGGATGAATTCAATAATCTAGATGCTTGGATGAATTCAATAACCTAGATGCTTGGATGAATTGAATAATCAAGATGCTTGGATGAATTCAATAACCTAGATGCTTGGATTAATTCAATAATCTAGATGCTTGGTTGAATTCAATAATCTAGATGCTTGGATAAATTCAATAATCTAGATGCTTGGATGAATTCAATGATCTGAATGCTTGGATCAATTCAATAATCTAGATGCTTAGATGAATTCAATAATCTAGATGCTTGGATGAATTCAATAATCAAGATGTTTCGATGAATTCAATAATCAAGATGCTTCGATTAATTCAGTAATCTAGATGATTGGATTAATTCAATAATCTAGATGATTGGATGAATTCAATAAGCTAGATGCTTGGATGAATTCAATAAGCTTGATGCTTGGATGACCTCAATAAGCTAGATGCTTGGATGAATTCAATAATCTAGATGCTTGGATAAATTTAATAATCTAGATGCTTGGATGAATTTAATAAGCTAGATGCTTGGATGAATTCAATAAGCTAGATGCTTGGATAAATTCAATAATCTAGATGCTAGGATGATGTCAATAAACTTTATGCGTGGATGAATTCAATAATCTTGATGCTTGGATGTAGTCAATAATCAAGATGTTTGGATGAATTCAATAATCAAGATGCTTGCATGAATTCAATAATCTAGATGCTTGGATAAATTCAATAATCTAGATGCTTGGATGAATTCAATAATCTAGATGCTTGGATGAATTCAATAATCAAGATGCTTGGATGAATTCAATAATCTAGATGCATGGATGAATTCAAAAATCAAGATGCTTAGATGAATTCAATAATCTAGATGCTTAGATCAATTCAATAAGCTAGATGCTTGGATGAATTCAATAAGCTAGATGCTTGGATAAATTTAATAATCTAGATGCTAGGATGATGTCAATAAACTATATGCTTAGATAAATTCAATAATCTAGATGCTTGGAGTAATTCAATAATCAAGATGTTTAGATAGATTCAATAATCAAGATGCTTGCATGAATTCAATAATCTAGATACTTGAATGAATGCAATAATCTAGATGCTTGGATCAATTCAATAATCTATGTGCTTGGATGAATTCAATAATCTAGATGCTTGGATGAATTCCATAATCAAGATGTTTGGATGAATTTAATAATCTAGATGCTTGGATAAGTTCAATAATCTAGATGCTTGGATGAATTTAATAAGCTAGATGCTAGGATGAATTAAATAAGCTAGATGCTTTGATGAATTCAATAATCTAGATGCTTATATGAATTCAATAATCTAGATGCTTGGATGAATTCAATAATCTAGATGCTTGGATGAATTCAGTAAGCTAAATGCTTGGATGAATTCAATAGTGTAGATGCTCAGATGAATTCAATAATCAAGATGCTTGGATGAATTCAATAAGCTAGATGCTTGGATGAATTCAATAATCTAGATGCTTGGATGAATTCAATAATCAAGATACTTGGATGAATTCAATAATCTAGATGCTTGGATGAATTCAATAATCCAGATGCTTTGATGAATTCAATAATCTAGATGTTAGGATCAATTAAATAATCTAGATGTTTGGATTAATTCAATAATCTAGATGCTTGGATTAATTCAATAATCTTGATGCTTGGATGAATTCAATAATCAAGATGCTTGGATGAATTCAATAAGCTAGATGCTTGGATGAATTCAATAAGCTAGATGCTTGGATGACCTCAATAAGCTAGATGCTTGGATGAATTCAATAATCTAGATGCTTGGATAAATTTAATAATTTAGAGGCTTGGATACATTCAATAAGCTAGATGCTTGGATTAATTCAATAATCTAGATGATTGGATGAATTCAATAAGCTAGATGCTTGGATGAATTCAATAAGATTGATGCTTGGATGACCTCAATAAGCTAGATGCTTGGATGAATTCAATAATCTAGATGCTTGGATAAATTTAATAATCTAGATGCTTGGATGAATTCAATAATCTAGATGCTTGGATGAATTCAATAAGCTAGATGCTTGGATGAATTCAATAAGCTAGATGCTTGGATAAATTCAATAATCTAGATGCTAGGATGATGTCAATAAACTTTATGCGTGGATGAATTCAATAATCTTGATGCTTGGATGTAGTCAATAATCAAGATGTTTGGATGAATTCAATAATCAAGATGCTTGCATGAATTCAATAATCTAGATGCTTGGATAAATTCAATAATCTAGATGCTTGGATGAATTCAATAATCTAGATGCTTGGATGAATTCAATAATCAAGATGCTTGGATGAATTCAATAATCTAGATGCATGGATGAATTCAAAAATCAATATGCTTAGATGAATTCAATAATCTAGATGCTTAGATCAATTCAATAAGCTAGATGCTTGGATGAATTCAATAAGCTAGATGCTTGGATAAATTTAATAATCTAGATGCTAGGATGATGTCAATAAACTATATGCTTAGATAAATTCAATAATCTAGATGCTTGGATGAATTCAATAATCAAGATGTTTAGATAGATTCAATAATCAAGATGCTTGCATGAATTCAATAATCTAGATACTTGAATGAATGCAATAATCTAGATGCTTGGATCAATTCAATAATCTATGTGCTTGGATGAATTCAATAATCTAGATGCTTGGATGAATTCAATAATCTAGATGCTTGGATGAATTACATAAGCTAGATGTATGGATGAATTCAGTAATCAAGATGCTTGGATGAATTCAATAATCTAGATGCTTGGATGAATTCAATAATCTAGATGCTTGGATGAATACAGTAATCTAGATGCTTGGATGAATTCAATAGTCTAGATGCTTGGATGAATTCAATAATCTAGATGCTTGGATTAATTCAATAATCAAGATGCTTGGATGAATTCAATAATCTAGATACTTGGATGAATTCAATAATCTAGATGCTTCGATGAATTCAATAATCAAGATGCTTGGATGAATTCAATAATCTAGATGCTTGGATGAATTCAATAATCTAGATGCTTGCATGACTTCACTAATCAAGATACTTGGATGAATTCAATAATCTAGATGCTTGGATGAATTCAATAATCTAGATGCTTGGATGAATGCAATAATCTCGCTGCTTGAATCAATTCAATAATCTAGATGCTTAGATCAATTCAATCATCTAGATGCTTGGATGAATTCAATAATCTTGATGCTTGGATGAATTCAATAATCAAGATGCTTGGATAAATTCAATAATCTAGATGCTTGGATGAATTCAATAATCAAGATGCTTGGATAAATTCAATAATCTAGATGCTTGGATGAATTACATAAGCTAGATGATTTGATGAATTCAATAATCTAGATGCTTGGATGAATTCAATAATCTAGATGCTTGGATGAATTAAATAATCAAGATGCTTGGATGAATTCAGTAATCTAAGTGCTTGGATGAATTCAATAGTCTAGATGCTTCGATGAATTCAATAATCAAGATGCTTGGATGAATTCAATAAGCTAGATGCTTGGATGAATTCAATAATCTAGATGCTTGGATGAATTCAATAATCAATATGCTTGGATGAATTCAATAATCTAGATGCTTGGATGAATTCAATAATCTAGATGCTTGGATGAATTCAATAATCTTGATGCTTGGATGAATTCAATAATCTAGATGCTTGGATAAATTTAATAATCTAGATGCTTGGATGAATTCAATAATCTAGATGCTTCGATGAATTCAATAATCAAGATGCTTGGATGAATTCAGTAATCTAGATGCTTAGATAAATTCAATAATCTAGATGCTTAAAGTAATTCAATAATCTAGATGCTTAGATAAATTCAATAATCTAGATGCTTGGATGAATTCAATAATCATGATGCTTGGATCAATTCAATAATCTAGATGCTTGGATGAATTCAATAATCTAGATGCTACGGTGAATTAGATAATCAAGATGTTTGGATGAATTCAATAATCTAGATGCTTGGATGAATACAGTAATCTAGATGCTAAGGTGAATTAGATAATCAAGATGTTTGGATGAATTCAATAATCTAGATGCTTGGATGAATTCAATAATCTAGATGCTAAGGTGAATTAGATAATCAAGATGCTTGGATGAATTCAATAATCTAGATGCTTGGATGAATTCAATAATCTAGATGCTTGGATGAATTCAATAATCAATATGCTTGGATGAATTCAATAATCTAGATGCTTGGATGAATTCAATAATCAAGATGCTTGGATTAATCCCAATAATCTAGATGCTTGGATGAATTACATAAGCTGAGGTATGGATGAATTCAGTAATCTAAATGCTTGGATTAATCTAATAATCTAGATGCTTGGATGAATTCAATAATCTAGATGCTTGGATGAATACAGTAATCAAGATGCTTGGATGAATTCAATAGTCTTGATGCTTGGATGAATTCAATTATCTAGATGCTTGGATGAATTCAATAATCTAGATGCTTGGATGAATTCAATAATCTAGATGCTTGGATGAATTCAATAATCTAGATGCTTAGATAAATTCAATAATCTAGATGCTTGGATGAATTCAATAATCATGATGCTTGGATCAATTCAATAATCTAGATGCTTGGATGAATTCAATAATCTAGATGCTAAGGTGAATTAGATAATCAAGATGCTTGGATGAATTCAATAATCAAGATGCTTGGATTAATCCCAATAATCTAGATGCTTGGATGAATTACATAAGCTGAGGTATGGATGAATTCAGTAATCTAAATGCTTGGATTAATCTAATAATCTAGATGCTTGGATGAATTCAATAATCTAGATGCTTGGATGAATACAGTAATCTAGATGCTTGGATGAATTCAATAGTCTTGATGCTTGGATGAATTCAATTATCTAGATGCTTGGATGAATTCACTAATCAAGATACTTGGATGAATTCAATAATCTAGATGCTTGGATGAATTCAATAATCTAGATGCTTGGATGAATTCAATAATCTCGATGCTTTGATCAATTCAATAATCTAGATGTTTGGATGAATTCAATAATCTAGATTCTCGGATAAATTCAATAATCTATATGCTTGGATAAATTCAATAATCTAGATGCTTGGATGAATTCAATAATCTAGATGCTTGGATGAATTCAATAAGCTAGATGCTTGGATGACCTCAATAAGCTAGATGCTTGGATGAATTCAACCATCTAGATGCTTGGATGAATTTAATAATCTAGATGCTTGGATGAATTCAATAAGCTAGATGCTTGGATGAATTCAATAATCTAGATGCTTGGATGAATTCAATAAGCTAGATGCTTGGATAAATTCAATAAGCTAGATGCTTGGATGAATTCAATAATCTAGATGCTAGGATGATGTCAATAAACTATATGCTTGGATGAATTCAATAATCTAGATGCTTGGATGAATTCAATAATCAAGATGTTTGGATGAATTCAATAATCAAGATGCTTGGATGAATTCAATAATCTAGATGCTTGGATGAATTCAATAATCTAGATGCTTGGATGAATTAAATAATCAAGATGCTTGGATATATTCAATAATCTAGATGCTTGGATGATTTCAATAGTCTAGATGCATGGATGAATTCAATAGTCTTGATGCTTGGATGAATTCAATAATCTAGATGGTTGGATGAATTCAATAATCAAGATGCTTGGATGAATTCAATAATCTAGATACTTGGATGAATTAAATAATCTAGATGCTTCGATGAATTCAATAATCAAGATGCTTGGATAAATTCAATAGTCTAGATGCTTGGATGAATTCAATAATCTAGATGCTTGGATGAATTCACTAATCAAGATACTTGGATGAATTCAATAATCTAGATGCTTGGATGAATGCAATAATCTAGATGCTTGGATGAATTCAATAATCTAGATGCTTTGATCAATTCAATAATCTAGATGTTTGAATGAATTCAATAATCTAGATTCTTGGATAAATTCAATAATCTAGATGCTTGGATGAATTCAATAATCTTGATGCTTGGATGAATTCAATAATCTAGATGCTTGGATAAGTTCAATAATCTAGATGCTTGGATGAATTTAATAAGCTAGATGCTAGGATGAATTAAATAATCAAGATGCTTAGATAGATTCAATAATCTAGATGCTTGGATGAATTCAATAATCTAGATGCTTGGATGAATTCAATAATCTAGATGCTTGGATCAATTCAATAATCTAGATGCTTGGATAAATTCAATAATCTAGATGCTTTGATAAATTCAATAATCAAGATGCTTGGATGAATTCAATAATCTAGATGCTTGGATGAATTCAATAATCTAGATGCTAGGATCAATTCAATAATCTAGATGCTTGAAGGAATTACATAAGCTAGATGCTTGGATGAATTCAATAAACTAGATGCTTGGATGAATTCAATAATCTAGATGCTTGGATGAATTCAATAATCTAGATGCTTGGATGAAATCAGTAATCCAGATACTTAGATAAATTCAATTGTCTAGATGCTTCGATGAATTCAATAATCAAGATGCTTGGATGAATTCAATAATCTAGATGCTTGGATGAATTCAATAATCTAGATGCTTGGATGAATTCAATAATCTAGATGCTTGGATGAATTCAATAATCTAGATGCTTGGACGACCTCAATAAGCTAGATGCTTGGATGAATTCAATAATCTAGGTGCTGGGATGAATTTAATTATCTAGATGCTTGGATGAATTCAATAATCTAGATGCTTGGATGAATTCAATAACCTAGATGCTTGGATGAATTTAATAATCAAGATGCTTGGATGAATTCAATAACCTAGATGCTTGGATTAATTCAATAATCTAGATGCTTGGTTGAATTCAATAATCTAGATGCTTTGATAAATTCAATAATCTAGATGCTTGGATGAATTCAATGATCTGAATGCTTGGATCAATTCAATAATCTAGATACTTAGATGAATTCAATAATCTAGATGCTTGGATGAATTCAATAATCAAGATGTTTCGATGAATTCAATAATCAAGATGCTTCGATTAATTCAGTAATCTAGATGATTGGATAATTCAATGATCTAGATGCTTGGATCAATTCAATAATCTAGATGTTTAGATGTATTCAATAATCTAGATGCTGGGATGAATTCAATAATCTAGATGCTTCGATGAATTCAGTAATCTAGATGATTGGATAATTCAATAAGCTAGATGCTTGGATGAATTCAATAATCTAGATGCTTGGATAAATTTAATAATCTAGATGCTTGGATGAATTCAATAAGCTAGATGCTTGGATGAATTCAATAATCTAGATGCTTGGATGAATTCAATAAGCTAGATGCTAGGATGAATTCAATAAGCTAGATACTTGGATGACCTCAATAAGCTAGATGCTTAGATGAATTCAATAATCTAGATGCTGGGATGAATTTAATAATCTAGATGCTTGGATGAATTCAATAATCTTGATGCTTGGATGAATTCAATAACCTAGATGCTTGGATGAATTCAATAATCAAGATGCTTGGATGAATTCAATAACGTAGATGCTTGGATAAATTCAATAATCTAGATGCTTGGATGAATTCAATAATCTAGATGCTTGGATCAATTCAATAATCTAGATGCTTGGATGAATTCAATGATCTAAATGCTTGGATCAATTCAATAATCAAGATGCTTAGATGAATTCAATAATCTAGATGCTTGGATGAATTCAATAATCTAGATGCTTCGATGAATTCAATAATCAAGATGCTTCGATGAATTCAGTAATCTAGATGATTGGATAATTCAATGATCTTGATGCTTGGATCAATTCAATAATCTAGATGCTTAGATGAATTCAATAATCTAGATGCTTGGATGAATTCAATAATCAAGATTCTTCGATGAATTCAGTAATCTAGATGATTGGATAATTCAATAATCTAGATGCTTTGATCAATTCAATAATCTAGATGCTTAGATGAATTCAATAATCTAGATACTTGGATGAATTCAATAGTCTAGATGCTTGGATGAATTCAATAATCTAGATGCTTGGATGAATTCAATAATCTAGATGCTTGGATGAATTCAATAATCTAGATGCTTGGATGAATTCAATAATCTAGATGCTTATATGAATTCAATAATCAAGATTCTTGGATGAATTCAATAATCTAGATGCTTGGATTAATTCAATAATCTAGATGCTTGGATGAATTCAATAATCTAGATGCTTGGATGAATTCAATAATCTAGATGTTTGTATGAATTCAATAATCTAGATGCTTGGATGAATTCCATTATCTAGATGCTTGGATTAATACAATAATCTTGATGCTTGGATGAATTCAATAATCTAGATGCTTGGATCAGTTCAATAATCTAGATGCTTGGATGAATTTAATAAGCTAGATGCTTGGATGAATTAAATAATCAAGATGTTTGGGGGAATTCAATAATCTAGATGCTTTGATAAATTCAATAATCTAGATGCTTGGATGAATTCAATAATCTAGATGCTTGGATGAATTCAATAATCAAGATGCTTGGATATATTCAATAATCTAGATGCTTGGATTATTTCAATAGTCTAGATGTATGGATGAATTCAATAATCAAGATGCTTAGATAGATTCAATAATCTAGATGCTTGGATTAATTCAATAATCTAGATGCTTGGATGAATTCAATAATCTAGATGCTTGGATCAATTCAATAATCTAGATGCTTGGATCAATTCAATAATCTAGATGCTTCGATGAATTCAATAATCAAGATGCTTGGATGAATTCAATAATCTAGATGCTTGGATGAATTCAATAATCTAGATGCTTGGATGAATTCAATAATCTAGATGCTTGGATGAATTACATAAGCTAGATGCTTGGATCAATTCAATAATCTAGATGTTTGGATGAATTCAATAATCTAGATGCTTGGATGAATTCAATAATCTTGATGCTTGGATGAATTCAATAATCAAGATGCTTGGATGAATTCAATAAGCTAGATGCTTGGATGAATTCAATAAGCTAGACGCTTGGATGACCTAAATAATCTAGATGCTTTGATTAATTCAATAATCTAGATGCTTGGATAAATTTAATAATCTAGTTCTTGGATGAATTCAATTAGCTAGATGCTTAGATGAATTAAATAATCTAGATGCTTGGATGAATTCAATAAGCTAGATGCTTGGATGAATTCAATAAGCTAGATGCTTGGATGACCTCAATAAGCTAGATGCTTGGATGAATTCAATAATCTAGATGCTTGGATAAATTTAATAATCTAGATGCTTGGATGAATTCAATAATCTAGATGCTTGGATCAATTCAATAATCTAGATGCTTGGATGAATTCAATAATCTAGATGCTTGTATGAATTCAATAATCAAGATGCTTGGATCAATTCAATAATCTAGATGCTTGGATGAATTCAATAATCAAGATGCTTGGATGAATTCAATAATGTAGATACTTTGATTAATTACATTAGCTAGATGCTTTGATGAATTCAATAATCAAGATGTTTGGATGAATTCAATAATCTAGATGCTTGGATCAATTCAATAATCTAGATGCTTTGATGAATTCAATAATCTAGATGCTTGGATGAATTCAATAATCTAGATGCTTGGATGAATTCAATAGTCTTGATGCTTGGATGAATTCAATAATCTAGATGCTTGGATGAATTCAATAGTCTTGATGCTTGGATGAATTCAATAATCTAGATGCTTGGATGAATTCAATAGTCTTGATGCTTGGATGAATTCAATAATCTAGATGCTTGGATGAATTCAATAAGCTAGATGCTTGGATGAATTCAATAATCTAGATGCTTAGATAAATTTAATAATCTAAAGGCTTGGATATATTCAATAAGCTAGATGCTTGGATTAATTCAATAATCAAGATTCTTGGATGAATTCAACAATCTAGATGCTTGGATAAATTCAATAACCTAGATGCTTGGATGAATTCAATAATCAAGATGCTTGGAAAATTCAATAATCTAGATGTTTGGATGAATTCAATAATCTAGATGCTGGATAAATTCAATAATCTTGATGCTTGGATGAATTCAATAATCTAGATGCTTGGATTAATTCAATAAGCTAGATGCTTGGATGAATTCAATAAGCTAGATACTTGGATGAATTCAATAAGCTAGATGCTTGGATGAATTCCATAATCTAGATGCTTGGATGAATTTAATAATCTAGATGCTTGGATAAATTCAATAAGCTAGATGCTTGGATTAATTCAATAATCAAGATTCTTGGATGAATTCAATAATCTAGATGCTTGGATGAATTCAATTACCTAGATGCTTGGATAAATTCAATAATCAAGATACTTGGATGAATTCAATAATCTAGATGCTTGGATGAATTCAATAATCTAGATGCTTGGATAAATTCAATAATCTAGATGCTTGGATGAATTCAATAATCTAGATACTTGGATGAATCTAATAAGCTAGATGCTTGGATGAATTCAATAAGCTAGATGCTTGGATCAATTCAATAAGCTAGATGCTTGGATGAATTCAATACTCTAGATGCTTGGATAAATTTAATAATCTAGAGGCTTGGATAAATTCAATAAGCTAGATGCTTGGATTAATTCAATAATCAAGATTCTTGGATGAATTCAATAATCTAGATGCTTGGATAAATTCAATAACCTAGATGCTTGGATGACTTCAATAATCAAGATGCTTGGAAAATTCAATAATCTAGATGTTTGGATGAATTTAATAATCTAGATGCTGGATAAATTTAATAATCTTGATGCTTGGATGAAGTCGATAATATAAATGCTTGGATTAATTCAATAAGGTAGATGCTTGGATGAATTCAATAAGCTAGATACTTGGATGAATTCAATAAGCTAGATGCTTGGATGAATTCCATAATCTAGATGCTTGGATGAATTTAATAATCTAGATGCTTGGATAAATTGAATAAGCTAGATGCTTGCATTAATTCAATAATCAAGATTCTTGGATGAATTCAATAATCTAGATGCTTGGATGAATTCAATTACCTAGATGCTTGGATAAATTCAATAATCAAGATACTTGGATGAATTCAATAATCTAGATGCTTGGATCAATTCAATAATCAAGATGCTTGGATAAATTCAATAATCTAGATGCTTGGATGAATTCAATAATCAAGATGCTTGGATGAATTCAATAAGCTAGATGCTTGGATGAATTCAATAAGCTAGATGCTTGGATCAATTCAATAAGTTAGATGCTTGGATGAATTCAATAATCTAGATGCTTGGATAAATTTAATAATCTAGATGCTTGGATAAATTCAATAAGCTAGATGCTTGGATGAATTCAATAATCTAGATGCTAGGATGATGTCAATAATCTAGATGCTTGGATGAATTCAATAAGCTAGATGCTTGGATGAATACAATAATCAAGATGTTTGTATTAATTCAATAATCTAGATGCTTGGATGAATTCAATAATCTAGATGCTAGGATTAATTCAATCATCTTGATGCTTGGATGACTTCAATAATCAAGATGCTTGGATGAATTCAATAAGCTAGATGCTAGGATGAATTCAATAAGCTAGATACTTGGATGAATTCAATAAGCTAGATGCTTGGATGAATTCAATAATCTAGATGCTTGGATAAATTTAATAGTCTAGATGCTTGGATGAATTTAATAAGCTAGATGCTTGGATGAATTCAATAATCAAGATTCTTGGATGAATTCAATAATCTAGATCTTGGATGAATTCAATAATCTAGATGCTTGGATGAATTCAATCATCAAGATGCTTAGATGAATTCAATTATCAAGATGCTTGGATGAATTCAATAAGCTAGATGCTTGGATGAATTCAATAATCAAGATTCTTGGATGAATTCAATAATCTAGATGCTTGGATGAATTCAATAACCTAGATGCTTGGATCAATTCAATAATCAAGATACTTGGATGAATTCAATAATCTAGATGCTTGGATGAATTCAATAATCTAGATGCTTGGATAAATTCAAGAATCTAGATGCTTGGATGAATTCAATAATCAAGATGCTTGGATGAATTCAATAAGCTAGATGTTTGGATGAATTCAATAAGCTAGATGCTTGGATGAATTCAATAATCTAGATGCTTGGATGAATATAATAATCTAGATGCTTGGATGAATTCAATAAGCTTGATGCTTGGATGAATTCAATAATCAAGATTCTTGGATGAATTCAATAATCTAGATGCTTGGATAAATTCAATAACCTAGATGCTTGGATGAATTCAATAATCAAGATGCTTGGATGAATTCAATAATCTAGATGTTTGGATGAATTCAATAATCTAGATGCTTGGATGAATTCAATAAGCTAGATGCTTGGATGAATTCAATAAGCTAGATACTTGGATGAATTGAATAATCTAGATGCTTGGATGAATTCGATAATCTAGATGCTTGGATAAATTTAATTATCTAGATGCTTGGATAAATTCAATAAGCTAGATGCTTGGATGAATTCGTTAATCAAGATTTTTGGATGAATTCAATAATCTAGATGCTTGGATGAATTCAATAATCAAGATGCTTGAATACATTCAATAATCTAGATGCTTGAATAAATTCAATAACCTCGATGCTTGGATAAATTCAATAATCTAGATGCTTGGATAAATTCAATAATCTAGATTCTTGGATTAATCATTATCTATGTTACCTATTTAACAAAAATTGCGAAAGTCTCTCCAATTTTATGCATAAGTAATAGTTACGACAGACCAAAGAAAATCGCACTTTGAAGAATAACTCCAACTCTCTCGAGTTAATCTTGTTACATACTTAACATTGTGTCATACACACTAGTAACCATGTTGCAACAATCCTTACAGAGACATAAAAGTTAACAATGGTTATTCATACCTTGATTGCTGGTCGTTCTTCTTGCACGCGCTTTTGCGATGATCCACACAGACTGAGTAAATACTTGTCATATAATTAAAGTTTCTCATTTATAACTTCAAAAAGACCCACTCGATCCAAATCTGATGGAAGCCAGAGAGTAATTAATTTAACATGATCTTCACATCCGAATCACAAACCAGTGGTGGTGAGAGCAGAGAGAAAGAGATCTAAATCACTAATTAGTTATATCCTTTCAGACCATGTAATTATGCATCCGACATCTCACGTGGTTCCAAATTGACTCATTTTGCTATCACCCTCTCTCTTCGATCCATGTGATGCCATACATGTTTCATACATTCCCACAGCCAAAGTAATTATTTTTAACCCGGTTCTAGTGTGTTGACCTCTTCTAACCTTTCGGCTGCCCCATTTCCTATTATCTTCAACTAACTAAATTATATACTAGAGGATCTATCCGTTCAGTACCTAACAAATCCAACCAAATGTTTGACAATTGCCATGAATATATGTCCGAGTCAACAACACCCATGAAGTTTGACAGTGTCAGTATGAAAATATATTCAACAAAAATCAAGCGTGACAGACTTAAGTGAAGTGCGACAGTCTGACCACTAGGCGAAAATTCTTTAATGTGAAAGAGCATTGAAAACAAAATCTTTTTTAAAACATGATTTTATTCACTTTTAAAGTTATATTCATTACAGTAAAATGTCGCTGTAAAGAAAGAAAAACATTCCTTATTTTGCAGGATTTTAAAGCAATTTACTCTGCGAAAAAATTATTATTATTATTATTATTATTATTATTATTATTATTATTATTATTATTATTATTATTATTATTATTGGCATCAGTATGTCTCGAGAGACAATGAAGTTCTTCGCCTTAGATTAGTCTGTTGCTGCATTGCAGCATCTGTTGTGACTGTGCAAGCCTCTCCTGGATCGTCAGTTTCAACAGATGCAGGCGGTGTCTTGTTTTTAGAACTTTGATGCACCCTCTGCGTAATTATGTTACCGGAAATATCGGTTCTGAGCAAAGTAGCTATATTGTTTTGCTACTAATTAATAGTAGACATTCTTTTAATCTGATGTTCCTTTTCATTTAAATTTGTTGTTAGTACGAATATAAACATTAAAAAAGGGGTTATATTGAAGTTCTTAACGTTAAAATTGATGCCAAATGTTTGTGATTAGTTTTGTCTCACATTGCAACTGGTGCCGGGGAAATAATACGTCGTATTATTTTTCCCTGTTTGCTATTTTGCAAATAATAACTTGTTTTCTAATTTTGGTGGTAAAAATAAAAAAATCGAACATTGTTTATTAAAAATGTAATTGAAATATATTACACATTTTTTTTCTTTCATTTTGATTTTGAAAATATTAATTAATTAATAAAAAGAATTGAAATCTATTAAAAAAGACTTTTCATCATTTTTATTTAAAATGGCTGCAAACCATCTCATGGTGCTAATATTATTGAGGTTTGTACGGCTAAATCTCTCATAAAAAGTGTTAGAAAACAAAGTTCTAAGACTGGTTTGATTTATTCAGAAATATAATGCATGGTTATTAGAAACATAGGCATAACGACTAATGAATTCCAATTCCGACTGATCAATTACATCCCTTCCACTCCAAAAACGCATATCAAAGGAGTGCACCAGCATAATTTGTCTGGTGGACTAATTCGCAAAAATCAGAAAACAAAGTAATATTAGAAAAACAAAAGCAAACCCGGCAATATTTACAAAATAAGAATAAACAACTAAAAAAGATATTCGCAAAAAAATCAAACAGGGTAAAATAATATGGTGTATTATCGTGCCTCGACACTGGTTGAAATGTGACACAAAACTAATCACAAAACATTTGACATCCATTTTAGAGCTAAACATTTCATTATAGCCTCCCAAAAAGGTAATAGTGCAGACGATTTTGCTTTTTTAGCATCAAGTTAATTGATCCCTGAGCCCCCCCCCCCCCCCCCGAAAATGGTTAGTATTATGGCCAAACGCAGACTTTCGCAGCTTGTGACCATACAAGGCCGGGAACGCAAGGCATTTTTGTCAGCGTTTGATGATTGCAAACATAATAAAAATGTTCGTCTCCAGGATATGGACACATTTGTCCATTGATGCATGGGTTAGCACAGTTGTTGGTTACAGGTTGGCTAGCTTCGATACATGTTTGATTAACTTGTGACCAAGCAGTTGTAGGCGGACACGGCATTACATAAGCGTTGTCGTAATCATCGCATCGAATGTACGTTGTCTTGTTTGCAGGATTTGGGTAAAAATATACATTCGCGCTACTATTGCATGGGTTATATGACGCGACAGAATTATCAATGCACGTATAAGCTTTTTGTGACCAAACGGTGCCGGTTGGACAAGAGACAAGAAAAGCAAATCCCTGTTCGTTGCACTGGATGAACGATGTTTTGTCTGTAGGGTGAGTATGATAGAATTGTCTTCTCGCGATGGCTTGATTGGTGCATGGGTTGGGGCCTGTGTATGGTATGCTGCCACTGGAAGGAGGTGCGACATAAGGGTTACACACAGACTGTTGTTCATTGTAATTTTTTCCTGTTGGACAGGTGACAATTTCCATCCCCCCTGTAATCTTACATTGAATGTACATATTCCTGTATTTTGGATGTGGATACCTCATTTTGTTATTTAGAACATTCGTCTTTTTGCATGGATCTTTAATGCTGGCCACCGAACCGCATTGCTGTGTATTATCTGAAATAAAAAGAAAGAAAACAATATATATATATATATATATATATATATATATATATGTATATATATATGTATATATATATATAGACTGTTAAATGTTTTTCTTCTGAAAAGAAAGCGTGTTTCTTTGAAAAAACTAGGTTTAAAGGACTTTTCTATAATTTATAATATTCTCTGTTGTACTGTTTGATTTTATTGAAACTTAACACAAAGACAACCGGAGTCATGACACACCCCTGCTTTGTACCATTGGAAACATCAAACGGTTCAGAAACCTCCCCGTCAGACACCACACCACCCCTCATACCCTGGTTAAAGGACACGATGACACTGAGCATGTTGTTAGGAATACCGAGTTTCTTGAGCACATTCCACAATGCCTCTCTGTTGAAGGAGTCAAAGGCCTTGGTTAAGTCCACGAACACGATGTACAATTCCGGATTTCACTCTCATATTCTCGGAAACCTGGTCAAGGGAGAAGATCATGTCGATAACACCACGGCCAGCTCGAAAGCCACATTGCGATTCCGGGTAAATCTCCACGACAAGATGATGAATTATTCTGTTAAGAATAAGTCGAGCTAAAATTTTCCCTGCAACTGACAACAGAGAGATCCCCCAGTAGTTGTCACAAACGTTTCGACTACTTTTGTTTTATGAGGGCGTTCCTGAAATCTTGTGATACATACCCATGCTTTAAGATGACAATAAAAAGATCCAATAACTTTTTTATGAGTTTTGTGCCACCATACTTATAGATCTCGGGTGGAATTCCGTCCCTTCCTCTGCCTTGCCTGACAAGATTTGCTTGATTGCATCTTTGATCTTAAAGTTCGAAGAGTAAGAAAGCTGGGATATTTCTGGTCCCTGAGTAATTGAAGCTATGACGTCTTCATCGACCTCGGAGTTGGAATTAAAAATTGATTTAAAATGTTCCCTCCAACGCAGAGAGGACTGGAGAGTTCCCACTTTCTCTTGGACCATAAACCCTCCTTAAGCCATCATAGAAGGTTCTAGCACCCTTCTTGTCCACTGTTTGTTGGAGTTCGGCATGATACGATCCGAGATACCTTTCGGAAAATAAGACAAAGATCTCACAAGATCCGATTTGATGGCAAAGCCAACACCTGATTGACGGCGTTCTTCTTCGCCTTTGCCAAAACAGAAGAAAGTATACCCCCTCCACTTCCTCCAACTGGACAAATCTCGCAAGACGAGTTTCACTCAGAGCAGTAATTGATACATTGTGATACATTGTGCCTTTTAAGGAAAAGAGCGACGAATGCTGTTTTGCGCTCGAAAGCCGTATTTCTGTATTGAAGTGTGCGGACATTCCAAGCGCCAAGATTGAATGTTTGCTTCTTTTTTTTCTTTCTATACTGCGATTATGGATAACTAGACAGTTGCAGTTGGCTGCCAAGAATGTTTAATGAGCAAGCAGTGTTTAGGGCTCTTTTTCTCGCCCACTCCCCGGATTGGGTAAAGCAGTGCTGAATCTAAAAAGACCTTCTTTGTTACCACTGGAGGACACGGATAACACAATTGGTCATTGGTTTGTGAATGAACGGCCATCCCCCAGTGGTCACCACTGTGTAGAGCTCCAGCTAGAGGCTGCTAGTAATACCCTTTACCTGTCCCCGTCACCCTCGCTCTCTTGCCAGCGGTCATGTTGCAAATGTGTGTGAGACTGATCGAACTGAGTATTGTTGTTAGACTGCCACACAAATTTGTTTTCGGTGGTGAAGGCATGTGTAGCACCATCCACACTTTTTTGAACTGCTAATAACATACAGTCGGTACAAACGTTTGCCACAGATAGCATGAACATCAGATATCAGGCTTTACATCAGAGTTTTCCTTCTCCTAGATGCCTGCCTTAACAAAGACTGGGGCTGAATCTATCCTAGTGGTTTAACCGCGCCCCCGATACCAACCTGGGTATTTCCACGCCCCGGCGATCACCCCCCCCCCATATATATATATATATATATATATATATATATATATATATATATATATATATATATATATATACTTTCAGCCACAAAAGGCTACCACTAGCCGCCAGATGCTGGACAGACGCATCATGGATTTGTTCATGAAGTCTTCACCGTACCCCCGGCAGGGTGGCTTCCGAATACTATGCCTTGCCAAAGGGAAACCCGTGATTTTGTCCGGCACGTCTTATTGAATATTCACAGGTAACGTTTATGTTTAAAGGCTGTTCCCCGATTCGTAACTTGTGGACCTGGTGTATAGGAGCTTTTCTTCAGCACACTATATATATATATATATATATATATATATATATATATATATATATATATATATATATATATATATATATATATATGTATATATATATATATACAAATATATATATATATATATATATATACAAATATATATATATATATATATATACAAATATATATATATATATATATACAAATATATATATATATATATATATATATACAAATATATATATATATATATATATATATATATATATATATATATATATATATACAAATATATATATATATATACAAATATATATATATATATACAAATATATATATATATACAAATATATATACAAATATATATATATATATATATATATATATATATATATATATATATATATATATATATATATATATATACACAATATATATAACTAAATTGACAAAATAATCCCAAGGGCCCTTTTAACTATTATATCGCCAGGGGAAAATCGATAGTTTAAATTAATAAGAAATATTCTTGACGAAAATAAAGAGCACAAAGGGGAAATTGAATGTGCTAGGGAATTGATGGTAAGCGATTAAAATAAATGTAATTTAATATTTGTTTAAAATTCTGAATCGTTTTAAAACGAATACTGAATAAAATTTATATATTATCCTGGTGCATTCCTTTGATATGCTTTGTGGAATGGGGTGGAATTAATTTATATATACATAATATATATATATATATATATATATATGATTAATAAGTTTTTATCTATGATCAACAATGTAAATATTTACATTTTCAGGGATGATGATCGAAGCATAATTGTGATAAAAAAGAAAAGAAATAATATATTTAAAAGTTTAGGTTTTGACATAAAAATAAAAATTAATTGAGAGAAGTCAATATTTTTTAGATGACCTTCAATTTAAACAATGAAACATGCAAGCTTTATACAACATCGAACAACATTCCATTATATATTAACTAGCTGACTTTGTCATCTCGCTATCGCTTCGCAAATTTCGCCACTTGAAATGCTTGAATCCAAAATTTTAAATAATTAACATTTCATGGATAAGTTTCTGACAAACACAAGACTAAAACTTCCGTATTTATTCGTATAAATAGATAAACATTAAAATGTTAGTAATTTTGATACAAATTTATTTATCTTTTATATAAGACCGTGTTTTCTTTAACTTACAATTTAGTTGTTCAAAATCAAGTCAGTTCTCCAAAAGTCTGGAAAGGAACTTTTAAACACAAATGCAAAACGTTTTGTCTACGGACTGCATGGCACACACACACACATACACACACAGAGTGAGAGAGAGAGAGAGAGAGAGAGAGAGAGAGAGAGAGAGAGAGAGAGAGCAAGCATCAAGCAAGCAAGCAAGGCAGCCCGTCCTCTTGTCCCTTCCTTTTCTCTGCTCGCTCATGCCTGTCGGTAAGAATTCTAGTGAGCGATGTTAGTTTTATTAAAAGAGTTTGTAGTAAGTTATTCAATATTTTTATTATTAGATCACTTTAATTAATTACTGTTACTATCGACGAAACTACCACATATATCTAGACAAAATAATACAACAAAATTACAAATGAATAACATCAAACATGAATTATTTATGAGCTGTTTAAAATAGTTATGTAAATTAGCTATTTAAATAAGTGTCTATATAGTAGAATATTTTACAATGCTATATTTTATTATTGCTTTAAATAACAGTAAACCGCTTTGATGGTAATATAGGAATCATAAATGAAAATCTTTTGCATTTATTCATTAAGATAAACACTTCAAATATCAAACAAATTCTTAAGCCAATGCGCCATAGACTAGCCACTAATCCCAGCAATAGAAATATATTCAATCAGCACACAAAAGAGTATGAAACAGCCTTGTAAAACCGTGGATATGATGATAAATGAACATACAATAAGACTAATGATAGAAAAAAATAATAAACGTAACACAATCTGGTTTTGACCATCTTGTAACAGGGAGGTAAAATGCAAATTGATAAAATATTCTTTAGGATAATAGATAAACATTTCCCCAAAAGCAATAAGCTATCTAAAATTATCAAGAGAAATAATCATCACATAATGGCATTCAAGGGTGAAAAATATAGAAATAGCATTATATTGTTTAAATATGTATGTGGAGAAAAACTAAAATTGTTAGCTCTAATATCCATTGATAAGTCTTAGAATTAGTTTCCATTTGTTTTACTAATAAGTCACCGGTTATCAACACACGCGGGCCACTCGAGTGACCTTTTTTTTTTAAACGGAAGAAATGAAAACAAGAAATTTTGATAATTATCGCATCGAAATTCTGATTCCACATACATTTAATAAGGTAGCGGTTTTAACCAAATCTTTTTCGTCTGTTCTCAATCTAACATAAAATGTTATCTTGTGAAATTTTAAAAGTTGGACCAAAATAGCATTTAAATCTGACAAGCCAATTTTCATTTTTTTTTATTGTTGTACCATGTTATTGTCAGTGTAATAACGTACTTTGCTACAGTTTATTAAAACATATTTTCTGTAGCCCCGCCCGGACAACTAGTAAAATGGAAACATTTTTTAATTATGACCAATAAATCAAAATCATCCCGGAATAAGACATATTTTACAAAAGAATATAAAAGAGTTGTCTACGTCACAGCTAAACAATATTTGCTTTGTATAAGTTGAAAAATTGCGCAAACAAATAAAAATTAAAAACTAAAATGACTTCAGTGCATCCAGGGCAATGCCGCGTAGAGACAGCTAGTATGATATAAATTACGCAGAAATGAGGATACATCTTTTTAACTTCGTGCTATTTTCGGGGTCTTAATTCTTCTTCATTTAATTCGTTCAGGCCGATAGACTCGGTTTCAGTCTTTCTTTATTAACGGTTGCATCTCAAAAGAAGTTTTCAAGAAAGAACACATAGTTTGTAAAATATTTCTTTGATTAATTTGATTAATAAAGTTGTTAGTACATATTTTAAAAGTGTTCTTCATTGAATAAATATATTCTTAACCATTGGCAAAATAGTAGAGCAAACGATGGCGAAAGTATTTTCACGCATCTCGGCTAGTGAGACATGTCCCTCCTAAAGTCCAACCTTTTCTCTGGAAACGTGATAGTGTCAGATATATCCGGCTAACAAGGCTCTGATGAAAAATGCAGAAGGAATCGGCATCAAGATCCGTTTTCCTTTGGTCGTTTCTGCCTCTGCATGTGGTAAGCACAGACGTGTCAGGTGTAGAATCGAAATCAATGGAGTAAAAGTGGCAATGTTGCTTTTGCGCCACCCCTTTGCGAGTTCTGAGCCAAACTTTCCCCGACTTCGCATGCACTCACTGAGCCTTGTTATTCTCGGTGTCGGAGAGGGGACCTGCACTACTGCGAGTTAACGAATAGCGGCGACCAATGAAGAGGAAAGGACTTTGTGCAAGTCAGACAATCCTGAGGCACGATCTTCGTGAGCTCTATGCAGAAGTCTGACTCGTCTAACAAACAAAGAAGAATATTTACCTATTTACTTTGCATATTCGTCTTAAGCGTTAGATCCACAATCAATGACTCCACCGTTAAAAGGTTTCCATCAATAGAATTTCTACATCAGCTAGTTACTACGTTTACCTCCCCCTTCCCCCTCTCCTGCTATCTATCTATCTATCTATCTATCTATCTATCTATCTATCTATCTATCTATCTATCTATCTATCTATCCATGTTGTGTCGAGTTGCGGTACGAAAAGCGCATAGACTATCTTTTAATCTTGGAAATAGATAGAATGATGTGATTCATACGAAATGAATGAATCTAGGAAATTACTCTTTGTCGAGAAATCGATGTGTTAATAATTTTAATGATAAAAATCATAGACTTATCCAATTTTAATTTAATTTCCCCAATTTATTCAATAAATAATACATATTTTATAAGGAATAAAACTTTTCACATTTTACATCATAGTGATTTTTCCTAAGAATGGAAATTTGACGTAATTTAAGATTCAACCAGATTGGCGCACGTGTGTAACGTTTTTTTCTTAATATGTTGTTAGGGTTAAAAGAAACTCTATATAATTTTGTCTAACAATATTTTAAGCAAGGGGACAAAAATAAACTAATAATTCCTCCAGAATCCCACCAAAATTATCCCTTCCGGTGACTGCTAGCAGACTTCTGCCTAATCCGGTCTAGGTGAGAGTTTTTGGTAGGTGCTGTCTGTGTATGTTTCACGCGAGCAGAGTTACATGCAAGGTCGGGTTTTAATGTGGGGAAATCCAGATTCCCCGAATTGAGACAAAAGTAAAAATTGTTTGAGTCTAGAAGCATTTCTTATTTACTGAGCGAGAACAAAAAAGATTAAGTTCAGCTGTAACAAGATTATCCTGGGCTGATCGAAAAAGGCAGCGATAGTAAATAAGTCTTATAACTTAGATTGTAACGAGACGAAGGTTAGCTGTGTAGGTAGAGGTTGAGTTTGGAAGGCGATTGTGATTGTTTTGATAATTTCAAGTTGGAGACTAAAATTGAAATTGTAAACAATTTCTTGTTTTTATATCGAGGAATGCCGATTTAAGGAATGTATTAAAAGCAACTGCAGAGGTACATCAATCGGAGTGTGCCAAAAGGAGTGTCGACATTCTATTTGTAATAAATTGTAAATCATATGAAAAACTTTTGTTGCTTTTAATTTCTTCATTTCTGTTCCAACATCTTTTGCATTTCGGGGATAAGGAAAGATCAGAGGGAGAACGTTACACAGAATCAGAACAGATACTACACAGGATGTCAATCCGAAATAAATCAGAAAAATATACGTACCAAAAAGATCTTTAAATGTTTCTCGAATGTCACCGTGTGTACATGTTCGCACAATTCCATTTTCTGTACAAATAACAGCGATACCTGAAAATAAAAGTGAAAAAGGGAAATAATAAAATGTCTGTAGCAGACACACATATTTTAATATACGTTTTTATTCTTGATATAAACAGACCAATTAGCGTTGAGTTCTTGATTCATCGACCAATAGAATGGCTTGGCGTATGACTACAGTTTGTTGGACTAGTATTTTGAAGTGCGTCCACACAAAATTTTTCCGCTGCGCAAACAATTGGGATTCACCAGTCGTAGGAATCGAATGTTCTGTGGTTGGCTATCCTAACTCACCAGCCTGCAATGAAATCTGCTATGGAGCGCAGCGCCTTAAATTTTGTTGTGTTTACTATTGTCTGTCTTTAATCTCTTTATAGTTCAGCCGAAATTTAAAAAAAGTATTTTTATTACATGACACTACCGTTGCTTACTCCTTCGCACTAGAAAGACATTTCATTAAACTATTTATAACGTGGAGTCAACAGAGTTCTCGATCTTTACAGAAACCCTTTTTGTATTGATCTTAGATACCCACTCGCCTTAACTTCATTCATTGTAACTGACAATCTATACAAAACGTCCAGGACTTGCTGATTGAATACTATTGCCGTTTAAGTATTTAAGTGTGTTTCATATCACGTAACCGTTTTATAACTGTCAAAAACGAATTTAAGTCCGTCACTTTTCAAGTAAAAATGTTATGCAAAAGAAAAAAAATAGGCAATTCTTTTTCAAAATTAATAAATAAATTCTTTTAAATAAACAAAAACAAAAATACCTAAATATTTTATTAATTCTTTTTTAAATTTCTTTTTTCCACATTTCTTTCTTCAAAATATAGCTATAACTGCCGGTAAGTTAAGATTCTCATTAGGATCTCATCTGAAAGCTCCTATGCAAAAGATTGACACGAATATGACTACCAGTTTTTCCAATTCAATTTACTATCTAAACATTGTTCACTAACTAAAACATCGATTAGCATATGTATATAAATATATTTTTCGGTATTCAAAACTGGTTGACATAGCTTTTTTCTCACTGTTGCATTTTCTTTCTTTATATAACCCTATTTACAATTGAAGGTCGGCAACCTATGCCGCTTCAAGTATTTATATTGCTTTTCACTGGCTTAGTTTGTCACAAAGACACAAGGTAAATCCCTTATACCACTTGTTCTTTGAAGATATATGTTATGTCAATATAATATAAACAATGTTTGAAAATTGATAAATTTTGAAATATACTGACGAAGAAAATCATTTACATTCTGTATGTAATTTTACTAATAAAAATGAATTTTTACAAATGTGAGTATATGGAAAATAATATGATTGAGTATTTATTCCCGGAGCATGCTTCATATATTTTAAATCATAATTAATATTTTTCACTTTTGTTATATATACCATTAATATATAAAGCTCTGATTGATATAAACTATTGATCATTAGGCCTGATTTTGACTGCAGCTCTGCACTATGTTCCAGAGACTGCTCAAATACTGTAGTAAAAGCATGATATCTAATTATTTATAAATATACAGGCCTAGTGTATTAAGGAAACCAAGTTTTCACGAGAAGACACAGTATGGTGTATAGAAAAAACAAACATGAAATATAGACTGACGATCAGGTAGATAACACATTTCCTGACTGTTTTTATCTGTAAACTAGAGCAGCTCTCTACGTAGAACACCGGTTTCTACAATGCATTAGATCTGTGTATTTATAAATCAATAAACAAATAAATAAGTATATAAAAGTACGTACTTGTATTTAGTGGATTTATACTTATATTATAATGAGGATTGGTGCATTCTGGATTATTTACATCCGCGCTTCTTTGTGAGATGAGACTTACGTACAGCTTGAATTTCGAATCGCTATGAATCCATGCGGAGATACCAGGAATAGCAGTTGCTTTGTCTTCGAACATAGCACTATTTGGATTCTGATATGTTGAGGAAGCGTACACATTCACTACTCCACAAACAACATCAACCTATAAAAATAATGAAAATACTTTTAATTGTGATACATTTGTTATTTTGAAAAAAAATGTGAGAAGAGTAGCAACTTGTAACTGTATATGGCTATAACATTCTTCATTATAAATAATATTACAATAATGAATAATAAATAGTTGAAGTGTATATCGAGATGCTGTAGTCTTAAAAGGCCGAAAAGAAGGTAGTTAACAAGAGTATTTATTTACAGAAAGCACAGAAGTAATGTGTAGCCAGAGATAGCCTCTAAGAATAACGAATAATTATAGTCGGTACAATGTGTTATTTTGTAAAAGGCTGTTATTTTTACTACCCTCTGAATAATTCATTGTCTATAATTTTCAATTTTGTAAGCGGCTGTTCAATCTATCAGGTCATGTATTGGTCATAGTGCCTAATTGTATAAAATATTGTTCTTTTTACTTCCCTCTGTATTCAATAAAATTCAATTGCGTAATTCAATAAAAGAATGTTTTTAATAACCCTCGAACAATACATTGACTATAATGCGTAATAGTGTAAAAAGCTGTTTTCTTTATTACCATCCGTACAATGCATTAGCTTTAATGTGTGATTGTGTATAAGGGTGTTCTGTATACTACCCCCGAATAATTCATTGGTTATAATGTTTACGTCAAAGGCTGTTCTCTTTACGACCAATACATTTGCTATAATGTTTAAATTATGTCAAAAGCTGTTCAATATACTACCCCCCGAACAATGCATTGGCTATAATATGTAATTGTGTAAAACACGTTATTTTTACTACCGTCCTAATAATTCCTTGGTTATTATTTTTAATTCTGTAACGGGCTGTTCTTTCTATTACCCCCAGAATCATGCATTGGATATAATATGTAATTGCATAACAGACTGTTCTATTTACCACCCTTCCCAATAATGAATTGGTTATAATCTGTAATTGTGTAAAAGGATGTTCTATTTACCACCCTCCTAATAATGCATTGGCTATAATGTTTAATTGTATAAAAGACTGTTCTGTTTACCACCTTTCCAATAATGCATTGGCTATCATTTTTAATTATGTTTCTAGCCTCCGAATAATGCATTGACTATATTTTGTAACTGTATAAAACGCGTTTCTGTGTACTACTTTCCGAATAATGCAATATTTATACTTCTAACAATATTTTGAAATCCTATGATTTACTATTATATAATAAACTTACTGTTAATTTCCGAATAATAATTCTTCGTTATATGTCTTTGAAAATCAATTAAATAGGATTGTTTTTTTAATGTCTTTTCCCTTTAAATTCATCAGAATTTATCCTAATTTTTACTTATTGAATCGTACATAAGAGCTAACGATGCCTGTAAGAGATCAATCTCAGAGACTAAGTCTAGCTATTTTCAGAGGTTTTGCGACTATCTCATCTCAAAAAGTTGGAGAATCTAATAGTTGCAAATCTGCTATTCATCCTACTTTTAATGATGTTTTGGTTGTTTCGTCTTCTAAGGATAAGGCTGGTCTTTTTTTGCTGGCACTCTTCTCTTGATCACTCGGTATTGTTCTTCCTGATTTTCCTTCGAACACTGATCACTCTCTTGACTCGCCTCGAAGATGGGTGCTAGGGTTCCTTCTGATCTAGACATGTCTAAGACTTCTGGTCCTAGTTTAATTCATGTTGTGGTTCTAAAAGATTGTGCTATTGAACTTTCTTCTATGTTCTCGAAATTATTCAATCTCTGTTTGCCTCAGCCCTGCTCCCCTTCTTGTTGGAAAGAGTTTTATGTTGTTCTTATATTTAAAAAAAATTGTGCTCGGTCTGACCCAACTAAATATCGTCCTGTTAATCTCCTCTCTGTTATTAGCAAGGATTTTGAAAGATTGGTTTACGGCAAGCTTGTTCATTTTCTGGAAAGTTTGGTCTTCTTTACTGATGTTCATAGTTTTCGTTCACCTACTGATCTCTAAATTGTTGTAACTGAGCGAATCTGTTGGTTTATGTATTATTAAATAGATGATAGGGTCACTGCGCATGACATTTCTAAGGCGTTCGAAAGAGTATGGCATTATGGTCTTCTACACAAACTTTAGGCTTATAGTATTAGTGTTAAGGTCCCTGGCATTATTAGGTGGTTTCTGTCTGATCGAATCTTGCCAGTAACTCTGAATGGTGTCTCTGTAACCTCTTCCCCTGGTGTTACTCATGGTTCTATTCTAGGTTCAACGCTGTTTCTTTTATATATCAATTATCTTCCAGAGAATATTATTCAAAAGATTAATATCTATGCTTATGATATCACTCTCTATTCTGGTGTTTCTTTTAAACAATCTCCTTGGAATCAGTTGGAATATTCAGCTGATGCGAAAGTTGACTTTAGTTGGGTTGGACATTGGGGTAAGAAATGGCTTGTTTCGTTTACTACGGTTAAAACTCAGCTAGTATATTTCAATAGTAGGTGTGACTCTTTTCTTCCTGAGATTTTCAGGGATAGAAATTGACTCTGAAACTTCTTGGTCTTTTTTCTCATCAAATATTTCTTGCAATTCATAATTAAGTCTATTACTCTTTATAGCTTCCTGTAAGATCGGTTCTATCTATCGCCCTAAACACTTTCTCACATCCAATACTATTCTCTATCTCTATAAATCTACTATCAGACCTTGTATGGAGTACTGTTGTCATATTTAGGCTGGTACTTCTCTGTCCAATTTGTAGGGTTATTAGTGAGGTTCAGAAGCGTATGTGTAAATATGTTGTCCCACCCTTCCTTCTATAGGCCACTTCTCACACAGATGTTATGTTGCTAGTCTCAGTCTTTTCTATAAGTAATATTATGACATGTGTTGTTCAAAATTGTGTGATTTATTCCATGCTTCATTTGCTCCAGCTCGTTTGTTCAGATATATCGTTATAATACGTCTTCATATTCCATTAGCTTATTTCGAAGAACTGCAGGCTTATGGAACTCTCTTCCTACTGACTGTTTTCCTCCTACCTATAGTATTGTTTTTTTTCAAGACTAAGGTCAATAGGCATCTCCTGTCTTTGTGTCAATCATCTATCGTTCTTTTTATCTTCTTACATCAAGTGGCTTCATGCTTTCCAGATGGCGACTTCCATAAAAAACAAAAAACAAACAAACTCTATTCTGCCGTTACGTCATGAAATTATTTTTTACGAATAGATAATTATTTCCTTTTGTTTAGTCTACCTTTTACCTTTTTATAGAGGACGCAAAATCGTTGTTTTTACATTACAGTCACGCAAAGTAAACATGATCCCGACCAACGCCGACCAATATATATATAAAATTAACTTGCATTAGTTATGTATTGTTTAAGCTATATAAAATATTGTTGAATTAATTAAATTAAATTTTGTTGAATAAGAATAATACGGGGCGGAGTTTAGGATTAAATATGACATGGAAAGCTATTCCCAGTGAAATATGAGACGCAATTGCGCTTTAGCGAATCGGAAATAAAAAGGCCTTTTGAAGGTATGCTGGCGAGAGTTGTGCCAGATTTCGCATAGTTAGTTGGTGTAAATCTATATCAGGTTACTTTGCAATAACGAAGACAAAGTTAAATTACAATGAAGACGAAAATGTGTCTTCAGCACTATTCTTAAGTCCGATGTGGAAATCTAGAACACCAGGACAGTAGTCGAAACCTTTAATTCAGGTTCGCCCCATATTTCAGAGGTGGCAGTCGAAATCTTGAATAAGTCAAATATAACAAATAATGTCTTACCCTTATAGTTCTGGTGCTTTTCCCGGTGTTGTTGTTAGAGGAATTGGAGTCAACAGTTATTCTTTGCACTTGGGTTGCGTTTCCAGATGGAAGCGAATTGTTACCAATAATAGTATCGTCTGGGGTACCATTGACTTCGAGGGGAGCTAAGAAAAACAAAGAAATAAAATCAGCAGTCTGATGATAAATTAGGAAAAATTATTGAAACAAGACCAGCTTGTCTCCCTTATTTTATAACGTTACCTTTTTGTCACAAGCTTTATATATATATATATATATATATATATATATATATATATATATATATATATATATATATATTAAGTTTAAAGAAAGAGGCAAGATGCCTTAAAAACATGTGTTAGATGCAGATATTTTTTTTATTAAAATAAAAAAAAAAAATAAAAACAATATATATTTTTTTCTTATTCATCTTGACTTTTTAAATCTAATATTTCGCTTGATATAACAAGCCTCGTCAGAGCTTTAGACAAATAAAAGGTATTAACCTAATTTTCTTTTCGTAATAATCCTTCCTGGTCTTCTAGAAGTGACCTCCGATGTTGTGTGGACTAACGGTGTAAATGTCTCTTTTAACTTGAACTTAAATCGCGCATGGTCGCTGGTAGGTATAAATTAGGGAAAGTTCATATATATATATATATATGCATCTATATATATATATATATATATATATATATATGCATATATATATGCATATAAATACACATATATATAGATATATGCATATATATATATGCATATAAATACACATATATATAGATATATGCATATGAATATATATTTATATGCATATATATATGCATATGTATGCATATAAATATATATATATATACATATATATATGCATATAAATATATATATGCATATATATATGCATATATATGCATATAAATATATATATATGTGCATATATATGCATATATATATGTATATATATATATACTATTTGAATTTTTTAAGATCACACAGGAAATCAATCTAAAGCTCAATGGTAATTGAAATATTACAGCTAAAAGTATGATGTAATTTCTATTGTTCTAATAACTCATCCAGTGATCCATCTACTAACCTTCTAGCTATAACGTTCACACTATCTTACTGTATGTTGTTTGACTCGCTCTTTCTGGCTTTCGTCACTCTGCCTCTTTCTCTTTTCGTCTCCCCCCACTCTCTCTCTCTATATATATATATACATATATACATATATATATATATATATATATATATATATATATATATATATATATATATATATATATATATATATATATATATATATATATACATATATATATATATGCTTATAAACCGTCGAAGGTAATGAAGAAAGTAAAAATAAAAATATTAAAATTTTCTATAATAAAAAGTAATATCAACACAAGATGTAATATTATTCAATTCGCAGTTTGAGAGGAAGATATATATATATATATATATATATATATATATATATATATATATATATATATAAAGAGTGATAAACATGTACGAATGTCCAGATTTATTTCAAACTTCGATTGTTCAATGCAAGGTATATTCTGTAATAAAATTATGTTTATTAATCTTTCCTTAAGCCAGGGCTTTTCAAAGATTGAGATCTTATCATCAGAGGAATTATACAGATAGATAAGTTGGCAGTATGAAAGCCAAAATTCAACATTTGAAAAAATAAATTATTAAGAAAGTGGAGGGTGAAAAAAAGTTCGTGTAAAAAAAGATATTGGGTTTGTCCAGATGGTAATTGTCCGTTGATAAGGTGTCCAATGGAAGTAGATTTAGATGGAAAAGAAAAAGTTTCGTGAAGGCAGCATAGGAAGTGCTCAAAAATGAAGTAAATCCAATAGTGAGATGTTGAGTTCAAATCGTAGATGTAGCGAACTTAAACGGAATTAAAATGAAGAAATCGGGCCATTTTAAACAACACTTCCTGGCCCGAATTAGAATCGTAACGAATGAACTTCTAATTCGGGCCAGGAAGTGTTGTTTAAAATAGCCTGATTTCTTCATTTTAATTCCGTTTAAGTTCGCTCCATCTACGATTTGAACTCAACATTTCACTATTGGATTTACTTCATTTTTGAGCACTTTCCTATGCTGCCTTCACGAAACTTTTTCTTTTCCATCTAAATCTACTTCCATTGGACACTATATCAACGGACAATTACCATCTGGACAAACCCAATATCTTTTTTACACGAACTTTTTTTCACACAAACTCTCCAACCAGGGCTCTGGAATGGGTTTTATGGTTAAATAAGAAGTCGACCGATAGAGGCACTGATCGACACTGCATTAGAGGCCTCGCTTCTAAAACCATCAGTTTTTGAGGAGTTATAAACTGACAAAGAGGAACTGAGAAATTCTAATCAACGGGCAAAAGATGATACTAGATAGCATGGCCCATTTACTCATTAAAGTGAGGAAACTAAAAGCTTCGTCAAGGATATATACCACTCAAGACTTGGATCGGGAGGCTGGTTAAAGAAGAACCGAGCCCAAATAACCTTTTACTCTGACCAATTAAAGGTAAAAGTGGTGAATTTACCACTTGGTATTAATACCAGTGGTAAAATCGACAGGTCTTCACGGGAAAAGTGGAGTTGCCGCCATGCATTGCCACTGTTAGAACTGTTTATAAAAAAAAAAAGCCGATAAGGAATTCAGCCCGTCAGTATTCGATCCCAGTCCGAAAAGGGAAACCGGTGATAGAGGCAGTTAAGGTGTCCCCTCACCTACTAACACTACAGATGCCTTCCAACCTTACTTGCAGGCCAAAAGGGACCTAAAATTAACAAAACCACATCAAAACAGGCCAATAACACCCAAACCCGGATAAAATATCTGGAAAAAACACGTTAAAAGATTCCTGAAATTACCCTCCCCCAATATTAAATTAACAGTAGCAGACAGAAAAATACAAAGGCTGCTTGAAACGGCCGAGAAATTCGTGAAGAGAGTGCACAGGGGGGGGGGGGCGGAGGGAAGAGGTCACCAACTAACCACTGGTAAAGACCGAGAAAATGAAAACAAAAAAGAAACTGTCCAAAAAAAAAACAACAAAAACAAAACAAAACAAAAAAATTAATCAAGTCAAAGTAAATAGCTATTAAAAAAAGAGAAGCGAGAAACGAACTTAACGCAATGAGTGAGTGTATTTTCTCTCTCTTTCTCTCTCTCTCTCTCTCTCTTTTCCCTCTCGGTTTATGATAGCCTGAGAAGATTTTAAGCAGTTTGTGGATTGACTTTGTGCGCGTCGGTCGCACGCGGCCCAACTCAATGGTTTTCGAGTTTCTATTGTTCTTTTCGGAATTCAAAATAAATATATTTTTCTATATATAAAGTAATGCTGTTCCCTCATTACAAACGTTCGATTTCCAGAGCCGATGGTCCCAACCAAACAATTAATCCTCTGAAGAGAAATAATGAAGCCAGACTTAATGACAACGCCGAAGTCCCGTAAAGCCAGACGACCTGGTATAACTCCCCTTGTTTAGGGGATGTGCCTATCGTTTGCCACCGGGGAGCTGGCCGTACCCAGGATATTATCACATTGGACCCGTGACAAACACACGACCAACCGAGAAATCCACCGAACATCCAAATTACACTCCCCCGACAAACGACTTTGCCACAAAATTAGCATTCTATAGCATATCAAACGGAATTATTCAATCTTTTTTCCATGGAAATTAGTTACAATTATTCCACAACACGGGCCATATATCTTTTGCAAAATATGCTTTTTGAAGCCCCATTATACAAAAAAATAATAAAACAAACACCGACTCAATCATCAATGAACTAAATAAAAGCTACCTATTGAATAAAACAGCCTTAAATGAATTTAACTCAAGGTATTTTGCAAACTTTTCAGGGTCTACAGAAGGTAACTGAAAATTTTAATCGATTTGTATACTTTTCCTTCTAACATGTAAACTTATCGATCCTTAATAAGTGATTATATTACAGTAATACTAGTTATGAAAAAGGTAGATGCTCCAATCTGGTAAGGATAGTAAATGAAAAAAATATGTGATAGAATAAAATATATTCTTACATTCACAAGCTTTACGTTGGATCTGGTGGATAATAGATTCTATTTCAGCATATGAGGACAACTTGAAGAAATGGATGCAACTTGGATCCGATGAGACTTTCAGCATTTCCGAATCTCTGACGTAGCCAACGCCAATGGTGAAGATAATAATTTTTTCGTTTTTTAGTTTATTAGCGGCGTTAACAGTCGAGTAAAAGCTATTCGAACGCCCATCGGTGATCAAGACAAGTATTTTAAGCACATTTTGACGATCATTTGTAAAGGTTGTTGATGCTAAATTGAGGGCTGCAGCTGTATTTGTGCCACCACTAGTATATTTAATTGATCCAATTTTATTTTTCATGGTGGTTACGCTTTTGTATGCATTTAAAGGAAACGAAACAGTAGCTCTGCTAGCAAATTGAATGACCGCAACACGGACCAAATCGGGACCAATCTTCAAACCTCCGACCACATCTTTTAGGAAGGTGAGTGTACTATCGAAATTTGTGCGTCCAACACTACCGGATGCGTCGATTGCAAAAATCAAATCCATTTTTGGGGCAAAGCAACCTAAAAGATATAAAAAAGAAAAATGAATTGAAGCAGACATATTTTCTTATTATGTGCTGTAAAAAGAAGCAACATTAATTTATAACTAGCAAAGATAATCCACACTCATTGCGTTTTTTTTATCTGGCTCTAAGTTTGATATCATTTTAGAAAAGTATAGTGTTCACAATAATTTAAGAAATACATAGTGTTTTTCAATCACAAAATGTATAGTGTCTTTCAATCCAGAAATGTGTAGTGTTCACAATCATCTTAAATATGTATAGTGTTCCCAATCATTTTAGAAACGTGGAGTGTTCCCAATTCAAGAAATGCATAGTGTTCTCAATACTATTACGAAATATATAGCGTTCAGAATCATTTAACATATGTATAGTGTTATAAATCACTTTAGAAGTGTATACTGTTCTCAGTTTTAAAATGTATAGTGTTCTCAACTTAGAGATGTATAGTGTTCATAATAATTTTAGAAATGTACACGGACATTAATAATTTTTAAAATGTACAGTGTTGTCAATCATTTTAGAAATGTATTTTCGACATATATGGTGTTCCTAATTATTTTACAAATGTATAGTTTTCTCGATTTAGAAATATATCGGGTTCTTAATCATTTGAAAATGTATACTGTTCGCAATCATTTTGATAATGTATAGTGTTCTTAATTTAGAAATGTATAGTGTTCTTAATTTAGAAATGTATAGTGTTCTTAATTTAGAAATGTATAGTGTTCTTAACCATTTTAGTAATATAGGGGTTCCTCAGTCATTTAAGAATATTAAAATATTTTCGAAATGTATTATGTTTTCAATAATTTCAGAAATGTATAGTATTCTTGATCATTTACAAAATTTATAATGTTCCTTATTATTTAAAAAACGCATAGTGTTTACAATCATTTAAGAAATCATTTAAAAATGCACAGTATTATCAAATTCGAAATGTACAGAGTTCTCAATAATTATAGAAATGTTATTTTTGGAATTCATAGTTTTCTTAATCCTTTTAAAATGCATAGTGTTGTCAATAATTTTAGAAATGTTATTTTTGGAATTCATAGTTTTCTTAATCCTTTTAAAATGCATAGTGTTGTCAATAATTTTAGAAATGTTATTTTTGGAATTTATAGTTTTCTTAATCCTTTTAAAATGCATAGTGTTGTCAATAATTTTAGAAATGTTATTTTTGGAATTTATAGTTTTCTTAATCCTTTTAAAATGCATAGTGTTGTCAATAATTATAGAAATGTTATTTTTGGAATTCATAGTTTTCTTAATCCTTTTAAAATGCATAGTGTTGTCAATAATTTTAGAAATGTTATTTTTGGAATTTATAGTTTTCTTAATCCTTTTAAAATGCATAGTGTTGTCAATAATTATAGAAATGTTATTTTTGGAATTCATAGTTTTCTTAATCCTTTTAAAATGCATAGTGTTGTCAATAATTTTAGAAATGTATTATGCTCACAATTTCTTTTAGAAATATTTAAAAATCAGTTTCAGAAGTGTTTTTAATCAGTTTCAGAAATGTATAGTGCACTTAATTATTTAAAAACTGTATAGTTTTCTCAATTTAAAAAAACTGTAGAGTTATCACTGTGTTTTTAGAAACGTATAGTGTTTTCAATCCTTTTAGAAATTTATAGCGTTCTCAATTTAGAAATATACAGTGTTCTTAATAAGTTAAAACTGTATACGTTTCTTATCATTATTGCATGTATAGTGTTCATAATTTAGAAATGTGTAGTGATCGAAATAATTTAAAATAAGTATAGTGTTCTTAACTATTTAAAACATGTATAGTGGTCTCAATCAATTTAAAAAGGTATAGTGTTCCCAATTATTTTATAAATGTATAGTTTCTTCCCATTTTGACATGTATCGCGTTCTTAATCATTTAAAAATGTATAGTGATTTCAATAATTTTGATAATGTATTGTGTTCTCAATAATTTTGATAATGTATTGTGTTCTCAATAATTTTGATAATGTATAATGTTCTCAATAATTTTGATAATGTATAGTGTTCTCAATAATTTTGATAATGTATAGTGTTCTCAATTTAGGAATCTGTAGTGTTCTTAATCATTTAAAAATGTAAAGTGTTTGGGGTTCGTCATAATTTTAGAAATGTATAGATTTCACAATTATTTTAGAAATATAGTGTTTATTCAACTATTTTAGAAATGTATAGTGTACTTAATAATTCAAAGAAATATAGCGTTCTCAATTATTAAAAAAACGTATAGTCTTCTCAGTCATTTTAGAAATGTATAGTGTTCTCACTAATATAAAAATTTATAGTGTTCTTGATAATTTAAAAATCTATAATGTTTTCAATCATTTTAGAAATGTATAGTGTTCACAATCATTTTTAGAAATGTATAGTGTTGTCAATCATTTTAGAGCTGCATGGTGTTCTCAAATTCGAAATGTGTAGTGTTCTGAATCATTTTAAAATGTATAATGTTCTTAATAATTTAAAAAAATTACAGTGTTCTCAATCATTTAAAAAATGTATAGTCTTCTTAGTCATTTTAAAATATAGAACGTTCTTAATCATATTAGAAATGTATATGTTTCGTAATCATTTTAGAAATATTTAGTCTTCTTAATCATTTAAAAAATGACTAGTGTTCTTAATTATTTTAGAAATGACTAGTGCCTACAATCATTTTAGAAATCTATAGTGTTCTCAATCATTTTTAGAAATCTATAGTGTTCTCAATCCTTTTAAAAATTTATAGTGTTCTTTATCATTTTAGAAATGCATAGTGTGATCAATCATTTTAGAAATTTATAGTGTTCTTTATCATTTTAGAAATGCATAGTGTGATCAATCATTTTAGAAATTTATAGTGTTCTTTATCATTTTAGAAATTCATAGTGTTCTCAATCATTTTAGAAATGTATAGTTTTCACAATAATTTTAGAAATGTACAGTATTAACAATCATTTTAGAAATGTACAATATTCTCAATCGTTTAGAAATGTATAGTGCTGGTTAAAAGAAAGTACTTTACTCTTGGTACAATTCTTTATCTATATAATAGTCATATAAATCCTAAGATGGAGTACTTCTGCCACCTCTTCCTTGCCTTGACAGATTGCAATATCAACTTCGCAATCTAGTGGGAGATGATCTCTTCTGTTCTGTACATGCATTTTAGCACAGAAGAGATGTTGCTAGTCTTTCTCTACCCCATCGTTATTTCCATGGAAAGTGCTCCTTAACACTTATGTTTGAGTGACTTTAGGTCTTGATATGTGGTGACTCATTAATTAAAAAAAAATCGTTTTCCTGACTGGAATGGAACAGAGAATACTAAAATATTGAGGAGAAAAACTGTCACTCAGATTTCAGTAATAACCACCCGTCGTTTTCAGCGAGAAACCACTGGTAAGGGCTTGTGTGAAAACTTCAAACAATAATAATGAAATGGAACAAATTATACTCGAATATTGAGGAGATTAACTGCCACTCAGATTCCAGGGGAAGCCACCAGTAAGAGTTAGCATAAGAATTCTAAGTCAGTTATTATTATTTACTCACTTGGAACTTTCACATAAGTTATTACCGGTGATTACAATAACAAGTAATGTCCCTAAAATCTGAGTGACAACAAGTCTCCTCTCATTTCCAGCAATCTCCGCCTCGTTCCATAACCGTTACAAATCATTTTGGGTCATTAAACAGCCGTTTATCTCCAATTTATCATCGGATTTCTCTGGATTTAAGTGGCAATATGCCTCCCCAAGCTCCTAATACTCTTCGCATCCTTCCAGTAGAAGTCTAGTTAGTGCTCTCCCTCCTCAGAATTTCAATCCTACTTGACACTTCATTACTATTTAGTGTGGTACTAGCCTCGGCTAGTACCATGATTGTGTGTGTTTGGAAGGATTGTAATTTTATAGGATTTCTGGATGATTCAGTTCACTTGCGCTCGTACATTATTATTATTTCATAGTAGTCTCAACATTTGGATGTTTTTAGTTAGAGTTTTGTTTTTGAACATCAAGTCAATTCCCTTGACCGTAGACAGTTAAGCTGTACCTTGACACTTTCGCTGTTCCTAATAGAATTGCAGAATTGGAAAAGAAATTGTCTCGTCTATCTGTTTAAGCCATTTATGATGGCTTTTCCTCATGGCTCCAAGCGTTCCAATTACAACGGGAATCACTTTTACTTCTTTACATTTCCATAGTCTAACTAATTCCTATTTTAGATCTTGATATTTATTTATTTGTTTGTGTTCTTTCTCCTGCACTCTGATATCGAAGAGGCAGACTATATCAATGATTAAGCAAGTTATCTGGCTTTCGTTTAGAAAGATTAAGTCGTGTTTTGAAGGTTAAAAAACCCTATCAGTCTGTATGCACATGTCCCAAAGACGTTTGATATTGTCGTTCTCCTGTACCACTTCTGGCTTATGCTCATACCACTTTCCTTTGTAGTCCAATTCACATATTCCAGTGCAGTACCTGAGAAACTTTGTTGTGTCTCCATTTTTAATACTGATGTTGTGATAGCATTGGCTAGTCAGATACAATATGCGCTAAGGTTACTTCCCTTTCATTACAGAATCGGCATATCGGTGATTCTGCAGTTTTTTCAATGTAATGTTTGATGAACCTAGTACAGGTGGCTTGTTCCTGGGCTGCCATTAAGGTGCTCTCGGTAGATCTTTTGAGGTCACCCCTGACCAACCAATTCCAGGTGTTATTATCTCTAAATGAAGTATTCTTAATGAATACACTGTGTAGTTTCTTTTCAGATGATTTTAATCCTCCTTCTTGTAACCGTTGATTCTTTTTCACTCCAGTTCTTAGTACTTCCTCTCTTTTCACTTCACGAAGAAGAATCTCATTACTTTCAGAAAGATATATATATATATATATATATATATATATATATATATATATATATATATATATATATATATATATATATATATATATATATATATTCACAACATATTAAACACTAGGTAGATCGACCACCTTCATTTCTAGGTAGATACAATCGATCTGCTTTTCGTTTCTTTGCAAAAGATCCATACATTTTAGTTCATCTACATTCCAGTCAAGTATACCGGCAGTATATCGAATGATAGCTACTGCTCTGGCATTGATAGCATAAATTGTATTTCGACTGTGGATGTGTGATTTAAGAATACTTCTTACTCTTCTGTTGTACTCAGCTGTGACCTGGTCTTTTATTCCGTCGTTTTTAATCTTATCCGCCTCCAGAAGTATTTGTAGCCCCTCTCACTGTCTATATTCTTTATCAGATCTGTTGTTTAGAGTTCAAGTTCATCTGAATGGACAACTTTACCGCTTTTTATAACAAGAATGGCACATTTAGTGATTCCAAATTCCATTCGTATATCGTCACTAAATACTTTAACCATGTTCATTAGGGTATCAAGTTGGGTTTCATTTTTTTCCAAAAACCTGAATGTCATCCATGAAGAGTAAGTGGTTAACTGTAGGAAGTCCTTTCCCAAGTCCATATCCTGTCTTCACATTACGTAAGAGAAGTGTCATTGGGATCAAACTAATGACAAAAAGCAAAAGGGAAAAACTATCGCCATGGAAAATCCCTCTCCCGACTTTTACTTTACCTATTGCAACACCTCCTGAAGTTAAATTGGTTTCCCAATTCTTCATGCTATTCTTTAAACTGTTTAAATGTTGTGAGCTATTCCAAAAATCTCCAGGCATTTCTGTATCCATGAATGATGGACCATGTCAAATGCTTTCTTATAATCCACCCACCCCATGACAAGGTTAGCAGTTATTTGTTTGCAGTTTCTCAGGATCATTTTAGCGATCAGAAGCTGATTTTTGGTGCCATGTTATCTTTTTCAGCAGCCTTTCTGTTCCTCAGGCAGCAAATTATTATTATTATTATTATTATTATTATTATTATTATTATTATTATTATTATTATTATTATTATTATTATTATTATTATTATTATTATTATTATTATTATTATTATCATTATCATTATCATTATCATTATTATTATTATTATTATTATTATTATTATTATTATTATTATTATTATTTCTTACACGAGTCATTATCAGCGATTTCTCACTGGAAATAAAAAGTGGTGTTTCCTGGAGTTTGAATAACAAACAAGTTTCATCAGATTTCGAGTTCTCTCTGCCTCGCTCAATCTCCATTGCAACAGCCGTTTACGATTTAATTCTTGCTGACAACAGCTGTTGGCGTTCTCTGTAATTTGAATTACAAGAGCACCGTTTCAAGATTTAAGTACTATCTTTGGCCTTCCATCAGATGTCTGTATTTTATCAATTATAATTTCAGGTAATATTATCTAAAATTGTAATTGATAAAATTTTATATGCTAAGGATGAAAATCATACACATTTTGAAACTACTTAAATGTAATTTTGCTACTAAAAGTGGCTTTCAGAAACACGTGTACATATAGATCGATACTGTGGAATATTTATTTATTTCCACAACTGCATTCTAATATTTGAAATAATAATTAATATATTTTGAATTTTTACAAGTTATATATGAAAACTGTGCTTGATATAAGCTAAGTTAATTGAGTTTTTATATATATATATATATATATATATATATATATATATATATATATATATATATATATATATATATATAAATAAATATATAATAAATAAGTTTTATATCCATAGACATATATGTTTCGCGTTTTTATTTTACGCTCGTCAGTATAGAATAACGTAACCGTATCGCCGGTCGGACGGCTTGAACCCCGAATTATGGACCCCGGCATTTTAACCATCGGGCCATCGACCTGATCACGCTTTTAACTCGAGAGATGCCTTGTATATTAATGCAAACACAAGTAGTTTGATTCTAAAAAGGATTCAATCTTCCAAAGGGAGAGAATCATGCAACGGTGCTAATGAATCATCATTTTTTTACTCTCGAAAGTGCTCAACATAATTGGAGCTTAATATATATATATATATATATATATATATATATATATATATATATATATATATATATATATATATATATAGCAAAGTTGGGCTCATTTCTCGCTCTAATAGTAAAGTTAAAATGCCTTATTTCAATTTAACTCAATTTTACACAATAGACGCACGATTTTTTGTATACTGCTTATGTATATGCGAAATCAGTCGCAAAGTTAACTAATTTGCATATTAGTTTAGAAAAGGACATTTTATAAATTAACTATTGTTTGTTATTATCTTTTAATTCAATGATTGCTTTGATTTTAACATAGTAAACATTAATGTTTCGCAATATTCTTTATTTCCTGGAAAAAATATTTAGCTTTTGTGTTCAAACGCCCCTTTCTTTAGAGGGACCGACCTTATTTTCAACAAGTTACGATCTATTTCTAAATTGCAAGTGAAAAGCCAAGGTGATTTCTTGTTTCCTTTCCTTTCTTTATGATCACATTTAAAAGATAAATAAATTTGAATAGAAATTACCAACATGTAAATGTTTTTCCGTCTATATGAATATATGAAAGGGATTTTCTTTCGTATTTACAACAATCTTATGAATAAAATATTTATTATTTTAAATTAATGTTTCAAGTATTTTAAGCAGCGAACTCTACGAAGCTATAGCGAGCCAGCAAACACCACAACAGACTTTTTCATTCAAAGATTATTTATTCATCATTTTTAAATTAAAGAGTTTTTTTACCTACACGTGCTTCACTACAAAGCAGGTCCTTGTTTGGCAGATCATCAGGGAAATTAAGTACCTGGAATAAGAATTACAATACACAACGTGGTGTTGCTTTAATTGAGGTCACTTAAGGGACGAAAAAACAAAAAAAAAACAAACAATATAATGAAACTGCAAAAAATATAGAGAGAATTTTCACAACATTGTTACTACTAGGCGAAATAGCAAAAAAATAGTTAATTTCCCTGATGGTCTGTCAAGCAAGGACCTGCTTGGTAGTGAAACACGTGTAGGTAAACAACTCTTTAATTTGAAAATGATAAATAATCTTTGAATGAAAAAGTCTTTTGTGGTGTTGATTGGGCTCCTGAACGGAATGCTTTGGTAAGCTTTCAATAAATCACATATAAATGCTCTGTACCCTGTAACCGAGTATCATCGAGCTTGTTTTATTGGCCTAATCCCGGTCTTCACTGAATAATCTATTCTCTAAGTGAAAAACCCAAATCTCTCTCCCTCTCTCTCCATATATATATATATATATATATATATATATATATATATATATATATATATATATATATATATATATATATATATATATACTCAGCCAGTCTCGTATAAATTCGTTCAATTTATATTTCTAGTCGTTTTTACGTGTGCTATTTCCTTTCAACTTACCTGTAGCTTGTTAGTGACATCTGTAATTTTTTTCTTGATATTTAAACTGTTTTAATTAGTTTATATAGTGTAAATACTCCTTTACTTCCAATCTAGTTTTTCGGAAGTGCTTCGAGTATCCCTAGAATTATCTATATTATAGTAGTTTTCTACATATTTCATACCTCTTCAGCTCTCTACCAAGCTCCATTCATTTTCTGCTAAGAAAGTGAACTCTGCTATTTGATAAGTTTTTGAAAACATCTTAAGAACATGTGCGTTCGTTTAATTAAGCCGGCAATTACACTTTTACCAATGTTTTCCTTTATAATTCTAAGTTCACATTCCTAGGACACCATTTACTTACCTGACGTTATATGTGCTTTGTTCTTGAATTCGGTCGAATCTGTCTTATACATTATTTTCTCCCACCAAGAGGCTTGTGAAGATATAGAGGCTGGGATGTTCGGCATCGTAACTTGTAAGTAGGCACGCATTACTAAGGCTGATTTCAATGGAATCTCCATGTCGCTCAATGTAATCCCGTTTAAATTAATGTTGAAGGAATTTAAAACGGAATTGCAATAAATGCGAATACTTGATTGACAGTATCTTCTCACCGTGTTTATCATAAGCTGCTGTACCTGAATAAGAAAGATAAAAATGTACACAACGGAAACATATTTGATATTTATTTTGTGTAAAATGTATTTCATGAATAAGCAACAAACAAAATGTTGCCGATATATAAAAACCAGACTTATTTACTTACTATTGCAGATTAAAAAATTAGTTTGTTCTTGTTTATCATTTTATTCCATATATAATATATCATAAAAGCACATTCAATAGCAAAAAACATCGATTCAAAACATCTCTAGTCAACCATTACTATAAGAGATGAGAGTAAGTGAACGATCACTACTAATCGAATGAAAAATATAACGATAGACTCGTCTGTGCAGATATTTAGACGACCGTGTAGATTATGTTTGAATGATGAGATTGATATTTTAAATTCAAAAGATCCTAAAAACTTTAGGAAAACGTAAAAGCGAAATAGCAACTGACTGTACACATAACTGTTGACTTTAGGATAACTATATATGTGAATAAATAAATAAATAAAATATATAAGTAAAAACAAAACTTAATTAATATAAAATGTAGCAACGAATAACAAAATGAATAGAAAATAAATTATTTTAGTCTCGCATGTACTAAAATAAGGTCACGTGTAAATTTGACACACTGGCAAACGAGGAGAACAAATATCCAAAGAAAATAAAAGAGTGTCAAGTTCGGCTAGGTCTTTGGTTGGGAGAAGCTCAGCCATTGGCCAATGGATCATTAACACGTGAGAGAGTAATAACAACCATTCATCATTGGTTAGTGAGCTAAATTAAACACTACTTAAATATAAAAAGCTATCGCTAAAAATATGTACATTTTGACTGATGATTCCATGTGGAAATGAAACATGGATGCCTCTCTGTAGCTTACTGGCAATATATATATATATATATATATATATATATATATATATATATATATATATATATATATATATATATATAAATCACAAGACCACTCGGCCAAAGACACACACCGTCAAGAATCCTCCAGAAGACTCTATGTCCCGTCCAGGACAGACAAAACAAGCGGCCACGAAAAGAATAACGACTGTATAAATAAAATTGGATTTTGCGAACATTTTATAGTTTTGTTTTCTGTACATTTCTTCGTTGCTGTCTTTATTGAATAGAATGATTATGGAAATGATGCACAAGATTGGTATCTCTGCAATGGACAAACATTAAACAGTAGCGTAGGCGTATTTTTCATATGAGATAGTTAGGAAGAGCAGATCGAGGAGAGATGAAATATGTCTGGTGTTTGTAAAAACAGATTTCGATGTGGAGAATGGATCGGGATATGTCGTCCTAAATAGAGTTATATTTTGTGTATTTTACACACTATGTGTATATTGTATAAGTATGTTCTCTTATTAATTAGTGATAATAAATAACAACGATATGTTGGACAAAGAAATTTTCAGCAAGAAATGACCAACTACTATGCAAGGGATGGAATAAAAAGGCAAAACTAGTTCAAAGTGCCATAGAAGCATGAGCCACCTTGATTATTTCATTCGTACTTACCTTGAATCGGCAGGTTGAATCAGCTTTCCCCGTAGCCCACCAAGATTATTTCACTGGTTAATTAACAAAAAAGGGCCACCAAAATCTATTAAGGGCTTACATATAACTTCTTTATGGAAAGATGTCTTCATTAGTTACAAAATATTTATACCAGTAATTAAAAAAAGTCACGTTCTACTAAAAATAATGCATTAACTATTGACGAAATGTGTACACTAGTAATTAAATAGAGTGATCTGCTACTAAAAATAATGCATTAATTATTAACGGAATGTGTATACTATGAAATCAAAAGGGTCACCTGCTACTAAAAATAATGTATTAACAGACAGAAAGACAGACAGATAAATAAGCAGAGAGATACTATGTCTCGTTACACGTCTTCTCTGCTTGAAATGACACCAGTAAGAGAGAGAATCTCTATTACCTTTCCGTAAATTACGTGATTTCGCTGACTTTCGTTTTACTGAGGTTACCCTAACCCCTAAGTGTCATTCAAACTTTTCCATTCAAATAACAACTTTTATTATACTCTCCTTTCTATTTAAAAAATATATTTATTGAAGATATTTTCAAGGTCCGTCTCTCATTTCAATATTCTCATTCTTCCGTTGGCACCCTTTGCTTCCATCGTCACTCGTTTATATCTATAAACCGGGCAAAAACAAAAAATCCTTCATATTTCTTTTCTGTCATTTATCTTATTTTCTGTAAGATACCATACGGACCCGACATTTCAACACTATTCCGCTTTTAAACATGAACCTAAAAACAACCTTTTAAAATTCTATCCCAATGGTTGGATCAATTTATACTCGGAGCAGTTTTAAATGCTTTCTTCTCTATCATTCTTTTAAGGAGTTCCATACACCCGGAGCCGGCATCACGTGCCTTTTTCAGTATCCTTTTTCCAAGGAGTTACACTTATTTTAACACTGACCTTTTCCATATGGCCAAACTCTGGAAGTAATAGTAGGTCGTCTCTAATGTTCACATCAGTTCACATCAAGCTACGAAAACAGGAACAATTTTCAATCTTACTTCTTCAGATTTAACGACTCGAAATCTCCCCCACCCCAATATATGCTTCTGAAGTACCTTTCACATTTGTCTAACTCCCAACCCCTTTTTTGCGACCGTTATAGGTTTGAAGCCAGCTTCGATACGGAACTTAATTATTTTTAAACACTAACTACTCCCACCTGACCCTAATCTGGCGGTAAAAGTAGGAGGTTGTTCCGAAGACCCATACCGGTTCGCATAAAACTGCGACGATAGGTTCACTATTTATTCCTTAACTTATCTCATAACATTTAAAGATACACCATACGGGTTTCCTGTAGTCCACATAGTACACACAATGGTTATAATACGTCTTCTTACCCATTAGACCCTCAGCATTCGTATATGTGTAGAGGTTCTGTTCCCCGGCCGACTTGGCTTCATAATTGCTGGTCACCCAGAACATCTCTTTAATAAACTCCAACCATTTCTACTAGAAAATATTGGAAATTACTTCACAACGACAATTCAATCGAATAATTTTCCCGGAAAACAAATTTTCATTCTCGACCGCGACGAAGAACACACCACCACAAAATATGCAACAAAAATATCTCATAGTTTGTTTTTATAATCAGAATTAATTGACTAACACTTTCTTTTAATATTTGCTTAAGTGATCTGCTGTTTCTCTCATCGGCAAGTTAAGAAAAACCGCAATGATAATGATTGCTCATCATGGGCAACAATGACAAAAATGATAAAATAAATTATTTTCTACTTTCATGAAAAATACCTCATTCTTTTTCGTCCTTTCTTTCTACTTCTCCTCTTCTTTTTTATATAATAGAAAGTTTCTACAAAAATCTCCCTTATTTGATGAAATGAAAACACACACCCTCAAAACGTTATGCATCACGCAAAATACATTTCTTTCCCTTTTTAAACAAAAATACAAGAAAAAACCTATTCTTTTTCACTTCTCTCTCATGTCTTCTCTTCATATAGTACGTGGTCCTCGAACAAAAGATATATGATACTATATATTTTTCCTTTTGTGTAAAACAAAAATTAACGCCTCATATTGCAAAAAAAAACTCAGTATTTTTCTCTCATTTTACACTCATAGTTCTTTCTCTCTCTTTTTTAAACAGAATTTTTCGAGAAAAACAGCTACAATTACATTTTTTCTTAAAAAATAGCAAGAAACACATTCTTTTCGCTTTCCATTTCTTTGATTCTGTATTCTTTATACATAATAGAAAGCTTAAAAACAATTATCTTTTGAAAAAAAGTACAACACAAAAAACGTTATGAATCACGAGTGACAAAAACAAAATCGAAATTAGTTGGCCGTCTATCCTATCTTCCATCCACTTTCTTCTCCCGCCATTACTCGATCTCATAGTCGTCGAAAAACATTTTAATTTCTATCTCCTTCTCTTCTTTTTATCGAGACATTTTTCTTCTTTTTTCTTCTTCATTATTTTCCTCTGTCCTTTCTTTTAATGTTCGTATCTTCTCATTGTTTCCTTTTTTTATGATTGCATAATTTGAAAATGTTTTACTTAATTCCTTATTTTCTTTTCCTTTTGTTATCGATGTCGGGTGTGAGGTCAAAGACCCCTGTTGTCGTGCCTGTAGCAGTTACCTCCTCCTTTCAAAACATAACTACACCGGTTTGCCGGTAGGTGGCGCTTTATCACCAACAGGTGGCGCTGTAAAGCGACACCAGAGTTATCTGCCCTTCGGACTATAAAACCCGGAGCCAAACGGAAAATCTCTCTCTTTTCCACCGACCTGCCTCGGCAGGCAGACGCTGACACTAGCGTTCCGTTTCACTCTTCTCTGGTCGACAGAACGACGCTAATACACTAGCGTTTCGTCTCACGCTTTTCTTCTCAATGGGCATAACAACTACCAACACACGTGGGCAAACAACGGTAAGAGTTCTCAACTCGTTTTCTTGGTGTTACGGCTTTCAAAGACTTTTCCTACGCCGGATTCATTTCTTCTTATACCTTTTCAAGAACTGTTTTTCCATCGACACACATGCATACATCACACACTTCATCATTCCACGTACACACACGTTCAATAAACCTTATTTGAACTACTTCATTTTTGTTTATTAATTATTACTCCGTCTTTGCATGCAACATTGTTTGATTCAACTTAACACGTTTATAATCGGGGGAACACGACCCTCGATCCTAACATGCCCTTGTTCGCTGCCTGTTTATTTCTTGTTTGAAATAATTCGTCAAACAGTTACTAAATCGAATATGTATCAGTTTCGATTACTCGTGGCGTGTATAAACCTGCATAAACCGTGTTGTCGTCGTTGTTGTCAGGAAGCCAGGATCTTGATAACTCGAACACCGATGTTTAGTTTTAATAAATAAAGGAACAGTTACAGATAGACGGGTTACTTGCGTGCGCGCACGAAAGAGAGAGAGATAGAGAGAGGAGAGGACAGGGGAGGGGAGGGGAGGGGTGGAGAGGGGAGGAGAGGGGAGGAGAGGAGAGGAGAGGGGAGGGGAGGGGAGGAGAGGAGAGGGGAGGGGTGGAGAGGGGAGGGGAGGGGAGGAGAGGAGAGGAGGGGAGAGGGGAGGGGAGGGGAGGAGAGGAGAGGGAAAGACAGATAGATAACCTGTCTCCTTACACTCTGCAACATTATGCGCGCCCGTCATCATCGTCAATACTACGGTTTCTTTTACTTCCGGTTGAATAATAAACAAAACAGCACACCCACTTGATTTCGCAAATATTTTTTACAAAGCTTCTTTTTGTAAACTTTGGAGAGATATAAAAAGAGGGAGAGTTATATTAAATATTTATTTACAAGCACACAAAATAATTTTTTAAAAATATATAGTTTTATTAACAAAACGAAACAAACAAATATATAAAAAAGCATGGTAGGGATGGTGTCACAATTTATTTAATGAAGGAAAAATTTAGTTCTCCAAAAGGGGAACTCTGGATTGGAACAAAAATTAAAATTGCCTCAGTTTAAAAGGATACGTATATTTTGTAAATAAAAAATTAAATTAAAATAAAACATGTTTTAAAACTTTTTAAAAACATTAATTTATCGTCGCTAAATTTATATTAAGGTTTGACAAAACTATTTAAATAAATATTGCATGGTATCATAAAAGAAAACAGAAAATACCTTTTTCAAAACGGGCTTTTACATTTTTGGCAAGTAGAAGGTGTAGTATATCTTCTGATACAGCATTTCATCTTTCTTCTTCTCGGTCAGTTGATGAGAAATTCTACTAGACTGAGGCAAATTATATTCCAATATAGAGTGCCCCATTTTAAGGAGTTGGATTTTCTCTACACTTTGTTTCTAACTTTGCCTTCGTAGAGAGGCAATAATTTAAATTTTCTTTGATTATGCTTCTAAATAAATCTGCACCACATCCACTTATTTCAATGTCTTTTGTTTAAATTTGTTTGGTTTGTTTGGTTAATAAAAGTGTGTAACGTTTGTTTTAATTACATTTTTTATGTTTCTAAATAAATCTGCACCACATCCACTTATTTCAATGTCTTTTGTTTAAATTTGTTTGGTTTGTTTAGTTAATAAAAGTTTGTAACGTTTTTAAAATTAATTTTTTATGCTTCTAAATAAATCTGAACCGCATCAACTTATTTCAATGTCTTTTGTTTAAATTTGTTTGGTTTGTTTGGTTAATAAAAGTTTGTAACGTTTTTTAAATTAATTTTTTATGCTTCTAAATAAATCTGCACCACATCTACTGATTTCAATGTCTTTTATTTAAATTTGTTTTGTTTGTTTGGTTAATAAAAGTTTGTAACGTTTTTTTAATAAATTCTTTTATGCCTTTAAATAAATCTGCACCACATCCACTTATTTCAATGTCTTTTGTTTAAATTTGTTTAGTTTGTTTGGTTAATAAAACTTTGTAACGTTTTTTAATTACATTTTTTATGCTTCTAAATAAATCTGCACCACATCAACTTATTTCAATGTCTTTTGTTTAAATTTGTTTGGTTTGTTTGGTTAATAAAAGTTTGTAACGTTTTTTAAATTATTTTTTTATGCTTCTAATTAAATCTGCACTACATCACCACATAACGTTTTTTAAATTTAATAAAAGTTTAACGTTTTTTAAATTATTTTTTTATTCTTCTAAATCAATCTGCACCACATCTACTTATTTCAATGTCTTTTGTTTAAATTTGTTTGGTTTGTTTAGTTAATAAAAGTTTGTAACGTTTTGTAAATAATTTTTTTTATGCTTCTAAATAAATCTGCACCACATCAACTTATTTCAATGTATTTTGTTTAAATTTGTTTGGTTTGTTTGGTTAATAAAAGTTTGTAACCTTTTTTAAATTAATTTTTTCTGCTTCTAAATTAATCTGCACTAAATCCACTTATTTTAATGTCTTTTGTTTAAATTTGTTTGGTTTGTTTAGTTAATAAGAGTTTGTAACGTTTTTTAATTACATTTTTTATGCTTCTAAATAAATCTGCACCACATCCTCTTATTTTTATGTCTTTTGTTTAAATTTGTTTGGTTTGTTTAGTTAATAAAAGTTTGTAACGTATTTTAAATTAATTTTTATGCTTCTAAATAAATCTGCACCACATTCACTTATTTCAATGTCTTTTGTTTAAATTTGTTTGGTTTGTTTGGTTAATAAAAGTTTGTAACGTTTTTTTAATTAATTTTTTATGATTCTAAATGAATCTGCACCACATTCACTTATTTCAATGTCTTTTATTTAAATTTGTTTGGTTTGTTTGGTTAATAAAAGTTTGTAACGTTTTTTTAATTAATCTTTTATGCTTCAAAATAAATCTGCACTACATCCACTTATTTCAATGTCTTTTGTTTAAATTTGTTTGGTTTGTTTGGTTAATAAAAGTTTGTAACGTTTTTTTAATTAATTTTTTATGCTTCTAAATGAATCTGCACCACATCCACTAATTTCAATGTCTTTTATTTACATTTGTTTGGTTTGTTTGGTTAATAAAAGTTTGTAACGTTTTTTTAATTAATCTTTTATGCTTCTGAATAAATCTGCACTACATCCACTTATTTCAATGTCTTTTGTTTAAATTTGTTTGGTTTGTTTGGTTAATAAAAGTTTGTAACGTTTTTTAAATTATTTTTTTTTCTTCTAAATAAATCTGCACCACATCTACTGATTTCAATGTCTTTTATTTAATTTTTTTTGGTTTGTTTGGTTAATAAAAGTTTGTAACGTTTTTTTAAGAAATTTTTTTATGCCTTAAAATAAATCTGCACCACATCAACTTATTTCAATGTATTTTGTTTAAATTTGTTTGGTTTGTTTAGTTAGTAAAAGTTTGTAACGTTTTTTAAATTATTTTTTTATGCTTCTAAACAAATCTGCACCACATCAACTGATTTCAATGTCTTTTGTTTAAATTTGTTTGGTTTGTTTGGTTAATAAAATTTTGTAACGTTTTTTAAATTAATTTTTTATGCTTCTAAATAAATCTGCACCACATCTACTGATTTCAATGTCTTTTATTTAAATTTGTTTTGTTTGTTTGGTTAATAAAAGTTTGTAACGTTTTTTTAATTAATTTTTTATGCTTCTAAATGAATCTGCACCACATCCACTTATTTCAATGTCTTTTATTTAAATTTGTTTGGTTTGTTTGGTTAATAAAAGTTTGTAACGTTTTTTTAATTAATCTTTTATGCTTCTGAATAACTCTGCACCACATCCACTTATTTCAATGTCTTTTGTTTAAATTTGTTTGGTTTGTTTGGTTAATAAAAGTTAGTAACGTGTTTTAAATTAATTTATTATGCTTCTAAATAAATCTGCACCACATCTACTGATTTCAATGTCTTTTATTTAAATTTGTTTTGTTTGTTTGGTTAATAAAAGTTTGTAACCTTTTTTAAATTAATTTTGTATGCTTCTAAATAAATCTGCACTAAATCCACTTATTTTAATGTCTTTTGTTTAAATTTGTTTGGTTTGTTTAGTTAATAAAAGTTTGTAACGTTTTTTAATTACATTTTTTATGCTTCTAAATAAATCTGCACCACATCCACTTATTTTAATGTCTTTTGTTTAAATTTGTTTGGTTTGTTTAGTTAATAAAAGTTTGTAACGTATTTTAAATTAATTTTTATGCTTCTAAATAAATCTGCACCACATCCACTTATTTCAATGTCTTTTGTTTAAATTTGTTTGGTTTGTTTGGTTAATAAAAGTTTGTAACGTTTTTTAATTAATTTTTTATGCTTCTAAATGAATCTGCACCACATCCACTTATTTCAATGTCTTTTATTTAAATTTGTTTGGTTTGTTTGGTTAATAAAAGTTTGTAACGTTTTTTTAATTAATCTTTTATGCTTCTGAATAAATCTGCACCACATCCACTTATTTCAATGTCTTTTGTTTAAATTTGTTTGGTTTGTTTAGTTAGTAAAAGTTTGTAACGTTTTTTAAATTATTTTTTTATGCTTCTAAATAAATCTGCACCACATCAACTTATTTCAATGTCTTTTGTTTAAATTTGTTTGGTTTGTTTGGTTAATAAAAGTTTGTAACGTTTTTTAAATTAATTTTTTATGCTTCTAAATAAATCTGCACCACATCTACTGATTTCAATGTCTTTTATTTAATTTTTTTTGGTTTGTTTGGTTAATAAAAGTTTGTAACGTTTTTTTAAGAAATTTTTTTATGCCTTAAAATAAATCTGCACCACATCAACTTATTTCAATGTATTTTGTTTAAATTTGTTTGGTTTGTTTAGTTAGTAAAAGTTTGTAACGTTTTTTAAATTATTTTTTTATGCTTCTAAACAAATCTGCACCACATCAACTGATTTCAATGTCTTTTGTTTAAATTTGTTTGGTTTGTTTGGTTAATAAAATTTTGTAACGTTTTTTAAATTAATTTTTTATGCTTCTAAATAAATCTGCACCACATCTACTGATTTCAATGTCTTTTATTTAAATTTGTTTTGTTTGTTTGGTTAATAAAAGTTTGTAACGTTTTTTTAATTAATTTTTTATGCTTCTAAATGAATCTGCACCACATCCACTTATTTCAATGTCTTTTATTTAAATTTGTTTGGTTTGTTTGGTTAATAAAAGTTTGTAACGTTTTTTTAATTAATCTTTTATGCTTCTGAATAACTCTGCACCACATCCACTTATTTCAATGTCTTTTGTTTAAATTTGTTTGGTTTGTTTGGTTAATAAAAGTTAGTAACGTGTTTTAAATTAATTTATTATGCTTCTAAATAAATCTGCACCACATCTACTGATTTCAATGTCTTTTATTTAAATTTGTTTTGTTTGTTTGGTTAATAAAAGTTTGTAACCTTTTTTAAATTAATTTTGTATGCTTCTAAATAAATCTGCACTAAATCCACTTATTTTAATGTCTTTTGTTTAAATTTGTTTGGTTTGTTTAGTTAATAAAAGTTTGTAACGTTTTTTAATTACATTTTTTATGCTTCTAAATAAATCTGCACCACATCCACTTATTTTAATGTCTTTTGTTTAAATTTGTTTGGTTTGTTTAGTTAATAAAAGTTTGTAACGTATTTTAAATTAATTTTTATGCTTCTAAATAAATCTGCACCACATCCACTTATTTCAATGTCTTTTGTTTAAATTTGTTTGGTTTGTTTGGTTAATAAAAGTTTGTAACGTTTTTTAATTAATTTTTTATGCTTCTAAATGAATCTGCACCACATCCACTTATTTCAATGTCTTTTATTTAAATTTGTTTGGTTTGTTTGGTTAATAAAAGTTTGTAACGTTTTTTTAATTAATCTTTTATGCTTCTGAATAAATCTGCACCACATCCACTTATTTCAATGTCTTTTGTTTAAATTTGTTTGGTTTGTTTAGTTAGTAAAAGTTTGTAACGTTTTTTAAATTATTTTTTTATGCTTCTAAATAAATCTGCACCACATCAACTTATTTCAATGTCTTTTGTTTAAATTTGTTTGGTTTGTTTGGTTAATAAAAGTTTGTAACGTTTTTTAAATTAATTTTTTATGCTTCTAAATAAATCTGCACCACATCTACTGATTTCAATGTCTTTTTTTTTCAATTTGTTTTGTATGTTTGGTTTATAAAAGTTTGTAACGTTTTTTTAATAAATTTTTTTATGCCTTTCAATAAATCTGCACCACATCCACTTATTTCAATTTATTTTGTTTAAATTTGTTTGGTTTGTTTGGTTAATAAAAGTTTGTAACGTTTTTTAAATTATTTTTTCATGCTTCTAAATAAATCTGCACCACATCCACTTATTTCAATGTCTTTTGTTTAAATTTGTTTGGTTTGTTTGGTTAATAAAAGTTTGTAACGTTTTTTAATTACATTTTTTATGCTTCTAAATAAATCTGCACCACATCAACTTATTTCAATGTCTTTTGTTTAAATTTGTTTGGTTTGTTTGGTTAATAAAAGTTTGTAACGTTTTTTAATTACATTTTTTATGCTTCTAATTAAATCTGCACCATATCCACTTATTTTAATGTCTTTTGTTTAAATTTGTTTGGTTTGTTTAGTTAGTAAAAGTTTGTAACGTTTTTAAAATTATTTTTTTATGCTTCTAAATAAATCTACACCACATCCACTTATTTCAATGTCTTTTGTTTAAATTTGTTTGGTTAATAAAAGTTTAACGTTTTTTAAATTTTTTTATTCTTCTAAATCAATCTGCACCACATCCACTTATTTCAATGTCTTTTGTTTAAATTTGTTTGGTTTGTTTAGTTAACAAAAGTTTGTAACGTTTTTTAAATTATTTTTTCATGCTTCTAAATAAATCTGCACCACATCAACTTATTTCAATGTATTTTGTTTAAATTTGTTTGGTTTGTTGGTTAATAAAAGTTTGTAACCTTTTTTAAATTAATTTTTTATGCTTCTAAATAAATCTGCACTAAATCCACTTATTTTAATGTCTTTTGTTTAAATTTGTTTGGTTTGTTTAGTTAATAAAAGTTTGTAACGTTTTTTAATTACATTTTTTATGCTTCTAAATAAATCTGCACCACATCCTCTTATTTTAATGTCTTTTGTTTAAATTTGTTTGGTTTGTTTAGTTAATAAAAGTTTGTAACGTATTTTAAATTAATTTTTATTTTTCTAAATAAATCTGCACCACATCCACTTATTTCAATGTCTTTTGTTTAAATTTGTTTGGTTTGTTTGGTTAATAAAAGTTTGTAACGTTTTTTAAATTAATTTTTTATGCTTCTAAATGAATCTCCACCACATCCACTTATTTCAATGTCTTTTATTTAAATTTGTTTGGTTTGTTTGGTTAATAAAAGTTTGTAACGTTTTTTTTAATTAATCTTTTATGCTTCTGAATAAATCTGCACCACATCAACTTATTTCAATGTCTTTTATTTTAATTTGTTTGGTTTGTTTGGTTAATAAAAGTTTGTAACGTTTTTTTTATTAATCTTTTATGCTTCTAAATTAATTAGCACCACATCCACTTATTTCAATGTCTTTTATTTAAATTTGTTTGGTTTGTTTGGTTAATAAAAGTTTGTAACGTTTTTTTAATTAATCTTTTATGCTTCTGAATAAATCTGCACCACATCAACTTATTTCAATGTCTTTTATTTTAATTTGTTTGGTTTGTTTGGTTAATAAAAGTTTGTAACGTTTTTTTTATTAATCTTTTATGCTTCTAAATAAATTAGCACCACATCCACTTATTTCTATGTCTTTTGTTTAAATTTGTTTGGTTTGTTTAGTTAATAAGAGTTTGTAACGTTTTTTTAATTAATCTTTTATGCTTCTAATTAAATCTGCACCACATCCACTTATTTCAATGTGTTTTGTTTAAATTTGTTTGGTTTGTTTAGTTAATAAGAGTTTGTAACGTTTTTTAATTAATCTTTTATGCTTCTAAATTAATCTGCACCACATCCACTTATTTCAATGTCTTTTGTTTAAATTTGTTTGGTTTGTTTGGTTAATAAACGTTTGTAACGTTTTTTAAATTAATTTTTTATGCTTCTAATTAAATCTGCACCACATCCACTTATTTCAATGTGTTTTGTTTAAATTTGTTTGGTTTGTTTAGTTAATAAGAGTTTGTAACGTTTTTTAATTAATCTTTTATGCTTCTGAATAAATCTGCACCACATTCACTTATTTCAATGTCTTTTGTTTAAATTTGTTCGGTTTGTTTGGTTAATAAAAGTTTGTAACGTTTTTTAAATTAATTTTTTATGCTTCTAAATAAATCTGCACCACATCCACTTATTTCAATGTCGTTTGTTTAAATTCGTTTGGTTTGTTTGGTTAATAAAAGTTTGTAACGTTTTTTAAATTAATTTTTTATGCTTCTAAATAAATCTGCACTAAATCCACTTATTTTAATGTCTTTTGTTTAAATTTGTTTGGTTTGTTTAGTTAATAAAAGTTTGTAACGTTTTTTAATTACATTTTTTATGCTTCTAAATAAATCTGCACCACATCCACTTATTTTAATGTCTTTTGTTTAAATTTGTTTGGTTTGTTTAGTTAATAAAAGTTTGTAACGTATTTTAAATTAATTTTTATTTTTCTAAATAAATCTGCACCACATCCACTTATTTCAATGTCTTTTGTTTAAATTTGTTTGGTTTGTTTGGTTAATAAAAGTTTGTAACGTTTTTTTAATTAATTTTTTATGCTTCTAAATGAATCTCCACCACATCCACTTATTTCAATGTCTTTTATTTAAATTTGTTTGGTTTGTTTGGTTAATAAAAGTTTGTAACGTTTTTTTAATTAATCTTTTATGCTTCTGAATAAATCTGCACCACATCAACTTATTTCAATGTCTTTTATTTTAATTTGTTTGGTTTGTTTGGTTAATAAAAGTTTGTAACGTTTTTTTTATTAATCTTTTATGCTTCTAAATAAATTAGCACCACATCCACTTATTTCAATGTCTTTTGTTTAAATTTGTTTGGTTTGTTTAGTGAATAAGAGTTTGTAACGTTTTTTAATTAATCTTTTATGCTTCTAATTAAATCTGCACCACATCCACTTATTTCAATGTGTTTTGTTTTAATTTGTTTGGTTTGTTTAGTTAATAAGAGTTTGTAACGTTTTTTAATTAATCTTTTATGCTTCTGAATAAATCTGCACCACATTCACTTATTTCAATGTCTTTTGTTTAAATTTGTTCGGTTTGTTTGGTTAATAAAAGTTTGTAACGTTTTTTAAATTAATTTTTTATGCTTCTAAATAAATCTGCACCACATCCACTTATTTCAATGTCGTTTGTTTAAATTTGTTTGGTTTGTTTGGTTAATAAAAGTTTGTAACGTTTTTTAAATTAATTTTTTATGCTTCTAAATTAATCTGCACCACATCCACTTATTTCAATGTCTTTTGTTTAAATTTGTTAGATTTGTTTGGTTAATAAAAGTTTGTAACGTTTTTTTTATAAATCAAATTTCTTTATAATACTTTCATGTTTACAAAAGAAAAAAGTTTGCACAAAAATCTGCGACGCCAATACTATGCGCGTATTATTTTGTTTATTATTCAACCGGAATAAAAGAAAAAGAAACCGGTCTCAAGCCCAAATGTTTCCTTTGGGTCGTTTCTGATTCTGTGGTGCCATAAGTATAATTGACCTTTATTAGAAAAAATAACTCTGTTTTCTTCCGCAAAATTAATTGTCATTGTCAATTAATTATTCTTTAAATAACAAAAATGAAGATGCTTATTTATTTATTGATTTATTTAAAAATGTAGCAATTTAATTCTTCTTAAAACAATAAATATTCTGTTTTTTTTTCTGTCCGTAAAAATAATTTTCATCTAAATATTTTAATTTTTATAAAATGAATGCCATTTTAAAAATGCATTTATTTAAAATTGTTCTGTTTTAGTCGACGGGACGACATAATTATTTTTTGGAACATTTTTTTTAAAAATTGGTCGGAATTATTTACCTTATCGACATCAGATTAATAACCAATCATGTCTTTGCTGATCGGACGATCTAATGTTTTGGTGCTTGTGCGTAATTTACCACAACCAGTTTTTGCCAACTTTTTTACTGATCAATTTTTTTTCATGTCGCTAGAAAATTCCGTGTACGTTAAAAAATTATTTCAAATACTTTAGATCTTTGCAGGAGCATCAGTTTTCTATATAAATTTAACGTAAACCGATTCCCATCTTTTTGAACATTTCAAATTTTTCAAATTTATTTTTGTGTACTATTACCTATCATGTCGCTAGAGAGAATTTTGTTTTTTCAAAATGCAAAATTTTCCCTACAAAAAATTGTGGATATTTTCTACATCTATTCGTACGAATTTGCTTAAAAAGTAGTACAAATATGAAATTCGTAAGCGGGACCTGTGTTGGAACTACTGCCTTGAATTGCTTATGCTAGTAAAATACTTGTTTGACTTACTACTTTGAAATGCTTATACTAGTAAAAGACTAGTTTGAACTATTACTTTGAATTGCTTATATTAGTAAAAGATTAATTTGAACTACTACTTTGAAATGCTTATACTAGTAAAAGACTAGTTTGAACTATTACTTTGAATTGCGTATATTACTAAAAGATTAATTTGAACTACTACTTTGAAATGCTTATACTAGTAAAAGACTAGTTTAAACTATTACTTTGAATTGCTTATATTACTAAAAGATTAATTTGTAACTACTACTTTGAAATGCTTATACTAGTAAAAGACTAGTTTGAACTATTACTTTGAATTGCTTATATTAGTAAAATATTAATTTGAACTACTACTTTGTAATGCTTATACTAGTAAAAGACTAGTTTGAACTATTACTTGAATTGCTTATACTAGTAAAAGACTAGTTTGAACTATTACTTTGAATTGCTTATATTAGTAAAATATTAATTTGAACTACTACTTTGAAATGCTTATACTAGTAAAAGACTAGTTTGAACTATTACTTTGAATTGCTTATATTAGTAAAATATTAATTTGAACTACTACTTTGAAATGCTTATACTAGTAAAAGACTAGTTTGAATTATTACTTTGAATTGCTTATATTAGTAAAATATTAATTTGAACTACTACTTTGAAATGCTTATACTAGTAAAAGACTAGTTTGAACTATGACTTTGAATTGCTTATACTAGTAAAAGACAAGTTTGTCTTACTACTTTGCTTATTCTAGTAAAATACTTATTTGAACGATTACTTTAAATTACTTATACTAGTAAAAGATTAGTTTGAACTACTAATTTGAATTGCTTATACTAGTAAAAGACTAATTTGAACTACTGCTTTGAATTGCTTATACTATTAAATGATTAATTTGAACTACTACTTTGAAATGCTTATACGAGTAAAAGATTAGTTTGAACTATTACTTTGAATTGCTTATACTAGTAAAAGACTAGTTTGAACTACTACTTTGAATTGCTTATACTAGTAAAAGACTAGTTTGAACAACTACTTTGAATTGCGTATACTAGTATAAGACTAGTTTAACTAGTACTTTGAAAAATAATTTACCAACATTTATTACAATTACTTATGCTCCTCTTCCACTCCTAAAATTAAATTGATACAATGTAAAAATTAAGAATTAAAATAATTATATGGTGTTATAGGTTTCACGCAAT
>OY744528.1:62455551-62518051 GCA_963556195.1 Sepiola atlantica
ATACCACTTTAACCACCCGTACGCTTTACAGCTGTGTTTCAAAATTCATAATGATCGATTAATTAGTTTAAGTGTGAATCCTGAATATAAACATAAATAAAAATATACACATACCTAACTTTATATAAAAAATAGATACACTTACAGAGAAACTAAGGTAAGAGCTGGCTTATAATATAAAAAATGATTGTGTTTCTTACCTTCCAGATTCCGCCATTATTTGTTTGCATGTTCTTGCCGAAGTCTGTGTTCACAGCAGCGATTCTTTTCATGAAGTATTTGTCGTTAGGGAAGATGCATGATGACTGGATCTTATCAATGACAGCATCAACAACGGCTTCTCCGGAACCCCGTATAAGCGTGGCGTCTCTGGAATAAACAGTTGCGACGAAATGCAAACACAGGAGGATAACGACCAGCTTAGCCATGGTGTATTTCGTTGACGAATGGCGTTTTTTCTCTTGAGGGGATACTACTTATATAGAAGCAGTGAACAAGGAAGATTAATTTTTCAATCAATCAGAAACCTCGAATGAACCCTTCTTTATTAAAATTTTTTTTTTTTTTTTTTTACTTATGTGTGTGTGGTGTATGTGGCTGTGCACCCGTGTTTTCGCAAACAACCAATGAATTCAGTTATTTTCTATCGGACGACTTTGTTTCGGTAAAAACATACATCTACAGTCACGCATGAGTGCTTTTATGTAATGGGCATTCAAATACCTGCAGATTACATATCAGTTATTCAATTTTTTGCATATCATTTATTCATATAACCTGATTACGCAATATTTCGTTTATACCCTCACAAATTCCAGATTAGCGTCGATTGATAAGTTACAGTGAACTGAAAATGATTTTAAATATTAAAACGTTGAAATTTTTACAAATATGTTTTATTTACCAATCATATAGAGTACAATCACGTTAACAGATTTGTTAATTCACCGAAGCCAGGCGACTTTGGACCTCGCCAGCACCAGATGGGTGACCATTTGGTAATATATGGGAGGACGGCGAAATCTCCCTATAAAACAATACAACTCGAATATATCGAATAAGATATATATAGCAAGTACTTCAGTATACCTGCTAATCCACGCATGTGTTGATACAACGGAACAACCGCCCTCCACACCGGGCGGAAGTTCTGTTCTTAATCATGTGGCGAGGCTTTCCGAAATAGCATATTTCCCTGACCAATCTGATTAAATATTTAAGTAATAACATACAAAAATTGTTTAAAAAATAAATATTTTAATTTAAAAAACAACTTTTTCCTCGTTTACTTCAATATTTTAACTTCGACAAAGAAATCCTATAGAGTCTTTCCTCGGACCACACCCCTTTGGAATTCCCTCCACGTGTCCCCGACTCTACAAACATGCAGACATTTTAATTTAATCTAAACAAACAGGTTGCTGGCCAACTATCACGCAGATTGCCCCCCCCCCCACATACACCTCCATAAATCTGTCCCCTATTAACGTAGCACCTTACGCTTCAGTGACAATGTGGGGTTAAAAAGCTAAAAACAACAAAGCTTCTAAAAAGAAATTCTTGTTATTTGTAAATAAATAAACAAAACCAGATCGTTTCAAATCACAAAACAAATCTGCATTCACTTCTAGGACGATGCCGCTGAAATCATTATTTCTTGCCGCAAAAAGAAAAATACAAAATCGACTTGTGGGTGGAGACCCCTTCTATTCTCTACAGCTCCTTTCTCACAGAAGAGATGCTGCTAGTCTTTCTCTGTTCTTTCGTTATTTCCATGGAAGGTGATTGACTGAGCTCTAACCTCTGGTTCCTCCTTTAAGACATTCACAACAAGAACTCGTCCTCTACCACAACTGAAAAAACTTTCCCTTCTTACTCCGTGTGCATAGCGTCAGGCGGAATTTCCATATATAGAGTCTTTTTCCAAAGGGCTCTTGTCTGTAGAACACATTACGACGGGCTACTTCCCTTCGGGCTACAGTATAGTCGTCTTCAAATCCAATTTCAACAAATACTTGTCATAAACATTCTCATCAGTAAAACAATTTTGTGCATTCCATTCATTATTTCCAACCGTCTCATAATATTCTTCATCATTCAACTTACGACCCATCCATCTCGTTTACCCTTATCTTCTATAATGAAAGCTAATGATAATGAAAAGAGGTGTTCACAAAAAAGTACCTTCTGCGCTAACTCGGGTAAATTTACCCGGTATCCTTCTTTCGTGTGAAGGTTTAGCTTAAAGCTGACACTAATGAACTTTTTGGGATCGTTTCTTGCAGTATTTTTTTCCTTTAACTTGTAACTGTAATACATTGTGACAGCAATGTATATTCGAATTACAAAGTGGGCTCGTACATAATACTAAACTGCCCATACAAACTATTGATATACAAAACTTACACCATTAAAAAATATTTAAAGATATTAAAAACATGAAGCCCAATTACTTTTACCAAAATTACTTGATAAAACATTACAATTTTAATCTATTTTAGGGCTGTACATAACACTACAATTTTAATCTATTTCAGGGCTGTATATAACACTACAGATTTAATCTATATCACGGCTGTATATAACACTACAATTTTAATCTATTTCGGGGCTGTATATAACACTACAGATTTAATCTATATCACGGCTGTATATAACACTACAATTTTAATCTATTTTGGGGCTGTATATAACACTACAATTTTAATCTATTTTGGGGCTGTATATAACACTACAATTTTAATCTATTTCGGGGCTGTACATAACACTACAATTTTAATCTATTTCGGGGCTGTATATAACACTACAATTTTAATCTATTTTGGGGCTGTATATAACACTACAATTTTAATCTATTTCGGGGCTGTATATAACACTACAATTTTAATCTATTTCGGGGCTGTATATAACACTACAATTTAAATCTATTTCGGGGCTGTACATAACACTACAATTTTAATCTATTTCGGGGCTGTACATAACACTACAATTTTAATCCATTTTGGGGCTGTATATAACACTACAATTTTAATCTATTTCGGGGCTGTATATAACACTACAATTTTAATCTATTTCGGGGCTGTATATAACACTACAATTTTAATCTATTTCGGGGCTGTATATAACACTACAATTTTAATCTATTTTGGGGCTGTATATGACACTACAAATTTAATCTATATCACGGCTGTATATAACACTACAATTTTAATCTATTTCGGGGCTGTATATAACACTACAATTTTAATGTGTTTTGGGCTGTATATAACACTACAATTTTAATCTATTTTGGGGCTGTATATAACACTACAATTTTAATCTATTTTGGGGCTGTATATAACACTACAATTTTAACTTATTTTGGGGCTGTATATAACACTACAATTTTAATCTATTTTGGGGCTGTATATAACACTACAATTTTAACTTATTTTGGGGCTGTATATAACACTACAATTTAAATCTATTTTGGGGCTGTATATAACATTATAATTTTAGCAGAGGCAATCGAAGTGTGTCGGGTCCACTCTAAACTACGGAGATTATTTTATGAACAAAAGGCATACATTGAACACGAATATCAGAGCCACAGGTAATTGAGAATGTTCAACACAATATTATTTTAATAATTCATTTTTTGTCCCGCATCAAAATGTGATGCGCAAGTTGAATATCATTTTAAAGTGGAGCCCTTGTAAAGACGACCCTAGCCCGCAAAACATCAAACACATTTGTACCTTGCGTGACCAACAGATATATCGAATAAACTTGTTACTTTATTGTTGAATTGTTTACACAGTTGATGTTTGTTATATAATTAGGACAGCGAGCTTTAATGGAAAGAATGATTGACAGGTCAAAGTTCAAAAACCGGTCATAGCGAAAAACGGAAGTTGGCGAAATCCCGTGACTTCCGGAAGAAAAAAAAACTATGTCTCTTTCCTGGCTACACGCAAAGCAGAGTAGACTCGAAATTAGTCGTTCTCCATTTAGCCCGATTAAGAGTAAGGGTCAGTGCGCAGGACAAGTGTCTGATATTTTCCCTCTATCTTTCGCACGTAGTAACTCGCATGGTTAAAGTGTTTAATCTTTCTCTCTCCCTCTCCTCTCTCTTGCGCGCTCCCTCTCTCCGTTTTTATTGTGACTTTCCATGCTTTTAATCTCTCTTTCTCTCTCTGATTATATATATATATATATATATATATATATATATATATATATATATATACTGTCAATTATAGTATAACCTGCTTGAGGACGATACAAACCGTCACATTCGATAGAACGATCGAAGTTTTTCACAGAGGATCTGAAGCAGAACCTTCCACTAAATCCCAGTACAGTAGCTTACAAGACCGCGAACTGTTACTGGACTGATGAAGCTCTCGGAGCTACATTAACCACTCGATGAAGATCTGTGATTCGTCGCTCGCTCTACGGCGGCATTCAACCGAAAAGCTGAGTATGTAGTCAGGAAAGACACTTTAGCCCGCAGGATTCATTCCAGACTCCTCTTTCAAAGTTCGACACAAAAGATTAGTTACTGAGCATGCCAATGACTTGCCATATTATACCTTTCTTATCTTTCCTGACAAAACCAGTGAGTATAGATCTGTCGAAGCGAAAAGAAAAGACACTCAAACCCGACCGCAATAGTAATCAGTCGATGATGTCTGAATTGCCGTTTCGACCTTTAAGTGTACTTCTGACTTAACCTCCATTCTGTGTGAAATCTTGTTCGAACCATACGCCGAGGATTCGAATCTAACCATCTGTCCAACAGAAAAGACATGGAAGCGAAATATTAACACTCCAAGAACTCAACTGCAGATCGTTCGAGTAACTGCAGTTAATTTCGGCCTCTGTAATCATTACGTTCTGCCATTGGTTCAATGTGTCCAAAACACGACACAGAGACAGTAATATCACCAACGAAGGCGAAAATGTTGGCTCACACCTCGCCAGATAAAGCGATTCCGCGTAGAACTGAACATGCGAGTCGGCCCCTTAGCTTGCAAAGAGGACATAACATAGAGGCGAGAGAAGACAACACTGATAAACCGATTGAGAAGCTGCAAAAGTTAACGATCACTTTCTTTTTACGTGCATCAATATCGCCGTCGAGCGATACAAGATAGAACTCTATTTACAGAAGTTCGGTTCAGAATTGATATAAGTATGTACGACATACTAAAAAAAAATCGTATAGGAGACTATCAATTTCTGGCGATTTATCTAGTTAAAATTTGCCCTAGAGTCATGTCATCCATTCTCGACGACGCCCGGAGATGTTGCCCTACGTGACTCGGCAGTCATGATACAAAAGCGGACACCATCCATTTTCCTGGGAGTATCTCCAACAACTAGGGCAAGTCTTCGAAGCTCAGCAAAAAAACAAAAAAAACAAAAAAAAACATCTACAGTCTCACCGGGTTGTAGCCGTCATGTCGTGAAGTCCTCATGCCACAAATGAATTAGTTGCAAACGCAGTAATCAGTACTTGTTTGACATGATTTATATTTGTCCTCTGTTCCTTGCGTAGCTGTCTATACACAGCAAGAGCGTCCCCTCTTAACCGTAAGGGAAGGACTCGCGCCACTTCGTAAAATTCGCACAATTCACAAACAAGTTCCACCTGTCCTATCGATTCTACTATCGGGAGATCAGTGACAGTCCCACTAAACTCTGGAATCAATCGAATGTCGAACTGTTTGCTTGTCATATTAACGTCGAGATAGATTGAACGAGTCAATGCAACGTTTAAAAAAAAAATGCGGCACTCTCTTCCTCCTCCGTTCGCGTCCACCTCCCAACGAATCTCCCAAAATCATGTTTTTTCGTGCTTCTTATAGTAGCGACATCTCACGTATGCAAATGAGCACGTCAAAGCCGCCCGCCGCCCGCCACCGTTTCTTAAATTAAACTTTTCGTGAATGGGCGTTTCCGGGTTCGCGTCCGCAGCTCTCCACCGCACAAGCAGCAAACCAAACGTCCTCTGTTCGATCACAGCGGACAAGCGTCTTGGTCCACAGCAGTCGGCTGCCTCTTCTGCTCTCCGCTACATGCAGTCTTCAGGATTCATCACAACTACTCCGACACCCTTATTTGGTTTGCCTCCAGACAAAATTACTAGAGTCAATCGGGGAGTTGTTAAATCAATGTGCCAAATCAGTCAAACGCGACTTCATCGATGAAAAATGATCGGAAGAAACAGGCTCATGGTGCCTAAGTTGATAGACAAGGACCACAAAAGAAGCAAGAGTCTTCTATTTGTTAGTATTAATTAATATATATATATATATATATATATATATATATATATATATATATATATATATGAATTATGACATCATATATATATATATATATATATATATATATATATATATATATATATATATATATATATATATATATATATATATATATATGAATTATGACATCATATGTATTAGTATATACTATCATTGCCTTTTAATCTTTGTGGATTTTTCTGATGATTTTGTCGAGTTGCAGAGACAATATTGATATAAAAATATTGTTTGGTTTACCTCAAAAGAAACGGACCGTAAATATACATCTCACAGAAATATTATGTTTTTTGGAAATATGAAAAAAAAATAAAATAAAAAAATAAAAAAATAAAAAATAAAAAACATCGTTATTGGAATATTAAATTAACCACACACACACACACACACACACACACACACACACACACATATATATATATATATATATATATATATATAATTACATGCACATTGCTCTTTATTATAGTCGAGGATTTGCTATCAGTTCGATATCTCCGTCTCCATGGTCACCGTCATTCCCCCGCTGTACACCCTATAAATCATACCTTTCTTATGTGACAAGTGCGTTCCTTCTTTCATTTAAAAAACCTATAAACTAAACATTTTACTGAAGGTTCGTTCCGCGCCATAAATAAAATATCATGCAACATTTGGAATACTTTCTCTTCTGTTTCTAATTTATTGGCGCTGTAAAAGAAAACGGCTCAACTCCTGTAACAGAATACCATATATGTTTTGTTTACATAAGAGAATCGTAAATTATAAATTTATAAGCAATGAGAAGTTGAATAGAAACTCTTCTTTTTTGTACTTTTATATTTTTTAGTTGATAGTTTTATAACAGTTATATTACTTTTTCTTTCTTACATTTTCTTTACGATATACGTTAATGCAATGTTACATAAATGTTGCATTAGATTGCATTAACGTATATCGATATTTTGTCCAAAGATCCATTGCCAAGTTTCGATACATTTAATATTCATACTCTTGAAACGTTCACAGAGTTTTCACGAAACCACACAATAGCCGTGTGGGTTATTAACACATTTTTATTACCTCGCAAAAGGAGTTTATGTTTTCAGTCGAATCTGTTTGTTGTTTTGTCACTATGTTTGTTTGTTTATTAGTGTATTTGGGAAAACATTAGATCTAATTTCTTTTCCAAATTTAGACTTGAGCTGCAAAATATTTTAAGAAGTTTTAAGAAGAAAGAGGTTTTATTATCATTTACTTTTCCAGAGATAATAACTTGTCTTTTACTTTTTTAGGTTTATTAATTTAAGAATATTTATTTACATGCGTCTGCATTTTCCCCTGTAATTCACTTTTTCTCCAGGCATTGCAAGAATATTAAAAAATAATTAGCAACAACTAAGTTAAAATATAGTAGAAATAAGCCCACTCAAGTGACTGATTTCCTCACATTATATGGGCTGCCAATTAACCAAACAACAATTTAAAATAAAAAACATTCTATATTTTGTATAAATCTTACGGCGTCTTCTGCCTTTTTTTATTTGCCAATATTTGGAGAAATAGCATTTCAAATTTATTTTGCCAATTATTTTTATTTTTGTGATTGAATAAAAATAAAAATATATTAATTAATATAAAAATCAAAATATGCATACCTTAGATATAATTAAAATTTCAATGATTTGTGTTTTGTAAAGAATAAGTAGTAGAGGACTTTAATTACACTGGTGTAAAATGAAATAGTGCGAAAAGAATTAGACAACAAGCGAGTGCATCCATCCCAAGGCACGTGGAGCCATGTTCTCATGCCCTTACCAACTTTTTATTTTAAAACTAATGATATAATTCAATAATACAATTAAAACAAAATTAATTGAAATAAATCTAAATTATAAAGGTGGTGTGTATTTACAATTTGATATTGGATTTCAAGCAACTAGGTTGCCAATATATTAAAATATGTTGTAAATAGTAACAAGATCATGATAAAAAAAGAAATCATTGACTGCTGAATCTGCTATCATTGTTGTAATCAGGAAATGCTATTGTGTGCTGTACTGGAAATGCTAAATAATGATTCAGACCATTCAAATGTAAAATAACAATCAATATATGAGTCAATCAAATAGTCATTCAAGCTATAAAAATTAGTTAATTAGAAGTATTAGAAATGTTAGTTTAATTCAATATTAATTAAGTGTTAATTCATTCATTGAGCGAAAAAAAAGAAATGCAAATTATTTGATTCAGCATTTTTTTGCATGCATGCTTGCGCCCTTTTTTAGTATTTAAAAATATTTTTTAGTTTTTTGGTTTCATATTAATTTAGATTATATGAATCAATAATAAGGATTAGTAATGAAGATAATATGGATAATATAGTTAGTAATGAAGATAATATGGACAATATAGTTAGTAATGAAAATAATATGGATAATATAGTTAGTAATGAAGATAATATGGATAATATAGTTAGTAATGAAGATAATATGGATAATATAGTTAGTAATGAAGATAATATGGACAATATAGTTAGTAATGAAAATAATATGGATAATATAGTTAGTAATGAAAATAATATAAATAATATAGTTAGTAATGAAAATAATATGAATAATATAGTTAGTAATGAAAATAATATGGATAATATAGTTAGTAATGAAAATAATATGGATAATATAGTTAGTAATGAAAATAATATAAAATCAATTATAGTTAATTCACAAAACAGAAATGAGTTTTTTAATTAGTTAAAATTATCAATTAAAATTTTATTTTAATGACTTTTAGTTCAAAAATTATAAAAACAGTTCATTTTTTAAAGTTTAAAATAAAAAATCAATCTAAAAACTAAAATAAAATGAAATGAAAACTCAGTTCTGCAAGTAAAGAATAGATCTAATATTTTTTACTTAATTTTGATATATATTTAGACTAGAAATATGAATATATATACAGTTACATATTCGGATTTAAAAAAGAAGGGTGAAATCTAGATTGTATTTTAATAAAAAAAGAAAAAAAAGGATATAATTAAAGTATCCATCCAGATATATTCCAGGTTAGATTTGGCAGAGGAGAATAGCATGATAATTAATAATTAATTACTTAACAATTTCTAAGTAATAAGTTTTAAGTATTTATTTTAAAATAACATTTATTAATGTTATTTTAGAAAAAAATATATTTATTTTTGTTTAAAATTACGATTTGAAAAAAAATAATGAAAATTACTAGTTCATGCCATTAAACTCTGTATGCACAAATGAAAAAAACACTCAAACTTTATAACAAACACTATCATTAATATTATTATTGGTTACATAATTATTGTGCAATGAATAAAATTGATAACTTCTAAAGAACAACAGGATCTGAAATTACCCATCCACACCAAATTTATGGCAGAGATTTTTACCTTCTTGAAGTTTGCACCATGAGTCACTAAACGGTAAAAAACTACAATACCCCAAAACCATCAGTTACCGACGCACATTAAATAACCTAGATTTTGAGGTGGTGATAATAGCACTGACTGCGCTGATCTAGACCTATCAATAATTATTTTTATACACGGTAATTATGAAACATATCAGATATACACAAGTTCAAACTATTTCTTTTTAATATAATTAAATTAAATGAAAAATCCCATTAAATTACTTTTGTAAATTAATCTTTAATAATTAATCTTTTGAGGTAAAATATAATCACTTTTAACCAATGCCTTTTCTAACAGCCTTACTACATGATTCAGTACTGCCATAGAGACACAGCCAAAATGAATATATTAAATTCCTAATAAAATAAATTTGGTGTGTATATCTGAAGTATATAACACATTAATGGGCTAGCCTGATTAACTAATTGACTAAAAAAAAAAAGGAAAGCCAGTAAAAAAAGAAACAAAAAGAAAATTAAGCTGAAAGAGAAAATTAATAATAAAAGTTAAACTTACTCATGTAGTATAGCAATATTAATATATTCAAGGATCAATGCAGTATAGACCTGCTTTATTTTGATTTTTTCCATAAATTAAAAAACAATGTCAAACAATTTAAGAGTAACTTTATTGTGTATTCTTGTAATAGTAATGCCCCTAATTTCATCCCAAATTTCATCTCTCCACTTTTAGCATATGCAGTGTAGCGGCCTGCTGTAGATGTTGGCCGTCTATGAATGAAAGCAGCGTTCAATGTGAAATTTGTGCCAAATATTTGCTGCTTTTTTCAACTGAAGTTCATGAAATTACATTTGATTCTCTCTTCTATGTAAATAGTTTTAATAGAATTTAAATTTTTGTTGAAATTCAATTTCAAAATTATTGAAAGTTTCTTTCCAAAATTAATGAGCACATTGATTTCCATCATTAAATCTTCCACCAACAATTCTGTTCAAATTAGCAACAGTGTTTGTATTATGATAAAGAATATGTTTTATTTCTTGAGAAAATTCATTGCCATTAATAAAACAATCATTGTTTTTATTAATTAAAGCCATTTTAATAACCAAATTAGTTGAATTAATTTCATTTTTTCTGTGTAGTAGTTGGTAGTTCTTCAACTCGTTGCAGTTGCTATCTTTTGAATCTTTTTAGGCATGCTGAAAGTATCTGCCATGCTATGTGGTTGTTTTCTGCAAGATGGCAATAGAAGCAAATCAGGTCTGCCAGAACTGGCTCTTCGTCTATTGTTCTCCTCCTAAGCTGATTTGTCACACATGATAAGAGATCTACGGTCAAAGTCTGACAAATAAACATTACTATTAATACCAAAAGACAAGAAAAATTTAAAGAAAAAACAAAGAATACATAAAACAAATAAAGAATATAAAAAGAAATGAGAGAAAAACTAATTATAGAAAATAATGCCAAAAGAAAAAAATAATAATAAATGAAAATTAATTGATTTCTTTTTAAATAAATAAGAAATGCCTTTTAATTTAACTTTTTATCGCGCCGTTAAATACCAGCAAGAAGTAATTCTGTTTTTATGCTAAAGCTGAGTTAATCAACGCTTGTTTCCCCAAGTCTTTTTTCCTTATATATTTTAATCACACAAAATATTCCTTAGTTTGGGAATAAAGCTATATTTGAAAAAAAAGTAAAAATAAAAACTTCTGTCTAATACGTTTCTCCCCTTTTACTATGTTGTTTTCCCCCCTCGCTCTTAATTTATAGTCTCTCATCACACTCTCTCTTGTGTGTCACCCCTCTCACTCTTTATTAAAAATTGAAGATATTATAACAGAAAGAGTATAATTTGGAATTTAGTCTTTTTATATTTTTATTTTTATAACTGGATTTGCAAACTCACCTTTTCCTGATTCAAACAATCTAACATGAGATACTATTTTTCTAGTATTATTTACAAAGCTTTGTATTCAGGAACAGAATAGAGCAACATGAGAATTTATCTGTATAATCAGATCATGTAAGCAACACGTTCGTTTATGCTTTTGCTGTACAAGTTTTTATTTTTATTTATTTTCATTTAAAATAAGGGCGAAAATATATTTAATGCTCAAAGGTTGATTCAGAAGTGACCGCGCTGCTTTTGTCCATTACTCTGCATCCAGCATTACTAGAAGAGAAGAGAGCTATAAGCACCATGGAAATGTATGTTTCTCTACACCTTGTAAGTATTTAGTGTTTACCAGCCACTCCACGCAGGTATGATGTGACATAAATCACGATTATATATGTATAATATATATATATATATATATATATATATATATATATATATATATATATATATATATATGTATAATATATATGTATAATATATATATATATGTATAATATATATATGTATAATATATATATGTATAATATATATATATATATATATATATATATATATATATATATATATACATTCAATGTTTTCTTGTGTGTTATAAAACTCGATATGCTAACAGTTAGAAAATTAAAATAAGTTTCAATAATGGGTTATATTTTTCAAAGAATCTAGACATCATTGACATTTTCGATTTGATTCTATATACCCTATATAGAATCAAATCGAAAATTTCAATAATGTCTAGATTCTTTTAAAATGTAACCCGTTATTAAACAATTATTAGTTAGGTCCATAAAATATCAAAAATATATTAGAACGTAAAGAAACGAAATTATTTTTAAAAAATAGATTTTCTTCGTTTCATAAAACTAAAATAAATGAAACAAACAATATCTCAGTGAAGAATGTATATTTAAAAGTGTCAACATTTAAATAATTATTTTATTTTTAATATTTAAAATAATTAAATATGTTTCGATTCGTTGAATTCATTTGCATTTTACAGCTGTCTGTTAGAAACGCAGTGTTAATACGTAGTTTACTTTGAAGAAAGCACCACTGCGCTAACATATTTAAAAATTACTTAACCTCAAATTGCAAAAGTATTTCCAACCTCAAATATATCTCCACACGGGCAACGCCAGTTGAATATTACTAGTATATTAATATTGTAAGAAGGGCTTAGCCGTGCAGATCGTGGTCAACCGCAAAGGTGTAATATCCTGGTTGCGGTGCCGGATTGTGACCCCCGCCTCCTTGCCGTGCAGATCGTCGTGACAATACAAAATAGATCCAAGTTCCTTTAGGCCGTGATGGCGACGATGATGATGATGATGACGTCACCGATCTGGTCTTCTCGTCCAGCTACAAAGACACCCCCACGTTGAAACTGTTTATATTAGCGAGTGATCACTGGGCGCACAGCAACCGGTTGGCTCTGTGGGGGCGAAGTATCATTCAAAGCAGAACAAAAGGAAAAGAACAATGTTCAACAACTAGGTCTGGATTTTTTTGTATAGAAGAGTAATTATTAATAAAATAAAAGAATTGATTTTACATTGGTCAATGGTAGGATTAATGTCTACTGTGCTCGTAAATTTCTTTAGCAAGGGTTGCTTTTTTGCTAAGTTATTTCACTAGTTCTCTATGTGTGCGAATTCTTTACACAAGTTGTTGTCGAAGTCACCACTTTAACGGGCGAAGGCGGTGGCTAGAATTTCGTCCGGTTTGGTTCTTCGACGAACGCCCGGCTGTCAGTTCAACTCTCACTGGCGTCAGTCAAACTCTCGCTCGTGCGCGCAAAAACTCATTCTTTTATTGAAGATGTCTATGGTCGTACACACCCCTTCTCCGCTATCTTACTTCCTGCGTGTCTTCCTCTCTCAGGGAGGGTGGGGACGGGCGCCTCACTCGTTTTTCTTAAAATAAATGGGATTTTCTCCTAATCCATTGTCATCGTAAAAACAAACGCGACAACCGTGGCTTTCTCATTCTGTAACACAGCTGGAGGTGCTCTGTGCCCGGCTCGTAATTAACGATGCCAGGCTCAAATAATTCTCCGTCAAGTGGATTCGTTTTTCCCAAGTCGTGACGTCTGCAAAACAACCGTCACAGAATCGTGGTTCTAAAAGCGCGCCATTCATCGAAACAATAATATCGCTTTATTAATATTTCAGAATTAAATTTGCGATATGGAATTCTTTAATCTCCACATTCCATCTGGCAACTGTCTCCTCGCCTCTGGTGGTAATTGATTTTAAATATCTTACACGATTCCGCGAGACTAGCTGGCGTCTCGTTCTGTCGTCCGAATAAGTTTATTTCTACGTCAAATATATACTAGTTTTATATTTCCACTTCGTCTCGTCGTAGGGCCTTCACTCGGCGTTGCATCACCACCAAGATGCATTATTAGCGCGTAACCAAGGTACCCCATGAGGCCCCGGATACGTTGTGACAATATTATTATCAATCGCTCCACTCAGGTAATACGTGCTATAAAATCGGTTCACTGTGTGGAGAACTTAACGCCTTTCGATAGTCTGAGTAATTTACAAAAATTATATTTCTATTCAAAAATACTTCCCACTTGAAAGACGCCAACAGAGACAATGCGAATACATATCAGGACTCAACACGAAACATTTTCAAAGATAATTGTATACGTTGAGTAACACGAACAAGAAAGCATAATATCAAGAAGAAATATATATTTTATGTTTGTATGTCATATCAAGACGATACTCCGACATCGAAACGTGGTCGAAAGTGAACAACTCAGTAGACCAGACACAGGTGCAAAAGAATAAACCTAATTTGGTCACGGTCTGTGCATTCACACTTCAGTCAGGGCCAATCAGAGCATGACATGAGATTCAGCATCTAAACTCGAACGACTATTAAAGCAGACATGTTTCTGAGTCAAGATACACTTTGCCTATCCTGCAACAGTTGCTCCTATCTGTGGCAAGCGAGGAATAATAATAATAATAATAATAATAATAATAATAATAATAATAATAATGATGATGATGATGATGATGATGATGATGATGATGATGATGATGATGATGGTGGTGGTGGTGGTGGTGGTGGTGGTGGTGGTGGTGGTGGTGGTGGTGGTCGTCGTCGTCGTCGTCGTCGTCGTCGTCGTCGTCGTCGTCGCAGAAGCAGCAGCAGCACTCTAAAGTTAAACCGTCCCTCACCATAGTAATGTCTAGCACTCCGGTTCTTGGCAGAATATCACATGGCGGACATCAGGGTCGAAGGCTGTCTAATATGGCTTTGGTAAAAATCCATGAAGATTCGGAATCTAGATCGGTCGTTCTGTGGTCGTCTCTGCCTATCTGTGTGGTAATCAAGCACGTGTCAGACGCAGCACCTCAAATTCATGCAGTGACTATAATAACGTTGGTTCTGCACATGTACAACCACCATTCCTATGTGTGTTCTGGACCAAATCATTTCTGACTTTATATGCAACAGCTAGGTCTTTTTTCTTTTTTCTTCTTTTTTGTTTTAAAAGTTGTTTGAATTTAATGGTTACTCGACTTGACTAATACTTTATATCTTAGTTTAATGCCTGAAACGAAATTCCAACCACTTTTTTATATTGGTCATTTTCAAACTGGTATTTCCCAAAATGTACTGGTTGAAGAACGGAAAATAGTGAATATCTAATCTACTAATGAGCCCAGAACCTCATCCCCCTCTCTACCTTTCTCTTTCTCCACTCTTGATAAAATAACATACGTACGAAAATGGCTGACTTATTAATATAGAAATATTTTTTATATACATATAAAGTGGAAAATTTATATTAAATTTTATAGGAGGGACACGAAAAACTATTCAAAGTAGATACTCAAAGTTATGTTTTTTCCTTTTTACCAAGCTGTGGCGTAAAAATAGCTTGTACGGTACTCAAGTGCGGGGTTAACCCACTCAGTGAGATTGACCCGTCGATCTTGTTATGTCACTCATCCAAGAGAAGGAACTTCTCATGTAAAACCAGGCGTTGTAAAATGGGTGTATAACGTGTTTATCGTACAAGCGCACAACACGGCAATCCATACTAATGGAGAGTAAAATGTTCACAGTGGATGTACCACCAGACGCTCTGTAACGCTTGTTTCCTCTACTTTGTTCTTTGGTCTTTACATTCCATGAGTGATGTTCCTGACAATTGGGAAGAAAAAAACTGTTTTTCCCGTCTCAGTTATCGTTGAGTGTGAACAGTATGAGTCATTTTTCTTTTTTCCCTTTTTGTATCCATGTCACTTGTAAAGGCGCTGGTGGAAACGTTATAGCTGTGCAGACGTTATCTGCCTCAGAGTCCAGGTACCCGAACCTTTGAATAACTCCCAATGATGCTTTCCTATTAACAGGTATATAATAACGGGGCTATTTTATTGCCATTTGGTGAATGGAGTCTGGCCTTTCTCTCGTAAATAGTTTACAAAAATAGTCTTTTTACCATTCTTCTCTGTGTTCTGTTTCTAACTCCTCTATTGACTCCTTGCACACTTTCAAATTCCATTGTGAAAAGTTTGAAAACTAAATACAATGGTTAACCAGTACCTCAACACCTAACGTGGCCCGATATAACTAGGTCTCCTTTTCCAACATCAGAGGTATGCGTTCCAACCTTCCGGAGGTTGAAATGGATTTACAGGAGACCAAACCTGACTTGATATATGTGTGCTAAACTAGCACTGACCCGTCAAGTTCTATCGATCACTTCAAAATTACAGGTTATTCTAACATTACTTAAAAGGACAACCCTCAAGATCGCCATGGACATGGAATTTGTGCTTACACTAGAGACGTTTTTCTATGTGGTAATAACATCTCCACTAAAGACTCGGAGTTGTTCTTTTTTCGTGTAGTCTTTGTGCACAGTACATCGTTCATCTTTCCTCTTTATTCTACTCACAATAGTTAGTATTTTCGATAGAATCTCTGAAAAAATTGACAAGATCCTGTTTGTTCATCCTTCTACCAACATTTATATCTGCGGTGACTTTTTATATTCACAATGCTGAATAAGTATTCTTTTCTTACAAAACTGAAGGAAGGTTTCTTTTGTCTATGAACTGGTCCATCTTGTTGACAAACCTACTCGCATCCCTGATGCTGATAGACGTTTCGAAAGTCGTCTTTGATCCGTTCTTAACAACTTGTCCTGAGCAGTGCTCATCTACTATTCTACCCCGTCTGCAATCTTCAAATCACTCGGTTGTCTCTATCAGTATTAAATCAGTAAATTAAGTTCAGGGTGTCATCTGATTTTCCTCCTTTAAATGTGTCTTGTGTCGTCTCAGAAATATCCGATTGGTTGATCGCTGATATTGAGAGTTTTATATCCTCTAAAGATTCCAACAGCCAGCCAGGGTTCACTTCCGAGTGTGCTGCACACAGAAACCATTACTTCAATTGTTATCAAGGGGATCGATAACCACGCTGTTACCTAACTGTGCCAGAAATATAAAACAAAAGTTTGGACGGTAATTCAACTTTACCGATTTTCAATACCACCACTTTCTCTCTGCCTTTCTCTCTGTAATCCAAATCGCTTCTGTTGCTTCCCAGCTGCCCTCTTAATTCATATCAGCTGATCCCCACATATACAACGCAGACTTTACTATAAAGATTTGCACTCATGAAGAAAGGCCCTTCTTTACCCTGCAGGCACGACATGTAAAGCACTTCATCCTCTTTCCTGCTGGAAAGTGTTCCTCTTCATTATCACACATACACACCAAAACTGCCTTAAAACTGGCTGCAACCCTTATGTGTTATGGAAAACGTGAAAGTATTTGTGTATACCGAATCAGTTAAATTCAGAGTTGCTCAGAAGAGGCTTGGCTCTCGAGAGTTTAAGAAAATAAAATGTAAAAACTTTGCTACTGATACCATTCTTTGCGATAAAGGCTACCTGCTCGCGTAATTCGCCTTCTATGACTGAAAACACCCTAAGTGATAAACATATATCTGTTCGGGACGTTGCCAAACCTATCTGAAACGTTACAGTCAACTAGTCCGTACAGAATTCCAGTCTCAGTGCTACCAGAACTTTCCCATATTCTTTTAAAATTATTCAATCGTTTCTTAAAGGAAAATGCTTCCATCTTTTTCGAAAACTTCGTTGGTCTGTCCAGTATTAAAAAAATACTGGTGGTCAGTCTTCTGCAACTAAGTAGAAAGCGGTCAGCAACCTGTGCGCCGTAAGTTGTGGTAAATAATTAAATTGTGAAGCCTCTCAACAAATACAATCTACTTAAAGGCAAACAACATGGATTCTGTCCAGCAAATTGAACGGTTTTATGTACTAACTGTAATATCGCATTGGATCAGGGAATCACTTGGTGAGGCTTTGCTTCTAGAGCAATAGCCCTTGACATACAAAGGGCCTTCAATAGAGTCTTCTGCAAAGTGTTGCTTCTCAAACTTGCTAGCTATGGAATATCTAATGATGTCTTCTTCGCAATCTTCGAATTTTCTCTCTCTGATAGGTCTATAAAAATAGTTATTGATGTGCAGAGGTAAGAAGCAGATATAATCAACGTCGGCGTGCTCCAACGATCTATTGTGGAGTCAATACTCTTCTTTATCTTCATTAATGATCTGGCAAATCATATCCTGCGAATATCTTTTGACATCAAGGCAGACGACACAAGTGTCTCTGGCAACACATCGAAGAGCACTCATGATTAGGATCTCGCTGATTCTTTCTCTACAGATATAGAACTGGTACACCTAAGGAAAAGTGGATTGTTATTTTTGACACCTCTAAAATCAAGCTCCTTTCCTTTCACCACCAACGCTCGGATCCTTATTTTGCAGAAGTCGAAATAAATGGCTTGTTATTGAAGAAGCTTCTTGTTTTGACAAGCTCTTAGGACTGAGTTGCATTCCAGACCAGTTTGTGGCTAAGGACGCTGGGAAAAATGGTTGGATCATTCTATCGCTCCAGAAAGTACCTAACTCCAGATGCAATTCCTTGGCTGTATAAGAGTCAGCTAGTTCTAAGATGGAGTACTGCTGCCACATCTGGGAAGGTGCTGCTCATACCATTGATTGTTCCTCATCTTTCGGCTCACAATTTTTCCATCTCATTAACCCTTTATCCTCGATGAGCTCTTGGCCTTAATAAGATGTGACCCAACAGTAAAAAAGACTTCATGCAGACCAGACAGGGCTCTGTTCAGAGGTCTAATTTGCTCAAAATCAATAAAATCATCATCAGCCGACATTAGATGTTGTCACATTTCACAGCAAAGGATTAAATGAAAACAGACAACATCGCCGCAGACGAGATTCAATCACAACCCATGCTCTGACATTCAACTAGAAAACATCGACTACCGTCGCATTACAGCAGTTTTCACGCCTGCACTCATTCTAACTACTTGTATGCTATTACAGCGGTTTCCACCATCATTCTTTTGCTCTCCGGCTACAATAAATCGATTTAACCAGTCATTTTATTGCCTAAAGTTTCTTTTATAGCTACTATTCTGATGCGACTCCTAATGTTTTGCCTGCTAAGCTCTAAGCGCAAGCTACAAGTTGTATTTATTCAAGAGAATATGTTTACTGCTCAAAAGTTGATTCAGAAGTGACCGTGCAATTTTCACTAATCACACTGTCGCACACTGAAACACTCTTTTCATATCTTACGCACGCATTCCCTCTTTTGTAGTTACGTTCTATTCTTTTCACGTGCTAACGTAAGTCGTAGTACACAAGACAACACCTTCGTCTATCTCAATAGTACAACGGTTCCTGTTATATTAGGTATCTTCATGCACGTTTGTAGCAATCGACAGACCCACTATTGAAAATAAAATGAAATGTTCTACTGTAATATTGTCATTATTTACCGAAAAGATAAGACAATAAAGGTTTTGTGTAACAAAAACAAACTCAACTTTTGTCATTTAATTTTAAATCAGACAGTAAAAAATATTACTGAAAATGTCTTCTTTTTATAAATATTTTTCAAACATGGCGCCTTTCCGCGCTTAAAATCGTAAGCAAATTATATTATAAACATTGTAATTCGAAAAAATCGCAAAAATAGAATTCTTCATAAAATATATACAATTTGGGTGCTTTTTAGGAATAGCCATCCATAGATGTGCAGTCGTGACATAAGCAGTTCCGACTACGAATCAAGTTTCAACTTTTACCGAAATATATAAATAATCAGAGTGCTCTTACTTGCCAGACGACTATTTTCCAATCAATGGGAAGGATAAAGTTCCGACTTTTACGTAATTCTTTGGATACCTTTATTACTTTTGCAACTGTTTTAAATGGTTATGTTAGGGTCAGTTTAGAGTTAGATTAGGCTTTGGTTAGGGTCAGTTTAGGGTTAGTTTAGGATTAAGTTAGGGTTTGTTTAGGGTTAGTTTAGGATTAAGTTTGGGTTAGTTTAGGGTTATGGTAAATAACAGTTCGGTTCTTGGTGTGTAGAAGTACCGTAACAACACCACAGAATGCACTTAAATACAAGATAAAATCAACAGTTTATTTCGTTAAATAACTTCTTCTAATAATACATTCAGTTTTTTATGAAGTTCGTTAACGTTCGCCAGTCTCCGATGAAACTCGGAATTGATGGCATAAGTACTGAAATTTTCTTGGATATCTATTCCTAAAAATACCATAATTTATTCAGGGATACTGAGTTTAATCGTTTCCCAATTGAACACATGAATGCATCGTTAAATATCAGCTTAGAATATATCTATAAGGGATCTTTTTATACTCGGTAGTCAAAAAATCGCTTATCGCCCCAATTTTCGTCAGTGCCAGAACTCTGTATAAGCCCCACCAACCAGTTATAGTGGATCATAGGGCGTACAAATCTAAGACTGCTTTTTAGACCTTTTTTGAAATTTATGTTGTTGGCCCTGATTTTCTCAAAAGTAGTTCATTATTACTAAATTTATCATGAAGTTATATGACTTTATAGTCATATAACTTCATGATAAATTTAGTAATAACGCAGAAAACTGATCGAGTTAAAATTCTGAATAAAGCTATGGTTTCTCCCACGGGGTGGGGGATAAAATAGCCCAATCATGGCCCAAAATGGTACTCTTTTACAGCCATTTAAAATTTCATTTTAGTTTTTGCTAAAAATACACCAATATTTGTGTTCAACGGTTATTTACATGATTTAATAACAAAAAAATATGGGTTGTTGCAAACCCTGAATTTTCATGGGGGTAACCAGTATTTTATTCATGTAAATAACTATTAATGATTTAGAGGATTTGTGGCAAAAACTAAGGATGTTTTTTTAAATATAGAAAAAGATTGCAATTATAGGGGAAATGTGTTTTTTCTAATTCAACACCATGAATCAAGATGTCAGATAACAATTTTTATATTCTTTGCCATTTGCAACAACGACAACAACAACCTACACCACCACCTACACCACCACCCTAAATCTCAGAGCAATACAAATAAATGAATTTTCAGATATTAGAAAAAGATTTGATCGACCGTAGTCTAGGGCGATGCGTAGACTCCATTTTCATTTACTACACCGAGATGTAGGGGAGGGTGCTAATCCTTTCGTTTGATTTCTCCAATTATCACATAATGCTTAGTGTTTAGCAAGGAGGCGTAAAGTATCAGTCTTTGGAGTCTTTGATGTTATTCGACTGGGGATTGAACCCTGGTCTTCCGACCCATTAGCAAACACTCTAACAATTATGCACCCAAAATAGGTCGCAACACTAATTCTTACTAATTAATTTATCAACAACAGATATTGTTTTAATCAAAAAATATTATACTTTGTATTTTATTTTTCGGCAGCGGCAATTCTCAGAAACTTTTTCATAATTTCTCCTATTTTTTTCTCCTTTTTAAGTTTCGTAAAATCTTATCCCATTTAAAATCTGAGATAAACAATGAGAAGATTTTGATTCCCGCAAACCTCATCCCGATAACAATAACAAATGTTAACAACTAGTGTATTCTTAATTTAATATCATAACTAACCCTAACCCTAACCCTAACCCTAATACTAACCCTAACCCTAACCTGGCTTAACTCACATTTTATAAACTCTTGGTTTTCATTCAATGCATCAGAAAATTCGCTACCCATTTCTCTCCGAAATTTTTTTTTGCCCTACACGCGAAGCATCTAATACGCTTTGAATCTGGTAAGTGTTCGTTTTCGTCTCTATTGCCACAATGATGAGACAGCTGAGATTTACCGACTGTTGGCTTCTCATTCTCTCCCTCTCTCTCCATCTTTGGACATGGTCTTTTTTCCTATACTTCGCGCCCGCCCGCATCTTCACTTTATTAAATCGTATTAATCGATGCATTCGAATAACGACTTTTTTCCATTGATCGAGAAATTTTTTTATTTAACCATATATTTATATATCGTCTCTTATGTGAACGAGGAAATACATTTACTTTCATTTAAATTTTAAAAAAAAATCAAATATTGTGTATTTGAAAAAAATACTTTTGTTCACTTGAAACAAGACATATTGCCATTGAAGTGTAAGGGCTACTATTATATGGGCTAGATTTATAGGCGGCAACCTGTGGGGAGAGTTGGGCAGCAAGATATTTGTTCACATTACATTTAAATTTCTACAAGTTGGTACGGTTGTGGGAACAGAAGGCACAAAGGGAATTTCAAAGGTAACCGGCCCGAGAAAAGAAGCTATTAGAGTAGAAGGGACCTATACAGTGAAGGGGTGTGATTTTGCTGCTAGTCGGGTAAGTCGAATTAGCAATAGATAAATAACTTGAAATTCACTACTTATTATTGCTAGGCTTTAATGTATTTTATTGTTTCCACGAACTCCCGCAACAACTGCTTTTTTAATACCAGGAAAATGATTGTGTTTTCTTGTCCTAAGAAAAGAAACTATTTTTAAAGTATTATTGAAAACATTTTCAGAGACAAGCAGACAGTTAGGATAAAAGTTAAACACTTTTTATTAGCTCCATTAGGTTCGTGCGCAGACAAAACCACCCAGGCAATAGAATCAGTGCATATCAAATTATTTATACCATAAATTTTTAATTTGTTTATAAATTTCTTTTTCACTGTTCAACAGAGTAAAAAATGAAAGTGAGAGTGGCGCTCCCTTCTTCACATTACCTGATAGATAATATACGTGCGTACATACATATATTTCTTACTTTTTGCAAAATTTAAAATTGTAACATATCCGCTGCCAGCCGAACACAGAACAAAGAAAATAGCGTATGTGTGGTACAGACATCGTGTAATGTAATCCAAGCGTTTTGTGAAACTTATCAAAATTGATTCGTCGAGCATTATTTTGTTCATAAAGTATTTGATTTTGTAAAATGTTAAATTTGCTTTCAAATTGTATTATCCCATTATATTTGTTGTAATCAAGTAGTCAATATAAACAAATTGACTCATGATTTTTCAAATATCAAAAATGTGTTTAATTCATGGTGAATAAAATGATTTTTTGTGAATTTAGTTCGTTTATATTTTTGTACATTTTACATTTTATTTGATGAAAATATATCAATTATTGTAAGCTGCTTCCTAATAATATGTATAGTTGCTAATTACTGGACATTACTAAGATATTTCTTACTAAACTTTTCTCGATAATTATTATTTAATAGTAATTTTGGTCTTCACATGTCCACCTCTAGTTGTGGGCCCCAGTCGTATGTTTGCTATGTGTGCACTATGGATCGCCTTGCATCGAACGCAATTCTTGATCACCTTCATAACTTACTCCCGTTTTATAAGTGGGCTGACTTTCCGCACCAAATATGTTCTATGGACTCCCATGTGGTGCATTCCATGTAACTCTTCTAGTTCTCCGGTTCCTAGACAGCATACCGGGACCTCTTCCTTCTCAACTAACTACTGTTTCTTTCATTCTGGTTAGCGCACCTGCTTTGTTACTCTCTGAAGGATCAGACACTGCCTTTATTCACAATCCAAATTCGAATATTAACTCTCCAATTATTTCCAATTCCGCTTCACGCATCTTTATTTGTATTCTTCCGCTCTCCTCCACTGTAGAGTTCACCCTAACTTAGTATCGTCGCTGAATCAGTACTTATTTAGATCTCTCTCAATCCCTATGGCATAGCTCAATTAGTGCCTTTAAGAACAGCATCTAATTCGGCTACGTTAATGTGATTATAGTCATTTTTGTTTAAGCCATTTTCCGCCACCAAACTACCAATCTCCACAACCACACTATACTGCTTGCATTACACCACACCACTCGTATTTTTGTTTTAGGTATGTGATAAGCTCCAGTAAAAGGACCCTCTTTTTCTACATCAGCTAGAATCTTCTGTATTACTCTGATCGTCTTGCCATAAATCCTGCCCTCTCAGTCTACTCCAGTCATGCAGCAGTTGGATGGTGCCCCAACAATTTTCCTCAAATAAAGAACAACTGCCGTCTATTCATGTCTCCGGGATCTCGTTGCCCTTCTAAACATCAGCTCACCCATCTTTCTTTCGATCAGCTTAAGACCCAGTGCCATTTCTGTGTCCAGGACTTCTGGCGGCTTTGCTGCCAGCCCAAATCCCTTAGGATGTTCCAGAACTTCCTCTGTCGATACCTTTGCCACATCTACCATTATGTCGTCAATGTACGAATCAATGGCCTCTTTTGTCTTATTTCCTTTCATTAACACAGTTTTTAGAACGCCGGCCATAATCTTTAGTGCAACATAAGTCCAAATCCTAATCGTGTCAGGCAGTAAGATCTTGATTTATAGCAGGCAGCTGGTACTGCTATAGTTTTTTTGCCACATGTAGCTGAAGTACGCAGACTTAAGGTTCACAATTGCAGTTCCTCATGCCATCCGCCTCTATTTCTTATCATACACATTAATTATGTCTCTGCCCGTTTTACACGCTACAAAACGGTTCAATTACTGAAAGTCTAATAATGGTAAGACACTTTTTCCTTCACCCTCTCATGGTAAGAGAATACCGTCCGCTATCCAATTTTCCACTTCCTTCTCAAACTCTGAGTTTTTCTCACTCTCCAGGGAATTCTTGGAATACTTTACTTTGTTCTGTAACACTGGAGGCGCTCCCACTAATTTCCACCTCACTGTCCATTTTTTCCATCAAAATCCGCTTCAAAGTCTTTGTGCTCGATTTTAAAATCTTCTGACTGATGGGCAGCTACGGCAAGTGTACATCTCCAAATTCAACTCAGTTTTTTTTATAGTCACACCTTCAATCTCATTGATTACATCCATTCAAATTATGATGTCGATCCCATCAATCATGTGATCCATTATAATCACTTCCAATTTTATTGGTACTCCATATACTTTTATTTCCACTTGCCGGGTTCCCTTACATTTTACATCCCTTCAATAAACTGTTTTCACGCCCACTCACAAGTTTGGAATTGAGTAAAGTCGTAGTGCATCCGGTATCGACAAGTCTCGCCATTACAATATTATTCACTGCTACTTCTATCATTGGAAGTAGGCCGTACTGAGCCTTCATCTTGTTGCCGGGGTAGCTATTTGCGCAGAAGTTCCCCTTTGCTCGTTTCCTTTAGCCCGAGAACAGTACCCAATCATACAGTACACAATCATAGCACTTTTATCTAGCTCAATGTGCTTCCGTACAATTTTTAATTAAATGAGGTACTCGACATCTACAGCATCGAATGCTTGATGATTTCTGTTGACCCTCATTTCTCAGTGTAGTGTTTTGTGAACTCGCTGCCACCGTCCCATGATCTAGCATTCTTTTGCTGACTAAAAGCTGTACAGTCGATATCAGTTTGCTGACGCCCATTCTCTCTAAGTGAGGAAACCGTTGCAGTGCCACAGATACGTCGTCTGAAAATCCAGTAATTAACGCAAGTTTAGCTGTATGATTAAGCCATGTCCCCAGGTATCTTGCTAGTGCAGCCAATCTTTTGATCGTATTGGCATAAACATCCACCGATTATTCAGTCCACCTGAATCGTTTCAGCTTTTCATATGCTCTGAATATCCCTTCGGTGAACGCTGCCACTCGTCACATTTCTATCTGCTCCGCATCTAACTGGTTTTCATTACCCATTTCAAGGTAGAGAGCAAGCGCATCTCCGTGCTGAAAAAGTGGAATAGAACTAGCAAAGTCTTGCACTTTTTGCAGTTTAGCCACCAATTTCGCTTTTTAATCCACCCGACTACATCACCCTCTCCACTAAAAGGCGATATCACATCCTTGCTTAACCTTACAATTCCTGACCCCATAATCTGCCTTATTTACCGAAATAGCGTGTAATCCGGTCATACATTTTAAACAACTTCTCTTACACAACAAACAATATCGATCTCAACATTCTCTCTCCTTTTTTCCTTAAAGTAGTGGTTCTCCTCATATTCAAATGAATGTCACCTTTAAAAAAATCTAATTACGAACACAAGTTCTTTTTTCCACTGAAAATCGAGTGCCTATCATGCGAAACGGTCCTCACACTTCAAAGCTTCATTTTCCTTCATTTTTACAGTAAGCAACATTTAATTATCCTTTGTATTTTAATCCACAAGAATTACCTAAGCATTTTTCACAAACCTTAGCAATAGATTTGATGTAAGTCAAAGCAAATAATATTTTCAAGGAGTCATCTATCGCAAATAATAACTAAGCTAAACGTTGTCTAATTTCCGGTGTTTCAACGTGATTTGGCCGTAAATAATCTCAATCATATAGCAAAATTAAAAGGCAAAATAATATAATCGCATCTTTTATTTCCTATTAATCAGTTGTGATTGAATAAGCGGTGTGCTACGTAAAATAGTTATCGTCTAAATCTCACAGCCCAACGTCTTTTCGTGTTTCTACTTATCTAATTGAAAGATCGCATGTAAGCCAATACATTCTAACTGCATACCCCTCTAAACGATGGCAGGTGTAAAACATCTTCTCGGGGTTATGCATATGAATGCGGATGTTACCTGGTTATTTTCAATTGCCAATTTTTTTTGTGAAAGCTAATATATCAGAAACAGGATATGTTGAATAAAGGGGTTATGGTTGGATTCATTTTGTTAAATGACACCGATTTGTAAGCGTATGATGCGGCCCCAACCATACAAAAACGACTCTGTTCAACATTCTTTTTTCTTTTATTATTCATTCTTGAGAATAAACAATATCATCTACATTTGCAGTTGAATATCTAAAAGAAAAGATATGGAGCAAGAAAGACATACCAACGTGTCTAAAGTTAAGACTTTACACTGCATTAAGTAAAATATAAACTATACAAGCAGAGCAGGAGAGGAAGGTCAATGTCTTTGAAATGAAAGGTTTGGAATAATTTTGTGAAATAGACTAAGAAATGCAAATATCAGAAAAAGACTTAAAATTAACGGATCCACCAACAACGTTATTCGAAAAAGGAGATTAACGTGGTTTGAACCTTTTATTGCAGTTACCAGACCCCAGCTATATAAAGAAATCATATCAAGACGATTTAATTCAAGACAGATCAAAAGGACGACCTCTAAAGAGATGGGCACATCAGATAAGGGTTGAGAGGGCATGCCATTCTTGACAGCTGAAAAACTGGCCCAAGACCGTGATAAGTGGCAGAATTTGATTTTCAAAGCTATCTGGGGTCTGCAAATATGTCAAGTAAGTCAAACAGTTGGATATTTGGAAGTAGTTGATGAGTAAATCTGATGTAAACTACCTCCAAATTTCTCTGAATTGAGTTAGTATATTCCATTATAAAAATAAATATATTTTCGGGGTATATTTTCCATATGTTTTTACTTTTAACTATACAATAAATGATTGTTCAAATGCAACTCTTTTATTAAACGAAAAGGTAAATTTGTATAACATCTTTGCTCTCTTTCGATTTAGTCACTCGCTCAGATAGGAATGGGGAAGGATTAAGTCAGCTGCCAAATGTCTTTTAAAACGTTTTATAATAAACTAGCTGATCTGTGCCCCGACGCTGCCCGGGAAAGTCGAATAACTCAAGAAATTCCTTGTAAAATCTGTAACTATTGAATTACTTGGTGCTTATCATTGACCAGCGCAAACACAGCACCCACAGTGTTAATGTAAAACATCAGTTGAAACAATTAATGCAATACATCGAGTAATAACACTCTTGCCGTGGTTAGTTGTTGCAATCTTGCCATTGAGATGCACACAAATATGACAATGTAATGCAAGCATTGAGATCATCACCGGGACTTCTACGTGGAACAATGAGAAGTGTTTGTAAGTAGTTTGCTGGAAGTGTTTGTTTGAAGTCTGTTTTTCTTTAGTTGTGCAATACCAACCGGAACAATTGATGGTTGCCCATGTGGTTGGTATGCCAAAGTCGTTTTAGATGATACACTGCACATGCATAGAGTGTATAAGCAGTCTCGAATGTAAAAAACCAGAAACTATCGGTATATTTCTAGTATCTTACAGGTTTAGTCACTTTATTTTTAGTAAATCCTAGTTTAGTCACGTAAATGTTTATGAGTTGATATAGTATGTATTCTGGAATATCTGATGTTTGGCTGTTATTGTCAGCAATTAATTAACTTGAAGATTCTTCCTTAGAACGTGGCTTCCGGTTATGAATTTATAAAGCGGATACTTATGCAGTTTACGGACCCGGCTGAAATAATAACGTTATAATTTAGAAAGCCATTTTGAACATGGGGAGGTGGGAGTTGATTAATTATTCTGTACTTTCCCATAACAATTTAATAAACAAAATCGAATTTAACTCGAAAATCCGATGTAAACTATAGCCCGATCTGTAAACTGCATACTCATCATAAAGAGGCAAATAACGTATTATATAATATAGCAGGACCCGTGTCCCGGCGTTGCGCGGGAGATATATATAAGTATTAGAGTATTAATTCGTAAAAAAGTTGAAAAGAACGTTGTAAGTAATTTAGGTGATTAAAATAGGATTTATCAATGTTTTGAATCAAACAAAATAGATTTTTCTATGTTTTGTATAACCCTAAGATTGTAAGTAGCGGGCTATTTGTGAAAATAAAAACTACTGCCCCCTCCAAAACAAAAGTAAATTCGATCCAAAAATATGCGTGAACGTTCCCAAGTTCAGTGAAGGCAAATTTCATTCTAGACTGATACAATTTTTATCCCAATCCGGGATGCCCTTTTTAGTTGTAGATTGAATTTACTAACCATAAAAACAATGGTGGTTTTTAATGTGTTAAAAATCCATTTGGTTGGGAACAAAATAAAAATGGCTACAGCCTAGAATGATTTATTCTCCACTGACAGAGAGAAAAGAATAAGTTTAGTACTTCACTGACCGAGAAAAAAGAGATTAAGTAACAGATACTACACTGTAAAGTTAAGTATATTTTGAAAATTAAAAATGAATAAGTAAAAATAAACCGAATTAAATGAACCTTTTTGTTTATTGTAGTAAGTACATAAAGAAATGAAGAAATAAATGATTTTAGGGGGTCCTAAATCCATCTACTAGGGATAAAAGTAAAAATTGCCGCAGTCTCGAAGGATTTCGTATTCACTATGAGAAGATATTCTTTTTCTTATTGTAATAAGTAAATAAATAAATAAATAATAAGAGAGAAATAAAGAGTGAGAGGTGGACAGACGCATGGTTATAATAGGTAAAAGTTAAAAGAAAAAGAAGAAAAGATAAGAAATGAAGTAAAATAAATATAACCCAAAGTATCAATTTTTTTCGAGAATTATAAAGGAATATGAAAGAAAAAAAAATAATAATCATAATAATAATAATAACTAGCGGGACCAGTGTAAATTACACGGAATGATGTTTTCACTACCAATTATCTTGTTCCTAACCATATACATGTTTGAATAAAATATGATAAGATTTGACTTGTATTTTTATTAAAAAAAATAAACAATACATGAAAATATTTACAAAACTTTTTTAATGGTCGCCACTCCGACGTCAATCTCTCTTGCCAAGGTTCGCGTTGCTTTGCATGAATCTTGTCGAGCCTTTTTAGCAACTTCTCGAGAAATCTCGTTGTGCAGACATAGTAAGAACGTCTGCAAAGATTTTTCCTGCAGACCATTGATTACACATATCAGTTGCAATTCTCTAGATGACATGTCACGGTCTCTAAGGTATTTATGCAGCAGTGAGCTGCAGCTAAGATTTCTGGGAGATTTGAAGTTTTTAAGTTCTCATAAAACTGCCGTGCTGTCTTTGCCGAGAAAATTGCTTTTCTCCGCCTGAAGGAGAACACACTTTTCGACTCGTCCATACAAACACATTTAACAACAAACTGTCGATTAAACTTAGCGAGTCAAAGTTGGAACACAAACTCAGTCCAAAAGCACAGAGATAATGCCCTAACAAGCAAAATACTTCTTTGTTTATTGCATCTACAGGTGTCACAGAAATATATTTCTTATTTGTTAAATTAAGAATACTTGTTCGAGTTGTTTGTCTGTTTTATAATGTACTTTTCACCCCTTAGCTGACGATCAATTCTCTGACGTCCCAGGATCAATTAACACAACGTGGTGGATACCTTAATTTTCTCCTTCATCTGTTGTAGAGGGTGGTGTGTCGTCTAGTGGGTTAATTATTTGTTATTTTCTTCCTCCCGTGAACCACGCCGCCCGTGTCTTCAACAAAAGCCTCATGACGCACTCCGAAGACAAACTCTTCTTTTAAATTTAATTCATTTTATTACAAGCGTTGTTATTTCAATTGGGAGTGATTCACTACGTCGAGCGAGCAAATCACTACTTTATCGTAGTTAGTTAACAATGTTTTCTTAACCATTCATAGAGAGGGGGAAAGATTTCTCTCGCTTGTATTCCCTTAAGGGGAATATTTCCCTTATTTTTACATCGTGAATCGCACGTCCTGCTCGGTTCGCCTTCCGAATCAGACTCTAAAACTCGCTTCTCAAAGAACGAGTGACGTCACAGAGCCTCTCGCAGGGGCAGACTGACCCTTGATCTGGGGTCTCGTCACACGGTAACCGTGTCACGTCTGTTAGCTCTGACTGTGAGAACAAGCCCTATTCTGCACTCGACTGCACCCGCGTTAACTCGCGCAAGTCAAACCAACGATTTCCAACAGATACGTCCATTCCCATAAGGTCATTATCCAACAGTACACCCCTGCCAACGGAGACGATTCGATACTACCAGTCTTCTTCAAAAGAAGTGGAAACTCCGTCAACGCCGGCGTTCCGAGCATATGGCCAAAAGTTAGCGATGCCACATAAACAAACACCAGAGATATTAGTCCGATATACGAGTAGAAACGAACGAAGGTAAAGACTGCATTATTCGTTTCTGCGAGGGACTAAGAAGCACACACACACACATACACACACACACCCATATATATATATATATATATATATATATATATATATATATATATATATATATATATATATATATATTTTAAGTGTTCATATTTTTTTTTTAAAAAGCATCTATTGTTAAATTTAAGAAGGAATAGGTAAAATAAATACCTTTTGAAGCATTAAGATGCGATATCAATTTTTTTTTTATAAAAAAAGAAAAATAATAAATCGAAACCGATTTTTTAAAATTTTTTTATTAAAACTAGCATTTTTTTTTGTTAGTTTAAAGTGATACAGATATTTCGCCAAAACCTGGCATCCTCGGTGTGTAATATATCCTGATGTCATCGGATTTGTATTTTTTATCTCTTTACCGGCTTGTTGTTATACAGCCGGGCCAAATGGGCAAGATGTTGTTTCCCATCATCAAATATGAAGAACGTGAATGCAGCACGTGATTTGTATAAGTGTTTAAGGTTCATTTTTTTTTAAAGCATCTATTGTTAAATTTAAGAAAGAATAGGTAATATAAATACCTTTTGAAGCATTAATGCTTCAAAAGGTAAAGGTATTTATTTTACCTATTCCTTCTTATATATATATATATATATATATATATATATATATATATATATATATATATATATATATTAATTTATTTTATACGTACATAAAAGTAATCCATGGACACAGCTGTGAGACAGAAATGTCTCACAGCCGTCACCAGCATGGTTAAGTAAGACAAGGGTCGAACATTCAATATTGATGTCTATAGTCCAGCGTTTTACCATCGGACCAAGACGCCCTGTCTAGAAATATGTACAATTTTTATCACCTAAATATTTAATGTATTTTTATATAATTATTTTTATTGGTGATTGCAGCGTTTGTTGTTCTTTTGCTCACTACTACTTCGATTGCCTCACTTCCTAAGTGATTAAGATGCAGAAAATTGCATTATTAGTCGCCCATAACTTTATAGGACGTATTTTTCAGTAATATTTTCTTGGTTCGATGGTACAACGCTAGACATAAATATCGAAGGTTCGATCCTTGTCTAAGTCAGCCATGCTCATGACGGCGGTAAGCCAGAAACACGTGTACATGGATTACTTTTATGTACGTATAAAATAAATTTAAAAAAATATATATAAACGAAACAATTTGTCTTAAGTCTGGTGATATTTTAGTGTGGTAATTTAATATTATTTCAAATTTAAATACATAACAAAATCAAAACCATTATGGTCATATGTGGTTACATCATTAGACAGTTTTTCGTTGCTAGTTTCTGTCGGTTCATATCCTGTCTTCTCTATATTTAGAATATAATTCTTTTTGGAGTGAGCTGGTATTCTTAGCTCCATATGTTCTAGATACTATTCAGCCGATTAACACATTTACTATTCCTCTCCTATTGACTATAAAATAAAGACATATTTAACTTAATTATATTAATCGGGAGGTATATGTTCTTTATTTCTCTCTTGCTATAAAAATGTACATGAAATTTTAATAATTTTCTTTTTCAATTAAAAAGGGGGGTAACTAACTTAGTTTTTTAACCATGAGTTGCCGCCCTTACATTTGTTTTGATGTTCGTTTTTGTGTTTACTCGCAGATTTTTTGGATTATTTAACAAGAAGCCTTTAAAATAGATTTAATAAATATTTAGAAACAATAGTGATTCAATTTCATTACCTGATTGTAAACAAATTCCAATCTTAAGCGTATGATAGGTTATATTAATAACTTAAAACAACATAAAAGTTTTTTAGTACATTGTATACCGGTTATGGTTGGAAAATTTTATATTTAGTAACTTTTGGAGTGATTTTATAGCATTTTTCTTTGAAAAAAAAGCTTAAGTCATTACGTTAAAGATAGTACAATGTTGATTTGGTAACATGTATAATTTTCCATTTAATCTTTTATGCATATACGCAAATTTTGAAGCTCTTAAAGCTCTTATTTCCATAATTAGTGCCATGTAGTTTCATATATCTATACTTTGAAATGACTCTCCCCAATTTAAGTCTAAATTACTTATCTTATATAATGATTATTATTTATAAATTTATTATAGTATTTTTTTTATTAATAACTTTTTATTAACCTTTAACCAAGTTAACTATTAACTCTTATAGCAGTTTTCTATTGGGCAATATTGTGCGTATTTTTATGGCTTTTCTTCATAATACAAGATGACTGCTCTTTCTGGGTGGCGACTTATAAATCTGTCTCTCAATACAGATGAATTCAATGTGAGTTGTTTGTTTTTAATTTTTTATTGCATCGATATTTATTTTTTCTGATTAACAACTTTCTGGTTTTCTTATGAGTCTATGTAAGAAAGGTCCTAGATTGAAATATAAATAACAGTTGTTCTTCTGTGAACGAAACGGATCCGTAATTGTACCAACGATTGAGTTTTGAAAAAAAATGATTAGTAAGGCGAATAAAATCTTGGTTTTTGAATGTAGCAACATGTTGTTTATTTATATATGCTCTGTTATTATATGTTAACAATCATCGAGCTTTCACTTTGAAAAGTTGGTGTATATATATATATATATACATATATATACATATATATATATATATATATATATATATATATATATATATATATATATATATATATGCAAAATCATATATTTTCTACCCACATATAAATATAATTCTTAAAAACAAATTTTTATTCAATTTTATATAATATATATATATATATATATATATATATATATATATACTAAAGCTTAGTTAATCAACGTCTGTTTCCCGAAGGCTTTTTTCCTAATATTTTACTTGCACGAGATAAATGCTAAAATATTCGTTAGTTTTGAGGATACAGTGATATTCTCTGTTTATTGAAAGTCAAATTTAATAAAGAAATAAAAGAATAAAAAGATTGAAAATATAAACAAGATAGAAATACTATTTAACCTGTAGTTGAAAATGAAAGTTAGAGAGAGGGGCGGAAGATACGGCGAATAGAAAGACTGATTTTTTATTTTGTCTTTTTATTTAAAAAATATTAAACTTGCTTTTCATATACATTTTTTTCATACCAGCCGAGGAAATCTTTGCATAATTCTGGGAACCTACGGACTGTCTTCTCTCTTGACAGATCATTCTTTGTCGGAATGAGGTATGGTTCAATTTGATCCTAAAGTGCCATCCTCCTAGACATTACTTTCTCATTCGGGACGATATTTGTTTATTATCGGTGCCTGATTTTAGACTTTGGTTCTGAAGGGGTTCAATCCTTTTGTCTGATTTTGGTATGGTTCGTTGCAAGGAGATGATACTCCTAAGTATTATCTTCTCTTTCGAGAAGGTGTTGCTTTATTGCCGGTTGCAATTTTTCTTGATTCACACAACCTAACCCGACGTCAATTGGTGACCTAGCGGGTCAACTGTTTTCAAGTATACTACTCAAGCTCTGTTGATCTTACGTTTTTCTTATCTTGCATGGCTCAGTGCTCTGACCCCGACCTGATTTGAACACACAACCTTCTTATTTAAATTCAGACGCGTTTCCCTTGTATCTTTGGAGGGACCCTTCTTAAGGTTCCGGTTTTGTGGGAATGATTTTTGAGAGAGAGTCGAGTTTTAGAGAGACATTTCTAAAGGAAACAGTTTTAGGTAATAAGTTCGCAAAAGAGATATTTTATATATGTTTGAAATGGAAGTTTACATAGATAGGAAAACAAAATATGTTATGAGAGTCATTGAGATATCGAGGAAGCTTGAGTCGATAATTTAAGGGCCGTGAGTAATCCACGGGTCTGAAAAATCTATCTATCTATCTATCTATCTATCTATCTATCTATCTATCTATCTATCTATCTATCTATCTATCTATCTATCTATCTATCTATCTACTAATGGAAATCGCTCCAGACAAGGAATGAAGCTACTTGAAGAAACAAAAATACTACTTCAAGATCAAAAACTAGTGTCAGATGGATAGATTCCGACCCAGAAAACAGAAATTATTCTCTCTTTGTCAGAAACATCACTCATGGAATGCTAGGACTAAATAACAACATAAAGGAAGCGAGGGTTTACAAACATGGTAAATTCTCAACAGACAGAAGAGCGACTAAACATTCACAGAAACAGAGTTGAAAAAAGAAGACCGCAAGATAAGTCGAATGGAGAGAAAAGAGAGACTGAACAATCAGAGAAAAAAAATGAAAAAAAAGAAGATCGCAATAGAAGTCAAAGAAGAGAGATTAAACATTCACAGAAGTAGAGTTGAACAAAGAAGATCGTAATATGCGCCAGATGGGAGAGAAGCGAGACCAATTATTCATAGAAACAGAGTTTCACAAAAAAGACCTTAAGAGACTTCAGCGAGTAAAGACTCGCTTAGCAGAACACGCTATGTAATAGAAGACAGAGACACAATCTACTTGCTAATGTAGAAAACATGTCCTCATTGTATTGCATAGCATTTCTATAGAGAAACTGCTAATTTCTTGTATGAAAGGAAAATTAAGGTGATTGTTAATGCAGCCTTTGCCACATGGTCTACATAATTTATACAGCAATCAAGATCCTGAAGATCTTCACTTCAGTTTTCTAAAGTGAAGATCTTCAGGATCACGTGAGACAATATAACAGATTTTTTCCAAATGTTTTCTCTTTGGAGTTAAAAACATTTCTCCCAGAAATGAATGTAAAACTTGAGTTATAATTCAAGGACAGATTCATCATTACATCGGATGGGTCATTCCCGGCACAAGCGCGCAAACTAAGTAAATTCTACAATTAATACTTTAACGATGCTCAACCAAGTGTGAATCTAAGAACAGATATGTGCAGAAATGATCTCCATAGTCGAGAGAAACATCATTGAAATCGCAGACATGTCTAAGACAAAGTCAGTATGTGATCACTTTTAAGTATACTAAGGAGATAATAAATAATGTTGCAAATGCGCTCATTGCAATCGATCCTAATAAAAGACCAACCAATGATCATGTGAGACGTTTCAACAATCAAATTACTAATAAAATAGAAATAATTATTAAACACAACAACGATCTCAAATCACGTCGGCACATCGTATTGCATGAGAGAAAAATCAGAGTATCACCGTTCTTATGACCGACCAGTACGTTTTGGTTTTACATAGCAGCGATAATGGCTGGCTTCCACAGATGATGAATACAAACAACAACAACAAACATATAACGCATCTTGTATCAACTATGATCCGCAAATATGAATTCGATTCTTTACTGAGAGGGGGTAGATTATTCCATCAATTGTTTGTTGATATGGCTGATAAAATTAAAGCACCAAGGTTGGATTACATACGATTAAATCAATCTGTTCTATGATCTACTCCCGACAAAAAGCTCGTGTTACTCTGGATGACAATGACGATCTTGGTAATGCCGACAGAAAGTTCTATTTGATCATCAATGTTTGTTTCAAGATCAAAGTATATAATTGGGAGATATAAAGATGCTCTGACGTACGTCAGAATATATGGTAATAGAACTTAATTCTATAACCATGACATACGATCCAAACTGGCCTGGGATAAAGACAATCACCGCAAGAGTCAACCAACTTACGAAAGGCCTAATTACCTTGAGTTTTTAAATATTATATTCTGTTTTAACTCTCGGGGTTACACACATGAATACCCCTATGTATAACAACAGTGTTTCCCTAGCGTAGAATTTATGTAATTTTTATTCAGAACACACAAAACTAGCTTTATATCTACCTCAGACCGCACAGAAAAGTTCGTGCCCACGTTTGAAGGGATTTGCGCTTGATTTGGGCAATAAATATCTTCAAGTTAAAATGGTAAACCTATTATTTTAAATTACGAACTCATACATTTGAGTAAGGTATGGTTCCACATTTTATTCCAACTGTGGGCAGAATATACTCTGTGTTCAGATAACCGAGTATAATGAACCGTGCATTGGTTTTCGGCATCAACTACCATCAAAGGAGTTGACATGCCGTTTTTCTTTTACTAATGAATCACCACTTATCAAGGCTAAAAGTCATTCGAGAATAATGGGTTAATCAGATGGAATATGTTACAGTTTAATGATGGTGAATATTAGGAAAGGGTTGAAAATCCCCACATACAACACACTCAAACAAAAGCCAATCGAACAAACAGCCATTCCCCCTCACTCTTTGTCAGAAACAGCACTCATGAGATGTGAGGTAACAGAGCAAAATAAAAGGAAACGAAGCGAGAGTTACTAGGCTGTCAAAATTTAAATCTGCCACCGACAAGGAATGGAGACCTCAATCCAACTAAGGCAAAATTAAAAAGAAACAGCTAAGTTCTTAATTTCTTATTTCTGAACTGTCTCTGTCCTAAATAATGCATGTATTTACGTTGCGATGACTAATTGTTTAACACTATGTGTTTTTCCAGGTTTTCGTTTCTTTTTTTCCTGTGCACGATTCTTTATTGGTGCGTCTTTTTTCATTTTCTTGCTAATATTCTGCGAAGTTTTAGAGGGTTTAACGCGTTCGAGGTTAAAAGGAGGAAGGAATCAACTATCAACTGTAGTTAAAAAAAGGGGAAGTCCCACCAAAATATACTAGACTGACATTAGTAAAGAGCAACGGGTTGAGACATTTATATCTGCCACCGACAAGGAATGGATACCTCAATTTAACTAAAGCTTATAACCCAAATAAAAAACAGCTAAGTTCTTATTTCTGAACTGTCTCTGTCTTAAATAATGCATGTATTTACGCTGCGTTGACTAATTAGTTAAACACGGTTTTCGTTTCTTTTTTTTTCTGCATGATTATTTCTTTGTCTTTTCTTATTTTCTTGCTAATATTCTGCGAGGTTTTAGAGGGGTCAACGCGTACGAGGTTTTAATGAGAAAGGAATCAATTATCAAATGTAGTTAAAAAATAGGAAGTTCCAAACCCACTAGCCTGACGTTAGTAAAGAGTCACGGGTGGAGACATGTATATCTGCCACTGACAAGGAATAGAGACCTCAATTCAACTAAAGCTTATAGGTAAAATTAAAAATAAACAGCTAAGTTCTTAATTTCTTATTTCTGAACTGTCTCTATCTTAAATAATGCATGTATTTACGTTGCGATGACTAATTAGTTAAACAATATTTGTTTTTTTAGGTTTTCGTTTCTTTTTTCTGTGCATGATACTTTATTTGTCTTTTTTATTTTCTTGCTAATATCTTGCAAGGTTTTAGATGGGTCAACGCGGTCGAGGTAAAAAGGAGGAAGGAACCCACTATAAAATGTACTTAAAAAAGGGGAAGCCCCACAAAAACTTACTAGACTGACGTTAGTAAAGAGCCATGTGTTGAGACATTTATATCTGCCACCGACAAGGAATGAATACCTCAATTCAACTAAAGCTTATAGGAAAAAAAAAACAAAAAACAGCTAAGGTTTTAATATCATAATTCTGAACAGTCTCTTTCTTAATAATGCATGTATAAACGTTGCGATGACTACTTAGTTAAAAAATTTTTTCCAGGTAGCGCAACCACAAAATTGCCTATTATACTGTAACGTCATGGCTAAAGTGCCCTCTCATTGGACCATACTCAATAGTAGAATCAACCCTCCCATACACCATAATGGATGGTGAAATGTCCCCTACAATACATTTTGCTGATAATAGAGTGAGAGGTGAACTTATCTTTAGTCCTTCATCATCTGTAGAAGGCGGTTGCTAGACTTATTCTTATCTGCACACACACATATATATATATATATATATATATATATATATATATATATATATATATATATATATATATATATATATATATATGTTTTTTTTAATCTACCAGAATAGTACACGGGCGCAGGCTATCTATCCGCAGTGTGTTGGACTCGTATACCTTGTCAGGCAATCCAACTAAGAGAAGGAAAACTCTGAAAATAAAACCTTGCTACTAACCACTTACGTCTTGGCGGCAAACCGTTAAAGAGGGAAGCCTCCTTAGTCCTGATCGACAACCTTCCTAGAGCTGGAATCTCGAACAAAATATCCGGTTTGCAAACCTACAATTGCTTAAGGAGTAGATAGGTCTGCCTATCGCCGGCTTTTGCGCTCCTTCTTTGTCTATTAGCCAGGCGCAGAGGTACCAGTGCTGGGACGCCTCAAAACACCTAGTGCATGGTCTTGTTTTCTTACTAGGACAATGAGCGCCTGTTTTTTACTCTCTATTTGGGCAACTTGGAAAAATCTTATATGACCGGTCTGGGTCGCTCCTGTTCCGACAGGTTGAGGGTACAGGTTAGACAGCTTGTCTGACTGCTGTTTCCGACTGACAGGACAGAAGCCCAAACTCTTAGTTCGCGCTAAGAACGGCTGCCCCATCATCAGTTGTATAATACCGTGGGTAGCTGTACGTGCCATGTCGCGCATGGAAAGGGGCCCTACAGTTATCCCCGGTGAGCTTTCCCGAGGCCACAACCCTCATGGACCAATTCGCGACTAATGGACTGGTTGTGTGAGCTTATTGGCACCTAACATGAACCCAATTTGTCCATCCCCTCTACTCTATCATAAACAAACATGACATTGCAAAATAAAAAATTAAAACCTAAACCTAGACACCCAACACAAAACATCGTTGCCTCTGCCCTTGAGGTTCGCATTCACTAATATCCGGGGACTTAGAACCAACATCAACGACGTAGAAACTTTTCTCCTGACAAACTCCCCGGATATCCTTGCACTAAGTGAAACAAAAATTTAATCCTCAACCTCCTCTCACCACGTTGACATGACTGACTACCTCATCTTAACCGTAAAACATATGCACAGACTAGGAGTTTATGTTCGGAACACGCTCCCTCTAATTAGAGGACATAAATTAGAATCAGATGACCAAGTCTACATGTGCTTTAAATTGATTTTACATTACAGCGTTAGTTACTTATATTTCTTATACCGTTCACCTTCGACCCACGACTGTACTCTGCTAAAGTCTGTTTCTGAAAGCATAGGTAGAGCACTCTCACTCGACTTGAAGGCCCAAATACATGTATTTGGAGATTTTAATGCAAACCACCCTGACTGGCTGTGATTCTCCAGCCTTACTAATGCAGCCGGTAACTCTACGTATAATTTCTCCTTAGCTCACTTTCTTTCACAGACTGTAACTTTCGCGACCTGCCTCCCTTATCGAGTAGACCAACAAGCCTCACTTCTTGACCTGTTCCTGACCTCACTGCTCGAGGCTTGTGTGACTGAAGGCGATAGCCCGCTCGGGAACGCTGATCCCGTCGTTGTAATGATTGCTATCACCCTAAAAACTTGTTTAAAAACTGATGAGCCGTTGCTCAAAACAACGAGATACTACGAGCAGGCTGATTTTGAGTCCATCAGAGATATCATCAGTGATGCTCCATGTACTGAAACCTTCTCACTCCCTGCTGATAAGTGTGCAAATGAGGTAACCGAATTGGTCAAATCAGGCATTGAAGCCTATGTCCCTATGCTAAAATTCTTCAGCATACCCCACTCCCCTCAATAGTTCACTTCGAAATGTGCTGCTGCCATTGCTGAGAGGCAGCAAGCATTCCGAAAGTCCGTCCGCCATAATTCAACTGCAAATACACAGAAATTTATACAATCAAGGAATAAATATGAGGCAGTGATCAGTGAAGCAAATAGAAGGTATACAGAGATAACCAAAAAACACATTCAGTCACAGAAACTAGGCACTCGCGATTTCTGGAAAATCTACAATAGTGTGGTCAACAATGGACAATCAACGATTCCCCCTCTATTAAACCACAATGATGTCGTTTGCGCGGCAGCTGATAAGGCTGAACTACTCGCCCAACGTTTTGCCATAAACTCCACTTTAGACTCGGTAAACCACCATCTCACTAAATTCCCATTGCGGACTGAAGCCACACTTGAAAACCTGGTAATCACCCCATCTTAAGTCAGGGTCATCATAGAAAACCTCGACACCTCCAAAGCATGTGGGCCTGATCTTATACCGATAATAGTAATAGGGAAATGTTCTGCAGAACTGGCCCCTGTTCTCAAACTCTACAACAAATGTCTTGTGGAATCTTGTTCTCCTGAAAGCTGGAAAATTGTCTCTGTGGTACCAGTCTTCAAGAATTCTGCGGATAGAACAGATCCTCAGAACTATCAACTAATCAGTCTACTTCCGATCTTTGCTAAAATCTTTGAATCCTTAAGCAATCTAGCGATAGTTCGGCACCTAGTTAATGCTAAACTTTTTTCTGACGCCAGTATGGATTTTAACAAGCACGATTTACTGCGATTTACTGGACAAGGCAGGTGAAGTTAAGGTGGTAGCGCTTAATATATCCAAAGCCTTTCACAAAGTATGGCGTAAGGGTCTCCTCCTAAAAATTAACTCATATGGTATTACTGGACGAATATTTAATATAATTAGATCCTTCCTAACCAAAAGAAAAATCCATGTTGTCCTCGATGGTCATTCATCTAAACAACATGACATAAATGCAGATGTACCCCAGGGATCCATCCTCGGACCTTTGTTTTTTCTGATTTTTATAAACGACCTCCCTGATGACCTCGAGTCTGAGATAGGTATATTTGCTGACGACACCATGTTGTACTCTCGTCATGTGGGCAAAATGGACGCGTACATATCCGAGGCAATGGCTAAATCCTTAGAAAGTGACCTCTAGACTGTAGTGGATTGGGGTCATAAATGGTTAGTAACTTTTAATGCCGCAAAGACAAAGCTCCTTTCCTCCAATAACTACAAGAAACCTCTTCAACCACCGATTGCCATGGCAAATAACACCCTACCGGAGAGTTCATTATTCAAACTACTCGGCCTAACATTCACAGATAACATGAATTGGAACAAATACATTGAAGACATTGCCAACGCTGCTGCAAAGAAGGTGGATTCCTATACCGTGCTAGAGAACTTCTCACACCTGACAGTATCCTGTATCTCTACAAAGCCACTATCCGCCATGTATGGAGTATTGGTGTCACATTTGGGCTGGTGCATCATCCACTAGTTTCTCGCTCTTAGACAAAGTCTAAAAAAGAGTCGCTAATCTAATAGGTCCCTCACTTTCCACCAAACTCCAGACCCTGTCTCATCGCTGCAATGTTGCATCCTCGTGCTTGTTTTACAACTACTTCAAAGGATTGTGCTCCGATGAACTAACTGCTCTAGTATCCCATCCATTCACTGCAGAGGTCCCTAGATGTCGGAGAACCTTCTACTCCAGCAGCTTCTTTTCTCGTGCTGACGGCCTTTGGAGCTCCCTCCCTGCTCTCTGTTTTCACGACGTTACTGACATGTAGAGATTTAAAACTAATGTAAACAGACATCCCGCTGCACAGCTCCCAACTTAGGATGACACCCTAAACCTACTTCCTAATTCTCAGTAGCCCCTTGCGTCTACAAGTGGCGCCCTGCTTTATTTGGGCGGAAATATCTTTAAAAAAAGTAAACCCAAGGTCCACATTGTACTCTCTATTTACAGGATTTTGAAAAAAGTCAGCATTTATTCAAAAACAAATAAGTGTATTTCTGATAATAAAATTATACACTAAAAAAGAAATAAAAATAAACATTTGTTTTACTGCATTATTGCACCATTTTTATTACGCCATCTTCTGTGACGTCATCTTGTTCTACCCCATCTCGATGTACACAGTATAATATGTTAAAGTAGTTATTTCTCACGGCAAAGTGATGTTTTCTGATTTCTTTCTTGTAGGGTTTCTTAAGAAAATTAATTTTCAGAAGAAAGCCACAAACAATTGATCAATTAAAATCATTTTTGAGCAGGAAGGTTTGAGAATAACTCTTGGAATTTTGGAAAATGTGATGCAATTATTTGTGAGCCGTTTACAGAAATTTGTGGCAAGTAGGGGCCATTCGGTTCATAGCATACATTTTAAATATATATTGTTGATTGTGTATAAGTTTTGTTATTATCATAAATACAGTTTTGATTTTATTAAAATTTTAAAATAAATGATGAGTTTTTGAAGACCTTGTATACTCGTAAAACAGATAAACCAAACTAAAACTTTCAGTGTTGTTTTCAAGCGGATATAAGTAAATGGGGAAACAGCAGAGACGAGAGAAAGTGACTACATACAATCAAATTAAATTTCAAACAAGTACATTCTCCGCCATATATTTCGCTTTTTTATTAACAGTTAGATGGTCGCACCTTTCCAAAAACATGATATTCTCAATGTAAAAATAAAAAAGGAAAATGTGACATTAATCATGAAAAGAGGAGGGAGAAGGTTACAGTAAATCAGAAAGACTTGCAGTTGAAAGAAAACCGAAAAAAAAAACTAGACATAAAAAGATTAGAGATAAAATGTGTTTGTAAAAGTTGAATAACTTTAAACATCATTACGCATGATTTTTCTTCAATTATAAGAATCAAATTGTTGCATCAAGGAGAATTTTAGCGAGGCAAATGTGTTAGGGTAGTGGCTATACAGGTTAAACGACTTAATATACCTTTGTTAGATGTCATATGTAATTTCCCGTCTCCCTGTTTATTAGTTTAACAATTACACCAGACATGAATAAACATTTCTAATAATATGTAGTTTTTCCAAGTAAGAAAATAACAATAACATTTCTTTTTAATCTGGGTACACTAGAAGGAAGAAGTATATATATATATATATATATATATATATATATATATATATATATATATATATATATATATGTGTGTGTGTGTGTAAACACAAATATTTATAATTATTTGTCGCCCCAAAATCTAGGCTGGGCACTGTAGTAAGTAGTATTAACACAGTCGTCATCTTGGCTCTAATTCACGTTCCTCCAGTAGTCGAACACCCTCTTGACGGCTGCCTTTAATAAGTTTAATCTTTCGGGTTGTTTATAGTGGCTGCGTGAGCTAAAGCGTCGGAATTTGAGTTAAAAATATGACTCATATTCCGGGGTTCGAATCCGGCTACCGGTATGAATAATCATCTCTCCACTGATGATTCCTGTAAGAATGAAACGTATACGTATGTAGATAAAAGCAAATATATATATATATATATATATAAATTAGTTTTTATGTACATATAAAAGGAATCCATGGACATGTGTCTCTGGCGATCAGCCATCATTAGCATGGCTAACCTGGGATAGGATGTAAATTACGATATTATTGTCTGCAGTCTGGTGTTTTACCACAAGACCAGAAACACCTTGCCAGAATATGTACGATTTTTTATCGTTATGATGTTATATACTTTTTGTTATTATTTTTACTGGCGAGAGAAACATAGCTGTTTTTCTTAGTATGTACGTAAAAAATAATTAATAAATATATATATATATATATATATATATATATATATATATATATATATATATATAATAAAATAAATAATTACACATTCTATTAAAAAGGGCAACTTAATGCAATATTCTTTACCGCTTAGAAAGTGAAAAAATACTAAGAAAAACAGCGATGTGTTTATCGTCAGTAAAAACAATAACAAAAACTACGTAAAATTGTGGCGATAAGAAATCGTACACATTTCGACAAGGTGTTTGTGGTATAGTGGTTAAACGCCAGACTGGAGACAGTAATATCGTAGGTCTGATCCTTGCCCAGGTTAGCCATGCTGAAAACGACTGATAGTAAGGAACACGTGTCTGTGGATTACTTTTATATGTACGTAAATAATTAATTAATATATATATATATATATATATAAAATAAAACAAAATTATTACACATCCTATAAAAAGGCTAATTAATGAAATATTCTTTACCGCTTATGAAGTGGAGAAATATTAAGAAAACATCTATGTTTCTATCGCCAGTAAATACAATAACAAAATCTATGTAACATTATGACGCTAAGAAATCGTACTTATTTCGGCAAGGTGTTTCTGGTATTGTGGTAAAACGCCAGACTGCAGATAGTAATATCGTAGGTTCGATCCTTGACGATCAAGGTGATCGACAGCGCTAGAGATTGCTGAAATAAGAACCGTATGAGCCATATTATACCAGGTACTACAAGGGACCCGAAAGCTTTCTCGCCGCGTCGACAACCTTACTAAAAAAGAAAACGCGAAATACCATGATTTTTACTCAGACGTGCATTTAGTATATATATATATATATATATATATATATATATATATATATATATATATAATACTAAATGTGAGTTTATCAACGTTTGTTTTTTTAAAGCTATTTTTCCTATATACTTTAATAACACAGCATACATACTACTGGGATTGAGTTATGTTTGAAAATAGTTGTTTTTAAATGTTCTAATTAGCTGTAATTTATAATCAATATCTATCTTTATCACATTATATGTTTATATATTTGAATGTACACGATTCACTAATAAATAATTAAGCCAGAAATCAATGTTTTAATGTTTTAACGGTTGCTCGGCGCAAAGTGTTTACATCTGGAATATATTTAATTTAATTTACTTTCATGCAAAGGGGGGAAAAAGAGAGTGGACACCCTTTGTGTAAATTCTGATACCGCTGATTTTTCTGAAATTTTAACAACATGTATTAGACTTGAACTTATTAATATTCCTCAAATTTAAGTTTAGTGGGGTATTTTAAAGCGTTTTTTAAGAAGCATAATATGGTCACAACCCACTCCCTCATTTGAAAATTCAAACATATCAGATTTGCATTGAATTTGATCCGGAGTCATTAGACACCAATGAAACAAAATTATCTGAATTCCAATTTCTTCTTTAGATTCCTTAAGCTTAAGCCTTAAAGTGTAGGCATTTTCTAGAATAAAAATCATTTAATGGCTTTTGATCAAAATTAAAATAAGGGTTCTAGACATAATGGTTAGTATGATTACATAACAACAATAGAAAAATAGATACATCATAATACAAATACATTTCCTATTTAAGTCAATATAAACTATAAATAAATAATAAATATACTTAAAAATTCTGCATTATGAAAACTACGGATAAGACCACACTTGAATGTCAATACTCATAATGAAATCATTAATTATGATAACAATAAGAATAAAAAATAAGAATAAATAAATTGATAAGAAAATTAGATATCTGTATATCACTAAACCAATAAAAATATATAGGACGAATTGGATGAAAATGCTTAGTATAAATTAATGATTGATCTAAATTTTTAATAACAAATAATCTAATAAATACTACACTTTTAGATTAAATTAAACATATGTAATGTTTAATAACAACAACTGTAACAACAACAGAAACCGTTTATAATAGAGTAAATTAAAAGAAAAACGGGTAGAAATTTCGAAATACAGAAGTAAACATTCACAAAACATGAAGAAGTTTGTCAAATTAAAAAAATATATATATATCCACATTTAAAGATAGATAAGCACCATCAACTACCCCCACCTCCAAATTAGATTCTACTTTTTTTAGGCGATTACACGTGAACACTCTTAAAGATAATTATTTTAAAATTTAGAATGAGGATCAGTTTCGTATTTAAATTTCATGTAAAATGATGTCCCATTTCCGGAACAGTGTCTAACCAAGTAGCGTTTTAAGGGTATATTTGGAAAATGATGAATTGTATTCTGGATAGTCAGACGGAACTGCTAAAATAAACGCAATATGATATTCCGTCATTCCTTGAATTCTGTAAGGAAGCTAGGTACAATGTAATTGAATTTGAGATAGCGATTATAATGTGTGAAAAGAAACTTACTTTAAGCAACGTCATTCAATTCGATGTGACAGTATAAGTCGTAATTGTATATATTTACATATAAATATGAACTATTAGTATTTAATAGAATGTATGAGCATTATTTCTGGTGCGGGGGTACTGAATAGAGGAATAGAAGCCACTATGTTTCATTTTCAAATAGTTTTTTTTTTAATTGTTCACCAATTATATTCCGTTAATCCTGAATAGGTTTGGAACCAGCTAATCAAAGCACCGAGAAAATAAAAAAAACATAAGCTCAAGGAAGCGATCCGTATTTAATTAGTGAAGTAATGATAAAGGAAAGATAATATCACGGAATAAAACAATGAAACAATGTATCATCTGTAAAAATGTATCAAATGAAGTAGAAGACCCAGTGATTGATGAGGAGGGAAGAAGTAGCTCTTTGGATGTGAGTAAAAGTTACTCCAACTTCCTCTAAGTTTGACTTTCTTGTGAGAGTCAACTAGGTCGGAAATAATATAGAAAGTTCTGAAATTGTATGAATTTGACTGATAATTTCCGGAAACACGCTTCAATTATTGGCATAAAGCCTGATCATGTTGGAATTATATGGAGCGCCTGTATTTAGTGTTCTATAATGAATGATTGTACAGGGGAAAATCATATTTACATTATTAATATATAAACAAAATACAAGACATTTATCTTAACCAAAAGGCTAAAGAATCGCAAATTATGAATGTAAGAAACAAACAACAAAAATTAAATAAACAAACTAATAGAAAATGCTAAACAATTAAATAATGAAAACTAGAAATAATAAAAACCGAGTAAATAGTGAATTTTGTAAGTGTTATAAAAATGCAAAACTAATTGGACATAAATAGGTAAACAAAGTGTTTTTATTGTTCATTTCACTTGTCCTGAAATAAAATTATTTAAAAAGTATTCAGAATGTAACTTTAATACAATATTTTATCGCTGTCTCTTTCTAGCACTAATTATATTTGAACTGTTTTATTGCACACAAAGAACTTTCATGGCACAAAAATAAATTTTGAACATTCTTGTTATACAAAAGGTTTTTTCAATTCCGTATTTACTTGCCTTCCATTGAGGGCAGAGTTAGACACAGAAAATTCAGCTCCACAAAAAGAGCACTTTTCATTGAGACAAAAATAAAAGTTTCCTCAGTTTAGAAGGATGTTTCATTCATTAACCGAGGACAGAAGAAATGAAGTGTAGTATCAGAACAAGTATTGATGGGTAGGCATAAAAGTTCAATATTATATACATTCAAAAATAAATTAAAATTTAGTATTAGGACAACAAAACGTTCTATGTTATGTAGAATTACTATTGTGTAAAACTAATATTTCAACTTTTAGAGAAAATAGTAAAGTATTTCTTTATATTTAAGATTTACTTACGAAGAGAGTATTGGGCATCTACCTTGCATTTTAGTTTGAATGAATCATTTCATAGTTTTACCTAAATATCATTATCAGATCCACCTTGAAAACGAAATGAACAAACCATCTGTATCCTTTTTGCCATTAGAATAAATGTGGTATTGTAGTGACTGTAATGATCCTTTTTAAATAATAAACAATTATTAGATCAAAGATGAAATAATTTCAGACAGAAAGGACCATATGTCCATATGTACCGTGTAACCGTTCACTTCGAAGCGTCTTGTTTATCTGCTGAGCACCAACAACTGTGGCGTCAGCAAAAGAAACGAGACTAAATGAAATGGCCTTCTCTTTACGAATGCCACGGTTCAAGCATCTAGTATGTATTGTATCTAACATAAACAGCGTATTTCTAGAGAGAATAAATCTCCAACACCTTTCTACTTAATCCATTTTCCCAGAATGTCAAACAAAGTATTAATATAGCGAGTGACTTTGTGTATTTTAGTATTTTTACATGTATGTTACTTTTTTTTAATTATTAATTCATAATAAAAAATATTAGAATTAAATTAGAATTGTTATTACTTTCACTGCAAATCATTTTCATCGTTCAATTACGACCCTATAATTCATAGTTACCGAATTCGGAATGATCCTACCTTGTCAAAATGACCAAATTTTCCGGACACCAAAAATGTTAAGATTTTAATCAATTGAAAAACTTACCCGTTTTAATATTTAGATGAAAAAGAAAGGCCAGTTCGCTATGGAAGTCCGACGTAAATTGACCCCCAGGTGATATTCTCTCGTGTAGGTAATCAATTCACGTTAAAAAAACATAGCGAGCTTGACCCCCCCCCCCGTGATCCCTCTAAAATCAAACAAGTTTTCAAAATGATTTTTATAATTTTAAAAGTTGTTGCTTAATCGAGTATCCCGTAAAAAAAACATGTAATGTGCGCACCTGTGTAATGTGCGTGAGTTATTTTCTGCATAACATTTGTTAAGAAAAGTGTCTGATGTGGGGGTTAAATGTGTCATCTGCACAAATTGTTTGTTAGAAATGAAAATCAAATTACACTTTGTAATCTTCGAAGAGAAAAAAGTAAAACAAAGGAGACAGTTTTGTGTCTCCTCTTTATTCTTTTCCATTTGCAGTATTTTCATGTTCAAAATAAGTTACTAATCAATTAAAAAAATAATAACTAAAAGAGGTCCTGGTTGACTTGTTTATGAAAAAATTCAAATAACAGTTTGTCAATTTATGACGAACTACTGCAAATTGGCTTGGTATAAAAATATATTTAGTTTCCTTACTATTTTCAATTAATTCTGGGGAAAACATTTAAGAAAAAATAGTTCAAAATTTATGTACGACCCCCTCCACTAAGTGTATATTACTTTTTCGAAAATATATAGTTACACATTACACAGGTTTTTACAGTAATCCGAAAATTAAAAAAAAAGAAATCTATAAACAGATATTTGAAATTTTTAAAAGAATCGCAATCGGTAATTGTATCAGAATTGGGAATTTAGAACAGAATTGGTAATTGTATCAGAATCGGGGAAAAATAATGTAATCGTCCCATCACTAAAGGAACGCATATACCATACACTGGATTAGGCAAGTGAAACCATAACGGTATCGCTTGATATATGCAAAGCCTTTGACAAGGTCTATCATAAAGGTCTTCTCATAAAAATTAATTCATATGGTATTACTGGACGAATATTTAATATAATTAGATCGTTCCAAAAGGGACATCCAGGTTTTCATCGATGGCCGTTCATCCAAACAACATGACATAAATGCAGGTGTACCCCAGGGATCGTTCCTTGGACCTTTATTGTTAGACCTCCCTGATAACATTGTGTCTGAGATGGGTATATTTGCTTACGACACCACGCTCTACTCTCGTCATGTGGGTAAAACAAACGCGCACATATCCAAGGCAATAGCTGAATAGTAGAAAGTGACCTCCAGTCTGTTGATAACGCTCATTTTCTTCAACAACTAAAGCAAACTTCTTCAACCACCGATTGCCATGGCTAATAACACCATACCTGAAAGTCTAACGTTCAAACTCTTCGGCTTAACATTCACAGGTAACATGAATTTGAACAAATACATAGAAGACATTTCCAAGTGGGCTCCCTCTTCCGAGCTAGAAAACTTCTCACATCTGACAGTATTCTATATCTCTACAAAGCCACCATATTGTTGTCACATCTGGGCTACTGCACTATCTACTAGTCTCTCACTCTTAGACAAGGTCTCAAAAAGAGTCGCTAATCTAATAGGTCCCTCACTATCCACCAAACTCCAACACCTGTCCCATCGCCGCAATGTTACATCCTTGTGATTGTTTGACAAATACTTCAATGATTGTGCTCCGATGAACTTTCTGCTCTAGTACCTCCTCGACGTAAATACACTCGACCAACCCGACAATCAGCTAAATCCTATCCATTCACTGTGGAGCTCCCCAGGTGCCGAAGAGCCGTCTACCCCAATAACTTCTTTTCTCGAGTTGCCGATATTTGGAACTCCCTCCTTGTTCTGATTCTCCGACTGCCCCGACATGCAGAAAGTTAAGTGTAATGTGAACAAGCGTCTTGCTGCACACCTCTCAATTTAGGATGACCACCAAAAAACTTTCACCCTAATTCTCAGTAGCCCCTTACGTCTACAGTGGCAACTTACCTTGTTTGGAGTGAACTAAGTAAAAACAGAAATTAAATAAATAATCTATTTTGTAAATAAGCGCTATTTTTTCCAAAGAAGTGATTTGGGACTGATTAAACATTTATTTGTTGTGCCAATCTAGAGCTGGATGTTTCTCACACTATATGAAGCAACTCTTGGAGAGCTAATTTAATGGTTAAAAATGACAATTTTTAAAGAAATTTCAAATAAGTTTTATCCCGGTAGAGTATTTAAGGACAGCGATTTTATTTGTATATATTGTAAACTATGCTGTGTTTTGTTTCCAAAACAGTGTAAAAAAGTTAAAATCGCATTGTTAATGCTAAAAAATGAATTACACCTTTAATATACGTTGCGTGTGTAGAAGACGTGCGTTTCAGTTAAATTTAAAGAACATCCTCTTTTTCAAAATATTATTTTTTTAAATTCTAAATTTAAAAAATACTATTTTGAAAAAGAGGATTTTCTTTATTATTAAAAGAAAATTCTCTTTTTCAAAATATTGATTACAATATTAATATTTATTAAATATTAATATTAATTAAAATATTAACTAAAACGCAACTTTGCTTTCGACGTAAAAAATGTGAGTGTTTTTTTTAAAAATAATTAAAAGAAATATTTACTACCACACGTATTGTTTATCAATAAAAGAAGCCTTATCTGCACCGTTTACGAAAAACATGTGACGTCACCAATTTTGACAGCGAAAAGTGAAAGCTTTCAGAGGTTTCCTTATTGTATACGAATGAAAATATAAAATTACCTAACTGTTATTAATATTAATAAAATAATGTATTATCAGTATTTATTATTAGTTATTTTATTTGTTGCTGGTAGCAAAAGATGGCGGCCACTTTAATTTATATTTGCTACTGAGAAGAAAGATGGCGTCTGTCTGAAAATTATTCTGAACAGAATGAAGAATAGTTACACATAAATTAAATAGAATTAAATCTTAGTGTTCTTATCAATATGGACCAACGTTCAACAATAAGAAATGGCTAGTCAGAATCAAATATTGATTTTGTAGGACGAAAGCTATCGATGACAAAAATCGAGAAATCGACCGGCTTCACTTTAATATATAGAATTAATAAATATATAAATGATAATAAAATGTACTTAACTTAAGCACTTTACTGTTGTTCACAGTATCATCGATAATCGAAAGTGTGTTTGTAACTGGCATCAGACGATAAAGGAAGAAAAGTGATTGCCTATACACGTGACGTGCATTTTGTGCCGTTTATTTATTTTTATGTAATATTATATGTTAATGTATTCTTACCTCATGGACAATTGTTTTAGACTACCGTTTTTATAACAAAAGCTATGTAAACAGTTAGATTACACATATAACTTTTTTTTTACTTAATCTGGGCTTAACAAAGCGAGTATTTTATCGGTTAACACATCAGAGAGCATTCCGTGTTTTTTTAAGACAATCGTTATAAGTGAAATATAATTATTTATTAGGGACGAATAATAACTATGTGTACACAGTCGCAGAAGCCCATAGAAGTGGTCACATAATTTTATTAATATAGAGCACGTAACTAACAATTCATAATTCAAGCAAGATTAACATTTAATAACGGTGTTGCAACAATAAGCCTCTTGCTAAATATCTCTCGGATTTTAATGAGTGACAGGAGGACTTCTTACTATTGGAGTATTACTGAACGAATATTTAATATAATCAGAACCTTCTCAGCCAAATAATAGGTCCAGGTTGTCTTCGATGGCCGTACATCTAAACAAAATTACATTAATGCAGGTGTACCCAAGGGGTCGATCCTTCGACCTTTAATATTCCTGAATTTCATAAACGACCTCCCTGATGAAATTGCGTCCGAGATGGGTATATTTGCTGATGACACAATTCTCTATTCTCGATATGTGGGCAAGACGAACGCACCCATATCAAAGGAGATGACTAAATACTTAGAATATGACCTCCAGCATGTAGTGGAATGGGGACATTCATGGATGGTTACATTTAATGATACGAAGACAACGCTCCTGTCCTCTAACAATTATAAGAAACCTTTTCAACTACTAATTGCCATGACAAATAACACAATACCTGAGAGTCCAAAATTGAAACTCCCCGACCTAACATTCACAGGTAACATATATTTGAACAAATATATAGGAGATAATGCAAAGGTTGCGGTAAGGGAGGTGGGATCCTCTACAGTGCTAGAACACTTCTGACATTTGCCAGTATCCTATATCTCTACAAAGTCACTATTTGCCCATGCATGAGATACTGTTGTTACATCTGGTCTAGTGCACCAATCACTCGTCTCTTCCTTTTATACAGAGTTAAAAAAGAGCCTCTAATTTTATACGTCCTTCACTGTCTACCAAGCTCCAATTCTGCCCCATCATGTAGCATCTCTGTGCTTGTTTTACAAGTACTTTAAGGAAATGTTGTCTGACGAATTTGTCTGCACTGGTACCCCCTCGACGTAAATACCTCCAACAAACTCAGCAATCACCAAAGCCCCACCGCTTCACTGTAGAGGCCCCCATATGCCGGAAGACTTTCGACTCTAATAGTTTCTTACCTCGAACTGCTAGCTTTTGGAATTCCCAAACAAACATCTCGCTGCACAATTCCCCACTTAATATGCCCCTATAAATATGGCCCGCTAATTTACAGTTGCTCTTTACAACTCAGCGGCAATGTGCTTTGTTTAGGGTGAATTAAAGTAAAAAATAACCCTTATTAACTTTGAAATAAAATAAGAATTAGGGGGCATAAAATTCCTCACTTAAAATATTTTCTGATTTTTAGAAAGGTTAATCCAGAGTAAAACGGTACAAAAGAAATATATTCTGAAAACACGAGTAAATTTTATGTATTTTCACATAGTTTTTTTATGACAGTCAATGTTTTGATAGCGTTCAAATATTTTTCAAGTCTGATCCCCGCACCCTTCAAATGCGTCTTCAAAGAGCTTGACCCCTATCATTTTTATCTCTGGTTTTAATGAGATTTAAATTAAGAAGTAACACGGAAAATAGTATATTTTCTAAAAATGTGTGCAATGGAAGCTTAATTCAACGAAATAAAAAAACTTTCTAAGCTAACAAAAGAGACGTAGCTAGTCTTTCTCTACTCTGTCGTTATTTTCATGGTAGGTGCTCGACTGAGCTCTAATCTCTGATTTTCTTGTAAAACATTTACAGAAAAAAACTCGTTTAGTTACAATCGCTGTAAAGGATTTTTCCTTTCTTCATCCATGCACCTAAATCTAAACGGAACTTCCATGAACAAAGTTTTTTCCAAGTATTTTCCATATGAAGAACACAGTTCCACGAGGTTGCTCCCATCTGACTACAACATATTCATTTTCAAGTCCAATGTTAACAAATTCTTGTCGAGTCATCTATCTAAATAATTAAATTCTGAACATTTCATCCGTAGTTTTCAATTCACGGATACAACAGTCAGAGTTTAATCTTCGTTTCTCGTAAATAAATTTTTGTTCTTTCGAAACACAAACCAGTTTTACTTTATTCAAGTTACATCCTCTTGGGTTATCCACGTAGGGTCCGCATTCTAAGGGGGAGTATTTCCTTAATTCTTTTAAAGGTTAATCTTCTTCGAGATGTAATCCGTTGGCATGTATTGGAAACTCGATTCCAACTCCTACTCCGACTCCATCAAAGCAGCCATTTGGGTTATGTTCTCTAGCCCATTACGTCCGAAGACCTTCTTCGTCGTAATTAATTTTGCCAGTATCCAAGTCAGGACAAGTCAAGAGTCTGTAACAACATAGACGTTGTCTATACAAGTGTTCATTTCAGGAGCGATAATATTTTAAATCCAGTAACACAGATGAAAGCTCTAAAGTTGAGAGAGATTTACTCCGCAAAGAGAATAAGTTGACTTTAGCAAACACCAGCGCAGACTGACCATTGTGCAGGGCATATGTTCCAAAACTGTATGCCGTTTTCGAGGCATCACAAAATAAATTCATCGGTTTCCTCTCATTTATAACAAATCTTCTTGAAAATGATAGAGAGTCAAATCCGGTCAAATCCTTTACGAGGGCCTTTCAAGTTCATCTTGAATTCTCCGAGACCTCATCATCTTAATCCAACTTTTGCCTCCAACGTTCTCCTATCAGCACTCAGCTTCTCACCCGTTCATGAAGATGAAGGGATAAGGGATCGAACACTTCAGAAACCTGGCAGCATATTCATTTTTATTAATGTAGTTTCATCACATCCATGTTAAGTGATCTTCATGTTTTCCTGTTCGGGACTGTAAAGGTATCTCAATACCTTCTCCAAATCAATATCAAACCCTAACAGAGTTCCATCTGCCTCTAACCTCTTGAATAACATCGCACTGTTGGAGTCGCAGGATTGCATCTCAAAATTACTCTCCTCCAAGCGCACGTTTACTGTTATGTATAAATTCGAGAAGGTGCTGATGTAATTTCCTGTTTTCACTAAATTGTTCACATAGAAATTTGACTTGAGAGCCTGAGAGGATTCATCTGAAATTACACCTTTTCGCATGGCACTTCAGTGCATAATTCAATATAAAAGGGCTTGCATTGAATCAGAATGAAACGGTAGAGTATCTGTAACAATGTTAAAAGAAACTAAATCGATTTTGGACCTTTTCCAGGTCCAGACGAATCATAAGGAATGCCTTCCTTATGACGACTAACAATACATATTTGTTAATCTGAAGCAGATAAACAGCTCGGACATTTTTCTCATTAAGTTAATTCCTGGATAGGCCGCCTTATTCAGTGACACTGAATCTTCCATTTTGTAAGAACAATTGAATATTGGTCTCATCTTTGTCGTCGTTTGTCAGCAAGTTTTAGTACTGATCTATGATGGATCCAGATGCAATTCTGAAAGTGTTCCAGGGGCACGGTTATTTTCTCTATGATACACTCGTTTTCTTCCTGCTTAAAAATGTGAAGATATTTATCATAGAGATCTTCTCCAGGTCCTTAACACCCCCCTTAAGGATCCCAAGAGCAGCTTGGTATTTTTAAAGCACCAACTTCACTTTGTCCTCATACCATGGCAGTTTCACATGGTACCTACCGTCCCTGGATGATATGGAGTGTCTGAACTTCTTTACCTTCTCTTCATCCACGGTAGGGAATTCTTTCTGAGATAGGCAATACCATGGATTCCATACTAAACATGTTTTCCAGTCCTCGCTGGACATTTTTTCGAACTATGTTTTCAGTGGATCCGAGTAACTCTCTTCGAAATATCAGTACAAAGTCGATCTTGTACTCCTGAAGTCGTGGTGTTTTAGCAAATAAGGAGGCATAATTGATATTAGCACATTTTTTGTTTTCTATTCTCAGTTGAATTCTGTACAGATAATAACGGCTGTTAGAAAAAAAGAATTAATCCACTTGGTGTAAAAAAGGCAGCCCCATACATACAGGGGACAATGTTGAATAGCTCCAGAAATTGAATTGCTTCAATTCCCAATAGCCCCTCAATGGTAACAAATTTTGTGTTTTAAAACTGAGTTTAGTTGTCAATCTCTGACTTCTTAGATTTATTTTGTCTCTGTGGAAGCTTCTGTAATTCGTAAAAATGGTTTAACTCACTGTAGAAGATTTAACAGAGTGTGGACCTTCTCAGGAATGAGTCTCAATTCCAATTAAGCTTCTTTTAAATGCCTCGTTCCTGAGCCTAAACAGGTTCTCACCTCCAACACCCTTTCCTAGTCCGCTGAAATGCAATTTAGTTTTGCCAGAACTAATCAAAGTAGATTCTTTGGCTTCCTGTGTCCAGAAGGCAGTTTATTTCGACCCGCTTATTTCACCTTCCCTATGCAGATTACTGTAGACATGAAACTGTATTGGTAATCATTCGTGTAAAAGCAAGTGTCCGCTCACAGCGGGCTGGCCACATTGCTGTTACATTGCAGCCGACACAGCTACTATTTCTGGCTGTTCTCAAAAGACACATATTTACCAGAGTGCTGCACACCTAATAATCCTAACCTGATGAGAAGTATAGTGGATATAGTCTTCAGAAGACTGCCCATCCTTCTTACAAATTTCACATTTGTGCAGTTTTGATTCCACCTTTGTAGAAAAAGTTTTCAGGAAATAATGTGATTCATTTTCTACTCTAAACCCTGGAGGGCCTTAGCTTTGCAATATGTGGCTCTTTCTGATTTTTCAATAATTAGATAACCGTTTTATTATTTCAGGTGTCCTTAACAGGACTTCTGATAATGTTAAATAAGTCTTTCGAGCAATCCTGATTAATTCGTCCTTCATATCAGATGGTAGTTTTGCGAACAACATCTGAGATATAATAATACCTCCTGCTGATGTGTCATCATATAGACCACAGTTGAATGAAGCTAGCAGTTCCCGTACATCTTCCTGGGTTTTTACTATGAAGTCATTCAACCACACCAAATCTCTGGGACTCTCTAGGCGAACATCTAACATCCCTTGGATTATTTCTTTCCTAATTTTCTTCTTGTCCATTATCTCTCAACAATTATAGGGCGACTGGGTAGCTGTCTTCGGTGGAAGAAAGGTTGTCGATAAGTTCTGGGGGACACCTAAAATACAATTTACTCATTGCAGATGGTATTGTGCATCATCATTTTCAAACTTCGTAATAAAGTCATTGAAACATCTAGCGTGTTCCAAATTCTTTTCCATCGAAATGTGAGTCTTTCAGCTTTATCTTAAAGGGTCCAACCGAAAAGGGTAAAAGGAAGGGTCTAGTTGGTTCTTGGGTACGAACTGCCTCATGACTGTAAAATTTGAACATTAGAGGATTACTGGATTTCTGAAGGGCCCACTAGATTTTTTCCCTCTCTATGGATCCGCAAAAACTCGATTCATCGTCGTCATACATCTATCTCAAACCTGAAAGACGCACAAAATATTTCAGCTAACGACTCAGGTTCTTCTACAGCAACCAATTGTAGCTCGATGCTCCACTAGCTCATCCAGCCACCCTTCTATCTCCCTTTCAAACAAAGAAAACACATTTAAGGGTAAAAGTTCCTCTTCCAAACCTACTAAGGTAAACTTTAGTCCCCTTGAAGAATTGCCAGTCTTCTATCTATCTCTCTTCGACTGATCAGGTCTTTCATTAGGTTTTTGTATAGAACAATATATAAATCGTTTTACAGTGAAAATCTATTTTACAGGAAAAATCGCAGTAAAATTCTTAATCCCAGTAATTATTTTTGAAAATAGTAAGTCGCTTTATAATGAAAGTGTATTTTACTAAAAAGTAAAGCAGTACAATTCTTAACCTATAACATTTCTTATAGTGAAAAGCGACTTAATTACAAGGTTAATTAACGCAGATTCGTTGCAAAGTGTCGGAACTTCCTATTCAACGAAATGGGTGGAGGGGAGTTTGGATTGTTTAGGCAACTCAAGAAAAAAGGGTCCGAAAGGATGTGAAAGAAAAAACGATAACATCATTATCTGCTGTGTTAACTCCTTCACGGTACAGTGTTGGGTTGCCCGTCGCTTACGAGCAACAAAGTTAAATCAGAGACGTCGAGAGGGTCCAATTAATTAGCTTTCATAGCTATTTTAATGAAGCCTCATCCAGTCAAATCGGGAGTAATGTACATACAATATTCGAATTAGTTACTATTGTGACCTTGAAGAGAAAATAATACATAAGACAACACGGTGGTATATTTACCAGAGTGTGTATTAACAGAATGACAGTATGTTATAAAATGACTGCTCCGAGACTTCGTCGTAATCTCCTCTATACATAGTGTTTAGAAGAGCCCATATATTTATTAAATAGGGTAGATCAATATCACAACATAACACTCCCTTTTCAGCCTTGTTCCGTATAGAGTAAATACTTTTTCCTTTTAGGGTTTATTTAAATTAAGTCCGTTTTGATCTTCGTTGTTTAGCGAGATTGGTATCTCAAATGTGTCGAACACGACATCCATTAATTGTCATTTTGAATATTATTCTCGACAGCATTTGAATATCGTTTCCTCATTTGGTTCATGCGTCTTTTTCGGTTAAATTTAGGTCGTTTTACTATGTAAATCATGTTTCCAATCCATTTATCCACTATCCCTGTTTCCCAGTAGGATGTATCGTTTTTTTAACACCCGGAATTTTTTGTTATCCAAATTCGAAGCGTCCCTTTGTAACTTTTTTTCCACGTCCCGGTTTCGTATGGGTTGGCAATAGTCTATCAAAAACTATTTAAATTTCCCTCGCTTACATTGCTTTTGCTGACCTCCTGGAAGATGAACCATTGTTATTTGGGGTCATTATATACATGTGAACTTTCTTGAATGACCTTTTCAAAAGGTGCACCCCTCTCTTTTATAGGCACTCTTTGGAACGTATCCGCAAACCGTTCTGCCTGACCATTGCTTCTCGCATAGTACGACGCGATTGTGATATGCTCCACTACAAACGTTTGACAGAATATTTTAAATTCACTAGACGTTCTGTTGTCCGATATAATACAGTCAACGATCCCGAACCGGGCGAAAAGTTCATGTAAAAAATGAATGGTTACTTCCGTAGTGGTTTCTTACCTTTTAATATGTCCCGATATTTTGTGAAACTGTAAACTACTATTATGTAATAGTAACCATCCAGTGAACCAGAAAAATCTATATAGACCCTAGACCATGGTCGGTCAGTTTTCGGCCAGGCACTGAACTTTATAGGTGTCTTTGTTTCCAAATCACAACCGTTGCATATTTTCACCGCATTTTCAGTGTATATGTCTATGTTTGTCCAATACACATAACTTCTTTTGAGAATTTTTATTTGCGACCGATATGAACTTCTTTTAGTATTATTTTGTGTAATGCTGTAGGAATAACAACTTGATCTCCGTACATAACTACTTTATCGAAGATTGAGTACACTTCCGAAATTTGACTGTTTTTCTTTTCTTTTCTTTTTTCTTCGTTTTAAATCGTCGCCTAGCGCTTTTTCTTTTATTCTTAGAGTGTAACCGGAAGCTCCCTAATTGTTACAGAATGTATTTTTTTTACTTCTATCTCAGTTTGTAGCGAGTTAATCACTGTGTTCTTAAGGGGTTCAGCATATTTTAAAAGAAGAATAGATAATCTGTCAGCATGACTGATTTTTGAAAATTGGAGATACTTCACTTTATAAATGGAATTGAGAAAAATGTCACCCATCTCTGTAGCTTGTTTGCAGCATGTTTTAGTAAGCCCTTTTTTGACCCATAAACCGTTAAGAGTGGTTTATGGCCGGTTTGTTTCACAAAATGCTTTCCGTGAAGGAAATGATTAAACTTGGTAACTTCAACAATAATACTCAATCTAATTTGTGAGTAACTCTTTTCTGCAGGCAATAATGTACGAGACGCGCGTGCAATAGGTTTTAGCTATCCGTTTTCCATTTTGATTAATATGCAAGCGCCAATGCAGTATGAACTAGCATCAGTAGCTACAATGATTTTGAGATCAAGATCGTAGTACGTCAAAAATATTTCTGATGTGAGAATGCTTTTTATTTTTTCAAATGCCTCCTAGCATGCTATCATCAGGACCCAATCTTTTTCTTTCTTCAATAGCTCGTTAAGAAGCGCTCGCAAATCGTCCATGTTTCGAATAAGTACATTGTAATAATTTACTAAACCAAGAAAACAGAAACCTTTGTAATGACGATACGTTTTCGTGAGCTGACATATTTTTATCACACTTACTCGCTCTGGGCCTTGTCTACTACCATCTTTGTATATAATTTAACCAAGATATTTTAGTTTTTCCATGAAAAAAAAATCAGATTTTCTTTCATTTAATTAAAATCCATAGTCCTGGATTTTTTGTGTTGCTCGGTGTTTTCAATTATCACTAAAATATCATCTAGGTAGGCTGTCGCAAATTCCAGTTCGCTAAGCAATGTGTCAATTACTTGTTGAAGAATGGTTGATGCAACCCTAAATGGTATTTTTTTGAATTTGTACAAACCTTTGTGGGTATTTATACACAGTAGCTTTAAGAACTCATCGTCCACATGTATTTGTAGATACGCATCACTGAAATCAACCTTTGACTTTTTTCTCCGTTTATTTTAGCGAATATATGTTCTAGACAAAGGATAGTAGTAATCCTTTAGTGCATGGTTTAATCCCGTGGAGAAATCTGCACAAACACGGATCTCTTTACTTTTTTACGCAGACTGTAGGCGAAGCGCACTTGCTGTATTCTACATTTTTCGAGTCTATTTAATTCCTCGTCAATTTGATTTACTAACGCAAATGGAACATTTCTTTTCTGTTTAAAAACTAGTTGAATATTTGGCTTTAATTTAAACTTGGCAGTCATTATTTAAATCTTCCTAGTCAACCAGAAAAATATTACCAAGCAGCTTTCTTTCAATTCCTTCTTTTATTTCTTCTGCTTTGCCATTTTAAAGTTCCATATTTGGACAAAAGGAATTTATAGGTATATCCCATAATTGAAACTTCTCCATCCAGTCCATGCTAGAAGTTTGTTTGGTTTGTTCATCAGAAACATTTTCAATTTAAATTTTTTTCCTTTTAATTTAACCGCAGCTATTAGCTTACCTTCAAATTTTATTTGTTCTCCGGTGACGCTTTTAGGTATATTTGTAGTTCTCATAAAAGTTGTTTTTCAAATTTGTTTCCACGTTTTAAGATTTATTATCAATAAATCGGAACCAAAGTCAAGTTGCAATTTTATATTTTTATTCAATATTTATTTTCACAAGTTTTTGATATTTTGAACTTCATCACTTTTAGCAATTTTAATAAAGTGAATTTTTAAAATTTTTAACTCTACAGTGTGTACTTTTGTGTCTCATGCAATCGCAATTAAAACACTTTTTCATTTTATATGGACAATCTTTGTATTAATGGTTTACGAAGCAAATTATTTTTGTTTTGTTTATCAAATTTAGTTGGTGAATTCATTTTCTTTTTGTTACGGATTTCCTAATATGTGACACTCCACTCTGTCCAATGTCTCTTGAATCTTGGCGAACCCTAATGAAACGTTGACAGTCCTCTGCGATATTTTGGAATGTTGAACCAGCTTTATTCTCTAGTTTATTAAGAACCCTTCTTCTGATTTCTGCATTCGTATCCGATACTAATCCTTGTGCAAAGATAAAGCATATAAAATTGTTAGCGCTCAACTCCGACAACTTGAAATCATCGTAGTATTTGTTAACTACACTAGCAAAAGTCGTGTAGTCCTCGGCATCTTTCATTGTAGGGTTCAGACATTATCACCTTTTTCGAAAAAGAGACGTTTTAGGGTTAAACAATGTTGTCAATAATTCTATTTCAACAAATGTAAGATCGCTGATTTTTATGGCAATATATAGACGAATTTGATTTGTTCAACCGTACCCAATTATCGTAATAGCAAAATAACCCTTTTAAAATCGGTACAAGTCGCACAATCTATATTATAAAGGTCATCGTATCGCTTGAAATACGAAGCAAACGTAATTTCGATTTTAGTCGTAATTAAAACTATCGATAATGCTCCAAATAGCGTTTTGTGAAAATATACTTTCATCTTAACAATTTTGACTCATATTCGATTATTTGTATAATTCTTTTCTGTTCCTGTTGGATATGAAGACACATTTCCTAAAATGTTTTCATTTGTTCTAGTTGCCTTTCTTGGAATTTCTCATCCAGTCGAAGCTGTTGCTCTTGCTAGTGCCTACTAACTTCCAAAATAGTGCTT
>OY744528.1:62523051-62618051 GCA_963556195.1 Sepiola atlantica
CAAATAATATTCGTTATTGATGTTTTTTCTCAACATAATTGATGAACAAAATACTTTTCGCATCCTAAAATACTAAGTCCAAAATCTTGCCTATTGATGTTCGCTATTTCGTTGCTTTGGATGGACGGATTTCACCTATTACTGTCCACTCAGCTGGCTGTCGATTTAAGTGTGAAGTGAAGTAGTGCGCCTATGTTTCATACATTGTTACATATTGATGCAAACATTCTTTTTTGTTACGTTGAAACAGCTGCAAACAACGCTCTGAATCGTTGACACTTTTCTTGTTTTTGATCGACTGTTAGAAAACGCTGTATTCCTGTAGAACACAGCTTTCTCACTGACAGATTCTAATGAAAAATGGCAATTACATTCCATTCTGATATCTTTAAGCCCTTCTGCTTCTGAGATCAGCCAAAACAAGTTTTATAACTTAAAAAAAAATGTTTTCCGGGACAACAGTTGAATTTAGGCGACCCGAGCGTTTGGCATCATTTGTGTCTGTACGATCGCGTTTAAAGTCAGCACACCACATATACTAAGTGTTTCCGACAGACCAGAGTGCAAATAACAATTGTCAAGACATTGCTTTACTTGAACAGTATTTTACTACCACAAAACAATGCTTTAATAACACACAAAATTCAGGTAATTAAGAACTCTGAAAAAAAAAGCATGAAAAATGAGTATAAAAAAGAAATAAACTAACGACTAGAAGAAAGAAATTAGGTCAAGACCTATATTCATTATTTATTATTTATTTGAGTGAATTTTGAACAGAAACCTTCATCGATGGCTTACAATTAAAATAATTACACTGGATCGATGACGCACATGGCATGAAGATACCACGATTCATATGTTCAGGTGTAAACACCCCTATGAAATAATATGATCGGAAAATATATGAAAGCAAAATATTATATAGAAGTAATATATAGAGAAACAGCAAATATATAAAAAAACAAATAAATGCTAGACGCACTTCAGTTTTTTCCAACCTGGACAGCTAACTTTCTATGAGCACGGAGGATCCCCTCGTCAAGAAAAATTGATGCTTCATACATTTTGAACATTATGTATATGATGGAGGTATTTGTGATTGAGGTAGGCCGAAACAATTGTATACATTTGCTGAGGCTTACATAATATTAACATATTTTATTACAGCTTTAGTTCTACTCTATCGAGCTATTTCAAAAACCGTTGTGTTGTAATAAACTTCATATTTGACATTTTAAAATTTAGATATAAATATATACAAATATATACATGTATATTATATCATGTAAAACAATAGTTATAAACTGTGTCCATCGCTTTATTGCAATTCTTGGGCTTGTCATTAATTTAGTTTTCATCCAAACTTGATGCGTTTCTTTTGTACTAGAATTAACTAGTCCCAAGCCCTTTTTGAACATAAAGAAATTAAGATTTGGTCTAGTAGAAAAAAGTTATTCAAAACATGAGTGGTCATCATAAAAAAGTTATGATCATTCAAAGTCAATGGGGGCGTTATCCGAATAACCTTAAGTCGAGGTGGCAACCCACCAAAATTAACTAGAACGGTTACATACTTTCTTGGCCTTTTGGCTAGGAGCAAAATGTAGTATCAATTTTTGTATAATTTTGTATTTTTTGTGCAAATAAATATTGCAAAGTATAGTATCTGTTCTGATACTACACTTAATCTTTTCTGCCCTCGGTCAGTGAAGGAGAACTCTTTCTAGACTAAGGTAATTTTCAATTTTGTTACAATCCAGTGTTCCCCTTTTTAGAGATCTGGATTTTTGACACATTAAAAATCGACCTTGTGTTCACCTCGGTGCAACAGAAATCTCGTGCATAACACAGGTGATCTTATGCCGCTTACGGTGCCGGTTGGATTACTTTTGCACATTACACTTCACTATAATCTCGTCTTCACGCATGTAGCTGCTGCGGGTGGCTTTCTTCGTCTGTAGCTTTGATACGGTCACAACAGGTCCGGTCGCTTCCTGGGGTGATCATACTGGGAATTGTTGTCAAACACTGGGTAGAGATGGTGGCTGTGGGAAGGCCATACACGCGGCAGCAGAACTAAACTCCAGGCAACACTTCTGGGAAAAAGCAGAAGTGGTCTGAGAATTTCCACGACTTCACCAGTTCCATCACCTTGCCGCCAACTCTCCTGATTGCAACCCCATGAACTATTATGTGTGAGGCTCAGTTGATGAATATATCAAACGTACAACCTGCAACACAAAGGACGAGCTGATTGCAAGGATAAACATGATGTTCAGGCATCTCCCAACAGACACTGTGAAGGCCGCGTGTTAGAGGCCCAGAGCGACCTCCCCACATACGGGTTATTTGTCAAAAGATCCTCTTTTAATTTTGAGAATATATCCATAATAAGCCAAGATATGACGTTTTATGTTTACTTTCCCAAAAGTGACCAATGCGTCTCGAACAACCTGTATATCTCAGGCATGGATCGAGAACTTTATCTAAGATATCGAGGACAAAGATATTGGGACAGTGCCATCAGAAAATCGGGCACATGGAGATTAATAAAACCTGTAATCTGGTTCAATGGAATTACTTTTGGCCCGAGTTGTAAAGTGAAGTATCCACTTTGTGATATGTAAAGCTCATAGTAGTAGAATTGAGCACAGTTGCGTTAATATATACCTGCATTCAAAGTTATCTTTTTGAGAAAGTTTATATGGACATCTCCGATCGATATGGAGAAACTCCTCGAAGTAGTCTGTATATTATGATTTGGTAAACTGGGTGACAACTTGGCTTTAGTCACATTGAGGAAGTGACATATAGTAAATGCCTTACTAAAATAATACTAAACATATTCGAACAAACAAGGGAAATAATAAGCCATACACAAAAGAGACTAAATGAGAGGATAGACAAGGAGAGAAAGGAAGTTGAATTGTGCGTGGAGGGTCTAGTATACGATAGGACATATCTGAGGGAAAAAAAATTCGACTAGGAGTTCGAACTCTATTATAGAATAGTAAACAAGACCAGTGTCATTTATAATATGAGATCAGATGTCAGGAAGGACAAAAGGGACGGATCCTAACGATTAAAAAGTAGCAGAGATAAACAGTTGGAGGAGCTCCAAGTGAGAAGTTGAGTAAAGAAAACCAACAAATATGACTCTTGTTGTTATAGAGTTATTTGATATTAATTATTTATCAAATTAAATCTACACTTTCTTAATCGTCGCTGGTTCCATGCGTGCGACCGAGTATACAACCGTTAGCGTAAATAAAACGCCCCAGGCGTACTTATTACATTAATTTTACTTCAATTAATTTAAACAATAGATTCACAGAAGATAAATAACTCATTAAACGATATGAAGGTTCAGAAGCAGACATATTAAAAGAGATGCGATAAAGAGAGATAGAAAGAGTTTATTATGTTTTAAGCGCATTGCTTGATTAAAACATTGCTTAGTTATAACATAATTAATATGTGATGTCTCATTGAAGCTTCCACCAAGATTCTCTGAGAGTTAGTCTTTGCTCGCAACAATCTCTGTTGTTTCATGTGATGTCATCTCCCATACACATTTATTGTTATTCTTTTCCCGCGAATCTTTAGTGTATTATAATTCTAATTGACCCCTTCGTGACCCCTGTCTGAAACGTTTCTTGTTTTTCAACATAGCCGCCATATGTATCTCAAGTTATATCTAATTGCAAGCATATCTACATCAATATTTCACATTTTTGGTCTCGAGGAAAGTGATAGTGAGAATAAGTGGAGGTAAAGAAGGGAATAAAGATTTGTTGGGTCATGGTTATAGACATGGAAGTCTTTTATGGTCGAAGTGACACGGTATAAACCAAGGGGCTCATAATGCTGCCCCAGAGCTTGATGAATAAGAAGCAATTAAGCGGAAGGATGAAATGCCTCTCCTAAACCACAAATATAACGAGTGGAATGAGAATGAAATACTTGTATTTCAACTTCAAAAACGACTAAGAAGAGATAACAATGGTTAGAGTGAAAATACCGATAACATACCGGAGAGGATAGCTCCCAAGAATAGATGCTGTGAAAAAGTAACACGGATGATCGGGATACTAGTATATATTGTGGGACCTACGTAGAGTACGTCAAGAAAAAATCACAATCGCAAATTATAAATGTACTGAAAAGATGGCTTTATGATATTAAATCACACATGGTTATTTCCTGTTTCGTGTTGGATAGACGACACGGTAGACAGTCTGTGGTTAGAGGTCAGTCGCTGTCACCCGACAGCGTTTGGCTGAGGTCAGGTGGAATTACACGAAGCCAGTAAATCCTGGCGCTAACAAATGCGGTCGTAGCAGCTCATTATAAACGGCAGAGAAACCGCCAGGGGGTGGGTATCCGGTAAAGTAGGCGAACCAATGAAAACAGTTCTAAGCAAAGTAGGTGAAATTTAGCCCGAGCAAAGCCAAATAACCTTGCAATCAATATAATGCGTGCAAATTTTAATTTTATTAAGTTTGGAATTAGTTTGGAGACTAGTTTTGAGAGTTTTGCAAAGGTTTTCAGAGGGAAACAGTCTTTGTCCACCCGACAAGAAGTGTTTTACTTCACCCGTACCCCATACTTATCCCTCGACTCTCAAGTAACTTAGCAAAAAAACACAAAATAAACGAAAGACTATTGTTCCTGTGAACACAAGTTTTACACAAATATATTCTTATTTTCACATTAGGAATATTTCGTCGAATTATCTGTACGTCAGTTGTTTTAAATATATTTTTCATCCCTCTGTCGACGTTTATTTCTCTGATCATCAACACCGGTTCCTGCCTTTAAATCAATTAAGAGCTCGGTCAACGAAGACGCTACGAAACCACTAGTTTTCTTCAGGGAAGCGGACAATTTTTGTTAACACTAGCGTCCTGAGAATACGGTCAAAGTCGGTGACGCTACATCAACGAGCACAAGAGATATTAACCCCTGACACGATTAGACGCGACCGAGAGTTGGGGGAAAATTATTGTTGCCATGTAAGAGGTTTGCACCATCCATTTGTGGTGCTCTGACTAATTATGAGGCAAAGAGCATTACAGTACGAGTAAGTAGACGACGTCATATACAGGTAGTTGCGGTCTTAACGTGATGGTATATCCCTGTGCGTGTATAATGGCGGCGTTTTTGTGTCACAATTGTTCAGATGTAAACTTAACGTGAAATAACAACAGGGATGAGAAAGACATTAGCAGTAAATAAACTATTCTGCTGCTAATAATGATTACAGAGGCATTACAGCCAGAATACGGTATTCGAAAAGACCAGTAAGTTGATCATAATAAGATCAACATGGCTGATAACCTTGGCGATCTATGATTTATTGTGGCCGAAAGAAGAGGTAAGCTAAGATAAGCAAAGATTCGAGCAGCAGAAATAAGCACACGATGAAAGATATCGCCGGTTTCTCAATTCCTAAGAACAGGTTACGATACGTATAGAATAATAACTGTAGGAAATGAAAATATAGTGGACAAAGGCGCTGATTCCCAATGTAAGAAAAGCGTTGTTGTCCGTTACCACGTCTGGAGAAGGTGAAGGTTATAAAAATAAAATTGTGGAAGGAGGCAGAGAAGGGCCGAATGAAACGTTTCAGTCACCTGTTAAGGATTATAATATACTAATACTTTATGGGAAAGGATGTCGATAAGTATGGATGGGAGATGAAGTCACATGAAACGACAAAGATAGGGTGATGAGTGAAGCTTAACTCTCATATTCTTGGTTGAATCTTCAGTGAGACAACACATATTAATTATGCGATGTAAACTATGCTATGATTAAGCAATGCGCTTAAAACGTTTCCAGTCAGAGTTGGTTTAAAATATTGGTAGAATGAACGTGCTGGTCGCCAATTTAACAGCAAAAGTGATGAATGTGTCTTATACTATGTCGACAGAATTGAAGGAGCTGGGTAACTTTGTCCAGCAATAATGATGATTATAAACAAGGTGGATCAGACGAGTCAATCTTCGATACGCTGTTTTAACACTGTGTCCCGAGTATTTTGACTCCCCGGCTATTTAAAAGAATTTTTATTGTAGACACAGAGCGAGTAGCATGACTCACGCTAAGAAATACAAATGAAAAAGTGTGAAAAAAATTCATGAAATCCTAGCGAATTTTAAGTTGCTTCATTACAATTGCACAGCCATGGAAAAGGGCGTCTTATCTATATAATAGTACTCTAATGCGATTTTCTGTTCATGCGTACGTTATCACCATCACCCTCCATCTCTTTTTAAAAGATGGGATCACCCAATCACCGAAGATGCAATGCAAAAAAATGTAATTCAAATTTTTCATTTGATTTCGCTGCTGTATCAATGTGAAACTAGAACGAAACACTTTTTTGCCTACACGCAAGGATCAAAGTGAAATAGCTGTTCGGTCCAAAGATGGTACAATAATATCGTGGGTCTGCATTCGCGCCAGACGTCATAGATTCTAAATATATAACAAACTCCTACACAGATTTTAGAGATAGACTCCCCCATAACTAGATTCTGAATCGGAAAAGTTAGATAAGTATGTTTCAGTTTTAACAAATGTGGCACAATAATAACGTGGGGTCTGCGTTCTACTTTTAATCATGGCCGCAATATACAACAACTATAGGATACAACTGTGGAATATCCACGAGTTCCGCTATATATTTGTTTATCTTCTAAACCTTCGAGCGTTTTCTCTAATAGAATCTCGGTGCATTTTAATATGCTTTTGTGCAATTACCCCGTCAATTTAAGAAACTTCTCATTCTTTTAAGTAGTCTAATTTCGACGTGGCTACTCAAATAGTTATAAACTTTTAGAATATAGTTTCATGCCGAATCGTTTCGTTGCAAATACACTTCCATGAAAAAGTGTCATATTCTTTAGATGATTCAAGTATTCTGCTTCGGAATTTTTGAGATGACGGTTGATAATTTGGATTATGCAGACTAGTGTTCTAATCTTATATGTTATTCTAACAACGTTTCTTCGTGTTCGTCCTGTCGAATTCGGGAATCTTTATGTCGAACTCTAAATTCTGTACGGTATTTCGAACGGAACCTTTATTTAATCCACAGAGGTAACTTGCTCTCGTTCTGTCAGCCATGTAAGTAATTCCTAATTATATTCTTAATATCGCTCGTACTGAGGATTTAACCTTCAACCTCCAGAAGATTGTCACTTAGAACCAATTATAACTTAGCATTTTTATCAGTTGCGCTTAGGGTCCACAATGTTCTCAAGTTCGACATAAAGATTTCTGAGTTCGGCAAGATGCACATGAAGAAGGTCAGAGTTTACATCGGTCGAAACGTTGTGCGAATAACATCCAAGATGATAACAGTAGTTCGAATAATCCAAATATTACAAAGATTCAAGTGTGAGGCCATGCCAGTCTCTCAACGACCGTCTACCCAAAACGTTGTCCTGTGGTTTTCTCTTCGTTTTCATCTTATCGTTCTGGCCATGTCGTCTCTCGTCTTGGCGATCGCCGAGGGCACATTCACTGGTTTACAAGTTATATACAAAACAACAGCAACGCAGACTCACAAGACAAAACCACAAACTCAGATAAATACATTGTGTTTTTGACTCGTTTGTAAATGGCGTTTGTGTATGTGTCATTGCCCCCCCCACTGCTAGCATCTACTTTGAGTTAAGTTCCAGTATATCAGCTGAGACCTAATTGAGATAATTTGTCTATCGAGAAATACTCATTAACTTTTCAAGGTCATCTTACTCGTCAGTTCATATCATCGTCTGCTCGACTCGATCTGTTTGATCTCATTCCTTGATCCTACCCCAATCTGATCTAAGCCGAACTCTGACTCACTCTCATCCCCTCCATCTTCTCAATATATCTAGTTTCGACCGGAAATACTGTCTTTCTCTCAGTTACACCTAACTTATCAGCGGAATCGACTACATCCACCCGTTTTATCAACCATTCTCTCCACCACCCTCTGGCAACAAAAAGCTAACCCCAATGGTCAGGGCGCCATCCAATCTAGGCCGCTCCATTGTCGTTCACCTATCTTACTTCTTTATCATTTTTTATTTTATTCTAAGCCATTTTCCAACTAAACATTCTAGGTTGTGTGTGGGTGGGTGAGGAACAGTTCATGATATCATACAAATACGTATGAAAGAAACACCGTTTTCTCTTCCCAGAACATTGAGAATGCCATCTAATTTGCAAAGATATGACATACACTTTTAGATATTTAAAAATCGTTAACTATTTTTGGCTCTACTGGAGGAAAACTAAGATTTACTAGTGCATAATATGCAACAAAAGAATAAAACATAAAAGAACATCGTTTCAAAAATGTTTTTCTTTGTTAGATCATTGCACTCATAACAAACAGCACTCATTCCATTAACATTTATGGCTATAATAAAAAACTAATACATTTTATATTAGATATTTGTAAAGATTGCATTTCTTTTCAATTTGAGAGATATTTGCAGCCAAATAATGACCATACGATAACTTTATTGGGATTGACTATAATTTAATCACGTAAACGACTACACATCCGAAATTTTTAGTAATATTTAGATATTTTCCAAGAATTCAATTTTCATTTTTATTCATTTGAAAGGAATTTTAGTCCATCTGAAGCAAACTAATGCTGTGTTAGTTTTTAGAACTCATTGCCATATTTCTCTCGCACAATACGGTTACGTTTGTAAAGTTTCTATATAGCATCGCTTCTTTTATCTTCTATGTTGTGTAAGTATTTCGATTTCAATAAAAAAACATAAATTATTCTAAAAGTCTCTGAAATTTGAAACCAGGTTAAAAAAGTCCTCCAGCGATTTAAAATTTAAATTTTTAATATAATTTGTATTATTTGCTAAGTTTAGTTGTTTTTATAATTTAAAATTGAATTTACAAATTTGATTATAAATAATAAAATAATTATTAAAAATAAATTCAAAAAGAAGTATTCCCCTTAGTCTTAGTTGATCCGAAATTAAGTGTCTAGTGTTTTAAATTTAAAGTCAAACAAAGCGAAGCACATTAGTCCCAATTTATTTTGGTACAATCAATCTTTACGGTACATTGATTTTATTATTGGTTTTAGGTTTGCAGTAGATGAAAAAAGTGGGATATATATATTTCATTACTATTATTATTTATTTATTTATTAGAAATCTTACTTACCCCCAGTGTAACTTGAGGGTGGAGTCTGTATAACATAATATTTCGGAAAAATCTCTTCATCAGATGAACACTATTGAAAATCAGAAAGATTATAAACACTATCACTGTTTGATTTAGTAAATTTTATGAAAATTACAAAATCTGTTTTCTGTTTTCACGTACTTTGTTTGTCTTAGTAATAACAACAAATTGATATGTACATTGATATTGTATGAATAGTGTAAATGTCTGTTTAAATGTTGATTTAGAACGACAATTAATAAGGGGACATGACATACAAGTAATTATAATGGTATCCTTAAATCCCTACAAGTGGCCGCCACCATTATTTGTTAGTACAACAAAACATTGTCGTGAAAGGTCAAGAAGGGTGGAAAAGTAAAAAAATAAGAAGCACCATCCAAAGTAGACGACTGGTATCAGCAAGAAATCAATGGTAAACGGCTGTTGCGAAAATTCAAAGTAAGTTGAAAGGATTATCGAAAGGCAGAGAGTGTTACATTTCCCGTTCTTTCGGGGTACCCGGTAAGATCCAACAAGCATGACAAAGAACAGAACGTATATGGAACAACTTTGATTTTCTTTATTTCTCATCACCGGATGGTTTACCCCGGCCACGCACACACATATAAAAAATCTTTTAACATACTTTTGTCTCATAAAAGTCTTTTTCTTGCTGAGGTCACAGACTTGGTTTCTGCTAGAAACTCGTTCATATATACATCCGATTGGAAACCCATTTGCTCTGTATTGTCTATCCGAGCATGAACTGAAGCAATTGTTCCACAAGCACTTTGATGAAGTACAAGTCAGGAGATTCCATCACAGAACCAACTTGCTTATCAGCCGCTTTTATAGTCAGCGGACACGAAAGCCTAACAGCAAGACCTGCTTGAGTACTATAGTCAATAAAGCTTCATCGGTACCATAAACATCGATAAACTCCCATTCTTTCGGTACTTCGATACTCCGATCACAAAGCGCTCCGGCTCTTCGCGTTTCTGAAACCGCCGCCTTTCAAGTCTCGCTTTCACTACAGAGCCTTCTCCTTTTTAACAGTTATCAAGTCGCTTTATTTCTTTCTTTCTTTCTTTCTCGACGTCCCACCCACAATGGACTCGTCCACGATTCATTTTTGCCACTCTTCATTATCTTACAAGAGTACTGGCGATCTGGGAAGACTTCTGATCACTAACTCTCCAGAGAACACCATCTGTTTAAACTGATAATGACACGTTTGAAAATTCCTAGTGAGTAAATAATAATAATAATAATAATAATAATAATAATAATAATAATAATAATAATAATAATAATAATAATAATAATAATAATAATAATCCAGTCACAAGGAATTTAAAAACCAGTCACAAGGAATTTACAACAGGGAGAAAATAAAACCACACGAAGAACACCACAACACGAACCACGGAACAGAAACTGCAAGAAGCATCACTTCATAATCTCCTCCTCCCCAATGAATTACACCGACCTCAACTAACACCACACAAAAATGAACCAAGAAACGGTGGTGAAGTGGATAACAACGCGCACTGACTACATGGGTTTACCGAGTTCGAATCCAGTCAGTTCCACAGAAACCTTAACGCAGTTCCTCTTTTAAGTATCCGATGCTAGGAAAAATAAAGGGAACCAATAACAACAACAGAATAAAGCCGGTCAAAAAAGACGCATCATGCCGATTCATGCGTATTTATTTAATTACAATTACCTTGCAACATGTAGGAACGAACCCTGAGAGACAGACCGATTGGGTTTTCTAGCGCATCTTCTTAGCTACCATCTGAGATAACACCATGCCTATTATGACGTCATATTGCAACGTCCTGAATAGGAAAACCTGTTAAAAAATTGGATTGAAATTCAATTCATCTATAAGATTAAAATAATCTGACATAGTAATGTCTGCGGCAGCAGCTTTTATGGTTTTCCCGAGTATTTGACGACATTTCAATCATTTTTTAAGGTAGCCTCCGAAAGCTGTCGAGTACTTCCTTTCGACAAGTTTTATCAAGGCAGTATTTGTGTTACAAGAAAACGAACTTTTCTTTTCACACGAGTTTATAAACCATTAAACTGGCGAGAAACTGTTCTTTGTCCATTGAGAATTGTAAGTACTTCTAGATGTTTAAAACAAAAATACATAAGTAGAATATATTTATCATTTGTTTGTTTAAGCAATTGGAAATACTTAATTTTCTCAAATTCTATTTTATTATTCGTCTGTTAAAACGATACATTTTTGTCAGAAACTGTTTCAAAAAGCAGTTCATTTATCCTTTTTACGGTTCTACGTTTTGTTTTATTTTGTTGCTATGTGCATTTGTAAATATTTCTGACTCAGGAATGATATGCAACTTTACATGTTCTCAGGCCTTTTTTGCTATAAAAAAGATCATTCTAGTTGTAATTTTTAGTCCACCTTTTTATTCGCCTTTTATTTACGGGTGTTAATGTCGTCGCTTTTAGTCGGAAACAGATAAAACTCCGACAACGTCTCATTGGGTTTTGAGTCGTATACTCAAAGATTATACGACTGGTTATATGATTATACGAGTCATCCAATAACCATAAACTATTAGAATATCGGTGCATTTGTAGTTACCTTTAAAAGAGTTTCTTATTAGTTATTAAAATAGGCCATTATTTATCGTGCCTACTTCAATTCCGTACAATGGCATGAATACTTAACTCTTTTGCAACTCAAATTCTCATCAATTTTTAGAATCGAGTTTCAAGTCGAGTTTGTCTATTATAATTACACCGACATAAAAAGTGTTTATTATTTATATTCACACGACCGTGTGAAGCTATATGGCTGGTCAGAAATAATGTCAAATGTAGTTATGGTTACAGTGTTTGAAAGAAAAGTTAAAAATAACATTTGAATTATAAGGTCAACTAATAAAAATACTGTCAACATGGTGATGTTTTCTTAAAATAATACTTGTTGACGCTGCGTTTATTACAGACTCCTGTAAAACGGCAAATAGCTTTAACGAATCGAAACGAATTCGTTTTGATTAAATTATTTTTAATCTTAAATATTCCAATAACATAGTTATTTAAAAATGTAAGCCTATTTTAAATATATTCTTTGTTTAATTTTATTTTTGTTTTATGAAACGAAACAAATCTATTATAAAAATAAATTTCGTTTTTTTCTAATATATTTTGCTTATTTTATGAACCTAACCAGTAATTACCTCTAAATACCCAGATGGAATCGAAGGGAAATTTCAATGTTGTCTTTAGATTCTGTGAAAAATGTACCCCTTATTGAAATTTATTTGAACTGTTAGTATATCGATTTCTATAACACACAAACAAACATTGACTTTTATATATAAATTAATGACTATTTTTTGGTATAGCTACTTCAATAGTCATAAATACCTAAAATCTCTGTGTATTTTTAGTTGATTTACCATAACACCACCATGAAATAAAAAGCTTATTATAATTTATTTTAATACTTCAATCTAACTGGCTACTAAAATGGCCAAATACTTATTTTTATATTAATGCGTCACCATTTACCATTTACCATTTGTGACAATATTTTGTTGACTTACGCTACCTTCACAATAGAGGAGGTAATACCTGGGAAGATGACAATAACAACAGAGCAGATACATCACTACCATCTAAAAATAGGAGATAATGCCTGAAAGCATGGTATCATGACAACAGAACAGATACTACACTACCCATCCCCCCAAAAGGAGGGGGTAATGCATTGGAGGATGATATCATGACGAACGAACATATACTATACTACCCCTTCCAAAGGAGGAGATAATGCCTGGGAACAAAACAGATTCTACATTATACCCTAAAGGAGGTGGTAATGCCTAGAAGGATGGTCCCATGACAAAAGAAAAGATAGTACCCCGCCTGAAATCAGCATTGAAAGATAGTACATTAGTATAGTAAACTGAATTGAGTATTAAAAGATAGTAGAATAGTACAATTAGTAGAAGTAATAGTATAGTTCGGCTTCAGACAGACAAATACCAAATCTACATTAGTAATAGATTGTGCTGTATTTGCCGCGACGTCTCCAATACCCATAAACATTTACACTCTCGGTGCATTTCTTATATTCTAATAGTCATAAACATTTAACATGTTGTTTCATGTCTAGTTGCTTCATATTTTTTGAGTTACTCTAAATTTTAGCATTACTACTTTAATAGACATCATATTTTAAAATTACGACGCATTTAGAGATGTTTTAGTACAATGACTACATGATCAAAAGCGTCTTATTATTTGGGGGGTATTTTTTCTAAATCGTCACACATGGTCTATTTCAATCGCTATAGCTCTGTATAAGAACGATGCATTTCGTGGTGCTTCTTTAAAAATCACACGACCATAGAGAAAGCATCTTATATCTATTTCAATTAGTTTAATCTTTGGCGTGGCTATTCCAATTATCATAAACAATTGTCATAAATAATATCATAAACAATGGTAATAAAGAATAGTTATAAACAATGGTCATAAACATTTTGAATCTCGGGCGCTTTAAATTGGTACTTTACAATCAATGTCTCTTGCGACGGTAATCAGATTTTCTGTACTCTATTTATTTTTCTAGTTGTTTTCGTATCATGTACACAATCTTCTATACTTACCAATCCTCTTCCCCTTCTCTTATTTTTTACATAAAGTTTTGATCTCATGTATTCTCTTCGAATCTTCTATTTCATTTCTGTTGAGTATGTCTCATTCCTTTCTAGAATTTGTAAGTATAGTGCTCCCCGTGTCACCGTCTCTTGGTTGGGAAGGTGTATACCCTTATATGTCTTGAGATTCTCTTTTTCTGGTCTCTAGCAGTGCATACTTCTCAATTTCGTATTCTATATAAATGTTTTTGCTGAAGATTCTGGTTGTATTTATTAGATTTTGTAGTTCATTTTTTTACAGCTCGTACACACACGTTGTTATGAAAATATTAATTAAAACTATTATTGTATTATTTTGTTTGGTCAGTGGTAAAACTGTCCAGCGTCATTGTCGCCATACTTTATTGTAATTGTGCACTGATACATATATTTGTTATTATTGCAGTGTTATGGTGAAGAATTTTAACTATAATATCCTTGGGTCTGAGTTGTCAGAGTTGTTTTCTTACAACACACGTGAGGTGGTTTATTTTGTGTATGTAGATTTTTATCCGACATTTCACCCTTTGAGTATGTTATCGAGTGGCATCATGTATATTATAAAAAAGTAGTGGTAATAGACAGTCTTTCCGTAACGTGCCTCTCTCTATTCTTATCTCTGTCAGTTACAATCACCACGTTTCCATTGCTTTCACTATAAAGTTGATATTTTTATCAAATATTTTATACATAATTAAGCATTCAATAATTTATTTGGGGGATTATATCGTATGCTTTCTGGTAGTCGATGCATGCCATGGCTATTTTCGTTTTCTGTCCTTTATCTCTTTCAGGATCTTTGAGTCGATGTATAGTAGATCATTCGTTCCTCTTGCCGCTTTCCAGCATCCTTTCCGCCCCTTGGGGAGTAGATTACGGTTATTACGAGAGTTGTAAATCTGTTAGCTCAGTGGAGCTGTCAAAATTCCGACATGATCAGAACGCAGATTATCGGTCTATAGTTGCTTGGGATAGTTCTCTTCTTGCTGTCTGTTTGTATTAATGTGAGTCTTCCTTTAGTAATTTGCGTTAAGTGTATATTTTAAAAAACATTTTGTGTTAGTTTTTCATGCAGTCGTGAATCAGTTAATGCACGTATTCCGTTGTGTCCTGGCGTTTTCTAGTTTGCTATTTTTCTTGGTTGTTACTTCATTAATTTTGCTTTCTATACTCCTTTAATTTCCTGAAGCTCTTTTAGCAATTCGGCATTTCCGTTCTGGTCTTGTCGCTTTGCTCTGGATCGTTTTATTTCTGTCGCATCTGGTTGTTTTGTTTTTGTTCATCCACTTTTTACGTTTTGTTAAAACTAGCTTTCAGTATTTTCGTAAGTGCTATTTTGTTTGTACTGTTCAGATTTATATCTACATCATTTCAGTCTTCCTTCCTTTGTAAGTATATTTTGTATTAGTTCTTCATGTTTCTTGTTTAGTCTTTCTTCTTCGTCAGCCACATTTTTCTCTTCTATCGTTTTCTGTTCTCTTTGACCATGTCCACAGCTTCAGATTTTTTTGTAGTTTATTGATTTGGGGTTCCGATCTGTTTTCTTAATCGAGATTTGTTGGTTCTTTTTTTTTCTCTCGCATAAATTACGTTGTATATACCTGTAATACTAGAGATATATATGAGTAGTCTGTTATTTTTTATGTTTCTGATTTTACCTTCTTCCAATCTTCATTTGTTAGGGGTGGGAATTATTTTGATCTCGTCCATAATTTCTTTGATGTGCTAAACTTCTGCTTCTCCCTCCTCGGTGAGTTCTATGGTCTTGTAGTCATTGTAGTTTAAGTGATTATTTTGTATCCTTTTTCTGACAGTGAGTTTTCGCTAAAGGGGTTTTCCTGGTGTTCTGTTGGATCACTTACCTTTACTTTTATTTCAATTAGTTCCAGCTCCGATAACCACCCTCTATTAGAATGCGTCTTGCTTGGTCTGCAATCTGCTGTTTTCTTGCATTGCCGTCAGTAGATTATATTATTATTATTATTATTATTATTATTATTATTATTATTATTATTATTATTATTATTATTATTATTATTATTATTATTATTATTTGTACTCACTAGGAGTTCTCACACAAGTCATCACCAGTGATTGCTCACTCATAATAACCGGTGGTATTCTCTGGAATCTGAGTGACAACAAGCCTCCTCAGATTTCCAGTACTCTACACCTCTTTTCGATACTTAGTGCAGAGGACTTTGTGGTTTCGCAACAGCCGCTTACCATTGATTTCTCGCTGGTAACCGCCATTTGTCTCCTCTGCGATTTTGGTTGAAATAAGCCTCCCCAAGGTCCCAGTACTCTCCGCATTCTTGCAGTGGAGTCTGGTTAGTGATCTCCCTCCTCGGTCTTCCCACTCTCCTTGACCCTTCACGACTATTCTGGCCACGACCGTTGGTCTTCTCTGTTTCTCTGTTATTTGAGTGACAATAAGCCTCTCTAACATTCCAGTAGTCTTCGCACCTTTCCAGTTCAGATCTGGTTGATCCTGATTTTGTATTGGACCATTCATGTGTGTTTTTAAATGGGATTTCTGGCAATTTCAGTCTTCTTGGGCTCGTGTGATATTCTTTCTATTTAAACTTACCTGTGGCTAGTGAGCGTTCGTAGTTTATGTGAATTGGTTTACGCATTCGGGAATTTTCAATAAGATCTTCGATGTTTTTTTATCGTTGTCGTACGTTGTATGTTCTCTATCTTCTCTATGATTCCAATTTTTCTTTAATTCTCATTTTCCTAGTTTTCCAGGTTTTCCGAGGCTGTTCCTAATTTTTCAGATTTTACGAGACTATTCCTAGTTTTTCAGATTTTTTCTGGACTACCCCTAGGTTTCCAGATTTTTCGGGACTATTATTATTATTATTATTATTATTATTATTATTATTATTATTATTATTATTATTATTATTATTATTATTATCATCATCATCATGTACTCACTTGTAGTTCTCAAACGTTTCATCATCAGTGATTGTTCACTTGTATAAACAGGTGGTGTTCCCCGGAGTTTGAGCCTTCCCAGATCTCTAGTTCTCTCCGCTTCTTTAGATAATATTTGCAAATTACTTTAAACCTTGCAATAGCCGTTTACCATTGCTCTTTCGCTGATACCAATCGTCGGTCTACTCTGAAATAATACTCCTCGTGCCTAATCCAGTGAAAGTCTGGATGGTGCTCCCTTCTTCTTGGTCTTTCCACCTCTCTTGGTCTTACACGGCCATGTTTTGTGATATCAACATATACCGGTGCCGCCACTTTAGGTGATTAAGACAGAAGGGTTATTATTACTTGTTTATTATGCATCTTTTGGTGTCCCCTTTCTAACTATAATCTTAATTCAACCCCTAAAACATTTACACTATTCATATAATATGAATATACATATCAAATATGTGTTATCTATATAATAAAATGATGCCGATTTTTCCCGTGCAACTTCAGACATTATAGGAAAATAACCGATAACTTTATATGCTCTGTTCCGCACTTCCATTACCTTAAGCACTCATGAGTGTTTCAAGAAATTATGCATTCAATTTATCCTCATTCCATATTTATTATATTTTATCAGTCCTCCCGGACTCTCCAAAAAACTTTCAAAGAGAAGGCAGCATCAAATTTCGCCCACTACTATTTTTCTACTAACACCGCCACCAGAATCACTGTGTGCTACTTTTCAATCGTTTAAGAACTACACAAACACGGTTAATCCAGAATAATTACCGAACGCTTAAAAATATCAATGAATATAATCTCTGAAACTCTTCATTAAGAATACGGATTTTTGCGTCGTTAAACTTTTACCCTTTCTTTCTATTTGAACTTATTTCTTTTTTTCTCTGAATTGAATCTGATATTTAGTTTTTAAAATAACATAACTATTTCATATTTTAAACTCACTACGCCGGAATGTCATATATTCCGAACTGTCATCAGGAATGACCTAAATTATATTTCATCGTCACTTCGCACAAAGCCGATACAATGTCGGACTATTATGAATTAAACCATATTTTAATCACCTAAATTACTTACATTGAAACACCGTCTTAGCATAAATATGTCACAAATTCATAGGTAAAGAGAAAAAATGTTTTCTTCGAATATCCCAAGGGCATTTGTTTTAAAAAATATGTACTTTTTAGTATGCCCATTTAGTTACTGAAGGAAGAACATGTGTCAACAAACAAACAAACAAACAAACAAGCAAGCAAACAAACTAACAAACAAACAAACAAACAAACAAACTAAGCCTAAATCTGTGTAGCAAAAAAAAACTGCATTTATGCAATTTTAATCACACATTTCATAAAACTAATTAGTATTAACGAGTTAAATTGTTATAAAGTAAATACACCTCGGCTATTCGTCGAATCTGTGAATTATTGCATTAACACAATTTGCAATCGATTATTTATGGATAAATCCTATTTTAGTCACGTAAATTACTTACAGTTAAACTACGACTTGATGAAATATGTAGATAACATAGTATTCGGACAGAGGTTGTTTCAGAGCAAAACAGACTGAGGATTAAAATCATTCTTTTGTATTTCACCCGGGCAACACCGGGACCACCGTCCTATAGTTACTAATATAAACAAGACACGCGAAGAAAGATAGAAAACAAATGTTCTAGTTTTCAGAAAATTTACTAAATCTATCAGTGATAATGTTTATAATCTTTTGATTCTTAACAGAGGAGAATTCACCTGATGAAGGGATTTTTTCTTAAGTGTTATGTTTTACAGACTCCACAATCAAGTGACTATGAGGGCAGGTAAGATTTGTAATAAAATATCATAATAATAATGATAATATAAGAGATATACAGAAAAACTATTTTCAAATTTTGCATTCGCATTCTCTTGCTTTCAGTCCCGCTTCTATTCGATACATCCCCGCAATGTAATCGCTTTCTATAAATTATCTATGATTTAAATTAATTTTTTTAATCTAAAGTATTAAAAGCATCATAAAATAGTAAATATATATTAAATTAAAAAAACTACTTAAAATCAAAATTAATTTATAAATCAAATGTAATTGAATATATTTTATTAAAAGTAATAAAAAAAAACACAATGAAAACTTAAAATATACAACTTAATTAATATCAATAATTTTTTAAATCAAAATTGGTTCATTGATAAGATACTATTATAGTTTGTCTGAAGCATTGTGTGTATTGCATTAATGTTGAAAGAGTGTGATCACTGGGACGACTGTATAAAACGGCAATAGGATAATATATGGTGTTTTGGTATATGTAGGTAATATCTTCTTTTTAGCTCCTACACTCTATAGAGTCGTTACTAGCGAGAAATCAATAGTAAACAACTGTTGCGATAACGCAAAATGGTTTAGAAAGGTTATAGAACAGGGTTGAGTATGCTGTAAATCTGTAGAGACTTGTTGTCACTCGGACTCTAGGAGGACACCACTGGTTACTCTCAGTGTGCAATCACTGGTAAGGTTTTGTGTGAAAACATTTAGTCAGAGAAATAATAATAATAATATCCTCTACTGCACATCAAAATACCTTTTATATTTTTCCCAGATGAAAAGAAATTTCCAGTTTTTTATATTTTGTGTATTTATATCCAGTAGAGCATGGCATCTACAATAATTCTCTGTAATAATTATTACGCCACAAAATGGAACAAAGAAAAAGTGCGGTTAGTCAATGTGAAGTCAATGGAACGAGCAACCAAATGTCAAGAACGTAAATGACGCCGCAAAATCCCATTAGTATACACGAATAACTCATGTCTAGCCACATAATTTTATCAAGCTGAATATGTAAATAATAAAAACAAAAATTAAATAAAAAATAAAATTTACTATTCATAATAATTACATAATTTTATTTAACAGGAAGTATTAACGTCTGCGTAGATGTGATTGTTCAGGTAAATATTCAGATATTCCATTGCACATGAAAGTAAATAAATGAACAAATGAATAAATAAAAATAAAATTTACTATTCATAATAATTACATAATTTTATTTAACAGGAAGTATAAACGTCTGCGTAGATGTGATTGGTCAGGTAAATATTCAGATATTCCATTGCACATGGAAGTAAATAAATGAACAAATGAATAAATAAAAATAAAATTTAATATTCATGATAATTACATAATTTTAATTAATAGGAAGTATTAACGTCTGCATAGATGTGATTGGTTAGATAAATATTCAGATATTCTATTGCACATGTAAATAAATAAATGAATAAATCAATAAATAAAAATAAAATTTACTATTCATAATAATTATATAATTTTATTTAATAGGACGTATTAACGTCTGCGTAGATGTGATTGTTCAGGTAAATATTCAGATATTCCATTGCACATGGAAATAAATAAATGAATAACTCAATAAATAAAAATAAAATTTACTATTCATAATAATTATATAATTTTATTTAATAGGACGTATTAACGTCTGTGTAGATGTGATTGTTCAGGTAAATATTCAGATATTCCATTGCACATGGAAATAAATAAATGAATAAATCAATAAATAAAAATAAAATTTACTATTCATAATAATTATATAATTTTATTTAATAGGACGTATTAACGTCTGCGTAGATGTGATTGTTCAGGTAAATATTCAGATATTCCATTGCACATGGAAATAAATAAATGAATAACTCAATAAATAAAAATAAAATTTACTATTCATAATAATTATATAATTTTATTTAATAGGACGTATTAACGTCTGCGTAGATGTGATTGTTTAGGTAAATATTCAGATATTCCATTGCACATGGAAATAAATAAATGAATAACTCAATAAATAAAAATAAAATTTACTATTCATAATAATTATATAATTTTATTTAATAGGACGTATTAACGTCTGCGTAGATGTGATTGTTCAGGTAAATATTCAGATATTCCATTGCACATGGAAATAAATAAATGAATAAATCAATAAATAAAAATAAAATTTACTATTCATAATAATTATATAATTTTATTTAATAGGACGTATTAACGTCTGCGTAGATGTGATTGTTCAGGTAAATATTCAGATATTCCATTGCACATGGAAATAAATAAATGAATAACTCAATAAATAAAAATAAAATTTACTATTCATAATAATTATATAATTTTATTTAATAGGACGTATTAACGTCTGCGTAGATGTGATTGTTCAGGTAAATATTCAGATATTCCATTGCACATGGAAATAAATAAATGAATAACTCAATAAATAAAAATAAAATTTACTATTCATAATAATTATATAATTTTATTTAATAGGACGTATTAACGTCTGCGTAGATGTGATTGTTCAGGTAAATATTCAGATATTCCATTGCACATAGAAATAAATAAATGAATAAATCAATAAATAAAAATAAAATTTACTATTCATAATAATTATATAATTTTATTTAATAGGACGTATTAACGTCTGCGTAGATGTGATTGTTCAGGTAAATATTCAGATATTCCATTGCACATGGAAATAAATAAATGAATAACTCAATAAATAAAAATAAAATTTACTATTCATAATAATTATATAATTTTATTTAATAGGACGTATTAACGTCTGCGTAGATGTGATTGTTCAGGTAAATATTCAGATATTCCATTGCACATGGAAATAAATAAATGAATAACTCAATAAATAAAAATAAAATTTACTATTCATAATAATTATATAATTTTATTTAATAGGACGTATTAACGTCTGCGTAGATGTGATTGTTCAGATAAATATTCAGATATTCCATTGCACATGGAAATAAATAAATGAATAACTCAATAAATAAAAATAAAATTTACTATTCATGATAATTATATAATTTTATTTAATAGGACGTATTAACGTCTGCGTAGATGTGATTGTTCAGGTAAATATTCAGATATTCCATTGCACATGGAAATAAATAAATGAATAACTCAATAAATAAAAATAAAATTTACTATTCATAATAATTATATAATTTTATTTAATAGGACGTATTAACGTCTGCGTAGATGTGATTGTTCAGGTAAATATTCAGATATTCCATTGCACATGGAAATAAATAAATGAATAACTCAATAAATAAAAATAAAATTTACTATTCATAATAATTATATAATTTTATTTAATAGGACGTATTAACGTCTGCGTAGATGTGATTGTTTAGGTAAATATTCAGATATTTCTTTGCACATGGAAATAAATAAATGAATAACTCAATAAATAAAAATAAAATTTACTATTCATAATAATTATATAATTTTATTTAATAGGACGTATTAACGTCTGTGTAGATGTGATTGTTCAGGTAAATATTCAGATATTCCATTGCACATGGAAATAAATAAATGAATAAATCAATAAATAAAAATAAAATTTACTATTCATAATAATTATATAATTTTATTTAATAGGACGTATTAACGTCTGCGTAGATGTGATTGTTCAGGTAAATATTCAGATATTCCATTGCACATGGAAATAAATAAATGAATAACTCAATAAATAAAAATAAAATTTACTATTCATAATAATTATATAATTTTATTTAATAGGACGTATTAACGTCTGCGTAGATGTGATTGTTTAGGTAAATATTCAGATATTCCATTGCACATGGAAATAAATAAATGAATAACTCAATAAATAAAAATAAAATTTACTATTCATAATAATTATATAATTTTATTTAATAGGACGTATTAACGTCTGCGTAGATGTGATTGTTCAGGTAAATATTCAGATATTCCATTGCACATGGAAATAAATAAATGAATAAATCAATAAATAAAAATAAAATTTACTATTCATAATAATTATATAATTTTATTTAATAGGACGTATTAACGTCTGCGTAGATGTGATTGTTCAGGTAAATATTCAGATATTCCATTGCACATGGAAATAAATAAATGAATAACTCAATAAATAAAAATAAAATTTACTATTCATAATAATTATATAATTTTATTTAATAGGACGTATTAACGTCTGCGTAGATGTGATTGTTCAGGTAAATATTCAGATATTCCATTGCACATGGAAATAAATAAATGAATAACTCAATAAATAAAAATAAAATTTACTATTCATAATAATTATATAATTTTATTTAATAGGACGTATTAACGTCTGCGTAGATGTGATTGTTCAGGTAAATATTCAGATATTCCATTGCACATAGAAATAAATAAATGAATAAATCAATAAATAAAAATAAAATTTACTATTCATAATAATTATATAATTTTATTTAATAGGACGTATTAACGTCTGCGTAGATGTGATTGTTCAGGTAAATATTCAGATATTCCATTGCACATGGAAATAAATAAATGAATAACTCAATAAATAAAAATAAAATTTACTATTCATAATAATTATATAATTTTATTTAATAGGACGTATTAACGTCTGCGTAGATGTGATTGTTCAGGTAAATATTCAGATATTCCATTGCACATGGAAATAAATAAATGAATAACTCAATAAATAAAAATAAAATTTACTATTCATAATAATTATATAATTTTATTTAATAGGACGTATTAACGTCTGCGTAGATGTGATTGTTCAGGTAAATATTCAGATATTCCATTGCACATAGAAATAAATAAATGAATAAATCAATAAATAAAAATAAAATTTACTATTCATAATAATTATATAATTTTATTTAATAGGACGTATTAACGTCTGCGTAGATGTGATTGTTCAGGTAAATATTCAGATATTCCATTGCACATGGAAATAAATAAATGAATAACTCAATAAATAAAAATAAAATTTACTATTCATAATAATTATATAATTTTATTTAATAGGACGTATTAACGTCTGCGTAGATGTGATTGTTCAGGTAAATATTCAGATATTCCATTGCACATGGAAATAAATAAATGAATAACTCAATAAATAAAAATAAAATTTACTATTCATAATAATTATATAATTTTATTTAATAGGACGTATTAACGTCTGCGTAGATGTGATTGTTCAGATAAATATTCAGATATTCCATTGCACATGGAAATAAATAAATGAATAACTCAATAAATAAAAATAAAATTTACTATTCATGATAATTATATAATTTTATTTAATAGGACGTATTAACGTCTGCGTAGATGTGATTGTTCAGGTAAATATTCAGATATTCCATTGCACATGGAAATAAATAAATGAATAACTCAATAAATAAAAATAAAATTTACTATTCATAATAATTATATAATTTTATTTAATAGGACGTATTAACGTCTGCGTAGATGTGATTGTTCAGGTAAATATTCAGATATTCCATTGCACATGGAAATAAATAAATGAATAACTCAATAAATAAAAATAAAATTTACTATTCATAATAATTATATAATTTTATTTAATAGGACGTATTAACGTCTGCGTAGATGTGATTGTTTAGGTAAATATTCAGATATTTCTTTGCACATGGAAATAAATAAATGAATAACTCAATAAATAAAAATAAAATTTACTATTCATAATAATTATATAATTTTATTTAATAGGACGTATTAACGTCTGTGTAGATGTGATTGTTCAGGTAAATATTCAGATATTCCATTGCACATGGAAATAAATAAATGAATAAATCAATAAATAAAAATAAAATTTACTATTCATAATAATTATATAATTTTATTTAATAGGACGTATTAACGTCTGCGTAGATGTGATTGTTCAGGTAAATATTCAGATATTCCATTGCACATGGAAATAAATAAATGAATAACTCAATAAATAAAAATAAAATTTACTATTCATAATAATTATATAATTTTATTTAATAGGACGTATTAACGTCTGCGTAGATGTGATTGTTTAGGTAAATATTCAGATATTCCATTGCACATGGAAATAAATAAATGAATAACTCAATAAATAAAAATAAAATTTACTATTCATAATAATTATATAATTTTATTTAATAGGACGTATTAACGTCTGCGTAGATGTGATTGTTCAGGTAAATATTCAGATATTCCATTGCACATGGAAATAAATAAATGAATAAATCAATAAATAAAAATAAAATTTACTATTCATAATAATTATATAATTTTATTTAATAGGACGTATTAACGTCTGCGTAGATGTGATTGTTCAGGTAAATATTCAGATATTCCATTGCACATGGAAATAAATAAATGAATAACTCAATAAATAAAAATAAAATTTACTATTCATAATAATTATATAATTTTATTTAATAGGACGTATTAACGTCTGCGTAGATGTGATTGTTCAGGTAAATATTCAGATATTCCATTGCACATGGAAATAAATAAATGAATAACTCAATAAATAAAAATAAAATTTACTATTCATAATAATTATATAATTTTATTTAATAGGACGTATTAACGTCTGCGTAGATGTGATTGTTCAGGTAAATATTCAGATATTCCATTGCACATAGAAATAAATAAATGAATAAATCAATAAATAAAAATAAAATTTACTATTCATAATAATTATATAATTTTATTTAATAGGACGTATTAACGTCTGCGTAGATGTGATTGTTCAGGTAAATATTCAGATATTCCATTGCACATGGAAATAAATAAATGAATAACTCAATAAATAAAAATAAAATTTACTATTCATAATAATTATATAATTTTATTTAATAGGACGTATTAACGTCTGCGTAGATGTGATTGTTCAGGTAAATATTCAGATATTCCATTGCACATGGAAATAAATAAATGAATAACTCAATAAATAAAAATAAAATTTACTATTCATAATAATTATATAATTTTATTTAATAGGACGTATTAACGTCTGCGTAGATGTGATTGTTCAGGTAAATATTCAGATATTCCATTGCACATGGAAATAAATAAATGAATAACTCAATAAATAAAAATAAAATTTACTATTCATAATAATTATATAATTTTATTTAATAGGACGTATTAACGTCTGCGTAGATGTGATTGTTCAGATAAATATTCAGATATTCCATTGCACATGGAAATAAATAAATGAATAACTCAATAAATAAAAATAAAATTTACTATTCATGATAATTATATAATTTTATTTAATAGGACGTATTAACGTCTGCGTAGATGTGATTGTTCAGGTAAATATTCAGATATTCCATTGCACATGGAAATAAATAAATGAATAACTCAATAAATAAAAATAAAATTTACTATTCATAATAATTATATAATTTTATTTAATAGGACGTATTAACGTCTGCGTAGATGTGATTGTTCAGGTAAATATTCAGATATTCCATTGCACATGGAAATAAATAAATGAATAACTCAATAAATAAAAATAAAATTTACTATTCATAATAATTATATAATTTTATTTAATAGGACGTATTAACGTCTGCGTAGATGTGATTGTTTAGGTAAATATTCAGATATTCCATTGCACATGGAAATAAATAAATGAATAACTCAATAAATAAAAATAAAATTTACTATTCATAATAATTATATAATTTTATTTAATAGGACGTATTAACGTCTGTGTAGATGTGATTGTTCAGGTAAATATTCAGATATTCCATTGCACATGGAAATAAATAAATGAATAAATCAATAAATAAAAATAAAATTTACTATTCATAATAATTATATAATTTTATTTAATAGGACGTATTAACGTCTGCGTAGATGTGATTGTTCAGGTAAATATTCAGATATTCCATTGCACATAGAAATAAATAAATGAATAAATCAATAAATAAAAATAAAATTTACTATTCATAATAATTATATAATTTTATTTAATAGGACGTATTAACGTCTGCGTAGATGTGATTGTTCAGGTAAATATTCAGATATTCCATTGCACATGGAAATAAATAAATGAATAACTCAATAAATAAAAATAAAATTTACTATTCATAATAATTATATAATTTTATTTAATAGGACGTATTAACGTCTGCGTAGATGTGATTGTTCAGGTAAATATTCAGATATTCCATTGCACATGGAAATAAATAAATGAATAACTCAATAAATAAAAATAAAATTTACTATTCATAATAATTATATAATTTTATTTAATAGGACGTATTAACGTCTGCGTAGATGTGATTGTTCAGGTAAATATTCAGATATTCCATTGCACATGGAAATAAATAAATGAATAACTCAATAAATAAAAATAAAATTTACTATTCATAATAATTATATAATTTTATTTAATAGGACGTATTAACGTCTGCGTAGATGTGATTGTTTAGGTAAATATTCAGATATTCCATTGCACATGGAAATAAATAAATGAATAACTAAATAAATAAAAATAAAATTTACTATTCATAATAATTATATAATTTTATTTAATAGGACGTATTAACGTCTGTGTAGATGTGATTGTTCAGGTAAATATTCAGATATTCCATTGCACATGGAAATAAATAAATGAATAAATCAATAAATAAAAATAAAATTTACTATTCATAATAATTATATAATTTTATTTAATAGGACGTATTAACGTCTGCGTAGATGTGATTGTTCAGGTAAATATTCAGATATTCCATTGCACATGGAAATAAATAAATGAATAACTCAATAAATAAAAATAAAATTTACTATTCATAATAATTATATAATTTTATTTAATAGGACGTATTAACGTCTGCGTAGATGTGATTGTTTAGGTAAATATTCAGATATTCCATTGCACATGGAAATAAATAAATGAATAACTCAATAAATAAAAATAAAATTTACTATTCATAATAATTATATAATTTTATTTAATAGGACGTATTAACGTCTGCGTAGATGTGATTGTTCAGGTAAATATTCAGATATTCCATTGCACATGGAAATAAATAAATGAATAAATCAATAAATAAAAATAAAATTTACTATTCATAATAATTATATAATTTTATTTAATAGGACGTATTAACGTCTGCGTAGATGTGATTGTTCAGGTAAATATTCAGATATTCCATTGCACATGGAAATAAATAAATGAATAACTCAATAAATAAAAATAAAATTTACTATTCATAATAATTATATAATTTTATTTAATAGGACGTATTAACGTCTGCGTAGATGTGATTGTTCAGGTAAATATTCAGATATTCCATTGCACATGGAAATAAATAAATGAATAACTCAATAAATAAAAATAAAATTTACTATTCATAATAATTATATAATTTTATTTAATAGGACGTATTAACGTCTGCGTAGATGTGATTGTTTAGGTAAATATTCAGATATTCCATTGCACATGGAAATAAATAAATGAATAACTCAATAAATAAAAATAAAATTTACTATTCATAATAATTATATAATTTTATTTAATAGGACGTATTAACGTCTGTGTAGATGTGATTGTTCAGGTAAATATTCAGATATTCCATTGCACATGGAAATAAATAAATGAATAAATCAATAAATAAAAATAAAATTTACTATTCATAATAATTATATAATTTTATTTAATAGGACGTATTAACGTCTGCGTAGATGTGATTGTTCAGGTAAATATTCAGATATTCCATTGCACATGGAAATAAATAAATGAATAACTCAATAAATAAAAATAAAATTTACTATTCATAATAATTATATAATTTTATTTAATAGGACGTATTAACGTCTGCGTAGATGTGATTGTTTAGGTAAATATTCAGATATTCCATTGCACATGGAAATAAATAAATGAATAACTCAATAAATAAAAATAAAATTTACTATTCATAATAATTATATAATTTTATTTAATAGGACGTATTAACGTCTGCGTAGATGTGATTGTTCAGGTAAATATTCAGATATTCCATTGCACATGGAAATAAATAAATGAATAACTCAATAAATAAAAATAAAATTTACTATTCATAATAATTATATAATTTTATTTAATAGGACGTATTAACGTCTGCGTAGATGTGATTGTTCAGATAAATATTCAGATATTCCATTGCACATGGAAATAAATAAATGAATAACTCAATTAATAAAAATAAAATTTACTATTCATGATAATTATATAATTTTATTTAATAGGACGTATTAACGTCTGCGTAGATGTGATTGTTCAGGTAAATATTCAGATATTCCATTGCACATGGAAATAAATAAATGAATAACTCAATAAATAAAAATAAAATTTACTATTCATAATAATTATATAATTTTATTTAATAGGACGTATTAACGTCTGCGTAGATGTGATTGTTCAGGTAAATATTCAGATATTCCATTGCACATGGAAATAAATAAATGAATAACTCAATAAATAAAAATAAAATTTACTATTCATAATAATTATATAATTTTATTTAATAGGACGTATTAACGTCTGCGTAGATGTGATTGTTTAGGTAAATATTCAGATATTCCATTGCACATGGAAATAAATAAATGAATAACTCAATAAATAAAAATAAAATTTACTATTCATAATAATTATATAATTTTATTTAATAGGACGTATTAACGTCTGTGTAGATGTGATTGTTCAGGTAAATATTCAGATATTCCATTGCACATGGAAATAAATAAATGAATAAATCAATAAATAAAAATAAAATTTACTATTCATAATAATTATATAATTTTATTTAATAGGACGTATTAACGTCTGCGTAGATGTGATTGTTCAGGTAAATATTCAGATATTCCATTGCACATGGAAATAAATAAATGAATAACTCAATAAATAAAAATAAAATTTACTATTCATAATAATTATATAATTTTATTTAATAGGACGTATTAACGTCTGCGTAGATGTGATTGTTTAGGTAAATATTCAGATATTCCATTGCACATGGAAATAAATAAATGAATAACTCAATAAATAAAAATAAAATTTACTATTCATAATAATTATATAATTTTATTTAATAGGACGTATTAACGTCTGCGTAGATGTGATTGTTCAGGTAAATATTCAGATATTCCATTGCACATGGAAATAAATAAATGAATAAATCAATAAATAAAAATAAAATTTACTATTCATAATAATTATATAATTTTATTTAATAGGTCGTATTAACGTCTGCGTAGATGTGATTGTTCAGGTAAATATTGAGATATTCCATTGCACATGGAAATAAATAAATGAATAACTCAATAAATAAAAATAAAATTTACTATTCATAATCATTATATAATTTTATTTAATAGGACGTATTAACGTCTGCGTAGATGTGATTGTTCAGGTAAATATTCAGATATTCCATTGCACATGGAAATAAATAAATGAATAACTCAATAAATAAAAATAAAATTTACTATTCATAATAATTATATAATTTTATTTAATAGGACGTATTAACGTCTGCGTAGATGTGATTGTTCAGGTAAATATTCAGATATTCCATTGCACATGGAAATAAATAAATGAATAACTCAATAAATAAAAATAAAATTTACTATTCATAATAATTATATAATTTCATTTAATAGGACGTATTAACGTCTGCGTAGATGTGATTGTTCAGGTAAATATTCAGATATTCCATTGCACATGGAAATAAATAAATGAATAAATCAATAAATAAAAATAAAATTTACTATTCATAATAATTATATAATTTTATTTAATAGGACGTATTAACGTCTGCGTAGATGTGATTGTTCAGATAAATATTCAGATATTCCATTGCACATGGAAATAAATAAATGAATAACTCAATAAATAAAAATAAAATTTACTATTCATAATAATTATATAATTTTATTTAATAGGACGTATTAACGTCTGCGTAGATGTGATTGTTCAGGTAAATATTCAGATATTCCATTGCACATGGAAATAAATAAATGAATAACTCAATAAATAAAAATAAAATTTACTATTCATAATAATTATATAATTTTATTTAATAGGACGTATTAACGTCTGCGTAGATGTGATTGTTCAGATAAATATTCAGATATTCCATTGCACATGGAAATAAATAAATGAATAACTCAATAAATAAAAATAAAATTTACTATTCATAATAATTATATAATTTTATTTAATAGGACGTATTAACGTCTGCGTAGATGTGATTGTTCAGGTAAATATTCAGATATTCCATTGCACATGGAAATAAATAAATGAATAACTCAATAAATAAAAATAAAATTTACTATTCATAATAATTATATAATTTTATTTAATAGGACGTATTAACGTCTGCGTAGATGTGATTGTTCAGGTAAATATTCAGATATTCCATTGCACATGGAAATAAATAAATGAATAACTCAATAAATAAAAATAAAATTTACTATTCATAATAATTATATAATTTTATTTAATAGGACGTATTAACGTCTGCGTAGATGTGATTGTTTAGGTAAATATTCAGGTATTCCATTGCACATGGAAATAAATAAATGAATAACTCAATAAATAAAAATAAAATTTACTATTCATAATAATTATATAATTTTATTTAATAGGACGTATTAACGTCTGTGTAGATGTGATTGTTCAGGTAAATATTCAGATATTCCATTGCACATGGAAATAAATAAATGAATAAATCAATAAATAAAAATAAAATTTACTATTCATAATAATTATATAATTTTATTTAATAGGACGTATTAACGTCTGCGTAGATGTGATTGTTCAGGTAAATATTCAGATATTCCATTGCACATGGAAATAAATAAATGAATAACTCAATAAATAAAAATAAAATTTACTATTCATAATAATTATATAATTTTATTTAATAGGACGTATTAACGTCTGTGTAGATGTGATTGTTCAGGTAAATATTCAGATATTCCATTGTACATATAAATAAATAAATTAATAAATGAATAAATAAATAAATAAATAAATAAAAACATTAAATAAAAATAAATAAAGAAATACATGAAATAAAAACATTAAGAGAATTATAAAACTGATTACAGGTCAGGTGATAACTTTCACAGCTATCACACGGGTAAACAGCACTTAAACAAGGTTTTCGTGCTGATGAGCCACTAGATCTATTATAAGTAATTCCGCCTTTCTATCTGGAAGCTTAGCATATGCTATCGTATGAATATTTAAATGTTGCGTCAAGCTAGCAAAGACAAAGAAAGAAAAACAGAGATGAATGACGAGAAAACCTCCACGCGCAGAAATCAGTTAAATAGCTCCTCCCAGAAGTCATATTTCTCGTTCACTCTCTATTACACATTGAGAGTGAGTTTTCTTTTTGGTACACGTGCGGAGAGCCTGACATTATTGTAAAACCTCTATTAGGCCACTGGTGTACATACGTAAACATGCCTAATATTCCCTGTAAACCCTCTATAAGGCCACCAATTACTTTCATGTACCCGCGCAAACACGCCTCACATTTTTTACACCTTCTTTAAGACCACCGGTCACTTTAATGTACCCGCGCCCACACGCCTCACATTTCGTATACACCTTCTATCAGACTACCGGTAAATTTCTTGTACCTGCGCTTACACGCTTCACATTTCTTGGATACCCTCTATCAGATCACCAATCACTTTCTTGTACCCGAACAAACACGCCTCACATTTCTTGTACACCCTCTATCAGACAACCGGCCACTTTCTTGTACCCGCGCTAACACACCTCACATTTTTGTACATATTTTATCAAACCACTGGTCACTTTCTTTACCCGTGCCTCACATTTCGTGTACAATTTCTATCAGACCAGCAGTCAATTTCTTGTACCCGAACAAACAGACCTTACATTTCTTGAACACCCTCCATCAGACAACTGATCACTTTCTTGTACTTGCACTAAAACGCCTCACATTTTTGCACACCGTCTATCAGACCACCGGTCACTAAATTGTACCAACGCAAACACGCCTCACATTTCTAGTACACTCTTTATCAGACCACCGGTCACCTTATTGTACCCGAACTTACACACCTCACATTTATTGTCACTTGCTTGTACATGGGCTTACATGCCTCTTATTTCTTGTACCCCCTCTATCAGGCCACCGGTCACTTTCTTGTACCCGCGCAAACAAGTCTCACATTTCTTGTACACCATTTATCAGATCACCCGTCACTTTCTTGTAACCGCGCATCATGCCTACCATTTCTTGTACGCCTTCTATTACGCCTCTGAAATCAGTTGCTTGTACACCTGCTAAGACGCCCTACGTTACTTGTACACCCTCTATCAGGCCACCTGTCACTTTCTTGTACTCGCGCAAACAGGTCTCAGATTTTTTATACACCCTCTATCAACCATCTGTGAATGTGGAGAGAAAGAGAATTCGATGCAGCACTGGCCTGTATTCTTTCAACTATGCAACCAATGCAACTTAACATATCGCGCTGAGTTCAATGATAATGACAAGGATTCCATAAAAATGTGTGAAACACTAGTATAAACACATAGTTCAGAACACTGAAGAAGAAGTGTTTGTGTTTTTTTTTTCAACACTTGATGTAAAAAGTGTGAGGTATTTGTATGGTTTGGGGAAATATGTATGGCCCAATTGAACTTAGGAAATAGGCCTAAACCAGCCAAGTACTGGATGTTAAATACCTCCTTGCTGAAGATACAAGAGAAACCTACAACTACTAATCTAGCGGACTTTAGTGGGGGCGGTTACCGTGAGTAAGTGGTGGGTTAGCTTGAAAACTAAGATAAAAAGTTTCACCCTCAAATACGCTACACGTCTCGCACCATATAAAGCAAATGCGAAAAACATTTAGAAAGGAAACTAACCCGGGCGGTGGCTGGGGGATACTGTAAGCATAAAGCTAGCTAAGCAATACTAGCTAAGCAAGGCTAGCGAGCGTTACGAGAGCCAAGTAGTTAAGGCTAGACTAAGAAAAGTTTCAAATAAAGCTGTGAACTCTGGCGCAGATGAGTGTAACTAACTTTCTAGACGTAGCTCGGATAAGTAAATAGGAAAAGTCAAGCACCCGGATGGACATACCTTTGAATCGACTCTGGAGATCTGCGAGCGATTTCGGGAGCATTTCGAGGAGTGCTTCACCCAGCTGTCCAATCTCCAGGTCCAAGAGTTTGGCAACTATTTGGCTGACTCTCTCCGCCTCGATGCGGCTAGAGCAACTGGTTACGAAGGTAGAGTTACAGATCGCCAGGTTTTGGCTGCGTTGACGCAGGTTGGCTGCAACAAATCGCCGGAACTTGATGGTTTGCCCTACGAATTGTATTTGAGGCTGTGTTCAACCATTGGTTTGACAAGGGTTCTATCCCAAGTCAAGTCACTAAGGGAGTGATTGCATTGCCAAAGAAGCGAGACAGGTATAGTAGGGAGAAACTAGATAATTACAGACCCACAACTCTGCTAAACAAATAGTTAAAGAGTTTGGCCAGGATCTTATTGAACCAGCTGCATGGTGTTATCAGAGAATTAATCAAACTCGAGCAGAACTACGCTGTGAAGGGGAGATCGACCCAGAACAACTTGCATCTAATTCATACGATCCTAGAGGTGATAGAAAACGACATGGAGGCCGCGCTGATAAACTTGTATCAGTTCAAAGCTTTCGACAGGGTCGATCATCACTTCTTGGCATCTGTTTTTCGGAGCCGCTGCTGCACAAAATAAGGAGCGGGGAGGCAAGTTCGGTCCTACGCGAAATCGCTTTGCCTAGCGGGGAACAAGCCAAGGTTCCTGAATTTGGCGATGACATCACTGTCTTTGTGTCGTGCTTCCGAGACTTCTTCCTCAGTAGCCCCTTACGTCTACAGTGGCGGCCTGCCTTGTTTGGGGTGAACTATGTTAAAAAAAAACTTAAAAAAAACTTGAGAACATGCCCGAGTGTCCCCGCTGTGACATGCTCAAAAGAAAAACGCCCGATCATGCTTTTTTTAATGTCACGAATTCCGACGGTTCTACGGGTATGTGAACAAGGTGACGGCTCGTATCGATCCCGAGCATCCTCTGCTCCTACGTAATAATTCGCAACGTGGGGCCGCCGTGGGACAGGGAGAGACGAATGACGTTCTTCGCAATCTTGGCCGTAGCGCGAATGGTGGTGCGGACGTCTCATCTTAGATGACAAAGGAGTTGAATCTTTTGCTGATCAGGATCTGGTCGCTTTCTTTAAGCACCAGCTGACGGTCAAGATCAAATGTAATAGAAAGAAATTACAGTCTTCGTTTTTAAAAAAGAAAAGTTTATAAAAGTAGCGAGCTTCACAGTACAAAAAGGAGTCAAGTATAAGTAAGTGTTCGCTGCCTGAGCATGGCGTACGCGGTTTCTGGTCCTATCAGACTCCAGCCCTTCGGGTAAGTTTAGCCTCTTAGCGTGTTGAGTGAATGAGTTAACCTCCCCTGGTTATAGAAATCCTGTAATATGCCTTTCCCAACGTAACCCCATTTCAATTTAGAGATTGACCTGCTTGTTTTCGATTCTGAAGACACCGGAAAAATGTGAGGCGGTATAATATTTAGAAAGGGTTAGGGAGTTCGTACTAACCGAATTCTTTTTTTCCCACTACCTGTGTTATTCCAATTAATTTTTGTACATAAATATAATTTTGAAAAATAAAATTGCCAACAAACTTGGGGATATCTTAAGTAGGACGGCCACTTGAGTAAATGTGGTATTGTGGTGACTGAGATGATTCTAGTTAAGAGTAGGAGATACATTTTTATCACTTTAGACCAAGGATGACAAACGACTCCCCTTTCCCCACACTTTTGATTGCATTCTACCTAATTTGTTTAAAATGTAAATGTATTTTTCTGCAAAAATTATTTTATTGTGTCCTCAGTATCCCAGCGACATCAGGCGTTTTTCTATCGACGAGTATATATATATATATATAAGAAAATATGACAATGCAAAATTACAACTGTATATTACAGATTATTAATTTATTAGAAGCTGTTTATAAAATAAATATGCAAATTAAGAAGACTAATGCTGTTTATGAGTGTTTTCAGTTAACTATATATACGGTATTTTACATTATTATATCGTATCATAGAATCAAAATAAGCATGACCTGTTTTGATGTTAATATAGTTTCAATAGATGGAAAATGTTTTGCATTTATTCATTTAGATAATACTCAACTATAAATCACTGTTTGAAGGCTTAATAAATTGTTTAAATCTCAATTCATATAAAGTTTGATAGTTGTGAATTTTTATATGTCTGTATTTAAGGGTTTACTCCTAATTTAATAGACTGATCATTATGAATTTTGGAACACAGTTGCTAGAGGGTGGATAATGTGGGCTATATTTAGTTTAATTTAGTTTTATGCAAAGGGGCAATGAGAAGGTGGATGCCCTTTCGTGTAAATTCAAATAATTCTGAATGTTGTGAAATTTTTTTCAATACGTATTAGACATCAATTAATAAATATTATCTAAAATTCAGTTCCTTTAGAGTATCTTAAAGGGTTTTAGATTATATAATAGTGCAATAATCTCTTATTTGATGATTCAAATATCCCTTTTATCTATAAAATTTGACTCAAAAATTTGATGCCAATTCAACAAGATTCGCTGAAATTTTATTTCACCTTAAGCGTAAGCTTTAAATTTGAGATATTTACAATCAAAACCATGTAATGGATTTTAATCAACATTTGGATAAGTATTCTAGACATTAGGTTTAGTAGCATTATAGCTTGATTTTAATCTTTGTAAAGGGGACATAAAGTGGTGCAAAACTGTTTTGTTCGGGGAATTCATTTTACCCGTTCTAGGACGGGTGTTTTTAGTTGATTTATTAAGATTAAAGATAGACATTATTATCTCACCGTGTATTGTAAGTTTTGCTTAAATTCACTCTTTTTTCTTTATGAAGTTTCTATGAATCTCTTAAAAAACGAAACACCTTTTATTATGATAAGTTCCTTTCTGCGACTTGCGTAACATCTTTTGTTGGGAAACTGATTGAATAATTTGTTTGTACATAAGCCAGAACAAACAAGAATGCGTCTTGGCGAAAGTAAAAAAACAAACAAAAACAAACAAGAATGCATCTTGGCGAAAGTAAAAAACAACAAAAACAACAAGAATGCATCTTGGCAAAAGTAAAAAAAACAAAAAACAACAAAAATGCATCTTGGCGAAAGTAAAAAAAAAATAAAACAACAAGAATGCATCTTGGCGAAAGTAAAAAAAAACAAAAACAACAAGAATGCATCTTGGCAAAAGTAAAAAAAACAAAAACAACAAGAATGCATCTTGGCGAAAGTAAAAAACAACAAAAACAACAAGAATGCATCTTGGCGAAAGTAAAAAAAACAAAAACAACAAGAATGCATCTTGGCGAAAGTAAAAAGAAACAAAAACAAACAAGAATGCGTCTTGGCGAAAGTAAAAAAACCCAAAAACAAACAAGAATGCATCTTGGCGAAAGTAAAAAAAAACAAAAACAAACAAGAATGCGTCTTGGCGGAAGTAAAAAAAAACAAAAACAACAAGTATGCGTCTTGGCGGAAGTAAAAAAAAACAAAAACAACAAGTATGCATCTTGGCGAAAGTAAAAAAAACAAAAACAACAAGAATGCATCTTGGCGAAAGTAAAAAGAAATGAAAACAAACAATAATGCGTCTTGGCGAAAGTAAAAAAAAACAAAAACAAACAAGAATGCGTCGTGGCGAAAGTAAAAAAAAAACAAAAACAAACAAGAATGCATCTTGGCGAAAGTAAAAAGAAATAAAAACAAACAAGAATGCGTCTTGGCGAAAGTAAAAAAAACAAAAACAACAAGAATGCATCTTGGCGAAAGTAAAAAAACCCAAAAACAACAAGAATGCATCTTGGCGAAAGTAAAAAGAAACAAAAACAAACAAGAATGCGTCTTGGCGAAAGTAAAAAGAAACAAAAACAAACAAGAATGCATCTTGGCGAAAGTAAAAAGAAACAAAAACAAATAAGAATGCGTCTTGGCGAAAGTAAAAAAAACAAAAACAACAAGAATGCATCTTGGCGAAAGTAAAAAAAAACAAAAAAAAACAAGAATGCGTCTTGGCGAAAGTAAAAAAAAAAACAAAAACAACAAGAATGCATCTTGGCGAAAGTAAAAAGAAATGAAAACAAACAATAATGCGTCTTGGCGAAAGTAAAAAAAAACAAAAACAAACAAGAATGCGTCGTGGCGAAAGTAAAAAAAAACAAAAACAAACAAGAATGCATCTTGGCGAAAGTAAAAAGAAATAAAAACAAACAAGAATGCGTCTTGGCGAAAGTAAAAAAAACAAAAACAACAAGAATGCATCTTGGCGAAAGTAAAAAAACCCAAAAACAACAAGAATGCATCTTGGCGAAAGTAAAAAGAAACAAAAACAAACAAGAATGCGTCTTGGCGAAAGTAAAAAGAAACAAAAACAAACAAGAATGCATCTTGGCGAAAGTAAAAAGAAACAAAAACAAATAAGAATGCGTCTTGGCGAAAGTAAAAAAAACAAAAACAACAAGAATGCATCTTGGCGAAAGTAAAAAAAAACAAAAACAAACAAGAATGCGTCTTGGCGAAAGTAAAAAAAAAAACAAAAACAACAAGAATGCATCTTGGCGAAAGTATAAAAAAAACAAAACAACAAGAATGCATCTTGGCAAAAGTAAAAAGAAACAAAAACAAACAAGAATGCGTCTTGGCGAAAGTAAAAAAAAACAAAAACAAACAAGAATGCATCTTGGCGAAAGTAAAAAGAAACAAAAAAAAACAAGAATGCGTCTTGGCGAAAGTAAAAAAACAAAAACAAACAAGAATGCATCTTGGCGAAAGTAAAAAGAAACAAAAAAAAACAAGAATGCGTCTTGGCGAAAGTAAAAAAAACAAAACAACAAGAATGCATCTTGGCAAAAGTAAAAAGAAACAAAAACAAACAAGAATGCGTCTTGGCGAAAGTAAAAAAAAACAAAAACAACAAGAATGCATCTTGGCGAAAGTAAAAAAAAAACAAAAACAAACAAGAATGCATCTTGGCGAAAGTAAAAAAAAACAAAAACAAACAAAAATGCGTCTTGGCGAAAGTAAAAAAAAACAAAAACAAACAATAATGCGTCTTGGCGAAAGTAAAAAGAAACAAAAACAAACAAGAATGCGTCTTGGCGAAAGTAAAAAAAAAAACAACAAGAATGCGTCTTGGCGAAAGTAAAAAAACCCAAAAACAACAAGAATGCATCTTGGCGAAAGTAAAAAGAAACAAAAACAAACAAGAATGGGTCTTGGCGAAAGTAAAAAAAAACAAGGGTAGCATTCTCGGGCCGGTACTCATTGTTATATTAATCAATGACCTTCCAGATTCTATCAATAGTGCTATGCGTATTTTTGCTGACGATACAAAAATGTACGACAAGGCTACTACACCAGAAGACACATCACCAATACAAAGTGATATGGACAAATTATCTAAGTGGTCGGAGGAGTGGCAATTACTGTTCAATGCAGGCAAGTGTAGTGCAATGCATTTCGGGTATGGTAACAACAGAACACCATACACAATGAAGGACAGTAATGGAGAAATAAAAGAACTAAAGGAATCCGAAAACGAAAAAGACCTCGGATTGCACATCGACAATAAACTCTCTTTTCACCAACATGTTGCTGATGCCGTCAAAAAAGCGAATCATATTTTAGGACTGATTAGAAGAACGTTTGTTAGTCGTGACAAGATCATCATAAAGAAATTATACACAACCATGGTCAGGCCAATATTGGAATATGGAAACGCCGCAAGAATCCACCAATATGCCGGAGATAACGACAAAATCGAAAGAGTTCAGCGAAGAGCAACAAAGTTGTGTTCCTCAATCAAAGACCTGCCATATGAGGAGAGGCTCAAAGAGATGAGACTACCGTCAATGCACTACCGACGTGAAAGAGGTGATATGATAGAAGTGTACAAGATAGTAACAGGCAAGGTCAACATCAACCAAAACAACTTCTACCACTCAATACCAATTCCAGGACAAGGGGAAACAACTTCAAACTGTCCAAGAAGCACAGCAGACTCAACACTAGGAAGCATTCGTTTGGACTTCGAGTAGTGAACAACTGGAATGAGCTTCCCAATTCAGTTGTAAATGCAAAAGACACAATTGACTTTAAAAGCAAACTAGACAAATACTAGTCCAGTAAGCAATACACTGTTCGACCCACGCATGCGTCTACTGAAACTATAAGACCTGGCATGGAGCAGGTGTTACAGGCTGAGTAGCCTTTTTCCTGAAGAAAAGTATCAAAGTATCAAAAACAAACAAGAATGCGTCTTGCCGAAAGTAAAAAAACAAACAAAAACAAACAAGAATGCGTCTTGGCGAAAGTAAAAATAAAAACAAAAACAAACAAGAATGCGTCTTGGCGAAAGTAAAAAAAAAATACTGCAAATTGCCTGAGGCGACTCTAACGGGGAATGCCGACGGGCTGCTGAGGTATTTTTGTATGCCATAGTACGCTTATTTTAATGCGCTGACTACTCAAAACCACCCATGACCTTGTGTCTAACCTCCTGACAAGAGATAAATAATATTAACATAAAATCAGCAGAATTTGGGATGAGTCACTGTTAACAGAATGTGTATTGTACATATTCATAGAGCATGTCGAGCAGGGAAATGTACATATGTACTTGCACGCACACAAACACGTGTGTGCGTGCGTGTTAAAAGACATTCATATTTTCTCATTGCTAACGTCGTTATTGTCCAAAAAATGAAATGAGATGACACGTATCTAATGTTTATTTCAACGAAAAAGAAACGGTTACAAATCGCCATTCTTCTAAAAAACTAACGTCTTTTTCCAAAAAAGAAATAGGAAAAAGTAATCTATGTTTATTTTATTTATTATTTTTTAAACATATATTCACTCCAAACAAGGCACATTGCCACTCAGACGTAATAGGATACTGTGAATTAGGGGGCAAGTTTATAAGGGCATCCTAGGTGGGGGGTTGTGCAGCGAGATGATTGTTCACATTACAATTAAATTTCTGCGTGTTGGTACAGTCGAGAAAACACGGAGCTAGGAGGGAATTCCAAAGGCAAGCGATTCGAGGAAATAAGTTATTAGAGTAGAAAGATTTCCGGCATCTGGTGATCTATGCAGTGAAGGGGTGGGATTTTGCTGATTGCCATGTTGGTTGGGGATAATTACGTTGAGGGGGCACAGTTGCGGCAAATTCGACGGAGCAGATTCACTTGAAGTAGTTGTAAAACAATCATAGATATGCAATACTTCGGCAATTGGCCAGGGGCTGGTACTTCGTAGACAGTGTGGGACCTATTAGATTAGAGGCTCTTTTTGGACCTTGTCTAAGAGGGAGAGACTAATGTTTGGGTCACCAGCCTAGATGTGACAACGATACTCCATGCATGGCGAATAGTGGCTTTGTAAAGATATAGAATACTGGCAAGTGAGAGGAGTTTTTTTAGCCTATCTTCTATGTATTTGTTCAAATTTATGTTACCTGTGAATATTAGGCCGAGGAGTTTAGAAGTTGGGTTCTCAGGTAGGGTGCTATTAGCTATTACAATCGGCGATTGGAAAATATCTTATAATTGTTAAAGGAAAGCAGCTTTGTCTTAGTAGCATTAAATGTAACAATCCATTTTGGCCTCTTTCCACTAAAGACTGGGGGTAATTTTCTAATGATTCAGCCATTGCATTGGATGTTTGTACGTTCGTTTTGGCCGCATGTCGAAAATAGAGAATGTTGTCATCAGAAAATATACCTATACCCGACACAGTTGCATCAGGGAGATCGTTTATGAAAATCAGGAATAAAAAAGGTCAAAGGATCGACCCATAATGTGTAGCAGTCACCAGTAGGGACTACTTTTGAATGCGTAATCACTGTCCCTGTGAGCTGGCTTGTCCAAGCGTCGGGTCACCATTTGTAAGGGAGATGATGAGAAAATAAAAGGATAACCCCTTTCATCCCCTCATCATCTCCCTTACAAATGGTGACCCGACGCTAAAAGAAAAAAAAACCCAGACCTTCTGATATACGAAACGTAAGGAAAAAACGAGGCGGAAAATATAAAAAAAAACAAACAAAAAAAACCCTCGAAAAGTTATTTCTGTGACGAAAAGGTTTTAAAACTCAACCCCGCGGCGACAAAAAAAAAAAAAAAGAAAAAAAAAAACTCCGTCGTTTTAAAAAAAGATAGAAGAAAGAACTTGGAAACTTTCGAATGACAATTTTTTTGAGAAAGCAAAAGAAAGCAAAACTAATAAAGACTTTCTTCTAACACAAAAATACTTTTTCCCTTTAAAAAACAAAAGCAAAAAACACAGTCACAAATTGAGCAAGACACGAAACTCCGCGTTTTTGTAAACAGAAAAAGAAAAAATTTCAACCTTGAGAGATTCGGAAACTTTTTAAACTCTCTTTAAAAGCTTAAAAAAAGGACAGTTATTTTTAATACACCCCCCTACAAAAAACCTACCGAAATCCCTTTTTTTCTCTCTCTCTTTCTCTCTATCACAGTAAAGGCGCACTTCGCATCGAAGAAACGTTTTCTTTTATAGAATATTTTTTCTGTCTTTAACTGAACGAATTCTTGACAGAGAAATACTTCAAAATACCTTAACATATAAAACTATTAACAAAAAAAACATTTTTCCGAATTTAAAACAAGTTTCAAACAACTTTAGACGGTCAGACTATTCGACGCCGCGACGTATCCACCCTCCAAAATGGTGCTGACCAATTCTTTTGACTTCAACCGAAGAAAGTAGACTCAACAAACGAAGAAAAAAGCATTCTTTTTGCCTTTAACAAAAAAAGAAAAAGAAAAAAAGACTTGTTTTTACGAAAAAATTTTTTTAAAGGCCCCTTAAAAGAGTAAGTACATTAGTTTTTTCCCTTTTACACACAAATACATACACTCAAATATATATATCCCCTCTGTCTGCAAAAATAAAATACATACTTATTATTTTTTTTTAACTTCTTGGCTTTCTACACTTACACAATTCCTCTTTCGTTTTTTCTCTCTGAAATGTGTGTCCATGACGATGTTTTCAATTTTTATTTAACTTAGATTTCTTGGTCTGGGGTCCCATTTAAAAAAAAGAGCGCTTTATCTGCTAACGCCGGAGACAGCAGTCAACAGGTCACATTGGCCATATTCAATGCGATAGAGCGACTTGAGAGAAACATGCGAAAATTAAGCATGTCTAGACCTCAATCGCCTAGACGTCGTAATCGTTCGTCGTCCCCACACCATCGCCACTAAAATAAGCCAGGATTGTGTTACTACCACAGTCGCTATGGCAACCAAGCATATAAGTGTAAACAACCTTGTTCGTTCCCTAACCAGGGAAACTAAATTCTGGGGTCCGAGCACGGCACGGTCTCCACTAGGTTCTCATGATAACCGTGCATATTTCATTAGGGACTCAATATCCCAAGCACGTTGCTTGGTTGATACTGGGGCCGCTTGCAGTATTTGGCCACTGAAACTACTAGCTAAAAAGCCACCAGTGTCGCCCATTTCACTGCAAGCCGTAAATCACTCCCCTATTCCCACGTACGGTCAAATTTCTCGTTCTTTGGACTTGGAATTGCGCAGAGACTTTACGTAGGTCTTTACAGTCGCGGATTTACCCTACCCCATTCTGGGCGCGGAATTTCTGCACCACTTTAATCTATTAGTGGACATGCGCAGACGCTGATAGATGCTAATACGGAACTTTCCGTACCGGGTTTTAAATTAAACACCCCATCTGTCAGCCCGGTATTCTTTATTGCCGCAACCGATGACCCATACCAGACCCTACTCCACTCCTACCCAGAGTTAACGAATCTTAATTTTGTTGTGAGTAATCCAACTCACTCAACAAAACATTATATTGAGACCACAGGAGCTCCTGTGTTCTCACGCCCTCGTCGCTTACCTGCAGAGAAACTAAAAGCGGCGAACGCGGAATTTAACCATATGCTGCAACTGGGAATTATACGCCCCTCGTTCAGTCCTTGGGCTTCCCCTTTGTATATGGTCCCGAAGCGCTCCGGAGATTGGCGTCCGACTTGGGACTATCGACAGCTCAATGCCATGACGGTACCTGATCGTTACCCAATCCCACATATACAGGACTTTGCTTCGTCTCTACACGGTTGTAAGACCTTCTCCAAACTGGACTTAGTAAAGGTTTACCATCAGATTCCACTGAATCCGGCCTATATACCCAAAACGGCGGTAACAACTCCTTTTGGAGCGTTTGAATTCCTGACTATGCCTTTTGGTTTGCGAAACGCGGCTAGTACCTTTCAACGCTTCATGGACGAAGTAGTGCGAGATCTTGACTTCGTCTATAATTACATAGACGACATACTTGTGGCAAGTGCCTCACCTGAGGAACATGTCACCCATCTCCGCCTACTGTTTGAACGGTTTCAGCAATACCAGGTGAGGATTAACCCTGGTAAATGTTTTTTCGGTACTTCATCACTAGTTTTCCTGGGTCATATTATCAGCCCTGAAGGCATATCCCCTTGCCTGAAAAGGTTAAAGCTCTACAAGACCTTCAACCACCCACTTCACTTCGCCAACTAAGGCACTTTCTGGGTCTGTTAAATTATTACAGACGTTTTATCCCACACTGTGCGGATCTCCTGTCTCCTCTTTCCGACCTGTTACGTAACAGGAAGAAGAAAAACGGGCAGATTTCACTGAATGATGTTCAGCTGAAGACATTCAATGAAGTGAAGTAGAAACTAGCGACAACATCCTTGCTTGCACATCCTGTTTCCGATGCCCAGTTTTCACTGGTTGTTGACGCATCGGGCACAGCTGTAGGTGCAGTGTTGCAACAGCAGCACCAAGGTCAACTGCAACCTCTCGAATACTTTTCGAGACAACTGAAACCGGCAGAACAACGTTACAGCACGTTTGGCCGTGAACTACTGGCAATGTACCTCGCAGTGAAACACTTTCAGCATTCACTCGAGGGCCGTCAATTCGTGATCTACACTGATCACCGTCCACTGACATACGCACTGCGTGCTAAGCAGGACAAATATTCTCCTCGCGAAACTCGCCACTTGGATTTTATTTCGCAATTTACTAACGATATCCGACATATATCTGGTGAACAGAATGCGGCGGCAGACGCCTTGTCCCGCCTTCCTATAAATTCTCTGTCTTCACCTTCGGATATCGATCTACAACAGATGGCTTTAGACCAGCCATGTCTGGACACTCTGGATCTGTCTTCACCCAAGTTTGCAACTTGCAAATTCAAATACCTGCCTGTGCCCACTTCGGACACGCAGATCATCTGTGATACTTCAACAGATTCACCTCGCCCTTTTGTTCCACTGACTCATCGTAGGGTTGTTTTTGATACCATTCACAACTTGGCACACCCCAAACTCAAAGCCACAGTGAAGCTGATTTCAGCTAGATTTTTCTGGCCAAATATGAGGCGTGATATCACTGCCTGGACACGTTCCTGCGTATCCTGCCAAAAGTCAAAGGTGCACAAGCATATCCGTGCACCCCTTGGAACATTCAGCACTTCAGACGCTCGATTCAGCCATGTTCATATTGATCTGGTTGGACCATGGCCTGTCAGTCAGGGATTTACTTATCTCCTGACCTGCATAGATCGTGTTACACGGTGGCCTGAAGCCATCCCTCTAAGTGACATTTCGGCTGAATCCGTAGCGCGAGCCCATATATCGGGCTGGATATCGCGCTATGGAGTCCCCTCAACTATTACCACCGACCGTGGTGGACAGTTTGTATCCCACCTATTCCAGGAACTTTCCAGGATTTTAGGGATTAAACGTATCCGTACGACCAGCTATCATCCAGCTTCCAATGTGATGATAGAACGCTTCCATCGCCAATTGAAAGCCGCGTTGCGTGCTTATCCTGACCAGCAGCGATAGAGCGAGTACTTACCTGTTGTCCTTCTTAGCTGTCGCGCCGCTATCAAAGAGGACCTCGGATACTTTTCAACCCACCATGTCTATGGACTACCTCTATCGTTGTCGGGTCAGATGCTGATCCCGATAGATTTAACGGCAACAAATACAGCTCTGTATATAAACAGACTGCGAGCTTACTTTAAAGAGCTCCCACTTAATCACCCTAGGCAACAGACAATTAAATCTTCGGTTCCCTAAAGACATTTCCTCGTGGATTCATGTTTTTGTGCGAAAAGACTCTGTGAAAGCCCCTCTTACTCCTCCTTATTCTAGTCCTTATCGCGTGCTTTCACGCACTGACAAACTTTTCACCCTTGACATTGGTGGCAAAAAAGACACCGTATCCATCGACAGGGTGAAAAGAGCTTTTCTTAACGCAGAAACACCTGAGCCCCATATTCCCCCTACTGTGTATCAGACAACTGCAAATACACATTTACATTTAGAAACCCCTAAAGAAACTTATGTCACCATCACACGTAGTGGTCGACGAGTGCATTGGCACAAAAAAACTGTCTAAAACTGTCTATATATAGAATGAGCCTTGTACTCTATTTTTCAAAACATACTTCTCACATTAAGGATCCACACTTCTCCAAAATTACTTTTTTCAAAGAGAAGACAAACTCTTAAATAAAAAAATTTTTTTTTTTCATTAATATACAAACATTTCCTGAAAATACTTCTTGCAGAAAAGACTTTTCCCTGCAAAGCAAAAAAAACAAAAAAACTTTTTAAACCTTTGTTAATTGAAAAATTTTGTATTTTTGTTATTTCCCACTGCTACACTTCCTTTTATTTCCTGTCGGCTTTCAGCCTAAGCAGGGGGTGTTGTAGCAGTCACCAGTAGGAACTACTTTTGAATGCGTAATCACTGCCCCTGTGAGCTGGCTTGTCCAATCAAATCACAGGGCGCAGTAATATCGTTAGTTCCCTAAGGGACTACTTATGTTCCCTTAGGGTTCGAAGAAAAAGATCAGACGACCTCCTGGCACCAGCTTGGAGACATCGCAGAGAGCACCAGCGAGGAACGAGGAAACGCTTTCTCTCCTGCCGCCGCCGCCCACTGGCAGCCCTAAGAACTCTTATATTCTTCCTCTTCCTCAGACGGACATCGTTCCACTCTCTTCTACCTATACCAAACGGTATAGGTAACCTTGAGTTAATAAAACCCCTTTTTGTCATAGTTACAGAAATACTTTTCGTTGTTCCGTTTCTTTACGAGAAGATAAAAGCATAACCCCTTTCATCCCCTCATCATCTCTCTTACAGATGCACATCTGCATTAATGTCATGTTGTTTAGATGTACGGCAATTGAGGACAACTTCGATTTTTCTTTGCTAAAATGATCTGATTATATTAAATATTCGTCCAGTAATAACGCACGAATTAATTTCCATGAGAAAACCTTTATGCCAAAGCTTGTCAAAGGCTTTGGATATCTTAAGCGCTACAACCCTAGCGTCAATTGCTGTATCCAACGTATGGTATATGCGTTCATAGGTGACCGTTAGAATATTCGCAATAGAACGAGCTGACCTAAATGCATACTGTTAGTCAGAGATCAATTTACCATTTACGATGTGGTGGAATATCGTTCGATTGATTAGTGATTTAAAGATTTTAGCGAAGAGCGGGGGAAGACTGATGAGGCGATAATTTTGAGGATCAGATCTTTCACCAGAATTCTTAACCATTTAGGCAACTTTCTAACAATCAAGTATCAAACATTGTTTTAAAAATATATCAAAAAGGTATCCGTTCAGTCTTGAGAAATAATAGATAGCCCCTGTAAGTGGGTCTGAATAGAGAGTCTATAGTGAAGCAAGGGTTACGCAATCAATGACTAAACCCGTGAAGCGGCATGGAAAAGCCCAGGACGACTGGAAACAATGCCGGGATAATCAGTGAAAGACTGGTGTTATTTCGGAGTGTTCCTTCTAAACTCATTAACAGAGCAGGTTTGTATAATAATACAGTATTACACTTGGTAAGTGACATATGCTTAACGCGGAAGCAGAACAAAAAGAAAAAAAACTCGCCCTCGTTCGGGAGTGCATTAAAACAAATATATGTTTCATTATATTATTAAGGGGAAGGTGGAAGATACGAAACTCGGCGTTTCCCAGAAATATATAAATACAAATATAAGTTTCATTATACTATTAAGGGGGGTATAGGAGTACAACAAACAGGTATCTGTTTCATTAAAGTGTTTAGATGGGAAGGGTAAGACAAGAAATTTGGCGTTGCACAGGAATACATTAAAACAATTATATTATGATAGAGGAATAAATATACACCAGTATATGTTCTATTATAGCAGTGGTTCCCAACCCTTTTACATGGCGGCACACTATTGATCTCCTTAAATTTTCGCGGCACACCGATCACAAAAGTGAATATGTTCTACTCATACAATAAAATAATAAAAATAATAAAATTAAATAAGGAAATTTTTTATTCATATAAATAAAACATATCAGGTATTCAATACCGCGTACCAAATACTAATTTTGAATGTCATTGAGTGCCGCTTTACTACTGCTGCCATATGCGTGCGAATATGAGAGAGAATACGCTTAACTCTTCGATGTTTATTTTAAATATTGTTTAGGTAAGAAAAGACCAGTTCACATGGGTACGAAGTTGGGAACTTTAGTAAGACTTTGATGGCCTTTTTACTTCGAGTTGCATACTCTTCCACACCAGAAATTCAAAAGGCGTCTAATAGAAGCTGTGCATATTTCAATTTTAGTCTACAATCACTGGAATTCTTTCGCTTCACATAACTCAAAATCAGAAAAATTGATAATCGATACATCTAGAAAAGGATTGCGGATTCAATCAAATTCTTCAATGCTTATTGAGGGAAAATATTCTGCAATTTTATTTTCTAAACATGTCAAATGCTCACTTTATAATGGGAATCATTTTGTGAACTGATGGTAACCCATCCAAATCGTTTATCTTTATTCTATTTTTCCATAGACCAATTTTTTTCTTAAAAAAAAACTAATTTATCTGTCGCTGTAAGAATATTTTCATTTCTATCTTGCATATTGTAGTTCAGACTATTAAGATGTCAAAATATTTCACTTAAGTACACTATTTTTGACATGTACAATTCATTTTTAAGGTATTAACAACATTTATCAAGTTTTTCTTAATAAGAGAATATGAAAAGTTTTTTCTAAAGCTCATTTACGAAAGATAACATCTGTCCTTTCGATAATTTACATACATGCAATAGTAAATGAATATGTTCAGAATCCATATCGTTGCACAAAAACTAAACATTTCTTCTGGACTTAATAATCAGTTTTATGAAATTAACCATTCAAATCACTTGATTCAACACATGTTTAGTTCAATTTATGTTATCTTTGAAACTAAAACTTAGTGTAAAAAAACAATGAAACGATAGTAGGCTTCTGTTTTTTCACTTACCAACCATTGCTGGTTCTCCATCGGTACATATTCCCACGCATAAATCTGTGGTGTAAATGAGGAAAAAGAAGAGAAAACAAGAACGACCGACCGCGTTTTTGCGTGGCTTACCTCGTGTGAAGAAGAAGGAAACAAGAATGGCCGACTTGTTTCTTTAAATGCCTACAGGGTGACTACGAGGTATGCAAATGAGATGCTCCTGATTGGAAATGGAAGAGATAAAAGAGGAGTGATTGGGGGAGGAGGCAGAGGGAAGTTAGATTGCGAACAGAGAAGTTTGATCATAGGAGAAAAGTCGGATCCGTAGAGAGTGAAGAAAAACGTTGCAGAAATTCGTTTCGGAGTGGATAGAAAGCGGAAGTACGGCCAGCAGTGTCGCGTATATCACAAGCTATTTCGGCGCATCGAGCAAATTACCATGGCTGAGTGGAGACTGAGCACTCACATGCTGAGACCCTTTACTGGGGAGGGTGACCTGATTAAGTGGCTGGAGAAATTAAAGATGGTGGCGAAGCTGCAAAAGATAGAAGATGTGGTCACCCTGCTGCCGCTATACTTAGAGGGGGAAGCCCTCACGATTTACCAGCAGATGCGAGATGAAGACAAGGAAGACCTTGCCTCAGTGGAGCAAAGGCTGAAATTGGCCTTCGCTGAGGGCCCATTCGAAGCACTTGGTAAGCTTTCCAGTTTGAGGTGGACCGGCGAGTCGGTTGACGTCTTTGCGGCAGAGATCAGGAGACTGGCAGGGTTGGCTGGTTACGTGGGGAGGAGCCTGGAGATGACGGTAAAGCTGTACCTAGTTAACGGCTTCCCAGAGGAAATCTCTACGAACATGCAGAGAATCACTGGAATCCATACTATGGAAGTGGACGATCTCTTGGTTCACGCCAGAGTCCTAGTGAAAAATGTTAAAAGCCCAATCGTGGCTGCAGCTGTGGGTGGAAATATGTGCATGAGGCCTCACTTGAATGAGAGGCAGCCGGCGAGGCGACAGGAGGGGAGACCTGCAATCAAGTGCTTCCGGTGCCAGGGCCCTCATCTGATCAAGGACTGCAAAGAGCCGAGACCGGGGATCACGTGCTACCGATGTGGACAAGTGGGGCACCTTAGCCGCTATTGTGTTGCTGCACGGCACCAGGGAAACGAGTGAAGGGGAGCTATTGCGCCAGTGGTTACCCCTTCTGTGCGGAGATGGCGCATGATGGAACGTTGCCTCGGTTACCGGTAGTAGTCAATGGGAAGAAAGCCATAGCCCTTGTCGACACAGGCTGTACTACAACGTTGTTAGCGAGGAATGTCGCTAGGTCATGGAGCGGAACCAGGACTATTAGGACCGTGGATGGCAGGGATGTGAAGTGCCTAGGTGAGACGACAGCGGAAGTAATGGTGCAAGGGGTGTCCATTGGACTGCGAGCCTTAGTGTTGAATCATCTGGTCGGTGGTGTTGACGTGATTATAGGTATGAGTGCAATTAACCGACTGGGGGGCGCCACGTTACGAGGGAGCCAAGTGACGTTCGGACGTCTCGGCGCAGTGGGGATGGCAGGAGTGGAAGGTGATAGAACCATCAGAATACCAAAACCGGAGGTTTGCTGCATTGAGGACAAAGATTTCCTGGCAAAGTTTGATGGCGTGAGGTGGACGGTGGAATGGAAATGGATCTCCGGACCCCCGGAACTACAGAATAAAATGGGCTGCTACGAAAACACCCTGCGAGGAGAAATAAGAAAAGGATTTGAGGAAGAAGTGGAGAGGTGGATAAAAGAAGGAATTCTGAAACCGTGGACAGGGGAAGAAAAAGGAGTGTTGCCACTACTGGCGGTTGTTCAGCCTACAAAAAACAAGATTAGGCCCGTACTGGACTTCAGAGAATTGAACAGACACGTAGCCTGCCACACTGGAACGGGGATCGACGTATGTGAGGAGGTCATGAGGAAATGGAGAAGAATGGGACGGGCCACAAAAATTGTCGATCTGAAATCGGCATATCTGCAGATCCATGTAGATGAAAAACTCTGGCAGTACCAGCTGGTCCGGTACAAGGGGCGAGTGTATTGTCTGACGAGGTTAGGCTTTGGGCTGAGTTCAGCCCCCAAAATTATGACTGCCGTGCTGAAGACAGTGCTGAGCAAAGACCGTTCAGTGGAGGAGGCCACTAGTTCGTACATTGACGACATTCTGGTGGAGGAGGCAGAGGTGACAGCGGAGAAAGTAAGAAGCCATGTCGAGAAGTATGGGTTAACTGCAAAACCGGCGGAGGCCCTGGATGGAGGACGGGTGCTGGGGTTGAAACTAAGGCGAGATGGAAAAGAAAGCCTTGTCTTCGAACGAGGGAGTGTAATACCCGAAGTCGGATCTGAGCTGACGAAGCGAGAACTTTTCTCAGTCTGCGGGAGGCTGGTCGGGCACTATCCTATCGCTGGCTGGCTCAGGATAGCATGTAGTTTTATTAAACGACTAGCAGGCACTGCTGGCTGGGAGGGCCGTGTAACGAAGGAGGTTATGAACATGCTGCAAGATATCATTGCGAGGGTGAGGAATGAGGACCCAGTGAAAGGGGACTGGTATGTCAGCAGCGGAGATGCGGGTGTGATTTGGTGCGATGCCAGTAACCTGGCGTTGGGCGTCGTACTAGAGATGGGAGGAGTAACTGTGGAGGATGCGGCATGGCTAAGAAAAACCAACGACTTCTCCCATATCAACGTAGCAGAACTAGATGCCGTTATGAAAGGACTCAATCTGGCCCTGAAGTGGGGATTGAAAATAATTGAAATTAAAACCGATTCGGCAACGGCAGCATCGTGGATTCGGTCGGCAGTAACTGGCGATAAGAGAGTTAAGACCAAAGGTGCTGCGGAAATGCTGATCAAGCGCAGACTCGGAGCGCTCGCTGACCTAATAGCGGAGTTCCAGTTAAGAGTATCTGTTGTGTTGGTCCCATCAGAAAAAAACAAGGCGGATTCGATGACACGCGTGAAGAAGGCCTGGCTGCAGGAGGGAAAGGAGGTCTCCTCGGTATGCTATGCAGGGGAAGAAGTCAAGGAGTCACACGAAATGCACCACTTTGGTCGGGAACGAACGTTATTCCTAGCCAGAGAGGTTTACCCGGAGACCACTGAGGAGGAGGTTAGGGAAGTGGTGGAGAACTGTCGAGAGTGCCAATCAATTGACCCTAGACCGTCCAGACACGAAACAGGACAGTTGCACGTTGCGGAGGACTGGAAGCGATTGGCTATTGATGTGACGCACTATCGCCACAAATTGTATCTCTCGATGGTCGACTGTGGACCGGGAAGGTTTGCCATCTGGAGAGAAATCAGGGCAGAAGCGGCATGGGCGATCGGAGGGGTCATCGAGGAGATATTTTTGGAGAGAGGGCCGGTTGAGGAACTCTTGATGGACAATGGGCCCGCTTTCCGATCTGAAGCCTTTAAAGGGGTATGCAATAAGTGGGGAGTAAGGCAATTTTTTAGAGCAGCGTATCGGCCGAGTGGCAACGGAATAGTGGAGAGGAATCATCGCACCATTAAAGCCGCTGCGGAAAAAAGCAACGTATCACCCATAGAGGCGGTGTTTTGGTACAACATCTCGCCAAAAACCAAACAAGACGAGACAACTGTCCCTCATAGGGCCGTTTTCACATATAAGTGGCGGCACCCGTGCAACAAAACAGCAGGAATCGAGAGTGAGGAAGCCACTATCAAAGTAGGTGAAGAGGTATGGGTGAAACCCCCTAATGCACAGTGTACCACTCGTTGGAAAAAAGGGGTCGTAACGGGATTGCGGTCGAAGAACAATGTGATGGTGAACGGCGTTCCCCGGCATATCCTAGACCTGCGTCGCATGACACTGCCGGTACGCAGTGAGGGCAGTAAAAAAGAGGAAATCGAGGGCCACCGAGAAGCAAATGATGCGACTCTACCTGACTTAGACCCACGTTGTAGTGAACCTGAAAATGTTAACCCCCAAGAAGTTGTTCCCCAGAGGCCTCGACGTGAGAGGAGGCGGCCTGCTTGGATGGAGGATTACGAAGTATCCTATTGATCTCGAAGATCAAGGGGGGCGTGTGGTGTAAATGAGGAAAAAGAAGAGAAAACAAGAACGACCGACCGCGTTTTTGCGTGGCTTACCTCGTGTGAAGAAGAAGGAAACAAGAATGGCCGACTTGTTTCTTTAAATGCCTACAGGGTGACTACGAGGTATGCAAATGAGATGCTCCTGATTGGAAATGGAAGAGATAAAAGAGGAGTGATTGGGGGAGGAGGCAGAGGGAAGTTAGATTGCGAACAGAGAAGTTTGATCATAGGAGAAAAGTCGGATCCGTAGAGAGTGAAGAAAAACGTTGCAGAAATTCGTTTCGGAGTGGATAGAAAGCGGAAGTACGGCCAGCAGTGTCGCGTATATCACAAAATCCCATGATAAGCTATATTTTCCGAGACATATTGTAATTGTATGAGAAATATCTTGACCTTTTCAAGTTGTCAGTAACTGTTTGAAGCATAGAAATTGCTTGATTATGCCATCTTCATCAATGAAACGTATAAATAAAATTAACAGCGAATGATTCCTGATGTCATTGTATTCATCGATTTGGAGAGAAAACAGACTTTTTTAAAAATTTGACAATTACACTTTTCTCAATATATATATATATATATATATATATTGAGAAAGTGTAATTGTCATATATATATATATATATATATATATATATATATATATATATATATATATATATGTAATCCGTCTTTGAATTGTATTGTTTGAAAATGGAATATTGCTAATTTCTTGTTCGACCTTATCTCCAAACATAATATTCAACATTATTTTGAATGCTGGAAGAATCACTTATTCTGTAAGAACATGAGATTTCGATTTAAGAGCAATAATGTCTGCCATATCATATGAAGCTAATTGAGCTTTTCTGGCACGGTTATTGTTTTCTTAAATAGTTTATTTTGCGTCGTATTTAATTCTAACAGCCGTAGAAAATGTCTAACACTTTTAGTTTAAAGGCTAATATAATTAGTAATAAGGTGTCTTTTCATCTTACTTGGAACCATTGCTTCATTAGACAGTGGTTGACCGCACACAACTCATAGCGGGAAAGCAATCTGTATATCTTCAGTCCAGTCAAATCTTAAACTTAAGTAATCATCACTATAAAACCGATGAACTTTTGGTTGTTAAATGAAGTTGTCACCTTCTCTTTTTAGAAACTCGTTCATGATTAAGGGTAAATTGAATCTAAAATTAAACCAAAAAATAAATCTAAGAGGATTTTTATCATATTTAATGATGTTTTTATTTTCCCGATGAAAACTTTAATTTGGAAGACTCCGACGTTAGATAAGAAATACCTACAAAGAATCTGTTAATGCTGTAAACGAAATAGCTAGATGATATAAAGTATAACAGCACTCGCCAATATTTATTAATATCGAAAAATTAAAAATTTCTAACAATTTAAACAAACGATTTATTATACATTTTATTTTTTTATACTCAAGCATCAATATCACGTAATAGTGTGTGAGTTAGTATTTATTGATACAACCAACTTCGGTTATAACGATATAACAAGTATTTTCCACCTATAACAACTTGTAACTTCCACTTATAACCTCTTCGTGGTACACCAGTAATCATTCTGCGACACACTAATGTGCCGCGACATGGTGGTTGGGAACAACTGCATTATAGTGTCAAGTGGCAGATGGGAAGACAAGAAACTTGGCGTTGCCTGGTAATGCATTAAAACAAATATAGGTTTCATTATATTGTTGAGAAGGAGGAAAGAGACAAAAACTCGGAATTGCGCCGGAATAAATACAAACAGGTATCTGTTTCAGTATAGTGTTGGGCTGGGAGGGTGGAAGACAAGAAAGTAGACATCGCTCGGGAATATATTAAACATACAGGTTTCATTATATTAATGAGATAGAAATGGAGGAGACAATAAACTCGGCATTGCCCGATAATAAATATGAACAGGTATCTGTTTCATTATAGTAATTAGCTGGGAAGGAGGAAGACAGGAAACTCAGTATTGTCTGGAAATACATAGATTTCATAATATTATTTATGGAGGAGATCGCTGTATAAGAAACTCGGCGTTCCTTGGAATAAATATAAATAGGTATCTGTTATATTATAGAGTTGAGGAGGAGAGTGAAGTCAAATACCTCGATGTTGCTCGACAATACAGTAAAACAAACATTAATTTCATTGTATTATTGTGGGGAGAGAGGGAGGAGAAAACACGACGTCGCACAGGAATAAATATAACCAAGTATATGTTTCATTATAGTCTTAATCTATGAGGTAGAAGAGAAGAAACTCGAGGTTGCCCGAAAATACATTAAAACAAATATGCGTGTCATTATAGTATTGAGGGGAGAAGAGTGCAGACAAGAAACTCGACATTGCTCAGAAATAAATATAAACTAGTATCTGTTTATGTTGTTGTGTCATTATAGTGGTAAGGGAGTAAAAGAGAAGAAACTCGTCCTAGCCCGTAAATATATTTAAAAAATATGTGTTTCGTTATGTTATTCCAGGGGAGACAAGGGACTTGGCGTTGCCCGAGAATAACTATAAACAAGTATCTGTTTAATTACAATGTTGTATAACAAATGGAGAAAACAAAAAACTTAGTACTGCCAGGGAATACATTAAAACAATGTGTTTGATTATTGTGTTGAAGGGAGAGGGGTAGATGAGAAACTCGTGTTGTGACACCCGTACAGATGGGTGTATAAAGTCGATTACGTACGCGCGTTGACTGTCTAGTCGCCCTCGCCACAATCACAGTGTAGGCCCCGGTTGCTTTTTCGTTCGCTATCGCCGCCATCATCGCCATACTATTTAGACCCGGTTGCTTTTTAAGTAATTGACACGAAACCACACCGACACTGTTAGTTAGTTTATAAAAAAGGTTTATTCAAAACTGTTAGGTTCCCTCATCTGACCCATCCCACTTTCAAATTGTTCTTTTAACACGGCTACTACTATGTAACACACTGTCGTTCCCCAAAAAATTCATAGAAGATATTTTCCTCGTCCGTCTCATTTCAACACGCCTACGCTCACCTTTTCTCTCATTCGTCCCTCGTTGCATTCTATATCCATAAACCGGGTAAAAACAGAAACCCCCATTTTAAATTCTTTATTTTTTGGAGAAACTCGGCGTTGCCCAGGAGCAATAACTTCAAAGTGTTTATTTATGGTGTTGTATACTAGACAAAAAATTCAGTGTTGGCCAGGAGCAATAATAGTAATAATCCAGTATTACATTTGTTAGTGGCATATATTAATCCAAAAATGTTCACTACCCTAGACAGAGTAGGCGTGTTTAAACGCTGCGTTGCTCGGGAACAATAATTTCAAAGTGTTTCATTATAGTGTTATAGTATTATAGTATATTAGCAAAGAACATCTGCGTGGCCTGGGAGCAATAATTGTAATAATACAGTATTACACTTGGCAAATGGTATATGTTCTATCCAAAAGTGCTCAATGCTCTGTATAGAGCAAGTGTGTGTAATATAGTAGTACGTTGGGTAAGTGACATATGCTGAATCCAAAAGTGCTTTATAAACTAGGTAGAGCACGCGTGTCCGTCTGTAATAATACAGTAATCCGCATTGTAAGTGGTATATGCTGAACCCAGAAGTTCTCAACACCCTAGATAGGGCAGTATGAGTGTAAAAATAAATTATTACGATTAGTAAGTGTTACATGCTAATTCAAAAGTGCTTAATACCTTGGATGGAGCAGGTATGTAATAATATATTAGTATACTTGGTATGTGGTAGATGCTGAACTCAAATATGCTCAATGCACTATAGAGCAGGTATGTGTAATAATAAAGTATTACACTTGGTATATGCTTGATGGAGAAAGGGAAGACAAGAAATTCGGCGTTGGAAGAGAATACATTAAAACAAATATGTATTCTATCATAGTATTGCTGTAGAGAGGGAGAAGACAAAAAACTCAGCGTTGCCTGAAAATACATTAAAACATATATTTCATTATTAGTGTATAGGTCGAGAGTAGAAGACAGAAATTCGGGATTTCATTAAAACAGATATTGTTTCATTTTTAAGTATTGAAGAGGGAACAAGAAACACGGCGTTGCTCCAAAACAAATGTGTTTCATTATAGTATTGAGGACTAGAGGGGAAAAACTAGAAATTCACCATTGCCCAGGAATACATAAAAACAAATGTGCTTCATTATAATATTAAGGTGGAGGGGAAAGAAAAACATCAGAGTTGCCCGGGAATAATTCAAAACATATATGTGTTTTATTAGGAAGGTGAGGTGGAGAGAGAGAGAGAGAGAGAGAGAGAGAGAAAAAAACTCACAGTGGCTCAAGAATAGATTAAAACAGATATATGTTTCATTATAGTGTTGAGGTGAGGAGAAATCAGGGACAAAAAAGTCGGTGTTGCTGGAGAGCATTGCTAGTAATAATACAGTATTACATTTGATAATTGGTATATGTTAATGCAAAAGTGCTCAACACAGGAGATAGAACAGGTGTTTTGTTTTAAGCGTCATGTTTCTTGGGAGCAATAACTTCATGTGTTTCATTATGGTTTTGTACACTAGACTAGAGACTCGGCGTTTCTTGGAAAAAATGATAGTAATAACGTAGTATAACATTTTACAAGTGTTATATGATTAATCTAAATATGCTAAATACCCTAAATCAGGCAAGTGTGTAAAAAACAGTATTACTCTTGCTAATTGGCATATGCTTAATCCGAAAGTGCTGAATACTCTAGATAGAGTGGATGTCTGAACTAATACAGAAATACAGTGGTATATGCTGAATCCGAAAGTGCTCGATAGCCTATATAGATATATGTTTAAAAATACAGCAATATACATGGTAAGTGGTAGTTGCTGAATCGGAAAATGCTCAAAACCCTAGACAGAGCAAATGTGTTAAAATACAGTATTGCAATTAATAAGTGCTATATGCTAAATCCAAAAGTGCTCATCAATTTTAATAGAGCCGGTGTGAGTGATAATACAGTATGACACAAGGTAATAGGTATATACTAAATCCGAAAGTGCTCGATACCTAAATAGAGCAGGTCTGTGTAATAAAACAGTAGTATACTTAGAAAAGTTGTAGATGTTAGATCAGGGTGTGCCTAATACTCTATACAAATATTACAATTAGTAAGAGATATATACATAATCGGAAATTTCTCAATACGCTAGATAGAGCAAGTGTGTAATAATACAGTATTAAACTTTATTAATTGTATGTGCTGAATTAGTAGGTGCTCAATAACCTAGATTAAGCAGAGGTGTATAATAATACATTACTACACTTGGTAAATAGTATATGCTATATGAAAAGGGAAGACAAGAAACTCGACGTTACCCGGGAATACATTAAAACAAATATGTGTTTCATTATAGTGTTGAGGTAGAGAAGGAGAAAACAAGAAAATCGGCGTTCCCCGGAAATGCATTAAAAACAAATATGTGTTCCATTATAGTGTTGAGGTGGAGAGGAGGAAACGAAGAAACTTGTCGTTTCCCTAGGAATAGATTAAAACAAATATATTTTCCATTATAGTGTTGCGATGGAGAGGGGGAAGACAAGAAACTCGGCGTTGCTTGGGAATACATTAAAACATATATGTGTTTCATTATAGTGTGGAGATGAAAGGGATAAGTCAAGACACGAAACATTTAATTGTCCGGGAGTGTATTAAAACAAATATTTTTTATTATAATGTTGAGGTAATGGGAGGCAGATACAAGAATATCCGCGTTGCCCGGGAATACATTAAAATAAATGTGTTTCATTATAGTTTTAAGGTTGGGAGGGGAAAGACAATAAAGTTAGTGTTTCCCGAGAATACATTAAAACAAACATGTGTTTCATTAGTGTTATGGTGTACAAAGGGAAAGCAAGAAATACATTAAACGGAATGTGTGTTGCATTATGGTGTGGATGAAAGATACAAGACAAGAAACTCGATGTTACCCGTGAATAGATTAAAACAATTATGTAATTTATTATTGTTTTAAGACGGACCGGGAGAGACAAGAAAATCGCCGTTGTCCGGGAATACATTAACACAATTATGTGTTTCATTATAGTGTTGAGGAGGAGAGGAGGTGATAGATATAAGAATTTCCGTGTTTCCCGGTAAATTATTAACATAAATATGTCGTTTATTATAATGTTGAGGTGGAAAGAGGGAAGACAAGAAACTCAGCGTTTCCAAGGAATACATTAAAATAAATATGTGTTTCACTATAGTGCTGAGGAATAGAGGAGAAGACAATAAATTCGGCGTTTCTCTGAAGCAATAATTTTAAAACTCAAAGTTCGGGGGAAATTCTTACATTTTCATTTTTATTTTAAATACATTAAAACAATAAATTGTTTTATTATAGTGTTGAGGGAGAGGGGGTCAACACAAGAAACTCGTCGTTATCTGGAAATAATAACTTCAAAACTAAAATATCTGAGGATTTTTTTACATTTTTATTATTATTGTAATGCATTAAAGAGAGGCACGAATAATCAGAGGGAAATAATAATTGAAATCATAAATGTATGTGAGGTTTAATGCAATTAAGAACAACATTCTCTCTTTCTGCTTCCGTAAAAACAACTGTCATTCTCAGATAAGTATTCTTTAAATGAATAAAACGAACATGCCTCTTCTGTATTATTTATTGTACACGAGCGTAAAAAAATGAAGAACCCAACAAACTCCCGCTCTCAATCCTACACCTATTTTAACTCGATTTTTAAGTATCTATAAACATTGATTATTGTGTTCTTAAATTACTAAATGTATAAATAATGATGAACATGTAAACATTCGTATTATTTCATGAGTAAGAAACAGCACATTTACTTATGTATACGTGATGAATTTTATATGTTTTATTAAAAAACATTTTTTCGGCGAAGGGAACAAAACTGACAATGCCTATTAACCATCACTAAAAAGAAGGAATATTATATTGGTAACTAAGTACCCGTCGTTCTGTTTATTAATTTTTTGAATCTGTTGTATTTTTTATATTTTAGAATTTATTTTTTTAGAATTTTATTTTAGAATTATTTTTCTTCAATTTATTTTCAGATGATTATAATGAAATGTTAAGTTAAGAAAAATGTCGACATCTCCTTCTTTCTGTTTTTAATAAAGGTTTGAAAGCCGCAAACGCTGCTCGCGACGTTAGTGCTGTGTATGGAGAAGATGCCATAGCTGAAAGAATCGCTCGTGGTTTGTATGCCAAGTTCAAAAATAGTAATTTTGACCTCAAAGATATACATCGTTATGTCCGGCCAGTTAAGTTCGATGAAAAGCGATTAAACCAACTTTTGCACGAAAATTCTCGTTAAACGACAAGGGAACTGGCTGTAAAAATGGAATGCTCTGCCACAGAGAAGCATCTACACTCGATGGGAGAGGTTCAGAAGTGTGAAACATGGGTTCCGCATGCTTAAACAAAAACAAACATCAAGGAATCACAATATCTGCTCGTTTGCTTCCTCATCACCACTCAAATCATGGACACAAGCAACTATTTCTTTACCGAATCGTTGCTAGCGAGAAAAAATGATGCCTGTACATAAATATGAAGCAGTACAAAGAATGGGTTAGTCGTGGTATACGAGCGACACCGGGCGTGAAATAAGATCTTCATGCGCGTAAAACGATGTTGTGCGTATGGTGGCACTGAAGATATATTATCATTAAGAATTGCTTGAATGGAACCAAACGCTCAGCGAGAAAGTCTATGTTCAACAAATGGAACCACCCAACACGGCTATTTAAGAAAAAGGACTTAATCGGCAGCATAGAGTTCTTTTGTTGTACGACAACGCCCACCCTCATATCGCTAATATGGCCAAGGAAGCTATTCAAACGCATGGCTGGGAAGTGCTAACACACCCGCTTCCGATTTAACATCAACGGATTTCCACAATTTTCCGCCTGTTTCAAATACGCGGAGTTTCCTTGAACATTGATGCAGTATTAAGAGCTTTGTTGAATGAACTTTTCGACTAGAAACAGTGATTTCTACGAACAAGTTATTGAAAATCTTGTTAAGCGTTGGGAAGAAAAAAAAACAAAGTGGAATACATGATTCATTAATTACTTATTATTTTATTTATTAAACATTTGAAATTTAAATTTAAAAAAAATGGCGAGAATTTACTTTCCAACGCAATATTTTCATAGTAATAAAAGTATCTGTAATTAAGTTATTTTGATACGTCTTATTTGAAAAACGATCAGCGTTTATTTTGTGCAAAAACCGGCTATAGATTTAAAGAATAATTAAAATATAAATTAAACTACAATGAAAAAATAAATAGAAATCTATAAAGGTAAATGAACATAAAAATGAACGGATATTCTCGAATCATCGTACGTTTCTATGGTAACTGGCCTACTTTCTTGTGCGATACGATGACTAGGCTACGTTTGATTAGTTTCATGGTAATAACTGTTTTCTTTTGCTCACTGGATTATGGTGACTGCTATTACGATTCTTCCAGTTTTTTCAGTAAGTAGACGAAGAAACGAAACCGCAATTAACGCTCGGTAGCGAAAATAGTAGGCAATGTTTTATTAATATTGGGCATTAAAAATAATTATAGGGACGTTTTGTTATGTACATTCTAAGAATTTAATGGGAAGGAGGATTGTCGATATTTGTATATTATTTGTAATCTAGGTGCGTTACATGAGAAAATAGTGTTATTAGTCGCGTAATTGCTGGTAGGCGTTGTGATTAATACGAATTGAGCTAACAGATCGTGTAATACGAACATATGACCCTAATTAAATTCCTACCATATTTCTTTTACAGTGTTCTGAGTTGAAGGATGAAGACTTATTACTGTTGAGAGTTAGTCACTCCTACCCCGACGCCGAGAATACTAACCAAGGAGACTAGCGGATAAAATAAAATAAAAATTCGACGAATTCAGATGAATTTAATTTCTTCCCGGAAGCACCTACCAATAAGCGAGAAAAACGCATATGAACCAGATTTCTATATGTAGATTTTATTTACGAAGATATACCGGTCAAAGAAATAAAGGAAATTATGATTTTACTTTATATAAAGATTGAAACTTGTAACAATTTAAATCTTTATAAACACACACACACATCTATCTATCTATCTATATATAATTTTTTTTTTAATAAATACATATTTTTAATATCTATAGACGTACATATCTGTTTAGTGTTTCTACTCTCATGAGTATAGATAACATAACCGTATTGCCGGTTAGACGATTCAAACATGTATCCAAGTATTATGCACCTCGTTTCTTACCACCAGGCCGTCGTGACGATTTTAAATGTAAACACAAGTAATCAGATTCTAACAGTGTTCCGATCTCATAAAGGGAGAGAAGCTAGCAACTTTGAATCTTCAATTTATTTCAAAGGGTTCAACTTATCGGAATTAATTTTTTTTAATGAATAAATATTTTTATATACATTGAAATATATATATATATATGCTTCGTTTTCCTACACTCGTCAGTATGGATGACGTAACCGTACCGCCGATCGGACGATTCGAACCCCAAGTCCAAATATTATGAACCCGGTCTTTTTATCACCAGGCCGTAGGTATGTTTATACGTTTATATATTTGTATGTACAGGATTAATTCCTAAACGAATTATTCAATCACTATGAATTTTGGAACACAGTTGCCAAACCTCAGGGGACCAAATCTGGTTGATATGTAGTTTAATTTTGTTTAATGCAAATGGAGTAAATAGGGAAAATTCAGATAACTCCGAATTTTGTGAAATATTAACTATAGGTATTAGACATAAATTAATAAATATAACCCCAAATTCAGGTTCTTTAGAGTGTGTTAAAGGATTTTCGGAGACACAACGTCAATTTAAATATTTCAGATTTGCATTAATTAGATACCAATTAAGCAAGATTCCATGAATTTCAATTTCTTCTGAAAACTCCTTAAGCTTAAACCTTAAATTTGAGACATTTTCCAACCTAAAAACATGTCATAGATTTTCATAAAAACTGGAATAAGGATTCTAGAATTAAATTTATTAATATTATGGCTTAATTTTAATCTTCGTAAGGGGACATACAAGTGGTGCAAAACTTTTCTGTTCAGGGAATTCATTTTACCCGTCATGGGACATTATCATTTTAACATACTTTGTAAGTTTTGCATAAGTTCGCGCTATTTTATTTATGCTGTTTCTACGAATCTCTTAAAAATTAAACATTTTTTTGTTAGGAAAAGGTTATTTTTGCGACTTGTATAACATCTTTTGTTGGGAAACCGATTGAATAATGTGTGCATAAACCCAAACAAACAACAATGGCAATCAAAACCGTGCATTTTAGTGAAAGTAAAACAAATATATATGTCGTTTTAAGCATGAAAGCAGACGATTTTTAAATGACTTACCGTTTAAACAAAACATATTCATGAAGCCTATCGAGTCGGAAATGTGCAGATGTACTTGCACGCACACTAACACGTGTGTGCGTGCGTGTTAAAAGCAATGTGTATTTTCTCGTTTGGTCTAGCTAGCGTCTTTATCGTCCAAAGAATGCAAAGAAATGGCATTAATCTAATGATCATTTCACTTTAAAAAAGCAGTCACAAATCACCATGTTATCAAGAAGTAATGTCTTTTTCTAAAAATGAAAGTGGAGAAAGTAGCCTATTTTATTTATTAAGTAACAAATATTGTCTTAAAATATATAAAAAGGTATTAAGAGTCAATGGATAACCCCCGTAAGGGTGTCTGTGTGGAGAATTTATAGTGAAGCAAAGGTTGATGAATCGACATTGATCGAGCTCAGTGGCATGGAGAAGTTCAGGACGACTGGAAGCAATGCCGGGATAATCAGGGAAAGACTGGTGTTATTTCGTAGTTTTCTTCTTATATACTAGTTGCACAATCAGGGCTTGGGAGTCTAGTATATAATCCATAGCTGTGGAAGAGAATATATCGATCCAAATCTTTCCCAAGTGTATTAGTGAAAGCTCTAATAAGACCTCATATAGAATATTGCCCTCGAACCTGGGCGCCAGTGTCTAGACATGGAAATCATGGTTTAATATTAAGATTGGAAGGCATACAAAGAAGAGTGACAAAGCTAATAAAAAGAATGAAAGATTACAGTTATAGAGAGAAATTAGTAAAAAAATTAGGATTAATTACTTTACTAAAGAGCGGCATGAAGTTTATTTAATTAAAACTTTGAAAATAATTAATAACATTTTTAACTATGGTTGATATATTGCAGTATTTCTCTTCAGTCGATAAGTTTATTGTCAAGGCAGATTTAAATAAACTAGATCTATAAAGCATTTTTTGCTAATAGAATTATGTATTTTTGAAACAGGTTACCAGACCAGATTTAAAATAATTTTTTTAGATGGAATTGGATGAATTCAAAATTAATGGTAAAAATAATTAAGAAGGCAATTTGGGAAGAATCGCATGAAATCTTGAAGAGAAGTTGATATGCATATTGCTATTGCATTGATAATGTTAATGTTCGTTGAGATGATTTGTTGTTTTCTTTAAGGGTTGAATTGAGAAAATAGTTAAAAAAAAGTAAGATGTCCAATGAAGCTAAATAAACATATAATCAAGAACGTTTCGTTGTTGTCAGTGTAAAAAGAAAAAGAAAATATTTTCGGGGTCATCGTTTATCAAAGCCAAGAGCCACACGAGAATAACGATTAATAAGAGAGGAATGAATGCGAGTCGAAAAGTGGAGAACACTATGGGAGTACCAACATTGACGAATGGTATGCACTTCGCCTGATTACTTTTGAGGCGGCCCATATAAAGAATTTGTTGACATTAGATTTGAAAACGACCAAGTTGTAATAAGCAGAGAAGTAGTCCCGCGGCAATGTGTTTGACTGGTATGGAATCCCTTGCGAAGAAGCTCTATCCCTGGAAATTCTGCCTGATTATAGGCACAGGTAGGGAGAAGGAACATCCTTTTCATTGGTGAGAATGTCAATTATTTTCCTTTCAGTAAAGATACATTTTAGTCAAGAGATGTCTTCATATTGGAGAACACTTAAGGCATATTATTAAAGAGGGTGGACACTCTGAAACCTATCACTAATAATTATTTTGTCAAGTTTTGTTCTTGATTAAAACGAACCCTAAAAAGAGGCGGGTTTGTGATTGACCTAATGGATACTGTCGCGACCCATAGGATCAGCTATGTCAAGTTCAAATACTCCTCCCAAGAAGTATAGGAAGTTGACCTTAGGTTTACTTTCGGCAACCTTGTAACTCTCGCTTCCCTTATTTTGCCATTTAGCCCTCACATTCAATGAGCGATGTTTCTGGCAAAGGGGGGGGGATAATTACTGTTTTCTAGGCCGGAATCTATCCATTTAATACATATTGTTGGCTAGATCTTTTACCTTGAAGTAGTATTTTTAGCTCCTTACATCAAGTGTCTTCATGTCTTGTCTGGAGCGATTTTCATACAAAAAAAACTAATCTATTCTGCTTATTTACGTAATAACACTGCGTGGAAAGGTATGAACTCGCAATTCATCATTTGTGGATAAATTACATACTTTCTTTTACTATTGGGTCACCGCTTATCAAATTCAAGAACCACTCGAGAATAAGTGTTAATTAGACGGAAGCATTACCAACCAAAAGATGAGCAACACTATGAAAGTACTGACATTGATCAATAGTATGAACTACGTTTGATTACTTATAGGACATTTTATGACAATAATTTATTGACATTTGATTTGAACTCGACTAAGTTGTAAGCAACAGAGAAGCAGTCCAGTGGTAATGTATTCCAGGGGCGAGAAGACATTGCAAAGAAGCTTTTTCCGTGGAAATTCCGGCTGACGCTAAGCACATGGAAGAAGAAAGGAAAATATTTTTTTCGTTGTGATGTCAATACAAGTTCTTGCTGAGAATGTCTTATAAGTATCAACCAAAGACTGGAACTCAGTCGTGCACCTTCCATGGAAATAACGATAGTGTAGAGAGTGGTTTACCTAAACCCTCACCGCATTAAACATGCAATTAAAGTATCGTGGAAAATAGATACGTAAATGTAATCCGAAACTTCGTATAACAAATTCGTTAGAGTTGACAATAAGTTCTTCTTAATTAGTTTAGTAGCGTTCAAATACCCCCAACCAACCTGACTTCAGCAAAATCCTACCCCATCACTGTATAGGGTCCCTAGAGGCTGGAAAACATTATACTCTATTAGCTTTTTTTTTCTCAAACCGTTTGCCTTTGGAATTCCCTCCCTGTTCTCTGTTTGCGCGACTATACCATCATACAGAAAGTTAGATGTAATGTGAAAAACATTTTGCTGCACAACTCTCCACTGAAGGTGGCCCCTCTATATCTGGCCTATAATCACAATATCTCCTTACCCCTCAGTGGCTTGTTTAGGGTCAAGAAAAAATAAAACAAAATGTGATGTTGTTAGAAGATGGTGTATTATTAATGATGTCTCGAAGCATGAAAACAACGGAAATGTCGGAATAGAAAGACTAAAGCATTTTAGGAATTATTGCTGAATCAATCAAAGACAAAGATGTCTACCAGCTTGCCGGGACCGATGTACGAAATGCTTCTTTTATCGTTGTGAACTTATGAAAAGTTTAAATGTGTTATTTAAATCTTTGCTGAATCTTGGTTAACTGTAAAATCCAGAATCACATCTTTTTTTCAAAAGATGAAACAATTGTAAGTTTGGAACAGATTGAGATCGTCAGAATTATGGATAACATTTTCACTTTCATTTCATGGTTTGTAAATGAACGAAGGAGGTGTGTAATTTGAACACTCACTTTGTGCGAAGTATTTTTAAAATATTACCCTTCTCACCCATTCTTATTATAAAAAACGGGAATTGTGAATAAAAATGGCCAAATATCTTCTGTTTACATTAAATTAAAATATAAGCGAACACCCTTTTTAAAGAACTATGTTTAAAAATGGATAGTCTAAAGATTTGGTGATTAATCTATCGTTTTGCAAATGTTTAAATAAATCAGTAATAACAAATTTCAAGGAGGAAAGGAGTCGGCATGGTTTATGTCCGTATTCTTATATCCTTTTTTAAACAAGTAAATAAAACTCTTCTCATGGGAAATGTATTGCCCCTTTAACATAGACATTTTAATTTAAAAGGAAAAACTAATAAAACTAATAAAAAAACGGGCTTAGCTATAATAGTCGACAACCCTCTGATAAATCCTTTATTCTATGTATTGACGCGGGGTTCTCTTCCTTATCTGCATAAATTACATGGAGATTATTTAATGCACTTTAGATATTAATTCGTTTGTTTAATTACTTTCAAAAATACTTAAAACTATTACTTATACAATGTAGATAGCCTAATAGAACTAAAAACGAATAGCACAGGACAGTTATTTACAAAACGCAGGCCTTAAGAATGTGTGGCAAATGCCATGTATAAGTGTATTAGCGATTTTAAATTATCTTAACCGTTTTTGATGTGAGCATGAATACTTCTGCAGGTACAGGTTGCAGGTCTGAACTGTATATTCTAGTATAGGTCGAACAAAAGACGACACGTATAGAGGGAGAAATACGTAAACAGACAGATCGATAAAGTATTTGCTGATGGGGGAGAGAAACATTCAAGCTTTACCTATTTTTACTGATGGGTCACTGTTTATAAAGGCTCGGGGGCATTCGAGCATAAGGGTTAAAATAGATTGTCGGTTTCACGATAATCACTACCACAGAGGATTGGAAACAGTGTGTGGAATGGGTAGAATATTACTTAACATGACTGATTATCCAAGAGGACAGATCAAAAAGTGTTTGTTTACATTAGACTTAAAGACGACCGTCTTGTAGTCGGCTGGGAAGCAACCTCGCAGTATTTTGTTTCACAGATGAAATGTTCTAGGAACGAAACTTTTTTTAAATACTTGGCGGACCAACTCAGTTTCTTGAGTACTAAGACTGGAATGTTGTCGGGACCAGTTGCCTTGCTGGTTTTGAGGTTCTTGATGAATTTGGCAACATCGCGGACAGTTATTCGGATGTTTCCTGGAGTTTTTCCGGTAGGAGGGGGGAATTCCGACTGTTTGGTCTCTGTTGAAATAGTTTTAGGATATAAAGCTCTCAATACCAACGTCTAACTATTTAAATATATCGTATACGGTGCACAACATTTTTTTAAGGATTTAGAAGACTTTCAGATATCTTAAGCTGCCCCAATCGGTCTGCGATTGAAAGGAGAATCAGAGGACTTGCTGAACTTCGTTTTGATCTTAATTAAGACAAGTGAGTGATCGGAGAATCTCAGAGGAGACAGGGCAGTAGATGTGCACTATTCAGGGTAAGTTGTCAAAAAAGATCAAGAAGGCATGAAAAATGTCCATCAGCATCGGGTACGTGCGTGGGCTTTTCAACAATTTGAGTAAGCTTATATGCAACAGAAAAGTCGAGACAAATCCTCCCTTCATCAGCAGTCTTGTTTGAGTGAACTAGAAACTCAACATTGTGAATATTAAAGTCTCTGCAGGCATGAATGCTAGCGTGAAGCGTGAAAAGACAGGATCTTGTAAATTTTGTTAGAGATTGGCCCAATAACAGTAACTACATTGGTGAGAGGATGATAGAGGGAAAAGATGAAAGCGGTGTTGTGAGCAAGTGCAAACCAGAAACACATATAGGACAAATGAAGGTTTTCGTTAGAAAGTGTCTCTACCACATGGAAAACTGTCCCGTTATGTAGGTGCAGATTCCATAATCATGGCGATCTTGGGGGTCGGGTTTTGAGGTCATGTTTAAGCAGTTAGTGATCATCAAATCATCTATAGATATAGGCGGGAAGATGCCAGTTTTGCACAGAAACAACAGGTCAGTATTGGTCTCCTGTAAATGGATTTCAACTTCTGGAATGTTTGAGCGTAGACTCGTAATGTTGGAAAAAGAGACCTAATAGGAGTGATCTACGTTAGAAGTTTGGGTTCTGGGTTTTTGCTTATGTTTTGTTTCATCAGTTAGCATGTTGGGATTGTCATTTTTGTGGAACAGGTCAGCAGAGGAGTTAACAGAAGGGCACATAGAGTATAAGTAAATAAAATAGATTATCTTTGTAAACCATTAAAGAAATAAAACGTAGCAGTTCCCACTTATAAGGCATCGAGAAGTCCCACTAGACACTACTGCAGGGTCCAGACACCATTCACCAAATGGTAATACAGCAGCCCCGGAATTTTGCACCTGCTGATAGAACAGCCTCCTTGTGAGTTACTCCAAGGTTCGGCTCCTTCGACTATCAAGCGGATAACATCAGCCAAGGTAAAACTTTTACCTCCAGCACCATTATTAGTGACATAGCAACAAAAATATAGATAGAATATTATTCAAGTCAGTTCCAAATACCGCTCACACTAAACCACTGCGGATCCAGGGAACAGATTTGTCTTCTTCCCCTTTGTCAGAAACATCGTTCATGGAAAATCAGGACTGAAGTTCTGATCGGGTTCAACTAATTCACCAATAATAGCCTGCAACCGATTAACAGGAACTCTGGTCAAAATATTTAAGTCTGTGTTTAACAGATTTATGGCCCATAATCATCTAAACCCACGACATGCCTGCCATTTTTCTTAAGAAATGTGATAACTCCTTTAGTGACTTGATCAGGGATAGAACCCTGTTCAAACTAGTGGTTGAACACATCCGTCAGAATAGATACGAAGATGTGCGACAGCCTCAAGAACAGTTCATAGGGAAAACCATCAAGTCCCGGAGATTTGTCATACCCGACCCTCTTCAACGCAGATAGCCCCTCACATTTTGTAACGTGCCCATCACAACTAGCCGCTCGGGCCGCCGCCAGAGAGAGCGAACCAGCTAAATAGTTGCCAAACTGCTCGACGCGGAGTCTGGACAGTTGGGTGAATTCTCACGAAACCCCTCACAAATCTTCCGAGCCGACACAAGGGCGTGTCCTCCGGGCTTTTAACTTCACGAATATATCCGCCTGAGTTGCGACGTAGTGGAGCTCTACGCTCTTTAGCGTCAACATTCACGGCTTCGTTGGACATTCGTTCTAACCTAGCCCTGACTACTTTACCTTCATATCGCTCATTAGCCGAGTGTTTCAAGTTCGTCTTAGCTAATTCTATGCCTAAGGAATCCCCCATCCACGCCCGGGCCATCTTATTTCCTAAACGCTTTTCTGTTTAAGCCTTATTTAAGGCGAGGCGTTGGCTATAAAAGCGCCTAATACCACATTTGGCGTTAATCCACCACTTACTTCCGGTTACCGCCCTCACTTAGCCCTTTTGAAAATTAAGTGTAAGCCTGTCCTGGAAGTCACGTATCTCCAGTAAGGAGGTATTTAATTTCCAGTACCCAGCTAACTTAGGGGTTCTATTTTCTACATCCAAACTGGTCGTAAGTAATTTGTGGTCAGAATGGCCTAACCAGTGGAACGTGGGACAAGAGATATAATCTACTTTGCCTCTTCTCACTAACAACTGATCCAAGTAAGTACTTAGAGCGGGTGATCGACACGAAACCTGTTGACCTGATAACATTCAGTCATCACATCAGGTAGACTTGTTTCATACCCATCCAACCCTCTAGGCTCACCCACCGTATTTATTTTGGGATCAAGGATGGCATTCCAATCTCCCAGTAAAATTAATTGCTCTGAACCACCGAGGAACCTGTCCAACCCCCGGAAAAAGAGAGCCCTCTCCCGAGCGATATTGGGCGCATAAACCACGACGATTCGAAACCTGGCATATTTCACAGCAACATCGGCCACGACCAGTCTGCCATCAGCATCCGCGTGAACAATGTTTACCCTTGCGGACAGAGTGCGTCTTACTAACAAGGAAATTTCCGTAGCACGACGGTCACTGAATGCTGAAAACACATCGAAATATTTCGACAGCAGTCGGTGATCGTCGAATGAATCATAGTGAGTTTCCTGTAACGCAGCCACATCTATGTTAAAGGACATGAGGTCCCCCAGTATGTCCCTCGTGTTCAAACTCCCTAGAATCAAGTTCGTGGCCATCTGCACTATTCAGTGTCAATCACTGCCCGTAAGCAGGTTGGACGTAAACTGTCCATCCAGTGGGAAGGTTAGTTGAGGGCCTTATAAAATAAGGGGTGGACGTAAATGTTTAGCTTTTGTATTATTGTCTGCCGTCACTGCTGGACCAGAGTTTTCCTCTTCCATTGCATCGTCAATGATGGACTCCCCCTCTGATTCAGACGCCGAAGGGTTAGACAACTTCCTTTTTGGTGCTGATGAATTTGCACGCTGCAGCATCTCGGTGGGAATTTTGGTGTGAGGCGACCCTTCAGGTAGCCGCATTCTTAATTCTCAGGGGACTCCACCTTTTTGAAGAGGACTTTGGTGGTTTTGGTACTGCCTCTTTGGTGGTTGTAACGTTCTTCTTGACAACCGTTGTCCATCCATATTTTGTGGTATTTCTCCCTCCTGCCTGTTTCTTAGGCGCCGCTGGTGCGACAGTTTTTTCCGACCGGGGCCACAGTGTGTAATCTTTTTACATGTGCCTCGACTGCTCACAATGCCAACGATGTGGCCTTCGACTATAACACTCATAGTCCATGTGTTGCATTTTAGTGATGCGGGAATCTTCTTGAAATTTGCATGATCAATGCTCATTTCGATCCGGTAATTCCCTACCATGATGTTACGGGGACCCCGTACTGGAGTTACTGCCTGGACTTCCAAATATTGGCTAAGTAAAGCTCAAAGTTGTTTAGAGCTAATGTAATAGGAGACGCCGATGATGGAGACTGTCGTTCGCTTTTTGTTGCGGTATTCAGACTTCAGACAGAGATGTTTCCACCTCAACGTAGTTTTGGAAAGCTTCTCCGCTTCATGGCTATTTGGGAGCAAAATTTCCCACCTTGCGTTGCTTCTTCTACATATATAAGAAGCCGGGATCTTTAGCTCTCATAGAAAGTCCGCCATATTGTCCTCAGAGGCCCTAGTCAGCCCATTTGTCTTAACGTCTGTCGTGACTAATGCCACTATTCTTTTGTCCAGCTCTTCAACAGCTCCCAGGGCGACTTTGAGGACGTTGCCGTCTGTTAGGCTTTTGTAGGTGGTGTCGAAGAGCTGAAGGTAATCATCCAGGGCTAGATGTGACTGGGGTCTCCATGTTTCCCCTTTACATGTTGATGGTTGTGGGGACAAGGCAGGAGTTGTTGAGATAACTTTCTGTGTTGATTTACCGGGCCGAATAGTGCTGTTACTGCATTCGGGTGTCTTTTGAGTGAGAGGAGGTACGGACAGTCTGCAGGAGACATCGATGGTGTCTTAGGTACTGGTTGTGGTTTCGTAAAGTCCCACATCCCCGATTGCTGGTGGTACCAACTGCTCCACATAACAGATTGTCCTGTGTAGCGACCCCCATCTTTTTTTGGATCTGGACTGTCTGGTTGACATTCTTGTCTGCGCAGGCCTGGGCTTGAAAGTGCTGATGTTGCTGCTGCCACTGCTGCTGCTATTGTTTCTGGCTTTGTGTTGCGTTAGACTGTAGTCCAGATCCGACATCATCATCATAGCAGCCTCCCGGTCGCAGGGGCCCGCCCTTTTCCTGGCGTCTGATGTGCATCGGTGGCTCCTTCCTCTTGGAGCTCCACCGACTTGGGTGGCCTTACTCCTGCAGGCAGGAGACTTTTCCTCCTGCAAGCAGGTGGGATGACAGTTGAAGCCCGTCGACTAACTGGTGGGGTGGGGACGGTATTCCACCGACCAAGATCACCTGCCGGGGTCAACAGCGTTGGAGTTATAGGCAGAGCTGCCGCATATGGCGGCAAGCTCTGATCTACTTCCACTGCGAGGGACGGCACTGGCGGAAGTACTGGGCATGACGTTTAAGGCGTCATGTCCATGTCCAAAGTATTGGCCTGCTCCGGCGGCCAGATGTTTTTAGGCATCTGGAAACAAGAGTCCGAGCTAGGCACTAAGCCTATACCGGAACTCGGACCAGTCCTCCTCTCTTCTGATTTGCCTTTGCACAACGGCGAAAAGACAAAACGCTAATTAGTAAAAAAAAATAAAATTTTAAAGGTAAAATAAATCACCAGTTTTTAACTCGGCTCAAACCCGCCGATTTGAACTTGGAAGAACGTCTGATAGATGTTACTCGAACTGTTCAACCAAGTCCGGCCAGCTGCCTAAGTTGAGCCTGGGCTCAGAACGAATCTGCAAAAAAAACAGAAAACAAAATAATTAGTGTACAAATCACCCGAAAAGGGTGATCACCCAAAGGGAGTGGGAATAGAAATAGTGCCCAAAAGGGGCTTGCACAGGGGACAGAGAGAGAGAGAGAGAGAAAGAGAGAGAGAGAGAAAGAAAGAGAGAGAGATATAGAGAAAGATCCCGGTCGAAAGAGGCACAAGAAGCCGAGTAGCTGATCGCTTCACAAAAAAAAACAATGCAATCTAAGAAATGTTTGTGAAGAAATTTCCGCTAAGCGGTTCTTCTTGGTAAGGGAAAAGGTGTCGACTTCATAGTGACCTGACGAATCCATCCTGTCACTATAGGTGAATCCGGATCAGTCCAAAACGCTAAGTATCTACTTAGTATAGGTTTTCTAGGCCCTTCTGAAAAATGTGGAGATATATCCCCCTCCTATATAAAGATATACTTCTATTTATCAGTCATTCGTTTTGTTTTCACTTCCCGTTTTACCATCAGTCGAACTAGAGCGTAATTTTTAAGAGCCATTATTAGATAGATGAGTATTTGCAGGAGAGGGTGTCAGGGAAGACTTTTTATCCCTGGTTTTTATCCTTAGTTCTACGAAGACATGATAATTCAAGTATATCACTTTAATGGTCAATTTTGATATAAAAAAATTCCCCCAACTAAAATAAAAACAGCTACAATAAAGAAATAGCACTTGTGAAGTTATCAAAAAACGTATCAAAACTTCTGAATATACCAGCGAGAATGTTACGGGAATTTATAGTAAAAGAAAAGATTGTAACGGTAAAGTAAAGTAAACAAATACTTTATATTAAATTCTCTACCGACTCGTATACTTTTAACGTGTGGAAACTTTTTGTAAGATTTTTTATTTCAGAATTTTGTTTCGAGACACACAAAATACTGCAATTGTCACCGAGATCTTCGCTTAACTTAGCTAAACTTGTGGTTTTAGAGGGTTTTAGATTGGGTGGCTGGCTATTCTGACTAGTGGTTGAGTCAGTAACTTTTTTACTGTATTTTCAACATGAGCCCCTATTTAAGCTATAAGCTCGGACACGTTTAACAGTTTCCACACGCTAAAAGTATACGGGTCTGTATAGAATTTAATTCTAATACGTTTGCTATAAATTATTTGTTTTCTTTTTTCAAACTACAATAAATAACATAACGTATGAAACCAGTAACAACATTTTAACATGCTTAACATAATATAATTCATCTTGTGACGCTAATGCTGGCGTCCCGGGATTTAAATTATAAACGTTTCTTCTGTAACTGCACCGCTTTGTTCTTTTGATGTCTAACTGACTTCACATGCGCGTTCTTGGCTGCTTTTTGAAATTCTCTTCTTTTCTCCAGCTCTTTGTTAATTTGTTTTTGTTACCTGAAGATAATTCGAAGAATCTAAATTGCTAGTAATACATATTGAACATTTAGTCATTTTTTGATTTTGACACAAATAAGATCATTAGAAAAATTGAAAAAATAAAAAAGCTATAAGCAAGCGGAAAAGTTATGTGATGTTAAACAATGTTTGCTTTTTATATATATATATATATATATATATATATATATATATATATATATATATATATATAAGGTTAATACAACAAAAGATATAAGAGGCAACTAATATCTTTAATTAGTGAACATCCGGATAAAAATAAAGCTCAATATACTGGATAGAGCATTAATAGCAATAGATAAAGTGAAAGAATAACATAAGGTGCGAATCAAATTTTATTACAATTCAATGTTCAGGCAAAGTTCTTTAATGTCCTTAACTCATGAGTTTTTAAAGAAAATCATTACCGGAATGCATTACTGCAGGTAATAAAAATTAAACTTTGAAAAAAACATATAAAAAATATATATAAAAATACATAAAGGTATATAAAACATCAAATATATCGGCCCAAAACATACTTTTTAGTAAAACTATACAGTTCATCCAAGTCAACAAGTCTAAAATAGCTCCAGGCAGGATATCAAAGAAATTGATTAGAAAATAATCCAATTGGTGAATGGTGGTCCAAAAACAACAAAAGGTATACAGGCGAGAAATTCGTTTGCTATCAGTGCAGTAGATAACAGTGAAAATTGTATTCAAGGTGTATGCAAGTTAATAAAACGATATAAAAACGATAGAGAAAACAAATCATAAGAAAAGTTAACGATATTAAAGAACTTTGCCTGAACATTGAATTGTAATAAAATTTGATTCGCACCTTATTTTATTCTTTCACTTCATCTATTGCTATATATATATATATATATATATATATATATATATATATATATATATATATATATATATATATGTAGTAAGCGTCATCATCGCTCAAGTTATAATGTTCGGATCGAATGCAAATTTAACGAAGTCGATTCTTGTTCTATTTAATTCCTAGTTTGGTTAGAACTTTCTATGTTCGATGTATCATCGTAGTTTATATTTATCGATTAATAATATTTTTTGTTTTAAATAAGTATAATTTTATTTTTTATATTTTTTGACAAATACGCTCTTCACTGCATATATTTTGATTTATTTATTTGTTTATTCATATTTATGTTTATATTTATGAATTTGTGTATATTGATGTCTTTATTTGTATACTATTATATATGAGATTTCTTGTTGTGATATGACTTCTTACGACAAAGAAATTTTTAAAATCTTAACAATCGAAAAGAAAAAGGAAAATGAAAAAGAAAATATACACAGGAGTCGGTGATGCATACGTAACGAGGTTGTTTGACATGTCTTGCATTGCCTGCCATTCAGGTGCTCGTTCATACACCTTTTGAATTGGGTTGTTTAGCGACATATACAGACTAATTGTAGATTGTTGGTCTATCTGGTGTCACCCATGTACAAATAACACTATTCTGGATTAACAATAAACACGATTCACCAAAATGTGTTTCCAATGTTCATTATTTTTTTCCAGGTTTTTGCTTCTTATGCCTGTGCACAATTCTTTATTTGTCTGCTTTTTTCCTTGCTAATATTCTACGAGGTTTTAGAGGCGTCAACGCGTTCGAGGTTAATAAAAAAGAGGGGGAAAGAATCCACTATCAAATGTAGTTAAAAAAGAAGGTGAAGTCCCACCTAAACGCACCAGCCTGAAGTTAGTTAAAGAGCAACAAGTTCTGACACATTCATATCTGCCACCGACCAGGAATGGAGACCGCAATTGAAACTAAAGCTTATAGACGAAATTAAAAAAAAGAAGGAGCTAAGTTCTTAATTAATTATTTCTGAATTGTCTCTGTCTTAAATAATCCATGTATTAACATTGCGATAACTACTTCTTAGTTAAATAATTTTTCTAGGTAGTTAGATCTGTAGCACGACTACTAAATTGTCTTGTATACTTTAACGTCACAGCAAAGTGTCCCCTCGTCCGACCTACACAAAAGTAGATTAAACCCCATAACACACCATAATGGCCGGTGAAATGTCCCCACAATAAATTTTTCTTATGATAGAGTGAGGGAGGAACCCATCTTTAGTATTTTATTATCTCTAGAAGACAGTGGCTGAACTTATTTTATCTATCTATCTATCTATCTATCTATCTATCTATCTATCTATCTATCTATCTATCTATCTATCTATCTATCTATCTCTCTCTCTCTATATATATATATATTCAGTTTTTTTAATCATACCTGCGGGGCACAGAAATACCCAACTAGTACACGGGCACAGGCTATCACCTCTCGGTGTGTTGGACCCGTATACTTTATCAGGCCCTCAAACTAAGAGAAGAAAAAACTTGCTACTAACCGCTTACGTCTTGGCAGCAAACCGTTAAGGAGGGAGGCCTCATTAGTCCTGATCGACAACCTTGAATCTGGAACAAAATATCCAGTTTGCAAACCTAAAATTACTTAAGGAGTAGATGGGGTCTGCCTATCGCCTTGCCTTTGCCCCCCTTCTCTGTCTATTAGCCAGGCGCAGAGGTACCAGAGCTGGAACACCTCAAAGGCAGCCAGTTCCAAGCCTTGTTTCCTGGCTAGGACAATGAATGCCGTCTCTCTTTCTCTTTATCTGGGCAACTTGGGGGAAGTTTTTTCGTCACTTAGTCTTACATGACCGGTCTAGGTCGCTCTTGTTCCGACAGGTTGAGGGTACAGGTTAGACAGCTTGTCTGGCTGCTGTTTCCGACTGACAAGACAGGATCCTTTGTGGTACCAGTGTTAAAGAATTCTGGAGATAGAACAGATCATCAGAACTATCGCCCAATCAGCCTATTCCCGATCTTTACTAAAATCTTTAAATCTTTAATCAATCTAGCAAGAGTCCGGCACCTAGGTAATGCTAAACTTCTTTCTGATCATCAGTACGGATTCAGACAAGCACGATCTACTGCAAATATCATAACGGTAATCTCTGAATGCATATATCATACACTGGACAAGGTAAGTGAAGGTAGGGCGGTAGCGCTCGATATATCCAAGGCCTTTGTTAAGGTCTGGCATGAAGGGCTTCTCCTAAAACTGCACTCGTATGGTATTACTGGACAAATATTTAATATAATTAAATCCTTCCTAACAAAACGAAAGATCCAGGTTGTACTCGATGGCCGTTCTTCTAAGCAACACGGCATAAATGTTGGTGTATCCCAGAGATCTATTCTTGGACCTCTACTGTTCCTGATTTTCATAAATAACCTCCCTGATGCCATTGGAACTGAGATAGGAATATTTGCTGACGACACCACGCTCTACTCTCGTCATGTGGGCAAAACCGACGCGCACGTATCTGAGGTAATGACTGAATCCTTAGAAAATGACCTCCAATATGTAGTAGAATGGGATCAAAAATAGATGTTAACTTTTAATGCCGCAAAGACAAAGCTACTTTCCTTCAATAACTACAAGAAACCTCTTCAACCACCGATTGTCATGGCAAATAGCACCCTGCCTGAGAGTTCATTATTCAAACTCTTCGACCTAACTTTCACAGGTAACATGAATTGAAATAAATACATTGAAAACATTGTCAGGGCTGCTGCAAAGAAGGTGGAATCCCTCTACCGTGCCAGTAAACTTCTCACATCTGACATTATCCTATATCTCTACAAAGCCATCATCCGCCCATGCATGGAGTATTGTTGCCACATCTGGGCTGGTGCATTATCCGCTAGTCTCTCCCTCTTAGATAAGGTCCAAAAAAGAGTCGCCAACTTGATAGGTCCTTCACTATCCATCAAGCTCCAGCCCCTGTCCCATCGCCGCAATGGTGCTTCCTTATGCCTGTTTTACAATGGATTGTGCTCTGATGAGCTTGCTGCTCTAGTACCCCCACGACGTAAATTCAGTAGACCAACCCGAAAATCTGACAAATCCCATCCATACACTGTGCAGGTCCCCAGATGCCGAAGAGTTTTCTACTCCAAAAACTTCTTTCCTCGTGCTGCTGAACTCTGGAACTCCCTCCCTGCTCCCTGTATTCCTGACGTTACTGACATGCAGAAATTTAAAACTAATGTAAACAGACATCTCGCTGCGCAGCTTCTAATTTAGGTTGACCCCCCCAACCGTCACCCTTTTTTCCTCGGTAGCCCCTTACGTCTACAGTGGCTGCCTGCCTTGTTTGCGGTGAACTATGTTAAAAAAAAACAGCTCACAACTTAGATTTCACCCAAAACCTGAACCCTAATTCTCAGTAGCCCCTTACGTTTACAGTGGCGACCTGCCTTGTTTGAGGTGAAATATCTTTTTAAAAAAATAATCACATACAATTGCAAAAATAACTATCAATGAGATTTAAATATTTCCTACAAATCGAACCCTAAAAATTATAATCATCAGATCATAGAATACTAGCAGGGCTACCCAGCGACGCCCGACGTCCTGATTTCTGTAAATTACGTAGATTACATATAGTTCAATATTATAATATCAAATTTGAGACAAAATCAGAGTAAAAATGTTTATGCTCAAGATGAGATTCGAACTCACAGTCTCTGTCTATAAGTCTGGCTCGCTAGCGAAATAAGAGTGGGGGTGGTTGACAGGTTTGTTGAACTAGGCAGCATATTGTTAAGAGATGGCTACTTTGATGCTAAGATACATCTACGCATTCATAAATCTTGTATGAATTCTGAAAGACCGAAAAAGAGAGTATGGACAACTCGCAACATTAACGAGTATACTAAGATCTGTGTGTATACAGCGTGTTTTCTAACACCTAGACGCTTTTTCCGCAGACGTATCAAATAACGCGGGCGTTTGCAGCAGAATGTCTAAGACGTGTAATCAATATCAGATCAAATGGATTTGAGACACCATAGAATGAGCAACGAGCAAAAAAGACACATTTTGCCTTTACACCGCTTTTCTTTTTACTCCCGCTTGAATTATGAACAAAACAAGATAACGTATTAAAAAATATATATATTTACAAAAGGATTTTCTAATAGCTTGAAAAATATATAGTTTTATTTACAAACACGTGTTGTTATATGCACATTCTTAATAAAAAAACAGTTTTATTTACAAAACAATACGTTATTTACAAAACATTTTATTTAAGCAAAATGTATAAAAAAACTGAAAGAACCTAAAATTTTAAAATCATTTAAATAAAAAGATGTTATCTTACACAATATGAAAAGCTATTTAAAAATGGATTGTATTAATATTTTTTTTAATATTAGATTTTTCGCTATAAAAAAACTTGTAATTTATTATAAGTGATAACACCGGAAGTCAAAAGTAAAAAAGATGTCGTTTTGGTTGTGCTTATTCTGGGGTGCCTCAAATCCATTCGATCCTCAAGCATAACTTCTGACAATGAGATCTTTGTCAAGGAAAATTTCCGAGTAGTGAATCTCTAGTAATAAGCTATCAAATACATTGGATAGGACACGTAGTTTGCATAAAGTATGATGGACTCTGGAAGCAATTATTTTATGGTGAGTTACACTTTGGAAAGCGTCCTCAACACAAGCCGTAAAAGAGGTACGAAAACAGCATTAACAACCACCTCAAACGCATGAGGCTTGATAGAGACAACTGGTGGGAGATAGTTGTAAGTAAGAGTGCGTGGAGAGTGCGTATAAGGGACTGTTGTGTGTCGTATGAAGAACATCGTCTGGAACATGAAAAACTCAAGCATCAGCTCCGGAAAGAAGATGTTCAGAATGTAGATGTAAACATCAAAATTGGAAGTGTGAATCCTGTTAACGCGTACTTCTCTTGTAGACTGGTTATATGGATCATCTGTAACTCTTGATGAAATAATCTATCTGTATAAGAGTCAGATACGCCCTAAAATAGAGTACTGCTTTCATTTCTGTGGAGGTGCCGCTCCGGTACTTTCTTGCCTTGAGAGAGTACAACATCGACTTGGCAATGTAGTTTAGGGTGATCCATCTCCACAGCTACTTCTCTCAGGAAAGACATTGTTAATCTTTTTTTACTCCATCGTTATTTCCATGGAAGGTACTCAACCGAGCTCCAATCTCTGGTTACTCCCTGTAAAACATTCACAGCATGAACTCGTCTCCTACTACAACTGTGAAGAACTGTCATTTGTTTGTCTCTGTGCGTAAAACCAAACGAAATTTCCATGAACATGATTTCTTTAAACTGCTTCACTGCAGATTAGAACATGGTCGTCTTCGAGACCAACGTTAACAAATACTTGTTCATCATTCAACTGAGAATCTTATTGACTCTTATCCTCAAGTGTCCTTTAGCCTTGATAAGTGGTGACTAATTGGTATATAAAATAACATTATGAGTTTACGCATATGGCATTGTCAATTTTTGTATAGTATTGTAAGACTGCCCCAATTTTAAATAGAGATGGAGAAACATGCAAGAGTATACATTATTAGCACCTTCGATCCTTGTTGCATACTCAATTATGTGTGGGGAAATTCATGAAGAAGGACATGTTGGCTATATATGTTATGAACTTAGCTATGGATCCTTTTCCTCAACTATGACTTGCTTGTAGGTGAATCATTCCAAAAAAGAATATTTTCACCATTACCTCGCAGTGTAACATAGCGTTGAAAATTACATCGATGCCCATGAGTTATCTGTCGTCTTCTTTTTCGACAGCAACAGCCGTTTCTCTTTCTCGTTGACACGTTAGTTAATTTGATAGCGACATCCTTAGCTAAGCGGATGTAGCAGTAGTAGGGTTGTCGATAGTTTCTTTGTGGAAAGGTAGTTTTTAAAATCTGTTTTAGCAAAAAAATGTCTGAGGAGGTTTATTAAAAAAAACTATGCCGCGCCTTTTCTAAGAAAAATACAATATTGTATTTAATAAAAGTTTTTAAATATTTGTCACGCGGATTAGGTCTTGAAATCTATATTGCCAATATATTTCTAGTACAAAGTATTATTTAAAGAAAAACAATCTATATTGCATTTTTGTCAAACAAAAATACTGGGTTGGCCTCCAAAAATTCGTTCGTTTTTTTTAAGTGGATATTAAAACGGAGTTTATGAAATTATTTTTCCACGCTTGATTTGGAAATCTTGAAAATGTCTGCGCATTTGTCGGGTGGTCAAACGGCAATCTTGTTCAACTAAGGTTTTCACTTGGTCACTGTCGATCATCTTTGGCCGGTTAGAGCGAGGATCATCTCTCACTGAATAATTTTTTTGGGGAATCGAGCAAACCATTTCTGGCATACCCGCTCTGTAACAGGATTCTTCCCAAACACATAGCATATCTTTATGCAATTTTCTGTAGCTTTTTTCCTTTTTTTCTCGTAAAAAAATCAGAGGTCGGTAGTGCTTTCCTTGATCCTTCATTTAAGGGCCTGAAATACAAGCAACAATTTAAGAACTCTTCTTCTCGGAGGCTTATTAAACACTGACGTCATCATACTCACTACAGCAAATGCAGAATTTAAAGAATAGAAATATAAAACGATTTTTAGTAGACAGGAAAGATGACATTAAAAAAACGAACGAATTTTTTGGCCAACCCAATATATTCTCATTTGTTTGTCCAATAATAAATTCATTATATCATACGTTCAAAAATGAGGCAAATCCACCCGTCGAAATTGTACACCCTTTCAGTTAAGAAGAATGTTATCATTGAGTTGGATAAGACTATCAATAACTGGTTATATTTACTTGATTCTCATTGCAGCAAGATATGACATAAAACCGGAAGGTATGGTAAGCCAGTCCCCCCGAAGGCTGGATACAAAAATAGCCATGAAGGGAATCGTCGGCTTTCACCAGTAGGGGTGCATTAAGCGATTGGAAACCGACAAATCTCCGTCTTCAAAAAGAGGAGATAATGCCCGAAAGGATGCACCATTTATGCCCGACCTAGACCGTGCCCTTTGTAAAGTAAGAGTATCTGCGCAATCGAATGTGACGTCATACAGATTGGCGTAAGCGAGACATGCTAAAAAGTCAGGCTGTCGATAATAGATTATATTTTTTTAAATATTAGAAAAATTCAAAAATTGCATTAAAAATAAACTAAAGGAACACGATCTGATTTATGCTGAAACCTAACTGTATTAAACATAGAAACATAGATGAATTCTGGTAGAAGGACATGAGTCGTCCTATGGCACCAGCTCCTTGTCTTCATCTTTGTATGCGTCCAGTGATGACAGCAGCCTTATAATTGAATTTGATTTCTTGGTCAATCCAGAACTTATCCAACCGCTTCTCAAATATCTTTACAGTTTCGGCTTCAATTACACTTGATGGTAATCTGTTCCACAAATCAACACAGCGATGGCTGAATGAATATTTTTTCAGGTTCAAACGTGCCTGTTTCTTGTAAAGCATCTGACTGTGTCCCCTGTTGCCCACTCTTGTACTTTTTCTAGTCAATAATTTATCAGCATTGAAATCATATTTTCCAGAGAGCAATTTATAGCACTCAATCATGTCCCCACGTATTCTTCTATATGCCAAACTTGGCAATTTCAGAGCTTTCAACCTTTCTTCATAACTCTGATCGTACAGTCCTGGAACAAGTTTAGTAGCTCGCCTTTGTACATTTTCTATCATTTCAATGTGTTTCTTTTTATATGGTGCCCACACTTGATTAGCATATTCAATATGAGGCCTTACAAGCGCTTTAAACAATATAACCAATGAACTTCGATCGAGGTATTCAAAACATCTGCGGATTAAACCGAGAATTTTGTTGGCTTGTTTACTTTCTCTTTCATGTGTTCTTCGAAATTTAGCCTATTGTCTATTACAACACCAATGTCTTTTTCCAAGTTCGTATAATCCATGGGTTGTAGACAATCATTCAGAGTATATTGAAAGCAATTTTTAGTGTTCTGTTTAGTACCTATACACATAATCTTGCATTTTTCTGGATGGAATTTTAACTGCCATTTTTCAGACCAATCATACATGCAATGGATATCTTCCTGTAGTTTCTGACAATCTTCATAGTCTCTGATTTCACGAAATAACTTGGTATCGTCAGCATATAAAAAAGTTTCACTGTCATTCTTCATAGACTCAGAGAGGTCGTTTATATATACAACAAACAAAAGAGGACCCAAAACGGATCCTTGAGGGATACCACTGGTCACATCTATGACCGCAGAGCTCTCGTTGTTCACTACCACTGTCCGTTTTCTGTCTGAGAGAAATGCCTTGATCCAATTGATGTATACTGGGCCAAATCCATACATTTTTAACTCATGCATTAACAGGCGGTGACTCACTTTGTCAAACGCCTTCATAAAATCACAATATGCAGTGTGTATGCAATATCCAGCATCTATAGAATCGGTCCACATATCAAGTACAGTCAGTAGCTGTAACACAGTTGATCTCCTTGGTATGAATCCAAATTGCTTATCTGTAAATAGTTCATTTACTGTCATATGTTTTATCATCTGGTCACGAATGATTGACTCCAATACCTTGCATATTATACATGTCAGACTCACCGGCCTATAATTACTAGGATTTTTCTTGTCCCCTTTCTTATGTATAGCAGTGACTTTAGCAGATTTCCACTCAGTCGGAAGTTTAGCTTCAGACAGAGATTTGTTAAATATTATCGACAGAGGTATGCTTAGCACAGTACTCAGTTCTTTCAATATTCTTGGGCTAATGTTATCAGGTCCAGGTGACTTGTCTATTTTGAGCTTGTCTAATTTTTGTTTTACAGTATCTGGAGTTATTACTATACTGCTTGCGTAATCTGTACTTTCAATCACTTTGTAATCCAGAGACGGCAATTCTTTATCTCCATCCACTGTGAATACGGAAGCGAAGAACTCTGCTAGTATATCTGCTTTTTCACGATCGCCATCTGATACTTTAGATTTATCATTATCAGCATATAAGTCTGGAATTAGATTTCGACTGAACATATGTCCAAAATTTCTTCGGATTTGACTGAATGCCCATAACAATGTCTTTTTCATATAATTTTATGGCTTTTCTAGTTAAATACCGTACTTTGTTTCGGATGCGATTATACTGTTCCTTATCTTTATTCTTTCCAGATTGTTTAAATTTGTGCCATAACCGTTCTTTTCTCTTCAAAACACTTTTCAATTTTACTGTAACTGTCAACGATCCTTTATTTCTTTTTTTTCCATTGCATTTTATTACTGCCCTTGGTACACAAGTTTCCACTGCTGCGTATATCTTTGTCTTCAAAATGCTCCATTGTGTTTCAATGTCTTTTGTTGCTAACACATTTTCCCAGTCCATGCTTAGAATCTCCCTCATAGTATTGTAATCTCCCTTTTCATATTTGTATCTTGTTTATTCATGATCATTTTCCACATACACATTAAAGTCAAATGTTATCACTGAATGATCACTTTTGCCCAGTGGAGCGCCTATTTGCATATTTGAAATCATTCCTTCTTCGTTTGTCAGTACTAGATCCAGCAATGATGGGTTATTAGATCCTCTGCCCCTAGTTGGTTCAAGCACATGTTGAAACCAGAAGCGGTCCTTTATAGATTCAACAAATTCATATTGTGCGTCTCCCGGTCCTCCGTTAGTTGAGTAATTTTCCCAGCATATATTGCCATAATTGAAGTCACCGACCGTTAGATAATGAGAACAATGTCTTTCAGACAGCAAATTTAGCAGCTCGTTTAATTTAGCATTGTTCTCGTCACTTGAGCTTGGGCTTCTATATATAGAAGTAAACAATAGTTTGTCATGTTTGTTTACTGGAATTTCAACACACAGGTACTCCGAAAAGCTTACATCGAGTGTCATTTGTGTAAATTTCAGATCATTGCTAATATAATTCAGTATTCCTCTACCAGTTTCTTTTTTCTCTATATTCATTCCTACTAATTCGTATCCTTCTAGATTGTATTCAGACAAATTCCTCTCAAATCTGAAATTTTTTGGTTTAACTTCTTGTAAGGTGATCAACATTGGTTTTGTGTCCATTTCCTCAATGCGTATTTTTATCTCTGAAATTTTATCGTGTGTGAACGTATCTACATTTGAAACAAGAACTGTGAACTTATTTACATCATTATTTACATTATTATTCACAAAACAGTTATTTTCACTGTGCCCATTTTCTATGCTGCCTTCAGATTGGCGCCGGGACCCTCTTCCTCGGTAGTCTTCTGTATTTTCACTTTTATTATCTTCCTGCTCCCTATTGGTCCCCGCACTAGGAAACGAAAATTTCCATCCGATGATTTCTCTTGGCGCTGCTTCGCTTCTTTTTTCAGTTCAGATTCTTTCATTCTATCACTCTTGTTCATATCGTGCTGTAAGCCAATTTTCTTCATGGTGTCTGATTCTGAGTATTGTAGTTTGAAAGCATTTCTCATTATATTGGCTTTGACAGTATCACTAAACGTTGCTAAGATTGGTCTTATAGTTTCCTTTATCCCCAGTCTTTGCACATTCAAAATATCCTCTTCCTGAAGATTTATTCCGATTTCTTGACCAACTGCTTTTATCATCTTAACATCGTGCTTAATGCGTTCGGCCTTTATGTTTCCTTTGTATTCGTGAACATTTTGTAATATTATATTGTTTCTCCTCTTTATTCTGTCTTCTATAATCTCTATCTTCTCAGAATAGTTTTTTTCGCTATCATTTGCGGATTGGATAGACTGACAGACTTCTTTAATGATTTCATTTTTCATCGATTTTATATTACCTGCTTGACTTTCATCTGCTTGAGACAATGTGGCCTCCTTAATAATGTCCTGTTTCATAGCATCCATCTCAACTTTCATATCCTTTTCTAACTTATTAATACGGATGTTCGTTTTCTTTTCAAATTCTAACAAAAACTCCGAACAGCGATCCTCGATTGATTTGGTTTCTCGGATTGCAGTCAATGATTTTTGCACGCAAAGATGGCAGAACCAAGTTAGATCTACTCTTCCATTTATGGCCTTGTAAACGGCGATTGTCATATTCGAACATTTCAGGCAGCTGTGCTTCAAACAATATTCACATGTCAAAAATCTGCCTGACACTTCAGAGAATGAAGTTTCGCACTGGTCACACACACAAGTTTAATAACCGGGTGGAGAGTTTGACTTACTTTTGTCTTTTTTTTAAATCACAGAAGAGTCAACAGGTGATGATTTTGAACCATTTGAAAACACCATATCTTCTATCTCCAGAAAACAGCAAATGCAATTTAGTATCACAATCACAGGATTTATAACGTGTATTCAATATCAATTTTTAAAAGAATTAATTCAAAAAGAATAGTTATGTTGTTGCTGCGTTAAATAAATAAAACTCACGCTGTTTCATAGATTTTTACATCTAAAATGCGTTTATTATTGTAATTGTAAACAATATGGAAAGAATTTTCGTTACAGAAGTTATTAAGATAAAAGCATGCTGATAATACTTTTTAAAGCTATTTGTTGCGTACAAAATATTTGTGGTGCAATTACGTGCGTTCCTATTTACTATTTGCCCACGAAGGCAGAGTTAGATAGTAGTCGTTTTTTAATGTTGGGTAAATCCAGCTCCCCCAAAAGGGGCATTCTTGATTGAGACAAGAATAAAATTTGCCTAAGTCTAGAAAAATGTCCCCTTCATTGATCGACCATAGAAAAGATAATGTGTAGTATCAGAAAAGATACTACGCTTTGAATTTTTAATTTGCAAAAAATATAAAAATACAATTTAAATTTAAAAAGCCAAGAAATTAAAATGATAAATTTAGAGAAATAAACAGTAATTAAATAAACCGACAAATAAAAAAAACAAGCGATAAATAATTTAAAAAATGAAAACAATAGATAATTAAAAAAACTTTAAATAATTATTTTGTAATAATTAATTTAGTAAAAATGCAAAATTATTTGGAAATAAATATATAAAAATAGTTATTTATTTTCTATTTCACTTGGTTTAAATTGTATTTTTGTCCACAAATAGCATTCGTTTTAAAGAGGTTAGAATGTAACTTTAATTCAATGTTTTAATCGTTGTCTCCTTCAGCACCAAATATAGTTAAACTGTTTTAGAATAAACATTGAAAACATTCTATTTACACAACAAGAAACAAGTTTTAACAGAATTTCTAGTCAATTAGTAAATAAATTGTCAAAATAGTGGTATCGACACATGGACATAAAAATTCAATTTTATATACATTCAAAAATGAATTCGAATTTTGTATCAAAACGTTATTCAGATTGTTTTTGCTTAAAATATTACAGATTTTAGGGAAAACAAACAAGTATTTGTTTTTTATTTATTCTTTTCTATTAAGGCAGATTTTTATCTATCTTGAATTTTAGTCTAAATTAGTGTTTTCTTGAATAGATTTACCATCAACTCACTATTAAAACGACATGAACAAAACCATCAGTATCCATTTTTAAATATCAACTTGTTTAACTAGATCAAAGATGAAATAATTTCAGACAGAAATGACCACTATCACATGTCTACATGTAGCCTGTCACCGTTCCATTCGAAGCGTCTTGTGTATCTGCTTAGCACCAACTACTGTGACGTCAGCAGAAAAACAAGACTCAATAGAAGGGCCTTCATTTTACGAAGGCCACGACTGGAACAGTCCTACTCACAACAAAAGGGCGTCTGGTGCTGACATGGTATTCCCTATATTGTTGGATTCATCGCTGAACATAGATCCTCGGCTTGGTAGGAAAGTCTAGATACATTATTGAAACTTTTAGTGTAAAAAATTGCAACATTTGATGTTGAACGTGCAATATTGTTCTTGCAGATTCCACCAAAGCTATCAGCCTTGGTTAACTTTGCGACACGGTCATTGTGAACTACCCTTTTTAGTACTTTGTTTAGTACTCTCTTTTTAGTACTCTGTTTTTAGTACTTTAACAACTAGTCTTTTTAGTAATTCGTTTTAATACTCCTTTTTCGCACTCCGTTTTTAGTACTCTAAAAATTAAAGTTTTTTTGTACTTTGTATTAGTTTTCTGTTTTAGTACTCTTTTTTGTACTCTAAAAGATAAACGCTTCCAGATGTTTCTTCGCAGATCTCTATAAGACGTTCGGTCCGTCTGGAAAATTTAAGTTTGAAAAGTGTTTCCATCACGAAACTCACAAATTTAAGGGGTGCATGTTATTTTAGATGCGTCTAAGCAACTTTATAAGAGGCTCTGTCAGTTGGTAAAATCTGTCACGTTTAAGTTTGGAATATCATTTTCGTCTTTTTTTTTCTTTGTGAAAATTATACGTTTACATTTTCCCGATGATAACAAAGTGTTGCATTGATATTATATTAACATCGCTATGTGAGTGAATAGAATCGCCAATCCCACTTTACAAATTTAGCGCGCTTCAGTCGTTTCTATTTGGATTGTCGTATGTCTATTACTTTATTCAAAACAGTTACAAATATACTGTTGCGCTTCGTTTTTGCAATGGTTTTGTCCTTGGTAATTTATGTATTTTTTCCTATTTTACTTAAATTCAGTTGGGTTATGTGAGCTACAGATTATGGTATACGTATTATTTTTATATATTTATTATACTAAAGCTGAGTTAATCAAGGTTTACTTCTCTAAAGATTCCTTCCTACATATTTTCATCATGTTTCGTTATGTTGAACTATTCCTTGTTATTAGAATTAAGTTATGTTTGAAAAATCTATTTTAATTCTTCTAATTAGCCGTGATTTGCAATTAAATCACCCACTTACCAAGTTTCTGTCTTACTCTCACTCTCTCTCACTGTATACTATTTGACCCCACCGCTCTTATTTTATAGTTTTTATCATCGCCCTCTCGCTCACCCTCTATATGTCTCTCTCTAGATCTGTGTTTATTAACAGTCAAAGGCAATAAATCTAACTCTCATTACCCACTAGATTTCGAAATCGATTTTATACTCTGTCAAAGCACGAAAAATGGCTCTGTAGCAGCAGTAGCCATCTTAAAACATATCTGAATGACATAAAGGTAGATGAATCCATCGGAAGTCAGGCACTTTCTCAAGCGATAGAATGATCCAACTGTTTTTTCAGTAACTTTAGAAACATATTCCAGTCTTTCATTTCAGATCTGGAGTGAAAGTCAGCCATAGGAGCTCATCAAAACAATGAGTTTCCTTAGGGAAAGAACCATTCATTTCAACTGAAGAAAATTCAAGATCCGAGCATTGGTGAAAGGAAAGAAAGCTGAGTCTTAGGGGGTGTTAAAAGTAAAAAGCCACCTTTTCCCATTGTAACACGTGCTTCATGTTGGAAGAGAGAGAACCAGCAATACCTTGATCAATAATGCTCTTCGAAGTGCTGCTATACACAGTTGTGTCGTCTGCATAGATGTCAACAAATGGTTTCAGAATATGATTTTGAAGATCATTAATGAAGATCAGAATAGATTCTTCAGGAACGCCGGCGTTGATATTATTTGCTTCAGATTTCTGTCCATCAGCAACTATTTTTATATCAGAGAGAAAGGATTTATTATTGAGAAGACATTTCCAGATAGTCCATAGCTATCAATTTTGTGAAGCAAACCCACCAAGAACGTTTTATATGTCGAGAGATTCACTGATTCTATGTGATATTCTAGTCAGCACGTCAGCTGTTGATTGTTCCAGACAAAATCTATATATTTGCCAGTAAAGAGATTCTGTTGAAGTGATTGTCAACTGATATTGAACAGACCGACGACATGAGATGGAAAGTAGTTCTCTTTAAAGTAACAATTGAATGGATTTGTAAGAATAGAACGACGTTTTGGCCGAAGATTCGTAAGTACAATGATCGGAATGTTGCCAGGACCAGTTACATTGCTGGCCTCAATAACCGTGATAAGTATGGCAACAGCTAGGACACATATATGAATGTCGCTTAGAGTATTTTCATTCATAAAGGTAGACTTTGATATAAAGTTCTTTGCAAAAAGATTGACTTTATAAATTGCTGAAATCATCTCTGGTCGATTAATAGTGGTTCGGATAGAAATCTTACACATGATCAGTGTCCCGTTTGTTATTCTACAAAACTCATGGGAACCAAGCCTCTGCTGAGCATATCTGGATGTAACAGATTGGGCATAGAATTATTTTGCGTTTTCTATAACCGGTTTGCAGCGGGTTCGGGCAGTTTAAAAAGCCGCTCTAGTTTCAAAGTATATATTTATTTAAAAGTAACTGAAATAGTGGTTACTATGAACGATGGCAGCATAACACTCAGAGATATTACATGGTTGGGTATTTGGTATTTGTTGTTTGTATTAGAAAGTATAAAACTCTCAATACAAGAGATTAACTAATCAGATATATCGAAGGTAGCACATAACACATCCTTTCTGAAAATGGAGTGCAAAAAATTTTCAGAGATAAAAGATATGAAGCTATCCCAATCAACCCTTACGTATCGATACATTCTGAATACACCCTGATAGAGAGGGACATCCGACGGTTTCCTGGGCTTAGATGTATATCTCAATGGAGATAATTGGGTGATCGGGGGATACTCTATATCAGTATGGATGTACATATAGACGGTAATGTTGAGCACATGTACGACACGCACAGCACGCTCTCCTTCTACAAAGGGCTTGATATTTGTTTTCCAATGTAAGTCTTTCTAATCTTATTTTTATTATTCCAATAGAATAATTAGGGACTGAAGATCGCGATTCGAAAAATAAAAACGTGAGTCATTTCTGATGACCTAAAGAAAAAGCACCAACCGTTGACTTTGGTTTTTTTTTTCTTTCTTTAATGTTCTTCCTTTTATTATTAGAAGGTAGGAGAAGGCTAGATGTCGAACTCTTTAATATTAGCAGAAAAGGAAATGGTTAAAAATCAAATTGAAAAAGAAAAATCGCTGCTCACATCGATAGCTGAAACGATATCCCTCTGAAACCTGACTTTCCATTTATGCTACTGAACTTCAAAAACAGTTTTTAAAAAAGAAGAAAACTGGAAAGTGAAAAAAGGGCATAAACGTATAAATCAGTACAGAAAGTAGAAAGTAAAAAAAAAAGGAAAACGTCCCATTACGAAAATAGATTTGCGTTCTCTTTTCCATTATATCGTCGGGCAATCTTTTATGTGACGAGACGTAGATATATTTACAAATAAATGCACATTGCTCATTACGCTTACATCAGCCGAATTGTTAGTGACAGTTACAAAATTGCTTTCAATTTTTCCTTGATTTTGGTGAAAATAAAAATGCATCAAACATGATAAAACATAATAAAAATTAAACATTAAGTTAAAATTAAAAGGAAAGTTTTTTTTTTAGTGCGGAGAAAGTGGGAACTAGTCGAATGTTCGTTCTATTTACAACGCTGCTAATTTCTGATGTAACACATCACTCAAAAAGTCCTGGGCGAGACATATAGAATGCGCCACTAATAAACAATTCATATGATTTTATAAAGTACTAACCTTCAAATGGCACGGGTCAAAATTTTAACCCAATAGAATTATTAGTTTACACATTACAGTAATCCAAGGGAAGCTACTGTTGCGAATTTTCAAAAGAATAGAAAAATCTGAATTTCGTGTGGTGATAAAGAATTGCTTTCTGATGTGGTAAATACTGTTCAAGCAAAGCGATGGCTTGATAAGTTTTATTTGGACTCTACTCTGTCGAAAACAACGGGTAAAAAGTGGTATGCTTACTTTAAACGCGATCGTACAGACGCAAACGAAGCTGAATGCTAAGGTCGCCCAAATTCGGCAATTGTCCCGGAAAATATAAAAAAAATGTCCACAGTCTCGTTTTGGCCAATCGTAAATTAAATTGCGTGAGATAGCAGAAGAGTTGAATATATCAGAAAGCAGTGTTTTCATCATTTTGCAAGAACAGTCATTCATGAGAAAGCTGTGTTAAAAGTGGATGCTGCTTTTGCTCACAGTCGATCCCAAACAACAACACTTGACAATTTAGAACGCTGTTTACAACTGTTTCCACGCAATTTCTTTTGCGTCAATATGTAATAATGGATGAAACAGTGGCTCAGAATTTCACTCCAGAGTCAAATCGGCAGTTAGCTGAGTGGACAGCAACATGTGACAACCGTCCACGGCGACCAAAGACGCAAACATCATCAGGCAAGGTTTTGATCTCCGTATTCTGGGATGCGCAACTTCATCGATTACCTTGCAAAGGTAGACCTATCACTAGCGAATATTATATAGCATTATTGGTCGGTTTAAAGATAGGAATCATAAGAATACGGACACAAATAAGGACGAAAAATGCCCTTTTACCAAATAATGTACTGTGTCAAAAGTCAATCTCAACGATGTCAAAACTACATGACTTTTACTTCGAATTGCTTCCGAACCAAACCGATTCTCCAGGTTTCCCTAGCGACTACTAAGTGGTTGCAGACATCAAAAGAATGCTACAGGGTAAAAGATTTGGCTCCATTGGAGAAGTTCTATCGGTCACTGATGTGTATTTTTAGGCCAAAGACAAACCGTTCTACAAAAAACAAGGCATTGAATTGTTAGATAAGCATTGGAAGCAGTGTGTCACCCTAGAAATTGACTATGTATATGAATGAAGTAGACATTAGACTAAAAGTTGTTTTATTAGTTAGGCCCGGGACTTATTGAATGTATAACACAATAAGAAAGAGATTCATTCTTTCCGAATTTATAAATTTGAGATTTATCTTTTAATGGTATAAATGTCAGATTTTTCTGGTCACTGGAATAGTAGTAAATTAAACACATTTAAAAGAATGTTGTAAGCACACGTTTTTACGACTATTTAACGTTAATTGTTTTTTATGTGTAATGTACAAATAAATTATATACGTTTAGAGGATTTTAAAGTCTGTACGACAATGAACTGAGTCCAGAAATATTCGTTTGAAATATTTTAGACAAGTGTTAAACTCAGCTAATTTGTGAATATGAACACTTAAATGTGCGTGTATTTTCTCCCACGAGTTGTTTTAAGTAGTTCTTATTTGACGCGGAGAGGGTGTACGTTGCTGATACTGCTATGTATCGTATTTTGCTGCGGTGACGATCTGTTGATACAGGACTGGATTGCTGATAATTTGTGTTCTTATTTATATATTGTGGGGATCGGCTTCGAGTTAACGTTTTATTTTATTGCTTTTGGTTGGAAAAGTCTTGGCATTTATTTTCTAATGTTGGCACAAGTGTTTATAATGAATACACTCTCAATCAAAAATTATATTTTCTTGTATTTATTTTTATACTCTTGCCACGAGTGTTTATAATAAATACATTCTAAATAAAAAAATTATATTTTCTTGTATTTATTTTTATACTCTTGCCACGAGTGTTTATAATAAATACATTCTCAATCAAAAAATTATATTTTCTTATATTTATTTTTATACTCTTGCCACGAGTGTTTATAATAAATACATTCTAAATCAAAAAATTATATTTTCTTGTATTTATTTTTCTAGTCTTGCCACAAGTGTTTATAATAAATACATACTCAATAAGAAGAATATATTTTTGTATTTATTTTTCTAGTGTTACCACACGTGTTTATAATGAATACATTCTCAATCAAAAAGTATTTTTTTATTTTGTTTACATTAATTTTTCACGATTTTATGTTGTAAATATATATTTTTTTAAATAAACAATATAGTATATACTAGTTGCATTTAGTTTAAAGCTAACTACTATTTGTTAAAATCTATTTTGGAAGAATCAATCACGATGAAATAAATATATTCCAAACGGCCATATATAATACACTAGTCGGATGGACACAACTAATAAAAATATGAAAATAGTTTTTAATTTTTCTTTTTCCTTTCTTTCTCTAGTGAACGAAGGTTTCGGGGCAAATCTCCAAAATTGTATGATGTACAAAAGTATAATGTGCCCAAGTTAATTCATCACGTTTTCTTGAATAGCTCTGCCATAGTTCATAATGATAAGTTCATTAGTTTAAGAGTTTATTATAAACCCTGACGCGCGAGCCATTCCAGTTAACATTTTATTATATAATATAACTCAAAATTTGATGTGAAGCAATTTTTTCTCTATTAAATTGTTTGTATCTCGCCTATTTTGAAATAAATCAATCATCC